>JAYESD010000001.1:54027515-54627515 GCA_036927565.1 Tuctoria greenei
TGAGGTCGAGATGTCCATTAGTGGCCATGGGTGTCTTGATGGGCTTGGCTTTTTCCATATTGAACTTCTTGAGAATGTCTTGTGTATATTTGGTTTGGCTTATAAATGTACCTTCTCTTAGTTGCTTCACTTGGAATCCCAAGAAAAACTTTAATTCGCCCATCATTGACATCTCGAACCTATCTGTCATAATTTTGCTAAACTCTTCACAGAAGGGTTTGTTAGTTGATCCAAAGATAATGTCATCAACGTAAATTTGACATATAAATAAGTGATCATCACAGTGTTTAGTGAAAAGTGTATAGTCAGCTTTACCAATTTTGAATCCATTCTGAATTAGAAAATCTCTAAGGCACTCATACCAAGCTCGAGGAGCTTGTTTGAGGCCATAGAGAGCCTTACGCAGTTTGTAGACATGGTTTGGATACTTTGGGTCTTCAAATCCTGGTGGCTGCTCCACATAAACTTCCTCCTTGATTGGGCCGTTTAAGAAGGCGCTTTTGATGTCCATTTGATATAGCTTAAAATTATGGTGAGTAGCATATGCCAATAAAATACGAATGGACTCAAGTCTAGCTACAGGAGCGAAAGTTTCATCGAAGTCCAAACCTTCGACCTGAGAATAACCTTTGGCCACCAGTCTTGCCTTAGTTCTTGTCACTACTCCATGTTCATCTTGCTTGTTTCGAAATACCCATTTAGTTCTGACTATGTTCGCCTTTGGTCTATCCACTAGCTCCCATACTTCATTTCTCTTGAAGTTGTTCAGCTCCTCTTGCATTGCAATCACCCAGTCTGGATCCCCTAAGGCTTCTTCTACCCTGTATGGTTCCAGAAAAGACACAAAAGATTAGGATTCACAAAAATTTGCAACTCGAGATCTAGTAGTTACTCCCTTTGCAATATCTCCAATGATGTTGTTGACAGGGTGGTCTCTTTGCACGCTCTGGTGTACTCTTGGGTGTGGAGCTTGTGTAGTTGCTTGTTCTTCATGTACATTGTCTCCCCCTTGATCGTTGATTCCATGATGGTCCTGCTCTTCTTGATCTTCCTACTCTTGATCTTGTGCAAGGGCTCCCCCTTGATCATTGCTTCCGTGTTGTGGTTCATCTTGTGCATTTGGGTCGAATGTTTGCTCTTGTGGTAAGATATCACCAAGTCCCATTTCCTTCAGTGCTTCATATGGAGCTTCCTCATCATCTAGCACACACTTGTCAACTTGCTCCACTTGTGAGCCGTTAGCTTCATCGAACACTACGTCACATGCTACTTCAACAAGGCCGGACACCTTGTTGAAGACACGATAAGCGTAGGCATTCGATTCATAACCGAGCAAGAATCCTTTATCCACACTTCGAAGCAAACTTCGAGGCCCTCTGCTTCTTGTTCAGAATAAAACATTCGCAACCAAAAACTTTAAAATAAGAAACATTTGGCTTTTTACCGGTAAGGAGCTAATATGGAGTTTTCTTCAGTAGTCGATGGAGGTATAGTCGATTAGTGGCATGGCAGGCGGTGTTCACTGCTTCTGCCCAAAATCGATCTGATGTCTTGTATTCATCCAGCATAGTTCTGGCCATTTTGATCAATGTTCTGTTCTTCCTTTTTGCCACTCCATTTTGTTGAGGGGAGTAGGGTGCTGAGAATTCATGCTTTATCCCTTCTTCATCAAGAAACTCTTCAACTTGGATATTCTTGAATTATGTCCCGTTGTCACTTCTGATGTTCTTTATGGTTGATGAGAATTCATTCTGAGCTCTTTTTAAGAACTTCTTGAGGATCCCCTGAGTTTCTGATTTATCATACAAGAAAAACACCTAGGTAAATCTAGAAAAATCATCAACAATTACTAAACCATATTTGTTACCGCCAATGCTGATGTACGAAACTGGACCAAAAAGATCCATGTGGAGAAGTTCCATCGGTCTCGCGGTAGTCATCACGTTCTTGGTAGGGTGTGGTGCTCCGACTTGTTTTCCTGCTTGACAAGCGCTGCACGGCCTGTCCTTTTCAAAAAGCACATCCTTAAGACCACGGATGTGACCACCTTTTAGACGTTTCTGCAGATTTCTCATCCTAACATGGGCTAGCCATCTATGCCACAGCCATCCCCTGTTGGTCTTAGCAACCAAGCAAGTGTTGAGTTCGGCTTTATCTTTGTTGAAGTCAACAAGATAGAGCTTGCTCTTCAACATTCCCTTGAATGCAATCGAGCCATCGCTTCTTCTAAAAACTGTCACACCCTCATTAGTGAATAAACAGTTGTAACCTTTGTCGCATAGTTGGGATATTGACAAAAGGTTATAATCTAGAGAATCTACATGTAAAACATTTGATAAGGTATGTTGAGAGGAAATTTCAATGTTACCGCTACCAAGGACCTTTCCTTGGCTGTTATCTCTGAAGTATATGCCTTCACCTGGATCCTTGTTGTACTCGTACTCCACAAACATACCTCTCTCTCCGGTCATGTGATTCGTGCATCCGATATCAAGTACCCATTTTGTTCCGCTGGAGGAGTAAGCCTTTTTCTTGCCTTCCTTAGCCATAAGGCAAGTGTGGTTGTTCATGTCCCGTCCTCCCATGTTTGGAAAGAGTGTGGCCTTCATAGTAGGTTTCTTGATGGCAATAGTGGCCACCTCTTCTTCTTCATCGGAGGAGGACTCGTCGTTTGATTCCCACTCCTTGCCAATGTGAGCTTGATGGTTTTGTCTTCTTTTTCTGAAATTTTTCTTTTCTTGAGATCTTGTTTCCTTCTTCTTTTTGTTTTCTTCATAGGGGCAGTCCATCATGAAGTGACCATACTCTCCGCAGTTGTAGCAAGTGCGTCGAGCCTTGGATTTTCCTTTGTCCTTGCTTTTGCCTTCATTTGAGTTGTTTCCGTGTCTTCTTTTCATCATTCGCTTGAACTTCTTGATAAAGAGTACCATCTCCTCATCATCAAGATTGGTGCTCTCGTCACTTGTGTGCCCATCGTCTTGATCTTCACGAGCTTCTTTGAGTTTGGGTCGACATGTAGCTTTGAGAGCGACCTCTTTCCTTTTGGAGGATGTGAGTTCGGCCAAGTCTTTGACGTATTTTGCCTCTTTTTCCATCATCTCATGGTTTATGATCTTCCCCAATAGCTCATCAGGGGTCAATTTGTGGAAACCGGGGCTTTCTCTAATCATTGAGCAAAGTGTGACATTTCTTGGCATGAAGGCTCTAATCATTCTCATGACTACCTCATGATCCGTCCATTTCTTACTTCCATAGGCACGTAACTTGTTGATGATTGCCTTCATTCGGTTGTACATGTCTTGAGGTGATTCACCTTCTTCAATAGCGAACCTCCCCAACTCTCCTTCAAGCATTTCGATTTTTGCTTCACGAACTGATCTATTTCCTCCGTGAGCCGTCTTAAGTGTATCCCAGATTTCCTTTGCACTTTCTAAGCCATCAATCTTGGTGAATTCTTCTCTGCTTAATGATGATGTGATCACGGCGACAGCTTGTGCATTTCTGTGAATCTCTTGTTCTTGTTCTGGGGTGAGTTCTTCATCCGTGTCCGAGATATCTATGCCAGTGCAGACGATGTGCCATAGGCTAGGATTTAGGGATATTAGATGCATCTTCATGTTGTACTTCCACATTGTATAGTCGCTTCCGTCAAACTGTGGACGTTTTCCCATGGGAATGGAAAGATAATGATTGTTGGAGTTGAGACGGTTGTAGTTGTAAGGCTGTTGGGAGTAGTCATGATGACCACTCCCCGTCGTCTTCTCTTCTTCTTTTCCCTTTTGTCCTAGCAGTTTCTTTCTCAAGAGTGCCTTTAATTTTCGCACTTCTTCATCATCGTGTGGGCTCTCTTTCAGCACATAAAAAGCCTTAGTTTCTTGTTCCTCCTCATTAATGTTCATCTTCGAGATATCATTGTTCTTCTCAGAGGCCATTGATCTCTCCGAGATGTGAGTCTCGTTGGTGGAGAATCTTGCTCTGATACCAATTGAATGTGGCCTAGAGGGGGGGTGAATAGGCCTTTTGAATTTCCTGCACACTTAAAAGAATAGTGAAAAACTTGGTTGGCCGGACTAGCCTGGTTGCGTGGGCGGACTAGTCCGGTCTGCAAGAAGTATGTGTGTTGATCAGGAGTTAATTGAGAAATTAAATTTCTTTAGCAGCGGAATTAAGAAGAGCTGATATTTATACTTGAAATTGATATAAGAATGCAGGTGTAACTTCAAATTGCCTTAAGTTAATGTTTAGCACTTAAGTGATCTAATGAACAAAATTTAAAGTAAATGAGACACGAGACACAAGAATTTTTCCCGAGGTTCGATCTCACAACGAGATCTATGTCCTCGTTGAGGAAGCTCACACAGAGCCGGGTCTCCAAACCTTTTCCTCCTCAAGTCACCACGAAGGTCGACTTGATTCCACTATCACGAGTAATCACCAAGTTTGTGGGGCAACCTCACACGTTGAGGGCTCCCACGAAACTTACAATGAACAAGTGATCAAATACACTCAAAAGTATTACGATGCAGAGTATGAGTGTAGAAAGATCAAACCCCAAGAGCTCGCGATGAAAGAACGACGATCTCCCAATCCCGAATCCAAGTGTTCAATTGATTTCACTCTTTTTGAACTTTAGATGTGTGGGGAGATGTGTTTTGGGCTCTCGGGACTAAGTGGCGGCGCTAGGGTTTGCTCTTTTTTCAATATTCGATGTGTGTCATCATGGGAAAGTCGTGGATCATCTATTTATAGGGTTTTTAAAAG
Organism: Tuctoria greenei; assembly: GCA_036927565.1. Taxonomy (NCBI): domain Eukaryota; kingdom Viridiplantae; phylum Streptophyta; class Magnoliopsida; order Poales; family Poaceae; genus Tuctoria; species Tuctoria greenei. The sequence continues at coordinate 54,032,277 of JAYESD010000001.1, forward strand.
CTAGCAGTTGAAAAACCTAATACCAGACTAGTCCGGTGCAAGTCCGGACTTGTCCGGTCTCAACATGTTTTGAGGTCTAGAAAGTCTGCCGGACTAGTCCGATCCAACCTCGGACTAGTCCGGTACTGTGTAAAGATGACTCCAGGAAGTTCATCGGACTAGTCCACGGACTAGTCCGATCTCCACAAATGGGAGTTTACAGAAAGTTCAACGGACTAGTCCGGTCCATGATCGGACTAGTCCGATCCCTCAGTATGAGAGACTCCAGAAACATTAATGGACTAGTCCGGTCTCCTTGTGAGTGTGATTCCAGAAAGGTGAACGGACTAGTCCGGTCCATGATCGGACTAGTCCGGTGCTTTGTGAAAATTATGTTAATTTTAATCCCCTATCCTCACACAAAGTTGTGAGCTCTTGGAGTGTGTCTTTCATACACTCCCTATACATTCAAATCTATTTTGGTCTTCCGAGCTACATCAAAGTATCTCTCTTTGAACACCACTTCATTTTTCACCTTTTTGTGTGCACCGATATGTCTCACTTGTTTGTCCTGCAATCATCTCAGTAGTTTCATTAGGATCTCATATTTTTGTCATCAATTAGCCAAAACCCACAAGGGATATCCTAGATGCACTTCCACCTGGTGGGGAAGGACTTCTGCTACTACCCCTGCTCCGGTGCAAGCGTCTTCAGGAAGGGTAAGCTCCGAGCTGTCGACCCCGGCCTCAGTGCCGGCTAGAAACTCTAGGTTCGGGGGTTCTTCCCGGCGAAGGGAAGCTCCGGCCGAAGGAACTCCGGTGGCTCTGAGTGTTCCTCAACTAAGCTCCAACACAGTTGTCTCACTGGATTTGGTGGGCTCTAGCTCCGGGCCTCAGAAGAAGAGGTTTCGAGGTGATTGGGGTGGTAGCATCCAAGGTAAGCATCGACTGCTCACCCTAAAATGCTAGTTTTGTTTTTGATGTGTTCTTAATCTTCTCTTCCCTTTGTTTCCAGGGTGTCGAAAAAAGGACCTAGAGCTTCAATGCCTGTTGCAACGATTGCGGCTGCACCTGTCGAAGCTTCGGCTTCGATCGCTGAGCCTCCTCGTCAAGCGGAGGCGGATGTCGCGACAGCTCTGACGCCAGCTATCGTGACCTTGGACTCGGAGTCCTCACCCGAAGCTCCTGCGGTAGCACCAAATCGCAGGGAAGTTGAAGATGTGCCCCTAGCGGCAGAGGCTGATGCTCTAGCACCGGCAGTGCTAGAAGTTCCGGCTTCTGAGCCGTAAGTTCCCGAAGCCCTGGCTATTGAGCCAGAGGTAGCTGAAGCCCCGGTTGTTGAGCCAGAGATCACCCAAGCCCCAGACCTTGTGCCGGAAATGGTTGAAGATCTGGCGTTTGAGACGGAAGTGGTAGAGGGTATGGCTGCTGAGCCGGAGGTGCTTGGTGGTCCTGTGTCTGTGCCGGAGGTGGCTGAAGGTCCGGCGGCTGTGCCGGAGGTGGTTGCCATGCAAGAGCCCGAACCAACGGCGGTTGAAGCCCCAGTTGAAGCTCCAGCTGCTGCTCCAAAAGTGGTGGTTCCGAAGGTACCTAGGCAGGAGCCAGAGCAGCTTGCAGGACTGGCGACAGGTCCTTCAACTTGGGAGCCATCGACTGAAGAACTGGAAGTGGCACCTTCAACTGCTCCAGAGGTGGAAGTTCTTGCCGTGGGTTCTTCTGCTGCCACTGAAGGGCTCCATGAGAGCGGCCCTAGCACTGCAGGAGTACAGGGAGCTACTATTGTAGAGTGGGACCCAATTTTTGTGACAGAGAACCCGTTTGAGCCTGCAAAAATTATCTCAGCGGGCCCAGAACCTATCCCTCTGGCGTTGTCCATAGACAACGCCTTCTCAAGTCTTCGCTGGGTCGAGCTTGCCTTCGATCACCAGAGCAACGCTTTGGAGGAGGAGCGCAACACCTTGAGGCATTGGCGCAACAGACTCCATTTTGAGACCAAGCTTGCTCAGACGAGGCTAGCTGACCAGAAGGAATGGATCAAGGGGGAGAAGGCTCGGTTAGAGGACTGGGACAAGTTGATGGAAGAGAAGGAGGCCACCATCCGGGCGCTCGATGCTAACTCCAGGGAAATCCTAGAGCAAGCGAAGGAGAGACGTGACGCTACTGACGAGCGTTATGAAAAGCTCGCAAAGTTGAATTAGGCTCTCCTAAAGCATTGAGCGGACCTGTAGGCGAGGGAAGAAAAACTCTTGGGGCAGCAGGAGGATGTGGTGAGGAGAGAGGCGAAGGTCACCCAGAAGCTGACGCTGGGTGAGAAAAATTTGGCAGATCGCAACAAAAAGCTGAATCTATGGAAGGAGGAAGAGAGGAAGAAGAACTGGAAGGTGGGGCAAGAGCTCTCGAAAAGAGAGTCTGACGTTGCCGCTAGGGAGGAGAGAGTCAGGGGAAGGGAAAAGGATCTAGCGGAGAGGCGGAACCGCATCCACCTCCGGGAGACGGACCTGGCCGACCGGGAGAAACGGGTTGCTGAAAATATGCAGCAGCATGCTAAGTTGACCGAGCGCCTTGCCCGTTAAGGATAAGAGCTTGCGGCCGCGTGGAGGTCACTGGAGGAGCTGCGGAGCTCGAAGGAGACTAAGTTCATGATGGTATGGGACTTCCTGGGGCATGCGGACAGGGCCCTTGTGCCTCTTGGTTCCAGTCCAGTACGCCAAGAGGACCCAACGCAGGGGCTGGACCAGACGCTAGTGGCACTTGGCTCAGCTGGCAGCATACTCTATGCGATTGGTGACGTCATTGCCGATCAACTAGAGACGGAGGGTAAATCCTTGGCCAAGAACATCGCCGAGTATGTCTTGGAATGTTACCAGAGCCGAGACCCCCAGTTCTCCCTTGATCAGGTCTTTGAAGGAATCATCGCGGAGAAGGAGGATATCACCAGGGCTAGTGTCCAAGAAGCTGCTGAGAAGGTTGCTTCATTTTTCCATAGGACCTAGATCCTCCAGTAGCTAGGACTTTTCTCCCTTTGTCCCTTGTAATATCAATTTTGTAATCCAGTTCTTGTGATTAATGAAATCCTCCTTTTTCCATGAATTTCACTTTGTCTTCAATATACTGTGTTGTGTCTTGTTGGCCCCCTGGTACATGTGTACAATTGAGATGTGTACATGTACCGAAGGTTATTACAATATGTTGATTACTTGATTGCTTCGCACTTGTAGATTTTATGTCTGAAGTCTTTGATTTTCAAGCGTCGAAGACAGCCCCCCTGGGATGGTCGGAGCTTGTTAGCTCCAGCGTCAACATATTAGATGTTAATGGCGGACCTATCTTGGGAGATGTCGTTGCTTAGTAGCTCCGGCATCGTCCACCATCGCTGTGAATTATTGCTTTTCCTGCACATTAAAGGCAAGAGAAAAATTAAAATTCATCCTCTTGGCTATAAATTTGTCGTGACTTATTATTCTTATTTGGAGTTTAAATCTGACGAAATTCAACATGATAACAAGCGTTTTGATAGAATATTCCTAGATCTACATGCCTATTTAGTAATCACCCTACTAAGGCCTGCCGGGGTGTAGGTAGAGTGGCGTACTTAGGGTGCAGGACCAGGCTAAGTCGATAGCACACTCCAGACATATGTTGGCTTGGCGTTCATGCAAGTAGACTATGTAGCAGTCTTAAGTTCCAAAAATACTATCAATAAGGCTTGTAATAAATGTGAATTACTTGGAACAAAGCTCAAAAATATTTGCACAACTTCATTATAGACAAGTGAGGTAAAAATAATTTGATATATTGAGCCTTGTACAAAGGGTAAATACACGTGGAGTCTGTTTCGCACAACAATGCCTTTCATTATAGGTCCGGATTACAAGGGAGACAAGGACACAGTTAGGGTGTTGGACCAAGCTAAATGTGCTATACATCTTGTACTAGCCCAGAGCATGTAGTTACACTTTTAGTGTTGTGACTGTGTCAAATGTTACATGAACTTCTCGGACCATCCTGGAGGGGTCCAGATGTTCTCCTGGAGGACTTGATCTTCTCTGTATAATGACTCTACAACATGCATTGTTTGTAATTGCAGACTCACCTCTGTGATTCTAAGCATAAAACTTACGGAGGTGCTCGATGTTCCAAGGATTGGGAAGTGGGATCCCATCCTCAGTTGCTAAGTGAACGCACCATGGTCGGGATAATATAATTACTCGGAAGGGACCCTCCCAGCTGGGGGAAAGTTTGATCATCCCTTCACGGGTTAATATCTTCTGGAGCACCAGGTCGCCTTCCTCAAGCTGTCGGTCACGCACATGCATTTGATGGTCGCGCCGGAGCGCATGGCGATAACGTGCATTCCGAACAGCTGCTTGGCCCCTTCCCTTGTCGATGAGGTCAAGGTCTTCACACTGGAGCTGGTCCTGCGTGGCTTCGTCGAAGGTCCGGACCGGTGGGGACCCCAAGGTGATCTCCGGAGGAAGGACTGCTTCAGCTCCGTACACCAAGAAGAATGGAGTCTCCCAAGTTGACCGATAAGGTGTTGTCCTGTTCGCCCATAATGTGGACGGAAGCTCTTCAATCAAGTTAGCACCGTGCTTTTTCAAGCGCTCATATGTGCGCATCTTGAGTCGTTTTAAAATTTCTGCATTTTCTCTCTCGGCTTGGCCATTGCTTGCTGGATGAGCTACTGAAGCGTAGCTAAGTTGAATGCCGAGGTCTTCGCAATATTCTTGGAATGCAACACTTGTAAATTGAGTTCCATTGTCAGTTATGAGTTTGTTTGGAACTCCAAATCTACATATAATGGACATCAAAAACTTGATTGCTGATTGTTTCTTGATTGTTAGTACTGGAGTTGCTTTCAGCCACTTGGTGAACTTGTCGATGGCGACATATAGGAACCTGTAACCTCCGACGGCCTTTGTGAAATGTCCCTAGATATCCATGCCCCACACAGCGAATGGCCATGTAGGAGGTATCATTTGTAGTGATTGAGCCAGTGTGTGAATCTGTTTTGCATGGAACTGGCATGCTTCACATTTCTTCACTAGATCAACTGCATCATGGAGTGTTGTAGGCCAGTAAAAGCCATGCCGGAAGGCTTTACCAACCAATGTGCGAGAAGATGCGTGGTTCCCGCACTCGCCATCATGGATTTTTGCAAGGAGATCGCGACCTTCTTCCCTTTCAATGCACTGCATTAGGATGCCATTAGCTCCGCGTCGATAGAGATACCCTTCTACCAACGTTTATCATTTAGCCAATTTGTCAATCCGGTCAGCAGATACACTGTCTTCAGCAAGGATATTGTCTTTCAAGTAGCTTTGAATCTCCGAGATCCATGCATCGGAGCTAACTTGAGTTTCTGAGTCTTGCGTGCTGGATTGCTCGGAGCTTCCGACAGCACCTACAACCCTTGGTGGACTCCATGGTAACAGGGCCACCGGGACCGCCAACTTCGAGGTGCTGGTCTCGCCCCCTTCGCTCAGTTTGGCAGGCTGAGCTGTTGGTTTTGATAACCTCCGGATGAAGATTCCATCAGGAGCCCGAGCTCCGATTGAGGCTTTCGTCGAGAGTTCATCAGCTTTGGAGTTATGAAGGCGTTGAACATGATGGAGATCCAGGACTTTGAAGACCTTCTGAAGCCTCTGGACTTCAAGGAGATAAGCAGCTTATTGAGAATTGTTGCAGGAGCATTCACCTTTCACTTGTTTGATGATGAGTTGTGAATCTCGCTTCACCCATAGCTATTTTACACTATAAGATAGTGCCACCTTGAGTTCATAGATGAGGGCTTCATACTCTGCCATATTGTTGGTTGCCTTGAAATCAAGGTGTACCATGTACTTGACCTTCTCTCTAGTTGGAGCTAGGAGAAGGATTCCAGCTCCGACCCCCTGCTTCTGCACGGTGCCATCGAAGTAGAGGGTCCAGTGAGGCTTAGTGAACACCGGAACTTTGAGCTCTAGTTTCTGCTCACTGTGGCCCCCAGGGTTTGATGGAGAGGGAGTCCATTCCGTCACAAAGTTAGCCAATGCTTGTTTTAATTGCTTGTCTCGACACGAATTCTAGATCGAATTCTGCCAGCTCTGTTGCCCACTTTGCAATATTCGCAGTAGAAATAGGGTTATGCAAAATTGCACAGTGGAAAAGAAGTTACCACTGATATTTTGTGGGCTTGGAAGTAATGATGAAGCTTTCTTGAGGCGATATGAACTGCGTAATGCAGTTTATGCACGTCAATGTATCTTGTCTTTGCGTCGTGGAGTACTTCACTGAAGAAGTACACAGGGCGATGGACTGTTCGGACCCTCCGAGAGGGCCCGGATCTTCCTCCTCTTCTACCCGGACCCCCCCGGAGGGGTCCGGACCTTCTTTGGAATTTCCTAGTCCCTACCAAAGGAACCCGGAGCTTCTTCTGGGGTGACCCAGACCAGCCCAGAAGGGTCTGGATCTTCTTGTTCAGTAGCAGTTACTCCTTCGTTTGAAGGAGGTTGATCCTCCTGCATCTCTCCTTGAGGATTCGTGCCTGAGGGTTTATACATAGACTCGCCTTCAGGTAGGTACAGACCCTCCCGGAGGGATCTATACTCCTGAATTGAAGATGGATGCAGTCTTTCCGCGACCAGAACCATACTGATAACCTCTTTAGTTGTCGAAATGTAAAGCAGTAAAGGCTCACCAGGGTTCGGAGCTACCAAGATTGGTAGTGTAGTGAGGAGCTCTTTCAGCTCTTGAAACGCCTTTTCTGCTTCCTTAGACCAATGAAATGGTCCGGACTTCCTCAAGAGTTTGAAGAACGGTAGCGCCCGTTCTGCTAGTCTTGATATAAACCATTTGGGGGCCGCATTTCTTCTATAGACTTGATCTTCGCCGGATTTTCTTCAATTCCTCGATGAGTCACCAAGAACCCCAGAAGTTTTCCGGAGCTAACCCCAAAGACACACTTGTCCAGGTTCAGCTCGGTGCGCGTAGTGCGCATCTTGTCGAAGATGGATTGTATGTTGTCAAGGAGTGACTCCTTGTTTTTGATATTCACGACGATGTCATCAACATAGACCTCCACCAAGTCTCTAATTATCTCTCTAAATGTTTTGTACATGGCTCGCACAAATGTTGAAGCAGCATTTTTAAGACCATATGGCATGGCAGGATAACAATATAATCCATCTACTGTTACGAAGGCAGTATGCTCTACATCTTCCTTAGACATTTGGATTTGATGATATCCAGAGTATGCATCTAAGAAGCACAATAGTTCACACTCGAAGGTGGAGTCCACTATCTGATCTGGATCTTTTGGACATGCCATATTTAAGGTGGTGCAGTCGATACACATCCGTAGCTTCCCACCGGCCCTGGGTACAACAACTTGGTTTGGCACCCTTTTTGGATGGAAGACTTCCCAGATGAATCCTGCTTTGAGCAACTTCTTGATTTCCTGCCGGATGAAGTTTTGTCGCTCGACTGATTGCTTCCGGGGCTTTTGGTGTACAAGCCGCGTCTGGGTATATCTTCAGATTGTGCTCAATCATCTCCCTAGGGACCCCAGGCATTTCTGACGGTTGCCAGGAAAACACGTCGACATTAGCCCAGAGAAAAGTGATGAGCACGAGTTCCTATTTGTTGTTTAGTCCTCCGATATACGGATAGTCTGAGCAACATCAGAACCGATTTGGATGACATTGATGGGAATGTCGGCATCACTGCTTGATTGCACACGAGGTGCAGAGGTAGATCTTTTGTGACGAATGCTTAGAGGATTCGCAGCTGGCTCCTTACCAGATGCTTCCTCTTGCGCTGTGGTAAGCGCATAGAGTTCTTCCAGTGCAATAACTCCTGCGGTACGATCTCCGCGGATCCAAAGAATGCTCATAGGTGTTGGCATCTTAAACACCAAATAACCATAATGGGCAGCAACCATAAACTTGTATAAAGCTGACCTGACCAAAATGGCTTTTAAGGGTAGACTGATCTGCACAACATCGAAAACCAGTTTCTCGGTTCTGTAGTTCTCCCGGGTCCCGAAGGTCACTGGGAGTGTAATGGAACCAAGAGGAGTAACATTTCTCGGACCTACTCTGGAGAAAGGTCAGGATGGGTGAAGGTTCGAAGGCCGGAGCAGAAGCTTAACATAAGCTTCAAAGCTCATGAGGTTTAGCCCGGAACCTCCGTCCACCATTACATGGTGGATTTGGATATTGTTAATGGTGGGTGACACCATCAACGAGAGTTGACCAGCCCCGATCATGTTTCAAGGGCAGTCTAAAGCATAAAAAATGATGGGTGTATCCATCCACTTCTGATGTGGTTCTGCCTTAGCAGCAGGAGCTACCATGGCCATGTCGCGCTGCATTGTCTTGAGGATGCGACGAGAGGTGATGTCCCAAGAACCACCATAGATGGTGTTCAGGGTTTTCCGGCGCTCGTTGCGAGAGACGTCGGAGTCATCATCTATACTGTTGTAGACGACTTTTAAGACCTTTTTAGGGTCCTGGAAACCTAGCTCCTCTTCAGTCGGAGCTTCGTCGACTTTTTGTTTTCCTTCCTTTGATGGAAAGGACCTTCTTCTCGGCACTTGTTGTAGCGCTCGGCAAGGTTCTGGACCTCCCGACACTCTTCCAAGGTATTTCGATTCGTCTTGTGAATAGGATACCATGCTATGGAATTGTTACTGTCCTCTGATGAAGGACGAGGTCGCTTCTCGGAGCGTGGCCCCCGGCTTCCAAGGGCTGCAGCAGTAGCAGCTGGAGCGCTGGCTAACAGATTCTTTTTGCCATTGGGCTTCTTCTTCTTCTTCTTACCACTACCGGAGGTAGCGGCTTCAGTTTTGGAGGACTTCTGATTAGCCTCCGGAGCTGGATGGAGTGCATTTCGCCTCCCTCCACAGCTTTAGCGCATTTGTCGGCTAGGCTGGAGAGTTCCGTGGCACTCGTAACTTCTTTAATAGCTAGCTTCTCTAGCATCTTCTTATCTCGAACATCCTGTCTGAAAGCAACGATAACAAAACAGCTCGAGATAGATGGAATGGTATTTTATACCTGAGAGAATCGCTGGATGAAGGACCGTAACGATTCCCCCGATGTCTGCTTTACAGCAAGCAGGTCCAGTTTAGTGTCGGGGCGGGTGTAGGAGCTCCCGAAGTTGGCAGTGAATTGCTGACATAGTTCCGCCCAACTATTAATGGAGTCAGGTGGAAGACTCATGAACCAGGACCTTGTAGTACCGGTTAAGGCCACTGGGAAGTAATTGGCCATTACAGCCTCATCACCCCCTGCTGCCAGTATGGAAGTTGAGTAGATTTGAAGAAACTCGTCGGGGTTGACTGTCTCGTCGAATTTTTCCAGCAAGTGAGGCCAAAACTTTTGTGGCCATCCGACCATGCGTAAATGCATGGCCAAGGCAGAACAACCTCCTCCTACTCCTTGAGGAGCAGGGTTGTCCTGAGCCTCTCGCCTTTTGCGAGCCCGCTCGATATGGACTCGGTCGTCCAGTTGCCGGTAATGGTGATCCAGTTCCGACCGTGGGTCATGAGTCAGAATCCTGATGATGGTATGGGTGCATCGCGCCCTGGGGGGGGGCAAAGAAGTCAGCTGTTGGGAGGTGGAATGCCTCCATTGTTGAGAGTCTTGCGAACCAAGTCAGCCAGGCATGTTCTGTCATTGTGAAGGTGCTCGCCCCGAAGGAGGAGGACCTTGGTTGATGATGCCTGCAGCTGCAGCTGCGACTAGATGGTCGACATCAGCCCTCCACTGTTCCATAGAACCCTGGGCTGTGCCTGGAGGTGGTGGATGTTGCAGAAGAGCTCGAGCACCAATGATCGCGTGCTCAAGGTTGTTGTTTGCCGATGCGGTGATCAACGCAGATGCCCCATCTCGTTGATCAGCATTGTTTGCTGGAACAGATGGTGCTACAGTGCCTGACGGAGCATTGGCACCTGCTGGCTGCTGAACGTTGGACGAGTTGCCTCTAGCAGGATGTTCAGCATGATTGCTGTTGGATGATCCAGCAGCTGAATTCACCATCTTGTGATCTCGGGATCTGCCCCTACCTGGCGTGCCAAATGTCAAAGTGTTTGATACGACACTTCCCCCGAACCCACTCAGAAGCAGCCCGCAGAGGTTCTTTTGTGGTTGGGGCACATGGAGATCAATATCAAGATGGTGACCTCAGGGATTTACGTGGTTCGGGCCGCCTGAGCATAACACCCTACTCCACAGAGTTCGTGTAATTGTATTGAGCGAGTGCGCTCGCTAGGGTCAGGTCGAATCAGCCTAGCCTTCATCCGATTGTCCCCATATTCATGCGGTGCAACCCTTTTATAGTTCTAAGGACTGACCGTTACAAAGCTGGCCTGGCACGGCATGTGGCACTAGCGTGCTTAATGACCTAATACACTGTCTAAAGGGTATTAAGTACAACTAATAATGTAGTAACATGCCTTCATGGCAGCGTTACCCCTATTAATAGTGCACTGATCATGTGTCATTAATATGACATTAATGACACTTTATCAGACCTTGTAACTGTCACCTTAACCATCCTTGAATGTCTATAATGGTCACGATCGGCTTGTATTTCTGTTGGTGACGAAGGTCCGGAGGCTCCACATGTGGCAGGTCCAGAGCTTTCCCTTGCGGGAGGGTAGGTCAAGGGTTGTTGTACAGTGTCGGTACCGGAGCTCCTCTCTGACGGGGGCTAGGTCCGGGGCTGTTATACACGTGTAGTCGCCGGAGCTTCCCTTGGTTGGGAGTTTTGTTCCGGTCTTATTTTACACGTGTTAACCCGAGAGCTAGCCATATGAGGGTAGCGGGTTCGGTGCAATGTGGCATGTGGGACCTGCAAGAGCCTTCGACTCTGATGGGTGGAACTTTCTTGCACTTGTTGCGGTATCATGGGGTACCCAATACGTAGGGTACCAACAGAGCCCATCCATAAAAATCCGTAGCCCGGATGTCGACAAGGACGGTACATGACAGTACGCCTCTGTAAACTGCCTCCCGACCCCAATATCATGGCATCTCGATGAAACTAAACTGTTGGAGCACCTCCCACAGCATTATCGGGAAGCCCGGACGGTTGGCGCACATGGAGAACACCCATCCGTCCGGCAATAGCATCACATCCGTCATCTATAAATAAATATTTGAATGGGTCAAATACTCAAATTCAACAAAATTTGTTGATAAACAGATCATGGATGTGAAAATTGAATTATGAAAGTGTATTCAAATTCAAATGCCAAATCAAACATAACACTGGAATCCTGTCTTAGTTTCTGTTCATTCTGTCCAGTCCGAAGAAATTCGAATTTTTCATCAAGTTAGAGGCAAGTTCAGGACTAAAAAACTGTAGTACACTCAAATATATTTCCGTAATGTATTTATTTTACTCCAGATCATTTTTGTATAAGGAGATATGATTTTTGCATGTTGACAGTTTTCTGGAAAAAATTTGACAGCATCTCCTTTGTTTAAAGCTGATTTTGTCCACATTTTTCCAGATACAAAAAATCAATATATGCAACAATAAGAAATTAAAAAATTGTTGTATACATCCTTAGGATTACATAAATGCATTATATGAAGTCATTCGTTGATTCTACAATGAGATATGAGCCAGACAGTGACAGGCTACAGAAACTGTCCAGTCTCTGTCCAGATTTAACAGTGTTTTGAAATTTGAATTTTTCATTAGTTTACAGGGGGATTCTGATCTGGAGTTGAACATAAGAGTTTTAGAGGCCTCTCTAAAATTTCAAATCATGTATGGTAGACCTACAGGGGTGAAATATACAGGAACTTATGCTGTTCCAAACTTAGTCAGTTTTCTGTCCAGTTCAGAGTTTGAACGAGGAATCGGGCAATTTAAGTTCAAATGAAGTTTTCAGGTTTTAAATCTTGAAATCTGTTTTGGAGCTGAAAATGAAACTTGTGTATGACTTCCTTAAGTTCCCAAATCATATCCCTGCATACCGCAGCGACCACATGATTAATTTTAGATCTGACCAGTACGCTCAAAAATAGAGATTACAAATTCAAACTTAATGCTAAGTTGGAAATTTTTTTACCTGTTGTCGATTCAAACCACCAGCACGGATATCATCGTCGACGTGCCAGGTGAAACTCAAAAGAAATGCCGATACTACGCCCTCACCAAAGAAAATCCTAAGCCGGTATCCCGGCATACGTCTCAACGGTAGCAGTAATGACGTTCACTCGCAAATGTTTCTACTCGATCTAGTTAAACGTGGTTAGTGTACTGCATCTACACACAAATGATAGATCGATCATAAGGTGTCGTACGGCACAGCCCGCACGGGTGATCAGTTAACAATAATATATATGAAAGTAAAAACATTCATCCCTTATCATTCCATACAGGCCGCCCCGAGCTAATCCACGTCTCGAGGTACATGACCGGGTTTTCTACCACCCAATGGGGTCCCATGTCTTTGCATAGTTCTGCACCAGTAGGGGGCGCATCGGGTTATGTCCCACACGACGGGGGCTCCCACTAATTTTGTAGCACGCTAGAGTACCGCGTGTCATATGTTCTCAGAAACATGGAAAGTTTCAGAGACTCATATTAACATTCCCGTGCCAAGCCACGGAAACAATCACATGCTACCTTTCGCACGGTGAGCTTACCGCAATTGATCCGATTGTGGTGGCGTACCTTACCTCTTAACTGATGTTGGAGTGTCTTTACAGAATATAATAACACATAAGTTAGCTTGCCACCTTAAGTAACTAATACTATAATCAACCTTATGTGGGCATAGTAACTAATGCTCACTCGACTACTCTTAAGTTTTCAAAATAGGCTCTTTTCGATCATGCTATTCCCAATGCGGCTCTAAAACAAGGCCGTGAGGACAGGGTCCACACATTCCAGGAATTGCAGAGGGTGGTGCCATGCGATGCGGCACCCAACAGCACACACAAAAAGAATAAGATAAAATACAAAGTTTTATTTATATAAACAGAGGAAGTCTTTTGCGATACTTAATGTACAGCGGAAGATAATACCCATAGCTAAACTCTCAACCTAGCTATGCAAAAGTACACCCGCCCATCCCGCAGACACTGCATACTAGCAACACACAATTTTATGGTGACGTGCAGGGCTCCCACTCAGTGGTATACCCCGACGGGGGCATCGCCTCATCTTCGGACCCTTCCTCATACATCTCACTGCAAACAACTTAATATAGCAATTGTGAGCATGAAGGCTCAGCAAGACGTAACTGGCTCACCTAAACATAGAACTCTATATATAGGGATACTTAACATAGGCCTAGATATTGCGGTAAATGACTCGCCTACATGTTGATCCTTAATTTTCAAGTTATTAACAGCAGCTTACAAGTTTAATAAAGTAACTTTAGTGAGAATATTTGAAAACAATCAAAGTTTCAAAACAATTATAATTTAATACATTATATTCTCCTGGCTTCTTCAGTATTTACTACGTCAAAACGCAGTGAACATTTGGTACTCAAATAACCACGAGGGATGGTGATTGCAATCAGTAGACACCCGAATAACACGTCACGTACACCCATGCCTAAGGAGCGTGTCGTGCTCCTCACCACACCATACGCAGCAACCTTTCACTAGAAACTCAAACACCGAACCGGTCCCACCATCGCGGGCACAAGGTCCCTGCACGGAGCGTGTCTTTGACCGCCGGCCGATTTGCACCTTGCTTCCCTCAACCCACCCCTATCAATAGTGGGCTACGCCTCGACATCCAAGTTATCGAGTTACATCGGTTTCCCGGGGACCATATGCCCAGTATGCATCTGGTACAGTTCAAACTTGTCCAACAGGGCCACACAAGGATCGGTCCTCAATCGACACAAGCAGGGCGACGCACATGAGACCACGTCACATTTCATCCTACCAGCTGCTTGGTCTCAATTTCATATTCATAAACCATTCTTCGATCAAATCTTTCCCATGTGATAAAATCCTATCTCGCGAGTAGATTCCAACTACTCGACTTTTACCAGATTCCTAAAAACTTAAACATGGCATTTTCTACTCGTCGGGCTGTAGACCTACCCAATACTCCATGGGATTTGTGGGTCATGCAAGTGGAGTAACAAGCACCTTAGCCCTAATGCACAAAATTCATCATAGACATAAGTGATACAAATAGAAACTTTGAAATAGCACTTATATGCAAACCGGGGCTTTCCTAGTTGTGAGTCAAAGGGATAGTTAGCTTATGGAATAATGCTTTCCAAGGGCTCCGGGTCCTCCTAGATATCGGTCACTATATGATATGCAGTATATAAAGTACATGAGTGATATATAAACTATAGAAAAATCGTATAATTATTGATCAGGTATGTAAATGATTTTTAATGGCCTTGGAATTTTTATTGTGGACACTGGGTTCTTTGGGGAAGATCTGGACCAAAAATTGGAGATGTTCAAGGAACCTCATTGTCTCTAAAATTCCAAAAACTAAAAGTCTTCTCTGAATTGTTTTTTCAATTCTGGAGCTTTGTCATGGTTAACAGTGGATGATCTTTGTAGAGGAGTTTATTATGGTTCTCGGAATATTTTTTTTTACATTTTTCTGATCTTTCTACAAGGAAAAACTGATTTTACAAATTTGGGGAAAATGTTTTTGGACATTTTCCATTTTTTCAATTGACATAGGTGATTTGAACACTGTTTGGTCCAGTAAATTAAGTCCACTGAACTTGAAACATTTACTGGAGGACAAGTGTATTATTAACAGTGTCCTTACCGAAATTGGGAGTTTTCAAATTAACAGAACAGGAGTAATTAATATCCCAAGCACTTAGATTAAAGGAATTAATTATAAAAATTCTGGGACTTTCATGTATAACAAATTGCGCCACTTGAAAGTTGAGATCAAGAAGAGTCTACCAGAATTTATTTGGAAATATTTGAGCATTTCTACTAGGAGAAATTGATTTTCAAAGTTTGCCCAAATTTTGGAATTAATTTCCAAAAGGAAAGTTTGAATAATTGAGCCAGCCCCACTTCTTTTCAACGGGACAATCGCATTTGGGACACACCGAGGGCCACACGATTAACCCGCGCAGCCACACTTAATCCCACGCCACAGCTGATCCGGGGGAGACACATCAGAGACTAACATGTGGGGCCTGCCCCTTTCTTCAACCTCGCGATGCGAGGCGACGCTCTTCACCGGAGCCGCGGCGGTGCTCGCTGGGATGGCTGCGACGACCTCCTCTCAGCCCAGTCTTGACCGCGTAACCCTAAAATCGTACACGCAATACGTTGGTGAGGTTCAAATGAGTTGGCGATGATCGGAAATGAGCGTACGACGGCGACAGCGGAGCTAGGGTTTCGGCGATGGTCGGAATCGCCCGGAAATGGTGCAAGCAACTTGGGGAAAAGGTGGGGAAAGTTTTTGGGAGCATTAGGAAGATGATTTGAAGGTGAAGAAGGAGTCAAATGGTCAGCAAGGTTGACTTCGACGGTGGGCCGACGGTGAGAACTCGGTAAGAACTAGCTTTGGGGAAACTCGAGATATAGGAGCTAGGAGGCACGATAGGGTCTGAAACTTTATCAGGAGCATCTATGTACCTTTGTGCACCTTATTGCTTCAAGGAAGGAGACCAGAACTTGCTTGTATTAGCTTCTCCTCGTGGAGCAGAGAGCTAAACGGCGGCTTCACCTGCAAGCTCCGGAAAAACTTCAAAATACCAAGGTAAAAAGTCAGGGAGGAAGGAACCAATTGTACCAGAAGCTAGAGGGGAGCTTGGTGCACCTTTTTGCTGTTGCACTCGAGCGCCAATTCAGCCTGGAAGCGGAGCTACACGGAGAGACAACAAGGGCGACGGGGAGAGCTCGGGTGGGAAAACAGAGGAAGACGCCGATTCATTTCCACTCGAGTCAGAGGAGTAGAGATAGAGAGGGAGAGATGTAGGGAGCACGCCGTGATGCAGGCGGATGAGCAGCTCGCTGGTTTGGTGCATGCCGTGCGGTGTCGAGCGGAGCAGGGGTGAAAAAACGGCGTATAGAGCACTCACGACTGTGTTTCACTGACCAATGGGCCCCACTGCCCATTTCATCCCAATCCTTCTCTATTCCATTAATTCACCGAACAATACTTGTCAAAAAATGCTAGAATTTTGTGGAGAGGCCAATTCAAATGTGTAGACTCTTATTCCGGAATTGGATTTCAAATTTGGTAAAGTTTCAGGTAAAATTTAAATTCAAATTTGAATTTGAATTTATTTCAATGTACCCATTGAATTAAATAGAAATATTGCTCCAAATATTATGAAAATTTGCAGGGGTGCTATTTGGAATATTTGTAAGCTAATGGGGAACTCGAATTTTTATTTTGGCAAAGCTTGAATAGGAGCAAGTTTTTAATATTTGAATTCCCTTTATTATAGTTTAAATGGGTTTGATTTTTCAGTTACCATTTTGATTTCTTTTCTTTTCCCACTCAACTTTTAAATTCTCCTATATGAACTTTGTACTTTGAATTTAGGGCTTTTACGGTAATTTGAGGATTACTTGAATATTGTAATAAAAGTACTTGTTTAATAACTTGTGTTGTGGTAATTTTTTTGTATATCGTTTGTCATGCACTCGTGTATGTGTGTTGAACATCCTAGGCGCACATATGCGTCACACTTGGTTCTTTTTTTCGGAACTGGGTGTCACAAATTGGTATCAGATCAATAGGTTGACCGTAGGACGCAACCTAGATAGAATGGACAATTTAGAGTACATAGGAACACTTAGGAATAGTTGGGGTTTGCTTGGTGTGCTGATTGCTATGTAATGTTGCTTGTATTCTTGTGTGCTTAGTAGAGGATTGTGGGATGCTTTAGCGTTTTCCACATCCATATAGGCTAGTAAAAATGGTTGCTTAGTTTCATATCCCTTAATGCATATAGTTGGGGATGTTTTCTAAATCCTTCTATCTCTTGCTCTTTCTTCGGATGCCGAGGACTCACAACCAAAGGGATGACATTGAGAATAAGGAGAACAATGGAGCACCTCAGAACAACAACAATGGACCTGGACCTGAGGCTGTCAGCCTTCAGGAGTTGTTCGCTATGCAGAATCAACTTATGCAGACGGCAATGCAAACTTTGGGACAGTTGCAGGCTAATAATTAGAATCAGCCCCATATGCCCCCAACACCGCCACCTCCACCGCCTTATAACAGCTTGGGAGAGTTCATGAGGACTAGGCCGCCTACTTTTGCTCAAGCCATAGATCCTTTGGAAGCTAATGATTGGCTGAAATCTGGAGAAGAAGCTCTTTATTGTGCAATGCAATGACAGGGAGAAGGTTCTCCCTGCTTCCCATCAACTAGTTGGAGCAGTTGCGGATTGGTGGGACTCACTATGTGATGCCCATACAAATCAAGAGAGGATCACTTGGGCTGAATTCAAGGAGAGCTTCCATTCTCATTTTGTGTCTGAGGGTGTTATGATCTTGAAAAGGCAAGAATTGGAGAACCTTAGGGAAGGAAAGTCATGTGTGAGTGAGTATCTCAATAAATTCACTCAACTCTCAAGGTATGCCCCAGAGGATGTCAACCGGGACAACCGCAAGCAATACTTGTTTATGAGGGGCCTAAACAATGATGGTTGAAAACAAGGTCCGCGAGATGGAACAAGAAAATAAAAGTAAGGCACCATATCAGGGACAGCGACAAGGAAGCAATGTTCACCCCCGCTTTGCACCACCAAATGCACCATACTACAACCCCTCTGCTCCTGCATATCGTGTTGCTATTCCACCATGCCGTGCTCAACCAATGTAGCAACACCCTGCCATGCAAGCTCTTCGCCCTCCGATGCCTCATGCGCCTCATGCAATTTTTCTTGCTAATGCTCAAAACCAAGATCACCCTAACAATTCTGGTGCAGCAAGGTCATGCTATACTTGTGGTGAGGTAGGACACTTTGCATCTCAATGTCCTAAGTCAGGCCTTGGTCAAGGGAACAATGCTCCAAGATAGAACCCAATACCGAATGAAGGAGCGCCACAAGGAAACCGTGGACTGCAGAATTTTGTTTGTGGCAAGGTGAATCATGTCTCTACAAAGGAGGGCCAAGAAGGGGATGACGTAGTGATTGGTATGTTTCTCGCAAACTCCAACCCAGCGACT
Source organism: Tuctoria greenei (assembly GCA_036927565.1). Lineage (NCBI taxonomy): Eukaryota > Viridiplantae > Streptophyta > Magnoliopsida > Poales > Poaceae > Tuctoria > Tuctoria greenei. The sequence continues at coordinate 54,050,402 of JAYESD010000001.1, forward strand.
GTGTTATTTGATTTTAGAGAATCGCATTCATTCACCGCATCAAAGTATGTTGCCAAGTATAGTTTGCCCATATCCCATATGATGTATACCTTGTTGGTTAAGTCTTCTAGGGGGGATGAGGATGAATATAGTATGTCCAAAAGTAAGATTTAGAATAATGGGGGGTAGATTTCTTCACCAACCTTATTGTTTTGGATTCGCAAGGATTGGATATAATTCTTGGTATGGATTGGTTACGGAAGCATAATGGGATAATTTAGTGTGCCTCAAAAACAGTGATGTTGACAAATAAAGAAGGGGTTAGCATAAAATTTGAAACATCTCAACACACACCAAAGCAAGTGGAGCTGAATCAAATGGACGGTGCAGGAATAGAGGAGACCCCAATGGTGTGTGGATTTTCGGATGAGTTGCCAGGTATGCCACCCGATCGCGACATAAGAGGCCATATAGGATGCCTCCTATGGAGTTAGTGGAGCTCAAGAAGCAAATTCAAGGGCAGCTAGAATAGGGTTTCTTTCGCCCAAGCTCCTCGCCTTGGGGAGCGCCAGTGCTATTCGGGGATAAGAAGGATGGATCCCAGAGGATGTGTGGATTACCGCGTTCTCAACGAGGTGACGATTAAGAACAAGTACACGTTGCCCCGAATAGAGGACTTTATCGATAAAATGAAGGGTGCTTGTGTTTGCTCCAAGATTGACTTGAGGTCAGGCGATTTCCAAATGAAGATTAGACCGTCAAATATACCTAAGACAGCTATTCAGACACGGTGTGGATCTTATGAGTATACCGTTATGTATTTTGGATTGACCAATGCACCAGCATACTTTATGTACCATATGAATAAGGTTTTTATGGAATACTTGGATAAATTCATGGTGATGTTCATTGATGACATTATGATCTACTCGGAATGCGAGGATGAGCATAAGGAGCACTTGAGGCTCACATTGCAGAAATTGAGGGAACACCAATTATATGCCAAATTTAGCAAGTGCCAATTCTGTTTTAGGGAAGTGTCATTTTTGGGCCATATCATTTCGGAGGAGGAGTATCGGTTGACCCAGGAAAAGTGAGAGATGTGCTAAAATGGGAACCGCCCAAAAATGTGAAGGAAATAAGGAGTTTCCTTGGAATGGCAGATATTACCGTCGGTTCATCAAGAACTTTTCCAAAATAGCCAAGCCTATGAATGAGTTATTAATAAAAGGAAAAGCATTCCAATGGACTGAAGCTTGTCAAAACAGCTTGGAGGAACTTAAGAAGAGCTTAATAACAGCACCTGTATTGGTTTTGCCTGATGTGAGTAGAAGTTTTGATATCTATTGTGATGCATCAAGACAAGGACTTGGATTTGTGCTCGTGCAAGAAGGTCAAGTGTTAACCTATGCATCGAGGCAATCAAAGAAACATGAGCAGAATTATCCTACCCATGATCCCGAACTTGCAGCCATAGTGCATGCTTTGAAGATATAGAGTCACTACATTCTTGGTCATATGTGTGAGATTTACATGGATCACAAGAGTCTCAAGTACATTTTCACACAAACGGTTGGAGCTCATCAAGGATTATGATGTTGGAATCAATTATCACCTGGGGAAGGCTAATGTAGTGGCTAATGCTTTAAATCAGAAATGAGTAAGCCACCAACTCACGGTTCAAGAATTGCCATCCGAGCTATGGAAGGAGTTTGAACAGTTGAATCTTAGATTTGTGAATGAGATGGGGATAGTGGAGTTAAATCCGACCTTGGAGCAAGAAATTCGAGAAGGTCAGACCAAGGATGAGGAAATTCAAGAAATCAAAGAAAGGACCCAAGAGGGGAGAGAATTCAGATTTGACGAGGACAAAAGTGGTACCCTATGGATCGGGAAGAGGATTGTTGTGCCTAATGGAAAGCAAATCACAAAATGATATTAAAAGAGGCACATGACTCACCTCACTCAATTCATCCTGGCTGTATTAAGATGTACAAGGATTTTAAGACATGTTATTGGTGGGCTAGCATGAAAAAGGACATAGCTGAATATGTCGCCCTGTGTGACGTGTGCCAATGAGTGGAGGATGAACATCAAAGGCCACCTGAATTATTGCAGCCATTGAAGATTCCAGAATGGAAGTGGGAAGAAATCGGCATGGACTCCATAGTTGGGTTATCTCGAACCCAGTCCAGATATGACTCAATATGGGCTATTGTGGATCGTTTGACCAAAACAGCTCACTTCATGCCTATCAAGACCAGATATACCACCGCAAAGCTAGTAGAATTGTATATGGAGAAAATTGTATGCTGACACGGAGTACCCAAGAAAATAGTCTCGAACCGCGGTTCTCAATTCACCTCTAGGTTCTGGAAGAAACTGCATGAAGCTATAAGTACAAGGTTGAATTTCAGTTCAGCATATCATCCACAAACTGATGGACAAACTGAGAGGACGAATCAAATTTTGGAAGATATGTTGAGAGCTTGTGCCTTGAAGCACAGACACATCTGGGACAAAAGCTTTCCATATGCTGAATTCTCATATAACAATAGTTACCAAACGAGTTTGAAGATGTCGCCATATGAAGCATTGTATGGAAGGAAGTGTAGGACACCCTTGTTTTTGAATGAGACAGGAGAGGCTCAAGTATTTGACCATGATGTGTTGCAAGAAGCTGAAAAGCAAGTTCAGACAATCTGCAATAATTTGAGGGCTGCTCAGTCAAGACAAAAGGGCTGCGCAGATAATAGGTGGAGAAACATAACATTCAAAGTGGGAGACTTTGTATATCTCAAAGTGTCACCTATGCAAGGTCATAAGAGGTTTAATGTTAGAGGCAAGCTGGCACCTCGCTATATTGGACCATTCAAGATTTTGGGCAAACATGAAGAAGTGGCATATAAGTTGGGGATGACAGCACATCTTTCTAATGTTCATGATGTGTTCCACATTTCTCAGCTCAAGAAGTGCTTAAGGGTACCGGAAGAACAAGTGTCAATGGAAGAATTGGAATTGGAAGCAGATTTGACTTATCCCGAGCAACCGGTAAAAATTTTGAAAACCAAGGAGAAGGTCACAAGAAATAAGGTGATTCGATGGTGCAAAGTACAATGGAAGCATCATGCAGAATCGAAAGAAACCTGGGAACTGGAAGATGATCTCAAAAAAGAATATCCCTATCTTTTTCCTTCTACGTCAAATCTCGAGGGCGAGATTTATTTTAAGGGGGGTAGGTTTGTAACACCCTCATTTTCATTCATCATGTATTGCATACATTCTTATACATGTTTAACATTAATCAACATGAAAAGAAATGAGTTTAAAATTAATTAGAACCAAAACAACATTTAAAATCCTATATTAGTGCGGACTTGTCCAGCTTGGACCCCGGACTATTCCGGTTCTGCCCTCTGTTGACTCCCCGGACTTATCCGTTTTTTCTGCGAACAGGTCCGAAACTGTTTCTGTTGATTGTTCGAACTTGTTTGTTCTAATGTACGAACTATTCCATTCCTAGCTACTGGAACTTTTCAGAGTTTTTCGGTAGATACCTCTTTTGGTCCAGTTTTCGGAAAATTGATCAAGTCTCTGGACTTGTCCGTTTTGCTTTTTGGACAAGATCTGACTTGTCCAGTCCTTCAATCGGACTTGTCCGTTCAAGTCTCTGTTCTTGATCGGACTAGTCCAGCCCCTAACAGTCTTGTTCGGTATGCCCGACTCGGATTCCGTTTTTCCTCCACTATATGTTATTGGGTATTTACCTTAATTGGGCTCAAGAATGCAGTGCCCAACCCCTGTGGATCCCAAGTGGGACCCCTACACGGTGTAGGATCAAAGATCATGTGTAAATCTACCAGAGTGGGGGGGGGGTGAATGGTAGATTAAATATTTTCAGCGGAAGCAACGAAAAACTCCTCGGCGGAAAACTTTCTGATAAAGAATTCATATGTGTGACTAACCTTATGGTGATAAATTGTAACTAAACAAGTATAGATTGTGGAGAATCGAGTAACGAAGACGTTACAACAAGAATCATGGAAATCCGTCGAGAAAAACTCATGTTACAATCGAAATATCAAACAAAGGTCAATCTGTCCTACCCGAGAAAAACAGTTCTGGAACACTGAAAAAAACTCGTGTAGATCAGAAATCACAAATCCAATGTCTATGAAATTTTTACAGATGATGGAAAATTAAGTTGTGAAGACAACCCAAAAATAATCATGTCAATCGGATCTGTAAAACTTGATTTATGATGAAAACACCGAAGCAAGGTAGTGTTGTGCAGAAACTCGACGAGAAAGACTTGAAGAAAACAAGTCAGACGAACAAGGAACAAAAGTTTCTTCCAACTACGAATTTTATTGATCAAACACATGAGAAACAGCCCCAAAGTCATGCACCACGAGCTCTGGCCTCCCTTGCTTATATAACCAGCCCTTAGGCCATCCCAAACCTAACTAGGACTCTAATCCTACTCAATTCAAGAATCGAAACTTTTCATAATTGATCAAGACTCTTCTATACCAGATAGAAGCAATCTTAAGGCTTCCAAACACCTTATGAACGTATCGCATATTCCTAAAACAACTCAAATTCGTGACCCACACGAAATCCTATCATAACCAACTCAAAACTTTCAATATTTGAGTCAAACACGACTCAACTGCACCTTGAGTCCATAACCTAGTCGATTGGAACTTTCCGAAAAATTCTTTACGTACACATCTCTTCATCACGCCTCGGAACCATATAGCTACGTACATGCACTCCTTGGACACGTGCAAACATCTTCCAATGACGTTCATGATACCTTCATATGCATTATTCTTGATTCAACCACGCTACGCAACTTCCCGATCAACTCAACAATAATTCCTCCCGAACGTGGTTGTTGAACCTCATCTTATTCCTAAGACTAGTTCAATAGATTCCGTCATCAGCCATGTCTTGAACTCAAGCAACACCTGCACATGAATAAACAACCAATATTTCCGAGCACAAGTCCACGACTTGACTCTCGTTAGTTCTCAAACCACAACACCTTACGTGAGTACCTCACATAAGTATGTTGCAAACCTTAGCAAGAAGATATCAACCATAACCACCAAATCACACCAAAAACATAGTAAAAGAAAACCAAGAAAACTTTCCATAATCCAAAAAGCAAGTTCGAAATATTGTAAATTAAAAGCAGAACCACTGCGATCAAGCTTTGAACCTTGCCAAAGCTAACCGAACCTTGAACCAGAGCTTACCAAAACTAACATGATCTAGCGCCGAAACTTACCAAAGCTAGCAGGACCTAGCGCCGGAGCTAAACAAAACTAGTCGAACCTAGCGCCAGAGCTTACCAAAGCTAGTCGGACCTAGAGCCGGAGCTAACCAAAGCTAGTCAGACCTAGACAAAGAAGTGAGACCTAGCCAAAGCAAGTCGAATCTTACGTCGGATGTTGCCGGAGCTAGCCAAAACAAGTCGGACCTATCGTCAGACCTTAATGGAGCTCGAACCTAGAGTTGGACCTTGATGATAAAGATGTTTTGGTAGTATTCAAAAATTTTATCGCAACAACCAATGTATTCAGCACACATAGGTCTCACAATCTCCTCCTTGATGAATGCATTGACAATACCACTTAAAATCCGAACATTGTCTTATTCACATGAAAAGTTTTGAAAAGAATTTCTCCCCCTTTTTGAAAATCAAATGAGATAGAAATGAATTTCTCCCCCTTGCATATTTCTCTCCCTTTAACAATGTATTCAGCAAAGTACAAAAGAGAAATTTTAATTTGTTATGGGCACATTATAACATATACATATAAGACAAAGTTCAACCATCATACTATCAAGTAAGTTACACTATCACAACAATGAGATACATAGAGTAGTGTAAGCCATGCTAGAGATCGAATGTAATTTTCAATTTAAGCAAGTCATGATCTCACAAACATAACTATTTCAAAACCTGAAAGCATGACACTTGTTGCTGAATTTTATTATTTTTCTAAGCACAAGTTTAGATCATATGATATTTGCAAGAGATTATATGTGCATTTGCCCTATTATAACCAACCATTCCAAGCCTATGTCATTTGACAATCAGAAGCTTAAGGACATGGTTTTAGTCATACACAACTTCTTCCAAGTTCATATCTAAGTGCAATGATAAACCATCTCGAAGAAGTGTGATGCATGCATATTCTCTTGAGCTTTTCTCAATTTATATTTGTTCATAAAAGCTCAACATGTGGATAGTTGATTAATTAATTTTTCATTATTAAAAGCACTTGTGAGCATGCAACAAGTTCAAAACAGCAAGAAAGTTCGATCATGACCATATCTAGTATAAGTAATTTTTTTTCAATTACTAGTCATAGCAAAAATCTACAAAATGTATAACATGAGTATTGTAGTAAGAACCTTCAGCATGTAGAAGGAATCACAAAGTCATATATGTCTGAAATACTATGCTCATATTATTTTAAATTCAGATTCACACGTATACTTCCCATGTTTCAAAACTGCCCCTCAAATTAAGCCATGAGGATGCATAACCCCTATTTCACTACGAATGTAACCGAAATGAGTGAAATCCAAAGGTTTTATAAAAATGTCAGCCAACTGTTGTTCGATATCAACATGGTGAAGCACAATGTTTCCTTTTTCAACATTATCACGGAGAAAGTGTACCTAATGTCAATGTTCATAGTTCTAGAATGTTGCACGGGGTTTTTAGCTATGCAAATGGCACTAGTGTTATCACAAAATAATGGAACACTATCTAGATCACCCCCATAGTCCTTAAGTGTTTGACAATCCAAAGAATTTGTGAGGAGCACTAGCGGCAACTACATAATCAGATTGGGCTGTGGATTGTGCAACTAAAATTTGTTTTTTAGAGGACCAAGCAACAAGTGAATTACCAAGAAAATGAAAAGCACCAGAAGTACTTTTCCTATCAATCCTACAACCCGCAAAATCAGCATCCGAAAAAGCTTTCAAAGTAATGGTTGAGGAAGAAGGAAGAAGAATGCCAAATTCTTGAGTACCATCACTACAAGGATTCCACCCTGTTGCAACGATTATACTGCAACGAATACTAAATCATTGCAGTAAGCTTGGTCTTGTGCCACGATTCACTAGTTCGTGGCATTAGCATCTATCGCCACAGAACACGATCGTTGCATTAGGATCTGTTGCCACGATTCACTAGTTCGTGGCATTAGGATCTATCGCCATGAATCTGTTGCTATGATTCACTAGTTCGTGGCATTAGGATATATCGCCACGAACTTGTTGCCACGATTCACTAGTTCGTGCCATTAGCATCTATCACCACAGAACACGATCGTTGCATTAAAATCTATTGCCACGATTCACTAGTTCAAGGCATTAGGATCTATCGCCACGAATTTGTTGCCACGATTCACTAGTTTGTGGCATTAGCATCTATCACCACGGAACACGATCTTTGCATTAGGATCTATTGCCATGATTCACTAGTTCGTGGCATTAGGATCTATCGCCACGAATCTGTTGCCACGATTCACTAGTTCGTGGCATTAGCATCTATCGCCACAGAACCCGATCGTTGCACTAGGATCTGTTGCCATGATTCACTAGTTCGTGGCCTTAGCATCTATCACCACGAATCTGTTGCCATGATTCACTAGTCCGTGGCATTAGCATCTATCGCCATAGAACACGATCGTTGCATTAGAATCTGTTGCCACGATTCACTAGTTCATGGACTTAGCATCTATCACCATGAATCTATTGCCACGATTCACTAGTCGTGGCATTAGCAACTATCACCATGTTACACGATCGTTGCACTAGGATTTGTTGCCACGATTCATTAGTTCGTGGCGTTAGCGTCTATCGCCATGAAACCTGATCATTGCACTAGGATCTGTTGTAACGATTCACTAGTTCGTGGCCTTAGCGTCTATCGCCACGAATCGGTTGCCATGATTCACTAGTTTGTGGCATTAGCATCTATCGCCACAGAACACATTCGTTGCATTATAATCGGTTTCCATGATTCACTAGTTCGTGGCGTTAGCATCTATCACCACGAATCTGTTGCCACGATTCACTAGTCGTGGCATTAGCATCTATCGCCACGTTACATGATCGTTGCACTAGGATCTGTTGCCATGATTCACTAGTTCGTGGTGTTAGCATCTGTAGCCATGGAACCCGATCATTCCATTAGAATATGTTGCCACAATTTACTAGTTCGTGGCATTGGCATCTGTCGCCACGGAACGCGATCATTGCATTAGGATCTGTTGCCACGATTCAATAGTTCATGTCGTTAGCATCTATCGCCGCGGAACACAATTGTCGCATTAGGATCTATTGCCACGATTCACTAGTTCGTGGCATTAGCATCTATGGCCACGGAACACAAACTGCATTACATATAGTGTTCACGTACAGCTAGCTCACACAATACATATATGAAAAAAATCATCATCTTCGCTGTCCTTCGTCAATATTGGAGGTACAATACCATCATTGATATATGTATCATCATCGTCGTGGTCGTCATCATCGTCATCTTCATTTGAAAGAGCGGAAGCTTCACCGGTTGCTCCGTCAATGTCATTCCTATCCCATGTGGTCATATCATCTTTTATTTCAGTAAGTCGTCGATCATCAAATAATGTCTCAGCCTACACCGTCTCAGTAAAATTATTTTCACTATCTCCAGGGGGCATGGCAAAAAGGTTTATTGGCATTGTTTTAACAACTGTAGCCCATTTAGGTTGCTTCACACTTCTAACGTAAAAAACTTTTTCTGCTTGGGTGGCTAGAATGTAAGGCTCATACTTAAATTAAGAAATAGTACTGTCCACATCTATCATTCTGTATCGATCCATTTTGTAGCCTCTGCTTTGGCTCTGACCGGAACGAGGCCGATCAAACCATTCACATTCAAATAACAGAACTTCTTGATTTTTTTCGAAATCAACAGAAATCATTTTCTTGATTACTCCATACCAATCATGATCACCATCCCGAACAACAACACCACTATTTTGTGTCCGTAAATCTTATTCCACCTCTGCTGTTTGAAAGAAGAAGCTATTTATGAATGATCGACTAAAAAAACGTGCCCGACAATTAGGTCCTCTAGATAATGCATATAAATAATTGGTTACTTTGCCTTCCTTGTGTAATGTCGTAATCTGTACAAATTAATTAGTATAAAAGGGGTCATCGATAAACCAACTTCAAAACAGATATTTCTTCAATATTTCATCAAAGTAAAAACTTGCATGTACTTACTCGTTTCTGAAACCAATAAACAAACTCATCTCTATGGCGTTTTCCAACATCACGAGAATGAATCTTTTTCAGCTCTTCAAAATGCTCACTGAAAAGGGTACAAAATTAAATTAGCCATCTACAATAAGCATGATCCATTAATATAATACAGAACATCGGAGTGTTATACATACTTGATCCATGGAGCGGCCTCTTCAACATTAGAAATAATATAATGCCTGATGTTATGTAGTTCCACCATAGTAAGTTCGCCCCATTTAACCCCTTTTTAGAATAATCAACTTCTGTAAATATATTAGACTCGAGAGAAAGTTCATTCCTTGCTGCAGCTTCATGACGTTCCGGCCTATTAAGCTTGGTGCTGATGTTATCCAAAAACTGCCTATGAAAAGTCATACACTCTTCCATAATACATTCCTCAGCTATAGAACCCTCCGAGTGAGATCTGTTACGTACATACCTCTTCAATGTACCAAGGTACCTCTCAATTGGATACATCCATTTGTAAGAAACAGGTCCACCCAAGTGAGCTTCTTCACCAAGATGGATTGGAAGATGTACCATGATATCAAAGAAAGCGGGAGGAAGCAACATCTCAAGCTTTCAAAATGTTTCAAGAAATTGTTCAATCATCTTATCGAAATCTGGTTCCGCCAATTCTTTTGAAAAATATAGAAAAGAATCTGCTAAACTCAATTAAAGGTTCAACAACCTTTTCATGCAATATGTCACGTATTGCAATAGGAAGGAGCTTCTGAATATAATATGGTAGTCATGAGTTGTTAGACCTAATACTTTACGTGCTGTTATGTCCACAGTTCTATTGATGTTTTAGGCATAACCATCGGGCATCTTCACATCCGCCAAAAACATGCACAAGGTGGTCTTCTGATCTTTTTGCAAAGTATATGATGCTGATGGACAATCATACTTCCCTTTCATACCCACCGGATGTTGCTTTTGCCGTATACCAATTTCCTGGATATCAAAACGAGCTTGTAGACTATCTTTTGTTTTACCATCCATATTAAGCAATTTACCCAATATGCTATCACAAATGTTTTTCTCAATGTGCATGACATCCAAGTTATGCCTTATTAGCAATGTCTTCCAATATGGGAGCTGAATAAATATATTTTTCTTATTCCAACTATGCCACCTATCTTCCTCAGTGCGCTTTCTCTTATTATTCGTCTTTCCAAAACTCACTTGATCAAAAGTCTCGTATTGTTGGAGTACTTCGTGACCAGAGAGTGATGTTGGAGCCTCTCTATTCTCTATTTTGTTGTTGAAAGAAGCCTTGTCCCGACGGCACCGGTGATCCTGAGGTAGGAAACGATGATGACCCATGTAGCAATACTTTCATCCATGTTTCAACCACAAGGCATCAGTGTTTACGTGTAGTATGGACATGCTAGCCTACCTTTTGTGCACCATCCACATAGCATTGCATATGCTGGAAAATCATTTATTGTCCACAATATAGAAGCTCGCATGAGAAATTTCTCTTTCTTTGAACAGTTGTATGTTTCAACACCATCAGACCATAATTTTAGTAGCTCATCAATCAAAGGCCGCAGATACAAATCAATGTTGTTTCCAGGTGACAATGGCCCAAGAATTTTCATTGACATCAACCAATAAGGTTGCTTCATACACAACCAAGGTGGTAGATTATAAGGGATTAGAATCACAGGCCATGTACTGTAAGAAACATTCATTACTCCAAAAGGATTGAAACCATCCGGTGCTAGCCCGAGTCTTATGTTGCGAGGATCAGATGAGAAATTTGAGTGAATGCTATCAAAATGCTTCCATGCCTTCGAATCTGCAGGATGGCGTAATATTCCATCATCAATATGTTCTTGTTTATGGCAGTGCATGTTTGATGCCGTTGATTCTACCATATAAAACCTTTGAAGACGGGGCGTGCTACAAGTCATTTTTGGCATCATTTAATAAGTCATAGAATGCCTTTGCACACCCAGTTGGCTCCTGCTGGTTTATAGCATTTTCTGGATCATCAACACCCGCTGAAGTACCACCATGATCACCAGTGCCTCTAAGAAGGCTGGACAGCATATTTTCCATAGCAGCATCATCAGAAATTATCTCCTCATTATTTGTTGATTGCTCAACAATTTTTTCTCAACTCGTTTTTCTCCATGGTGTACCCAACAAGTATAATCAAATGACATTCCATTACGAAGCAAGTGAAGATGAACTTCCTTGCGTCTCCCGTGGCAAATATTACGACATTTCGTGCAAGGACATGGCTTAGTTTCTTCTTCACAAGTGCCCTTGAATGCTAAATTTAAAAATGACTTCATTCCATCCTGCCACTCCTTCGTACGCTTGTCTTTTTCCATCCATGTCTTATCTTCTGACATAGCTTCCTACAATTCAATCAGCGTATCCGTAAGAGGATTGAACTACAATAACATTATGTGAGCAATTGTACCTGGCGCTGTTGCTCCTCCACGTGCGGCGGCCGGCGGATGCTCTTCCACGGCGGTGGACGGTGGATGCTCTTCCAAGAGCATGGCGGCCGGCGGATGCTCCGCCAAGTGCGTGGCGGCCTGCGGATGCTCCTCCAAGAGCGTGGCGGTCAGCGGCTGCTCCTCCAGGCGCATTTCGTGCAATCGAGAGAGGGGGCCATTGTGGATCGAAGGGTCCGGCAGGGAGGCAGCCAGTACAAAGCTTCCGTGAAGCTATCAGAGTAGGCCCAACACTGCGCTGGGCCGCTTGTTATTCGTGGGCTGAAACTACACTGAGTCACTTTGTATTCCTAGGCCGAAACTGCGCTGGAACGCTTGGTGTTCATCCCATGTACGCGTGATCCCATGTACCAAAATTTGGTGTCGTTAAAGGAGCTGTTTTGCAAAGGTTTCGTCAAATATATCTTTGAGATTTACGCAATTTTGATCTGTTTTAACAATACAAGAATTGTACTTTTAGATTCACCATGAAAATATTTCCATAATATACAATCTAGTACTACATGTTATTGAAGTTAATAAATTCCATATAAATCATTGGTCAAAGGTAATTAGTTCAACCAAAACAGAAATAGAGTTGAGTTGGTGCGGAGGAAGTATTCTACATTGTTGTTTGCCGCAGAAGGTTTGGTCCTTTGTTCAAATTTGTACAGGCGGCTGATGCGACCGGGCACACCGAGCTTACGTGCACGCCAGTCACTGATGCACCTTAAACGCGCGCAGCGCATGCGCATCTTTGAATTTAATTGGAACCACTCCGCGTCACATCACCACTACTGCGCGCGTCTGTTCATGTGGACACATGTCACAAATGTGGAACGGTATGCACAGCCTTGGATATGCATACCGTATCCATAAATTTTTTTCCTCGTTTGGGTAGGAGTGTTTCCACTTCAATCTAAGTGGATTGGAGAGTGTCTGGCCATCATACGACATGGCATAATGAAGATTTGTGAATCTGATATACTCCTCTTTTTAATTATTATAGTTATGACAACGAGTTTCATTGTCTCAACCAAACACCACGTACAACAACAATGACTCAGCGAAATCGGGAACTGGACTATTAAAATGTTAGGTAAATGAAAGGGCCAATAAAATCATGACACTTAAGTAGGAGCACGCATGGAAGCGCTGAATGGGAGTATACAAGCCGTGTCCTCCCGTTCGGATGCAACTTCGGTGCTCCCGTTTGTGCTTCCATGCGTACTCCCTCTTATGTGTCATCATCTAATTGGTTGAAGTTAAATCAGACATTGTGTTAGGTAAATGAAAGGGCCAATAAAATCATGACACTTAAGTAGGAGCACGCATGGAAGTACTGAATGGTAGTATACAAGCCGTGTCCTCCCGTTCGGATGCAACTTTGGTGCTCCCGTTTGTGCTTCCATGCATACCTCGCTTATGTGTCATCATCTAATTGGTTGAAGTTAAATCAAGCATTATGTTAGGTAAATGAAAGGGCCAATATAATCATGAGACTTAAGTAGGAGCACGCATGGAAGCACTAAATGGAAGTATACAAGCCGTGTCCTCCCAATCGGATGCAACTTCGGTGCTCCCGTTTGTGCTTACATGCGTACTCCAGCTCATGTGTCATCATCTAATTGGTTGAAGTTAAATCAGGCATTATGTCAGGTAAGTGAACGAGCCAATAAAATCATGACACTTAAGTAGGAGCACACATGAAACCACTGAATGGGAGTATACAAGCCGTGTCCTCCCGTTCGGATGCAACTTCTATGCTCCCGTTTGTGCTTTCATGCGTACTCCCGCTTATGTGTCATCATCTAATTGGTTGAATCTAAATCAGGCATTATGTTAGGTAAATGAAAGGGCCAATAAGATCGTGACACTTAGGTAGGAGCAAGCATGGAAGTACTTAATGGGAGTATACAAGCCGTGTCCTCCTGTTCGGATGCAACTTTGGTGCTCCCGTTTGTGCTTCCATGCGTACTCCCGCTTACGCGTCAGCATCTAATTGGTTGAAGTTAAATCAGGCATTATGTTAGGTAAATGAAAGGGCCAATAAAATCATGACACTTAAGTGGGAGCATGCATGGAAGCACTGAATGGGAGTATACAAGCCGTGTCCCTCCCGTTCTATCCTCCCATGCATCATCCCGCTGATGTGTCAAAATGTTATTGGTCCCTGTATTAATGCTTAGTTTAACTACCATACCTTCATAACAAATAATGTTGGCTTAGTCGACCACGCACATCTTTCGCGAGTTGGTCACCTTCCAACGGAAGCCATGCAGGTGCTTCCACAGCTGGAACGCCGTTCATCTTCACCGGCACATATGTATGGTCCGGGTGTGCCGGTGTGTATCTTAAACCCCGTCGTGCATCCTCGATGGTGGTTGGAATACCCCTGCAGATATGTTCTGATTCCTGTCCTCTAACTACATCTAGGTTTCCGATGACGCATGCGGTTCACCACCAGACAAACCAACAAAGCCTCGGTGATGAGAGCGGCATGCAAATTTCTTGATGACAAACTGGCTGCAAGCCGTGTCCCACCCGTTCTGTCCTCCCATGTGTCATCCCGCTGATGTGTCAAAATGTTATTGGTCCCTTTATTAATGCTTAGTTTAACTACCATACCTTCACAACAAATAATATGATGACACGTCAGCGAGAGTGTCATCAAAAAACTAGAGATGGATGCGTCAGCAGGCCGCAATCAGCGGGCCGCCGTCAAATTTTCATCAAAAAACTTGCATGCCGCTCAACCTATTTTGATTTGCCTAGTGGTGAACCGCCTGCGTCATCAGAAACCTAGAGAGGGAGTAAGAGGTCTGGAATCAGAGCATACCTGTAAGGCTCTTCCCAACAACCACCAGGGACGGACGACGTATGGGGGGTTGAGGTACACCGGCACACCTGTACCGTACGTGTACCCGACCAGCCGTGTAGTTTCCTTCGAACCCCCGACAGAAGAAAGCAGAATGCAAGTTTCATTCTGTATGGAGAATGTTTGTTGTGTATTCATCAGGGAACACATATACACTTTATATAGGCTAGCTAGTGTAGTGTGAAACGAAAACAAAACCCTTTCGCACTACACAGATTCAAAAGCTAGCGTTAATGACTAAACGTAGGCCTACGCAGTCAAACAATGACGTTAGACCAACACAGTCAATAATGATTGTTACATGTGTGCATGTTTATCCTTTCTATAGTCTGGTGGTGAGCCGTCTGCGTCATCAGAAGCCTAGATGGAGTTGGAGGTCAGGAATCGGAGCATACACCTGCCTGGACCAGGATCGCCTGACGTAGCAACATTTTGCTGCATGCGTGCAGTAAAGGCTGCATCCACCGTTTGTTTTGATCCGACGGTTGTACTTCCCAGCTATCCAACTAAGGGGTCCATTCAAATCGTTTCTTAAACTCCTGCATGCTTGCTTCACCATGAGAAAGAGTTTACATGCATATCATGATGCATAGTTTAAACATTTAAATAAAACAAACTTCTATCACAAATTAACAGGATTAAAAACACATTAACTATCTTATGTGGCATGCCAATGTGTGGATGTCCAACTCAGAGTAAGGATGAAAGTGAAACAGTTTTTTGAAGTTGATACACTAAATAATTGACCCATTTGAAAGTTGAAGGACCAAACTTAGTTTTGATTGAAAGTTTGAGGATGAAGTTGAGTATTGCCAGCTTGATTTTCTCAAGCTCGAAAAGTTCGAGTAAGCTCATTTGTAAAGTTGCATCTACGATACTTTAGCCGCTAGAGGTGCTAGGAGATCGGCCGCAGCGGGGCCTGCAAAGCGGTCTATAAAGTAGTATATAGTACTAACAGGTAGCGACGACTAGAAAGAAAAGTGGAGACAATCAACAGAGAGAAAAGAAAAGAAAGGACGTGAAAAATGTTAGAAAAAGATAGGTAGAATTCCAACGTACCACTGGATCTATGCCCCTATACGCGGTGTAATCATTATCACTACTCCTATACGCAGCCAGAAGTTATTACCACTGCTTCAAGTGAAGTGCCGCAGACTAGATGTGCCAATTAGTTTATTTTGTGTTTATTGGGGATTATGTAACAGCTAATTCTATTGATTAGCGACCACTGGAATGAAAAGTGGAGACAATGAACAGAGAGAAGGGAACACAAATTTCCTTCGTTACAAACTACTTTATGATTGAATGTATCCATTTCCGGAAGAATCCATTTCTTTAAAATGTCCCGTAAGTTTCCTTTGATGCAAACGGGGCTGAACATAAGACGAGCGCACATAGGGGAAACACAACAAGTGCAACATTCATCAGAGGCGAGCGGGCATAGGGGAAACACATATACTAGTACAAGTCTATTTTATATACTCCCTTTGTTCTCTTTTAATTGGAGTTGGGAGAACTAGTGGTGCATCCAAACGGGAATGGAGGGAATATAACCCATACAGTACAATGCCAGACGGTAGAACAGGTCATGGTCGTTCTTAATCCCACAGTTCTCTATATAGAAGATTCTCCACTCCTCCCACGTAGGCCCGCCGCAGCCGGCAGTTCCTTGGTTCCCCCCTATTTAGCAGTCCCAAGCGTCATCATCAATGTTGGGCACCGCCACCGGCGGCGCTTCTGGACGAGGCCTGCACAGGAACCTCTAGGCGACATTATCAATACTATTCTTGGCTTCACGCCGACATCGGCAGCACTCCTTGTTGGTCCACTTCATGGTGACAGACCCGACCGCGTTGTAGCCAACGTGGGCCTCAACTTCGACCTGCCAAATATACTCAAGGCGTCATGGGCCCGCGGTTGGCGTCGTAGCGGAGCATGGCGAGGATGTAGGCCGCCACCATGTGGCCGTTCGCGGCCGCCCGGGCAAGGAACTGGGTGCCCAGCTACGCGTGATCGTGCAGGAAGACGAGGTTGAACCCGGTGACGTAGCACACATGAGGGTTGCCGATGATTCCTAGGCGCTCCACGAGGCGGTTGAAGCTCCGGTTATACTTCTAGATGCTCACCCGCTCCAGCGCCACACGCCTGCCCACAGTGCGATCACGGCACGCTGTGTGCATGGCCTTGCAGGTGGCACACAGACTAGAAAGGTCATCCATGGGCTGCGAGGATGTTGCGGTGACCCACCCCGTGATCAGGACTGCAATATCGTGCGGCAAGGGGAACTCCATGGGCTTCGAAGGGAACCAATGAGGCCGCACGCGACGGAGACGAAGAGGAAGAGTACGCTCGGGGAAGAGGATGACATGTGTGTGTCGTGGAGAAGAGGATGGTGTGTCTTTATTAGTACGCGCGCAGAAGATGATGAGACGCGCGCAGAAGACGATGAGATGCGCGTAGTGATGGTTATGGCTTCTAAAGTGCACCGTTTGGAATGCTACTTGCAATATTGGGGTTACGGCTTCTAAAGTGCAACTGTATGCTACTTTAGCCGCTGGAGTTGTCAGCAGGCAGGAGATCGCCCGCAGCGGGGCCTGCAAAGCGGTCTATAAAAAGTACTCCTCCCTCTGCCCCAACTCAACTCTATTTTTAGCTTTGGTCAAACTTACCTTTGACCAATGATTTCTTGCCTGGTCCTTATCCTAATCATCAAGGTCCTCCGTCTGCTGCCCCAGATGACTTGGGGCAGAACCAGGGATGAAAACGTCGGAATTGAGCTTATTACCTTTGACAACTCCTTATTCAAACTGGTGTCTAAATAAAAAATTTAAAGAATTTAGCTTATTACTCTCTCCGTCTCTAAATACTTGTCTCTTTGTAGTTCAAAAATAAACTACAAAGCAATATTTACTACGTCCCCGTTTGGAACATTGGAATCCAAATCACAGAAATTGGAAAAACATAGGAATAGACAAAATGCAGGAATGAAGAAAGTGAGCAACTATAAACAAAATTCTTTAGAATCTTAACTATCATTATTTGAAATATAAATCAAAGTCACAAATTCTTGCCAAAATGAACTACCAGTTTGCTTCATAAACAACTTCTTTCCTATATTTTTAACATGAAAACGTCTATTGCATTGCAGTAGCTCAGAAATAATTATTCCCTCGTTTCAATAAAAGAAATAACTATTCCATGCAAATCATTAGGTTAGTTAATTAGACTCTTAGCACCCTATATATTCCCTCCATAGCCAACTAGCAGACCACAAAGAACTTGGACTGGATTATTTCATTCCTCCATTTTACATAGGAAAGGAAATATGATTCTTGTGTTCCAGACACCTGTGACATAAGCACAATGTAGGAATGAATTCCTTTGAAGTTTCCTTTAAAAATCCTCTATTCCAAGGGACGAAGAGAGTACATGTCAGCCCATTAGACCCAACCAACTATTTGGAAAGTATTCGGTTATTGTTCTGAAATTTTTCATTAAAATATGGTATTCTGACAATTCGGTCGAAAATTATTCTAAATTGTTTCCAATCCGTTTACCGAATTTCAATATCCGATAAAAATGGTAATCAGATCGAAAATTTCGGGAATTGTCAAAAATGGTAATCGCATCGGAAATTTTCGAAAACGGCGTCGGAAGGTTCGTGATTTACCGTACCATTTTCATCCCTAGGGAAGAATGATCCTGGCGACCAGAATGAAGTGTCGGATATATGTTGTCCATGGCGCAGGGTTATTCAACACAAGCAACAGGTAGCATATCCTAATCTTTCTCCTCATATATAGCATGTTAACTAATTTTTCAGCCCCAAATGATCTAGAAAAATTACTCCAGATTTGATGATGCCATAAATTAATCGCTGCTCAAAACAATGACGGTGCTCATCAAGCTCGCAAGCTCAACTTCATTCATCCTCAAACTAGCTAATTATTTCGGGTGGATTTATGTTGAGGGGTGTGCATTCGGTCTACCAGATATTTTGGTTAGGGTATTTCGGTCTTTATCAAAATTTGGTTTCTTGAAATCACTACACGAATTGTTGTAATAATATTAGGTACCTGAACATTTTGGGTACCAAAATTCCGGTTCGGTCTTCGGTCCTACCCGATATATCCGGGTTATACATTATATCCATGTCATGTTTGCACAAATTTAATATGATTGATAAACTTAATCCCATGAGGTCATTTATTATAAATTGACAAATGAAAAATAAAAAATAAACGTTTAAATCCAACAACTTCACACATCACAACATGAAAATAAAAAATCTAAATTTGAATTGTTCATAGTTTAGCACGCATAATTTAAATTATTATTTGATATACCGACTATTCGGGTTATTTCAGTGACTTGAGAGTGGTACCCAAACCCGACATCTATTTTTCAGTTACTTATATTTGCTACCCGAAAAGTACCCGATACCCGATATTTCGGTCTTTTCGGTTCCGGTCTCAGTTTTATCGGTTTCGGTTTTCCGGTTTCAGTTTAGTTGCCTACCCATAATTTACGTAGTAGTAGCATATGGGATATATATATATGTCTCCTCCATGTTTTTTTGCAAAACTATTTAGTGATATATCCTATGTGCATATTACATATGTTGAACTAATGTAAAGTATAAAACTTTTTCAAAGGGAAGTCTTAGGTTTCGTCAAATCTATCTCTGAGATTTACGCAATTTTGATCTATTTTAACAATACAAGAATTGTACTTTTAGATTCACCATGAAAATATTTCCATAATATACAATCTAGTACTATAAGTTATTGAAGTTAATAGTTCCATATAAATCATTAGTCAAAGGTAATTAGTTCGACCAAAACAGAAATAGAGTTGACTTGGGGCGGAGGAAGTAATATACATTGTTGTTTGCCGCATAAGGTTTGGTCCTTCGTTCAAGCCGTAGCCATTTGTACAGGCAGCTGATGCGACCGGGCGCACCGAGCTTACGTGCTCGCCAGTCACCGAGGCGCCTTAAACGACACTACTACAAAAGTCTTCATCACAGACGGCTCTAAACATATTATCACATACGGTTTTAAAAACTGCTTGTAACGAAGAGCCTGTGAAAATGATCGATTAGCAGAGGCGGGGGCAAAATCCGCCTGTAAAAATGCATTTTCACAGGCAGTTTTTTATTGATGACCGCCTGTGAAAATGCATTTTTACAAGCGGTTTTCTATTGCTGACCGCCTGTGAAAATGCATTTTCACAGGCGGTTTTTTATTGCTGACTGCCTGTTAAAATGCATTTTCACATGCGGTTTTTTATTGCAAACTGCCTGTGAAAATGTATTATCACATAATGTATTTTTTACTGCCAACCACCTGTGATAATACATTATCATAGACAGTTTTTAGAATGTTCTGTATGCATTGTGTTCGTGACTAGTCGTGATCAGAAGGCAAGAAATGATAACATTTAGACAAAATTTGCGCTAACACAATTTGATCTACAAAAGACTAAAAGATTTAGACAAAATTACATTGCAGAGATGCAATAAAAAAACACAACAGAAATTACAACGCAATACATCGCAGAAATTACAATCCATCACAACCATCACGTGCAGCATCACATGCAGCAGCTCAACGCCATGAAGACAGGGCTGCTGCCGTTGCAGCCGCTCTTCAATGCCTCCCCATAGAGCTAGGTAGCGCCACCTTCGTGCTAGCTCGACTTCTGGGCTACAACAAAAATAACGATCGCGACTGGATCTGTGACTGAAGGTTGGATCTACGACCCTCGGCATCGAGCAAGACACCTGCGACGGACGAGGAGCGTGGCTGCCACGACGGCGTGGAGCGTGGTTGCCACGACGACCATGAGCATGAGCAGCACGGCTGCCACGACGGTCGAGGGGCGCAGCTGCGGCGTCGGTGAGGAGCGCGGCCTCTGCGATGGGAGGATGGTGAGAAGGCGGAAGTAGGCTGCCAACGCTTCAGCGATGAGGCAGAGCTGCGGTAGAGCGAGGTTGGGGAGGAAGGAAAGAGAGGTGAGATTGGGGACATGAACGCTGAGAGGCAGAGATTGGGGATAAGGACGTGACGTGTTAGTGCTGCTGTTATAGACACACATATTAGAGATGACCCCCTGTGAGTCGTTGGATCGATAAGTAGCGAAAGGCGGGGATATGAAGTCCAAGAGCGATTCGTGGGATGAAGCAGCAGACCAATCAGGAGCCATCATTATCACGGACGGTTTTTTTTTTGTTACAGACCGCCTGTGAAAATCATTATATTTTCACAGGCGGTTGGTTGTTACGGACCGCCTGTGATAATGACTATTATCACAGGCGGTTTTTGTTACGGACCGCCTGTGAAAATCAATACATTTTCACAGGCGGTTGTTTGTTACGGACCGCCTGTGATATTCTATTATCACAAGCGGTTATTAACTCATTTGACATCACAGGCGTAACTTTTAACGGACCGTCTGTAAAAAAAATAAGGAGATGCCTGTGAAAATGCATTTTCTAGTAGTGTGCGCGCAGCGCATTCGCATCTTTGAATTCAATTGGAACCGCTCCGCATTCCATCACCACTACTGCGCGCGTCGAGAGACAAACAGCTAGGCGGGTTCAAATCCCCTGTAGTACTGCAGGTGCGGTAGAGATGGCTGACATGGGGGCCCCACATGGTGTCGGACCCACATGTCAGCCACCTCTACTGCACCTGCATTACTGCAGAGGCCCCATCACTCAGTTGCAGTAATCATGGTGTAGTTACTGCAGAGGATTTCGTCTATGCTATAAGATCACCCGGGCATGCCATCGTCTTCTCCGCACAACCACTCTTCCTCTCTTCCCAAAACCGTGTCAAGAACACCATGGCTGACAAGACAACGCCGCCGCCAATCCCGCCGAAGGACG
Organism: Tuctoria greenei; assembly: GCA_036927565.1. Taxonomy (NCBI): domain Eukaryota; kingdom Viridiplantae; phylum Streptophyta; class Magnoliopsida; order Poales; family Poaceae; genus Tuctoria; species Tuctoria greenei. The sequence goes on from JAYESD010000001.1 coordinate 54,071,934, forward strand.
CCAAGGGGAAGCGTCCCCGACCGGACTCCCCCCCCCCCCCCCCCCCCCCCCCCCCCCGAACATGGAGTGGGACCTCCGGAAGATGGAACGCGATGTATTTGACAATGCATCGCGCTCCATGCGTCGCCTTGGGCTTGGTCCCCTTCCAAAGTATGCTGCCATGGGGACCACAAGCCACTACGTCTTCGGCATGAAGCACTTGGTCGGTTGGCTCGACATCCTCTGGGAGACGCTGGTGGACGAGCTCGGCATCGCCGGCCGCGACAACCTGGTGGCGACAACGTCCAGGAACCTGGTGGCGACAACCTTGGCGTTCCCGTCTTCACCGCGGGAGGCGCCCCCGCCCAGCAAGGTGCCCAAGGAGGAGGAGGAGAAGGAGAAGTAAGTGGAGCGAGGTGGAGAAGTAGTTTTTTTCTTGTTCTTAGTTGTCTTGTTTATCTTTTCTTGTTTGTAGATCGTGTTTTTCTTTTTTCCTGTTTGTAATGTATCTTCTTAATGTAATGAACTTTATATTTATGTTCATTGGTGCGCAAAAGTAATTCTAATGTTGTTGTTCTAAAGATAAACTAGTGGACTATTTATCTCTTTTATCTTTTAGAATGGAATATATTTCCACTTCCAACTCTACTGAGCTGGAGATCCAGCAAGTGACTATCACCTACTAGTTTATCTGACAAGACTAGCAGGGAGAAGCCCACTCTCTGTTCAAACCCAACACGTATCCAACATATGAGCAATCAAACAGCAAAGCACGTAGTAAATCACAAAAAACGAAACAACAGTTTCCGGAGTACATATCAAATTTAGCCCAGATTAGATGCTTGTGGGCATCATTGCAAAAGGGTGAAGACAAAAAAGATGATTCCGGATGGCTTGCAAGAACAAACTAGAAGTCAAGGTCATCAAAATTTTTGCCCGATTTGGATTGAGTCTTAGTTGTAGACTTTCATAATAATAAAATGTATCGGGTATTTTACTTTCACAAGTGTCTCATAAAATGTATCGGGTGTTTTACTTTCACTAGTGTGTCATAAAGTGTACGCCGGCCACGTATCCTGATCCAACCGTACAACTTCAAATAAAGGAGGGTTAGAGCATCTCCAACCCCTTAGTTATTTTTGGTTTGCTATTCTTTCAAATGACAAATATGCTATCCACATTTAGCATCTCATTCCATGAGCATCTCAAACCCGTTTCCTATATGATGTGCTATATTAAAATTTATTCATATTTTATTAGTACGTAATAATTATTTTAAAATTAAAATAACGTTGTTGCAATGGCTGTATTGTAACGGTTGTATTTATAACGGCTATTTTTCAATGGTTATATTTCTAACGACAATTTTTCAACAGATGTATTTCCAATGGTTAATTTTCAACGACTATTTTGCAACAGAATGACGATAATGTACCGGAAATCGGGAATAGCAAACTGGATAGCATTTGCGACTAGTAGCACACCGAGAGCTCCATATAGCAAATGGCTAAAAGTAGAAATCATAATAGCAAACTGGTTGGAGATGATTTATTTGCTCTAGATTTGCTAAATAATAGGATAGCACATCATATAGCTAATAGGTTGGAGATGCTCTTCCATTACTTATATGGTGTGATATCCTATTATTTAGCAAATTTAGAGCAAAAATCATCTCCAACTGGTTTGCTATTAGGATTGCTACTTTTAGCCATTTGCTATATGGAGCTCTCGGTGTGCTACTAGTAGGAAGTGATGGCCGGACTGGGAGTGACGGCGGGCCGCCGGCGGAACCTTTCAACCATGCCGCAGTGGTCCGGCCTGGCGGCCTCATGACGGAGCTCATCATCCACCTGGAACACTACCTCGACTATATGCCGCCGGTCCACCCCAACTCCCTGGCCTCCTCGTCATCAGGCGACTCTTCTGACGGACACTCCTCGGTGTCCTCGAACTCTTTGGGGGACACCTTCCCGCGGCCGAAGAGATTCTACTGGCGGTGTGGGGAAGTGGATGAGGCGGATAAGCAGCTCTTTTAGTATGGCTACCAAAGTGTCCTAGCTCATGTGTTATGTTTCCTATGGAAACTAAAAATCCTTTACAAATCCTATCCTTCAAAGGGAGCCTATGTTTGAGAGGATTACGACTGGATTAATTTCCGTGAAAAGATTTCCTGTTTAACATTTTGTTTGTCCTTCCTTTTTTCAAGCATTTTCTTCCTCGTATTGTCTTCACTTTTTTCTTTCCAATCCTAGCTACTGGCCCTTTGCATTTTCCTGTTACCACTACTTTACAGACCGCTTTGCGGGCCCCACTGCGGGCGATCTCCTGGCAACTCCACCGGTTTGGGGACCAGGAGGAATTTTGCCTTTTTAAAGGACCCACATTTAATCAAGAATATTAATTAAGAAGAAGTAAATATCTTCACAGGCGGTTGGTACTTAATAACCGTCAAGGAAGATTTTTATCTCAGTCTGGTATTACTTACCAACCGTCTGAGATAATGCCCGATACTTTTCTTCAGTTTCCTTGTCCCTTGCTTCTTTTTTATTTAGATTCCAATATAAATACTCAAACATGTTTAGATTCTACAAATCGTTTCCAAATTATATGATTCTTTCTTCTACATTTGTATAAAATTAACATCTACTACCTGAACAAAAAATTTTAAAACTTGTATAGCCGACATTGTAATGTTTTGGTAAATATCAAATTAATTTCTACTCACATATTATTCACATTTGTGTATCTCGTAAAAAAAAAGATCCTTCACTCAAATTTGTTTGTATGAATATATTTGTATCATTTATACATGTATGAATTTCATTAATTTTTTTGAAAGCATTCCAACATGTAAAACTTCAAATTATCCATCATTCTAACTAAATGCTCATATACATATGAGGCATTCATCAAATTATGAAAACACATTGATTCAAAAAAATTTAAAAAAATTTGAAAAATGCATAGAGGTTAGTATGATGAGTAAAAATGTCAACTGAAAAAATAAATGAAAAAAGCATTATATTCATCAAGATATAAAAATGAAAAATATCATTTGTTGTATGTTTTTATGTTCTTGCCGATTTCAAAAGATTTATGAAGTGAAATTTAATGGTAACCTTTACTTATCAATAATATTACAAGAAAGTGGAATTTTGCTTTTTAAAGGACCCACATTTAATCAAGAATATTAATTAAGAAGAAGTAAATATCTTCACTGGCGGTTGGTACTTAATAACCGTCAAGGAAGATTTTTATCTCAGTCGGGTATTACTAACCAACCGTCTGAGATCATGCCCAATACTGTTAATCAGTTTCCTTATCTCTTGCTTCTTTTTTATTTAGATTTCAATATCAATACTCAAACATGTTTAGATTCTGCAAGTTGTGTCTAAATTATATGATTCTTTCTTCTACATTTGTATAAAATTAACATCTACCACCTGAACAAAAAAGTTTAAAACTTGTATAGCTGACATTGTAATGTTTTGGTAAATATCAAATTAATTTCTACTCACATATTATTCACATTTGTGTATCTCGTAAAAAAAAGGATCCTTCACTCAAATTTCTTTGTATGAACATATTTGTATCATTTATGCATGTAAGAATTTTGTTAATTTTTTTAAAAGCATTCCAACATGTCAAACTTCATATTATCCATCATTCTAACTAAATGCTCATATACATATGAGGCATTCATCAAACTATGAACACATTGATTCAAAAAAAATTTAAATAATCTGAAAATTTTCGTAGAGGTTGGTATGATGAGTAAAAATGTCCACTAAAAAAATAAATGAAAAAGGCATTATATTCATCAAGATAGAAAAATGAAAAATATCATTTGTTGTATGTTTTTTATGTTTTGACCGATTTCAAAAGATTTATGAATTGAAATTTAATGGTAACCTTTACTTATCAATAATATTACAAGAAAGTGGAATTTTGCTTTTTTAATGGACCCACATTTAATTAAGAATATTAATTAAGAAGAAGTAAATATCTTCACAGGCGATTGGTACTTAATAACCTTCTGAGAAGATGTTTATCTCAGTCGGCTATTACTTACCAACCGTCTGAGATAATGCCTGACACTCTTCTTCAGTTTCCTTATCCCTTGCTTCTTTTTATTTAAATTCCAATATAAATACTCAAACATGTTTAGATTCTACAAATTGTGTCCAAATTATATGATTCTTTCTTCTACATTTGTATAAAATTAACATCTACCACCTGAACAGAAAATTTTAAAACATGTATAGCTAACATTTTAATGTTTTGTTAAATATTAAATTAATTTCTACTCACATATTATTCACATTTGTGTATCTCGTAAAAAAAAAAGATCCTTCACTCAAATTTGTTTGTATGAACAGATTTGTATCATTTATACATGTATGAATTTTGTTAATTTTTTAAAGCATTCCAACATGTCAAACTTCAAATTATCCATCATTCTAACTAAATGCTCATATAAATATGAGGCATTCATCAAATTATGAAAACACATTGATTCAAAAAATTTAAAAAAATCTGAAAAATTCATAGAGGTTGGTATGATGAGTAAAAATGTCCACTGAAAAAATAAATGAAAAAAGCATTATATTCATCAAGATAGAAAAATGAAAAATATCATTTGTTGTATGTTTTTTATGTTCTGGCCGATTTCAAAAATTTATGAAGTGAAATTTAATGGTAACCTTTACTTATCAATAATATTACAAGAAAGTGGAATTTTGCCTTTTTAAAGGACCCACATTTTATCAAGAATATTAATTAAGAAGAAGTAAATATCTTCACAGTCGGTTGGTACTTAATAACCGTCAAGGAAGATTTTTATCTCAGTCGGGTATTACTTACCAACCGTCTGAGATAATGACCGATACTGTTCTTCGGTTTCCTTGTCCCTTGCTTCTTTTTTATTTAGATTCTAATATAAATACTCAAACATGTTTAGATTCTGCAAATTGTGTCTAAATTATATGATTCTTTCTTCTACATTTGTATAAAATTAATATCAACCACCTGAACAAAAAAATTTAAAACTTGTATAGTTGATACTGTAATGTTTTGGTAAATATCAAATTAATTTCCACTCACATATTATTAACATTTGTGTATCTCGTAAAAAAAAAGATCCTTCACTCAAATTTCTCTGTATGAACATATTTGTATCATTTATGCATGTATGAATTTTGTTAATTTTTTAAAAGCATTCCAACATGTCAAACTTCAAATTATCCATCATTCTAACTAAATGCTCATATAAATATGAGGCATTCATCAAACTATGAACACACATTGATTCAAAAAAATTTTAAAAAATCTGAAAATTTTTGTATAGGTTGGTATGATGAGTAAAAATGTCCACTAAAAAAATAAATGAAAAAGGCATTATATTCATCAAGATAGAAAAATGAAAAATATCATTTGTTGTATGTTTTTTTTGTTCTGACCGATATCAAAAGATTTATGAAGTGAAATTTAATGGTAACCTTTACTTATCAATAATATTACTAGAAAGTGGAATTTTGCCTTTTTAATGGACCCACAATTAATCAAGAATATTAATTAAGAAGAAGTAAATATTTTCACAGGCGGTTGGTACTTAAAAACCTTATGAGAAAATGTTTATCTCAGTCGGCTATTACTTACCAACCGTCTGAGATAATGCCCGACACTGTTCTTCAGTTTCCTTATCCCTTGCTTCTTTTTTATTTAAATTCCAATATAAATACTCAAACATGTTTTGATTCTGCAAATTGTGTCCAAATTATATGATTCTTTCTTCTACATTTGTATAAAATTAACATCTACCACCTGAACAAAAAATTTAAAACATGTATAGCTGACATTTTAATGTTTTGGTAAATATCAAATTAATTTCTACTCATGTATTGTTCACATTTGTGTATCTCGTTAAAAAAAGATCCTTCACTCAAATTTGTTTGTATGAACATATTTGTATCATTTATGCATGTATGAATTTTGTTAATTTTTTTAAAGCATTCCAACATGTCAAACTTCAAATTATCCATCATTCTAACTAAATACTCATATACATATGAGGCATTGATCAAATTATGAACACACATTGATTCAAAGAAATTTAAAAAAATCTGAAAAAATTCATAGAGGTTGGTATGATGAGTAAAAATGTCCACTGAAAATATAAATGAAAATGGCATTATATTCATCAAGATAGGAAAATGAAAAATATCATTTGTTATATGTTTTTTATGTTCTCACCGATTTCAAAAGATTCATGAAGTGAAATTTAATGATAACCTTTACTTATCAATAATATTACAAGAAAGTGGAATTTCGCATTTTTAAAGGACTCATATTTAATCAAGAATATTAATTAAGAAGAAGTAAATATCTTCACAGACGGTTGGTATTTAATAATCGTCAAGGAAGATTTTTATCTCAGTCGGGTATTACATACCAACTGCCTGAGATAATCTTCTTCTTAGACGAGTTTGAATTACCAACCGCCTAAGATAATTACCTTATGATACCCGAGTCTTAGGAACACGATGAACACACTACACATTCATTCATTCACATAGTTGAAGAACACCCAAGATACTCATTCATTAACAATATTTAATCACGCATCTCACAAAAGAACACAAGATACACAAGTAATATTCTGTCAAATAGATGAACAAAGATATATTTCATTCATTAACAATAATTACAAAACAGAAGAAACTAAAAACAACAAAGAAAAACTAATTTTTAGGATTCAAACCATACATTAGTCAACACATAAACTTACCCTAACACCCTTCATCAATACATATCCTCCCACTTTCCATTCAATGCCAGCAAGTTGCTATGGCAACAAAGGACAGCAGCTGAAAATGTGCAGAGCACACAGCTGACATGACCATACAGTACTGAAAGTAAAGCTGAACTGGGACAAAAAAAATTGCTAGAAATAACTGCCCACGCACAACCATCCCTCTTCTCCGTGCGTACTAAAAATCATCGGGCATCTCATCATCTTCTCTGCGCGTACTAATAAAGAGTAGTAAGACGACACACCATCCTCTAATCCGCCACACACATTATCCTCTTCTCTGCACGTACTCTTCCTCTCCATCGCACGCGCCCTCATTGGTTCCCTTCGAAGCCCATGGAGTTCCCCTTGCCGCACAATATTGCGGTCCTGATCGCGGGGTGGGTTGCCGCAACCTCAACCCAGCCCATGGACGACCTCTCCAGTCTGCACGCCACCTGCAAGACCATGCACGCGGTGTGCCGTGGTCCCACCGTGGGCAGGCGCATGGCGCTGGAGCGGGAGAGCAGCTGGTAGTGGTTCCAATGGCACGGGAACAGGAGATACGACGCCCTCGTGGAGCGCCTGGCCAACGTGGGCAACCCTCATGCGTGCTACGTCACCGGGTTCGACCTCGTCTTCAACTACGGCCGCGCGCAAGAGCCGCGGGGCACCCAGTTCCTTGCCCGGGCAGTTGCGAACGGCCACAAGGTGGCAGCCTACGTCCTCGCCATGCTCTGCTACGACGCCGACCGCGGGGACCGCGACGCCCTTGAGTATATCCGGCAGGTCGAAGGCGAGGCCCACGTCGGCGACAACGCGGCCGGGTCCGTCGCGATGAAGAGGACCAACACGGAGTGCTGCCAGTGTTGGAATCAAGCCATGCAGAGGCTCGACGTTTTCGTGAGCTGGAGGTTTCTGCGTAGGCCTCCTCCGGGACCGCCGCCGGTGGTGCTGCCAAAAATTGACGATTACTTTTGCCGCTGCCCAACAGGGGGAACCAGGGGCCTGCCCGCTGCGGCCGGCGAGGGTGGTACGAGGGGACCGTCTTCTGTACTGAGAACTGTAGGATTAAGCACGAGTATGACCTGTTCCGCCATAGCGTGTTGTACTCTATGGGTTATATTCCCTCCATTCATTTTGGATGCGCTACCCCTAGTTCCCGCAACACCAATGAAAAGTGAACAAAGGGAGTACTGTATATAAAATAGACTTGTATAACACATGTTGATGTGTTTCTCCTATATAAGCATGCTCGTCTCTGATGAATGTTGCACTTGTTGTGTTTCCCCTATGCGCGCTCGTCTTTTGTTTAGCCCCGTTTGCATCAAAGAAAACAACATGACAAAACGTGAAAAGAAAAAATATCAAAAAAAAAGAGAAACACAACATCATGACTGCAGATGTTTTTCGATTCACGGACGAAGTGGGTTAAAGGTTAAAACTTGGCATCGTTAAAGGAGATATTTTTCGATAAAAGGAGAATTTTTTGATAATACATCAGACACATTGTTCATGAACATAAAAGACATATTACATTACATACTACTAACACATATATTACAAACAAGAGTAAAGAAAACATGGACGAAAAACACGTAGAAACAAGAACAAAACTACTCCTAATCCTATTCTACTATGAGGCCTCGTCCACCTCCGCCGCCGCGCACGCCGCGGCCGACGCATCCTCCAGAGGCTCCGCCTCCGCCTCCGACGACGGTGGTGACTCCTCTTCCGTCTCCACACCGAGCTTACAGGCGACGCTGTGCAGAATCTTCCAGTGGCCCTGTACCCCAGCAACCTCCGCGATCGTCTGGTGGAGGGCATCGAGACGAGTGGCCACAAAGCTTAACCTGAACAAGTAGTAGCCAACGGAGCACATGTTGGGGAGCTGGGGAAGCCTCCCAAGACCCAGACGGCGACAGATGAGAGATATATTGTTAAATACATCCAGTGACATTGTGTCCAGCGCTCTTGCATGTTCGACGGTGGAGGACACGTCATCTTTGACATCTTTAATTCGGCGCGTTAATTCGTCGATGCGGGCGGTAAAGAGGCAGGTTGTCTCCTGTAACTAGTTGGGCTGAGGAGATGCGGGCGCCGCCATTAGTTCCACCGGCATTGCCGGTGGCGATGGAAACAGAGAAGGAGGTTCAGAGGACGTCGATGGCCTAAAGCGCTTCAGCGGGGGGGCTACCCATTTTTGTGGCGATGGAGGTGCAGAGAAAGAGCGAGAGGTGGTTGACAGTGGCGGGGGGAGAAGTTTGGAGGTTAGGATCTAAGGAGCGGTGCGGCAGAGAAGCAAGAGAACGGTGAGCCTTTATAGCGGGTCGTCTAATAGCGGACTTGTGGTGAGGGGTCCCCGTCTCGGCGCCGGTTTTTCACAGGCGGTTTTTATGTTTATCTCAGGCGAGTTTTACTTACCAACCGCCTGATAAGATATCTTATCAAGAATTTTAATTAATAAGAAGTAAAAATCTTCAAAGACGGTTGGTACTTAATAACCGTCAAGGAAGATTTTTATCTCATACGTGTATTACTTAACAACCGCCTGAGATAATGCCCGATATTGTTCTTCAGTTTCCTTATTCCTTGCTTCTTTTTTATTTAGATTCCAATATAAATACTCAAACATGTTTAGATTCTGCAAATTGTGTCCAAATTCGATGATTCTTTCTTCTACATTTGTATAAAATCAACATCTACCGCATGAACAAATATTTTTAAAACATGTATAGCTGACATTGTAATGTTTTGGTAAATATCAAATCAATTGCTACTCACATATTATTCACATTTGTGTATCGCATAAAAAAAAGATCCTTCACTTAAATTTGTTTGTATGAACATATTTGTATCATTTATACATGTATGAATTTTGTTATTTTTTTTAAAAGCATTCCAACATGTCAAACTTCAAATTATCCATCATTCTAACTAAATGCTCATATACATATGAGCCATTCATCAAATTATGAACACACATTGATTCAAAAAAAATTTAAAAAATCTGAAAAAATTCATAGAGGTTGGTATGATGAGTAAAAATGTCCACTGAAAAAATAAATGATAAAGGCATTATATTCATCAAGATAAAAAATGAAAAATAGCATTTGTTGTATGTTTTTTATGTTCTGACCAATTTCAAAAGATTTATGAAGCGAAATTTAATGGTAACCTTTACTTATCAATAATATTACAAGAAAGTGGAATTTTGACTTTTAAAGGACCCACATTTAATCAAGAATATTAATTAAGAAGAAGTTAATATCTTCACAGGCGGTTGGTGCTTAATAACCGTCACTTTTTTCTTTCCAGTCCTAGCTACCGGCCTGTTGCATTTTCCTGTTACTACTACTTTACAGACCGCTTTGCTGGCCCTACTGCAGGTGATCTCCTGGCAACTCCACCGGTTTGGGGACAAGGAGGATTTGGCGATCAGAAAATTCGAACTAATTTTGCACAGATAGTACATTCATGAACAAGAACACCAAGTACATTTAACTTAAAAACATTACTCCCTCCGTCCCAAAATACTACTTGTCCCTTTCGATGGAGGGAGTATCTCCGTCCCAAAATACTTGTCGCTTTGGATGGAGGGAGTATATTACAAACACAAGAAAAGATAAACTACAACTAAAACCATGAAACGGAAAACTACAACTAAAAACATGAAACGAAAAACTACAACTAAAAACATGAAAAGAAAACACCTAAATACTACTCTACTCAGCCTCCACCTCCTCCTCCTCGGGTGGGTCCTCGGGCTCCTGACCCTCCTCTAGCGCCTCGGGCTCCGGCGACGGAAGGTGACCCAGTCTCAAGGCCGCCGCCACGACGAGGTTGCGATGACCCGCGACGCCGAGCTCGGCCGCTATCGTCTCCCAGATGGAGTCGAGACGAGGCCACGTGCGAGAGGCCGAAGACATAGTGGCCCGTGGTGTCCATTCCAGTTATTTGTGGAAGGGTACCGAGCTCAAGGCATTCCATGGAGTCAGATGTATCTGTAAATACATCTCCGGCCATGTTGAACAGGAGGGTATCCTTCATGCGCGGCGGCGAGGGGGGGTCCAGCTGCGGCCGATTACCGGCGGCCGGGTCCCTCGGGGGCTCGGTGGCGGAGGGTTGCTCGAGCTCAAAAGCATTTGCTGTATACTAGCCGCGGCTAGGTTTTGTGGAGAGAAGAGAGGATGTTGGAACGGTTGTGCGGAAAAGACGATGGTGCGGGTGACCATCTTATACTCCCTCCATCCCAAGTAAATATCTTCATAGGCGGTTGGTACTTAATAACCTTCTGAGAAGATTTTTATCTCATACGTGTATTACTTACCAACCGCCTGAGATAATGCCCGATACTGTTCTTCAGTTTCCTTATCCCTTGCTTCTTTTTTATTTAGATTCCAATATAAATACTCAAACATGTTTAGATTCTGCAAATTGTGTCCAAATTATATGATTCTTTCTTCTACATTTGTATAAAATTAACATCTACCACCTGAACAAAAATTTTAAAAACTTGTACAGCTGACATTGTAATGTTTTGGTAAATATCAAATTAATTTCTACTCACATATTATTCACATTTGTATATCTCGTAAAAAAAAGATCCTTCACTCAAATTTGTTTTTATGAACATATTTGTATCATTTATACATGTATGAATTTTTTTAATTTTTTTAAAAGCATTCCAACATGTCAAACTTCAAATTATCCATCATTCTAACTAAATGCTCATATACATATGAGGCATTCATCAAATTATGAACACACATTGATTCAGAAAAATTTTAAAAAATCTGAAAAAAATCATAGAGGTTGGTATGATGAGTAAAAATGTCCCTTGAAAAAATAAATGAAAAAGGCATTATATTCATCAAGATAGAAAAATGAAAAATATCATTTGTTGTATGTTTTTTATGTTCTGACCGATTTCAAAAGATTTATGAAGTGAAATTTAATGGTAACCTTTACTTATCTATAATATTACAAGAAAGTGGAATTTTTCCTTTTTAAGGGACCCACATTTAATCGAGAATATTAATTAAGAAGAAGTAAATATCTTCATAGGCGGTTGGTACTTAATAACTATCAAGGAAGATTTTTATCTCAGTCGGTTATTACTTACCAACCGTCTTAGATAATGCCCGATACTGTTCTTCAGTTTCCTTATCCCTTGCCATTAAATACCATCATCGCTTGGGGTCTGCCGGATATGCCCCCAAAGTCCAGAAATGGAATAAGATATTAGACGAAATTACCAGTAAGGACAATCCTCACCCATTAGAAGGGTGCGATGAGCGAACTCAACGCTGGGTCTTTGCTCGGTCAGGTTTGACCAGCGAGGGCAAACTTGAAAATCCCGACTCTCTGAATGAAGTAGAGGATAAAATGAAAGAAGTAATTGAAATGCAATAAAAGGGTCTCTTCAAGCCGAAGAGGGAGAATGACCAACTTATCGCTATCCTAGGAAACCATGAACACAGCGGACGGGTTTGAGCAGTCTCTTCTCAAATGTCTTGGCTAGATGGTTTCCCTAAAGATAAAGACACATATAGAAGACGTGAGAAGTTTAAGAAAACACTTGATGAAACGATTGCTCAAAAGATCAAAGAAAATATGCAATTAATAATGGAACAACTTGGACAATCGAGACAATTAGTGGCACCAAGTACAGTGATGGTTCCGGTGCAAAAGGAGCAATTAGTATCTCCAACTGCCTACCCTAGCAGCGTTGGTTCTGTGCCAGGCTCAGGGTCCACCCATAAGTTCCCTGTCGATGATATTGATAACGACAAATATTGTCGTCTTCTTGTCCCAATAGGCAGAGCAGGGAACAAAACCAAACAGGTTGCCACTGCTATGGCAAAGCCTGATCGTGACTTCAATGGGAATCCACTTTCGTTGTATTATGCTGTTGTGCAAGTTCTTCAGATCATTGATAATGATTATGAAGATTATGAAATAGACCACGTCACTCCTGAGGGGATCACGACTCTGGGGCAGGATGTCAACCAATTAATCCTTTGGCACCGACGCGATATCGTGTTTGATGATGAGCCAATTTCAAGCCCCGTCGCATCTCCAAATACTGCAACCCCATCTTCTAAGGTGAAAGTGCATGAAGATCCACTCCCAGTCCAAGAAGATCCACTCCCCCTTATGTCTCAACAAGGATGATATCCAAGAGCAACAAGTTGGACAACACCTTCAATAAGTACCAGAGCAAACTGTTTCTTGTAAAGAGCAACCAGTTGTGCAACATCTTGAAGTAGTACTAGAGCCAACTTCTGGGAGTAAAGAGCAATCAGTTGAGCAATAGTTTCAACAACAAGCCAATGTCCAACATCCGACGACTACTCCTCGATCATTAGTGCCTATCAAAGTTACTTCATACGAAAATAAGAAACCTTCATCCTGAATTTAGTTAAACCAGGAGTTCCAGTATACAAGCTTGAGGATGTTCCTCCTGAATTTAAGAATGGGAAGCCGTTCATGACATTCGTACAACTTAGCAAACAACTCGTCCAGCTCAGAAGAATGCACGAGTGGTACATCCTTACAAGCACAAAATATGGTCTTAATTGCGTCACATTTTGTATTCCAAAAGAAGCATTCTGGAGCACTGGAGTGGATAGACGAGTCATTTATTTGAAGAGTTGCATGCCCTTTTCCATCAGGGCATGCTCGAAATCAACCTGCTGCTCGTCTGGTGCTTGTAAGTGCTCAAATATTTTGTATTTGCTTTTCTTAGTACACGCATACGCATTTCATGAGATTATAACAATTCTGGACTTCTTCAATAGGATGCAATACATGGATAATGAAAAGTTGGAGCGCAAGACAGATATCCTTGACCCTACTAGGATTGCAAAGGTGCTATTCGACGTCAAGGCGGATCAAGACTCAGCACAGTTCAAACACATGAAAAGAGAAGATTTTGAAAAAAGCAATTGAAAAACTTAAGAAGGATAAAAGGACAGAAGTTGTAGCTTACATAGGACATGCCATTTTTAAGTTTGTCAGAGACGGCAAGGACCTCGTAAAGGCTCCGTACCACTTCAAGTAAGTTCGACCCATGACATTGAAATAGCAATTATTGGTAATTGTTAACACGTGTGTTTGTATGTTTGCAGTAATCACTACATAATGATCTTCATCAAGCCAACGTAGGGAATGGCAACAGTCTTGGACTCGGCTGATTTCTCACCATATCGTTACAAAGATTTCCTTTCCATTTTGAAATCGTACGTTTATTCAATAATTTTAATTTACGCACATTTAGAATGTGTTGACAAGTTTTATATAACAATTCTTGTATTACAGCGCTTGGTGGTTTTACGCGAAATGGCTTGGCGGTGAGAGACCTTCCAATACGAATGCATTGGACATTAAAACGTATTATGCTTGTCCGAAGCAGCCTGCTGGGAGTGTCTTATGCGGGTATTATGTATGTGAGCATCTTTGGACCGCCGGCGTATATAGAGTGAATCGTAAGGATGTAAGTTATCCTTAATGTCGATACCTTATTTTCTTACTTTTTTGTTTCATTTTCATTGTAACTAGCATGGTTTAATACTTATATTCTCTGCTGTTCAATATTACCAGAAACATTATTTTAATATTTTGATTCCAACTTCAAAATTCAATTCCTCATAGTACAATTGCTCCAAAAATACCAAATAAATTCCTGTATACTCTCACTTTTATCTATACTTTGAGATTGTTCAAACCAATACATTCTAAACCTTGTTATGTGTTATATTCCAGCACACGAAGAATCTGAATGAAGAATGGCCGGTTTGTAGAAGTATTCCTAGTGGAGGAGCCGATAGGATTGCTGCTCAACTCTGTCAATTCATTCATCACAAAATTTTGCACAAAAGAGGGGAGTTCTTTGATGAGGATGGTGCAGCAGCTGATGTGCCAGAACTTTGCGACTATGCCAATAGAAACAGTTTTTAGTGAAAACTTGTAAACTTTGAGATGAATTGTATCTGTAACTTGTACATATGTATATTGTTTTAGTGAAATTGACTTCTATGATGATAATATTGTTGACTTTTGTTCTGTGATGATATTATTGATTTTTGTTCTGTGATTATATTGAATTGACCTGGAAATTAGAAATAACAGCAGTAGTACTGCATAGGTTATACCTTATTATAGGCAGTTATTAACCAACGGCTAGGCATGTCTGTGAAAAAACAATTATCAAAGACGGCTAGATACAAGTAAAGATCAATCTGTGATAACCTAATTATCTGAGGCGGTTACTGTTATGGTAGAAATCGGCTACGGTAAAAGGTCTTCACAGAGGAACAATGACATTGAGTTCATTAACATAAAACAATACTACTACAAAACAAGAAAAACAACATCACGAAACAAGAAAACCAACATCACATACCATTTCTTCCTTGCGTCGAAGGCGCGCGCGCGGCGCCACCGTGGCGGGGCTCGCCGGGCCCGGAGATCTCGCCGCTGGCCTTTCCAGTGCGCCAAGTAACTGACGCGCCGCACGAGGTCTGCGAAGAAGTTAAGAAGTCGTGGTGCAGGGACGCGTGCGCGATGTTCCACATGGATACTGAAATCCCCTGCAGTACTTCTGGTGCATTAGAAGTCACTGACATGTGGGCCCCACAAAGCATAGGGCCCACATGTCAGTGACCTCTAATGCACCTGTAGTACTACAGGGGATTCGGTTCCACAAGAGAGACGGAAGGATCTTTGAAGATCGTCTTCCACAGTGGTTTAATTGCACTGCACGAGGTCTGCAAAGAGTTCAATGCGCAGGAAACGAACTGCTCCCTCGTCTACTCCGCACAGACCATATAGGCGCGTCGTCGGTTATGTACAAGCACAAAACTTTTGCACTCCTTTCTTCTTCTTCCATCGTTCCATCTCCTAGCCCGGCGCCGATGAACCACCACAGCCATGGCCAACCTTCTGCCTCCTAGCCCGCCGAGGCAGCCACCCTGCAAGCGGATATGCTGCAGCTCCCCCGAGAGGGTGAACGATGACCAGCGCCTCATTATGGCGCGAGAGGCATACAACAATACGTCTCGGGCGTTGGACGCCTTGGGTGTTGGTACCCTTCCTGAGTTTCCGGGAATGGATACCACCGGCCGCTACCTCTACGCCCTCACGGGTGTGGCCGATCGCCTGGACATCTTGTCCGGGACGATGGCCCAGGAGCTCGGTGCCGAGGGCCATAGTGCCCTAGTGGCGGCGATGAAGAGGAACTTCCATCGTGGCGGGTTTCCACCGCCGGTGCAGCCGGAGCAATCGGCTCAGCCGGAGCAGCCGGCCCACTCTCCTGTTGCATCGTCGCCGGAGGAGGAGGAGGAGGAGGAGGAGGAGGAGGAGGAGGATGAGGAGGAGGATGACGACGACGACGACGACGACGATGATAATGATGATGACGACGACGACGACGATGATGACGATGACGATGACGACGATGACGACGGCGACGATGATGGCAACCACCACCATCACGACAACGACGATGACGACGACGAGGATGAGGAGGACCGCTTGTCATGGTTTGAGAAGTTGGGGGAGAGGGCGGAGGAGGCGGGGCCGGCAAGTAGTTTTAGGAGTTCATGTACATATTTATTTTGTAGTTTTAGGAGTTCTTGTACATGTTTAGCTTCAATTCTGTTCTTGTACATATTTCTTGTGTTTTGTAATATATATGTGTTCATTCATGTCAATGAATACTGGTGTGTTAGATTTTTTGGATTTCAATCAAGTGAATGTGCTCTAAGTTTAGTGATGTGTTAATCTGTCACAAGTGAACCAAGCAATTTGGACAAAAACAAAAGATCTTAGGGTTTGAAGCTCGTCTCGATTTGTAATTGCAAAGCTAAAGGAGACAAACAATGACTTTAAGTGCGTCTCGCATCACTTTGTGATCGATGGACATCCGATCTGTCGCCCATCGTTGTCTCCTATTTGGGTTTCTTACGTAGTGTAATTGGTTGATCATGTTTGCGGTCCGTGCATGTTAGACATAGCTAGAATTAAAATACCTTGGTCATGTTTAACAACACTAACATGCATGCATATATATATACCTCAAACCTTGGTAATGCATGTAGGACTAGGCCCATGTTCGCTACAAGGCGTCCCCTGGCACGGACGCGCGGTCACGAAGTTGGCTTAGGCGTGACGGACGGATTTTTTTTATATAACGAAAAAATTGTTTTTCCCCGCGTGTAAATTTACTCCTAATAGGGCGCGTTGAGCTGTTGGGACCGAGAGGATGCAAACCGCAGTTTCGAGGAAACCGGGGCCACCGACCAATTCATAATTAAGCGCGATTTCCTCTAGCGTCCGATCATCTCGACACGCCCGCTTAGACGACGACCCGCTATAAAGGCTCACCGTCCTCTTGCTTCTCTGCCGCACCACTCCTTAGATACTAGCCTCTAAACTTCTCCCCCCACAACTGTCGACCACCTCTCGCTCTTTCTCTGCACCTCCGTCGCCACGCAAATGGGTAGCCCCGCGCCGAAGCGCTCTAGGCCATTGACGTCCTCCGAACCTCCTTCTCTGTTTCAATCGCCGCCGGCAATGCCGGTTGAACTGATGGCGGTGACCCCATCTCCACCCGCGGCGCCCGCACTTCCTCATCCCGGTTGGGTTGAGCAGACTCTCAGACTCCTCACCGACCGCATCGATGATGTCAATCGGTGCCTTAAGGTGGCCACCGACGCCAAGTCCGCCGTCGCTCATAGTGCACTAGCGCTCAACGCAGTGGCGCGGAAGGTCTTTTCTTACAAAGAACGCTCGTGTCGCTGTCTGGGTCTTGGGACCCTTCCCCTCCACATGAGCATGGACACCGCGGGCCACTACTTCTACGGGTTGATGACTGTGGCCGGTCGTCTCGACGCCCTCCACGAGACGATCGCGGAGTTTGCTGGGGTAGAGGGCCTCCTGAAGATTAAGCGCCGCGTCACCGGGAAGCTTCAGATTGTGACGGAGGTTGAGGAGTATGAGGCGGCTTGGGAAGTGGTGGCAGCGGAGGAGGCGTAGTAGGAGGCATCTCTTGGGGCGGAGGTGGACGCGGCTATGGAGGCGGCGGCAATGGCGGAGGAGGAGTAGGAGGAGGCGGCAGCGGTGGCGGAGGCGGAGGCGGAGGCGGCAGCAGCAGCGGAGGAGGAGGAGGAGGAGGCGGCACCGGTGGTGGAGGCGGAGGAGGCGGCAGCGGCAGAGGAGGAGGACGTGGTTTTCTCCTAGTAGAGTAATATTAGGAGTAGTTTATTTGTTTCGTGATCTCTGAATAGAGTAGTATTAGGTGTAGTTTATCTTGTTCTTGCTGTCTACTACGTGTTTTCCTATTACTTGTTTGTTTATGAAATATGACTTTATGTTCATGAACAATGTGTTCTATATATGCAATATCAAAAAACTTCTTTTATCAAAAACATCTCCTATATGTTTGTAACTTGGGACCGTCTATATTTCTTGTGGCTGAATGAATGAAATCCGGTAAACATTATCCTTACAAGTAATAGAACTAACAACAGACATGATGCATAATTAACTTGATTAGGAAATTACGTCATCTAAATTGCTAACAAGTCCATCGCTTGATGCAACTGGTGCATGAAAAGTACTTTAGCCGTTGTAACTAATATCCGATGACATTGTTGATATATATATTGTATGTACCTGTGATACCTGTATCACAGGCGGCTTTGGATCGATGGCCTGAAGATTAGACATCACAGGGGAAATTTTTTTTTGTAGTAGTAGTATATACTCTGTATATGTTATCATTTCATTGCGATGAATGTTATATATAAAATGCTGATTGTTTACCTTTCACTAGACCATGGATTTGTCGTGCTCCTTCGTGGACTTGGGTGTTCTCTGTATTTGCATGTCGTTTGCATTAGCGCAATGATATATTTGGCGATTCATATTTTTGTTCGTATTTTTTTGGAATGTCCCACTACCACATGACTGCTTTTACATCTCCATGAAAACAAAGATGAACGGCAGGTAGCGGTCCCTCGAAAAAAATTTCGTTCTTCTTGGCCCGCACAATTGAGATTTTCACAATTGAAACTTCACTCCGTGTGCCCAAAATTCCAGTCCCGCCCATTTGTAGCTAGCCACGACGAATATAAATGTTCGTCTCCCTCTAATCCCACGGTGGCTTCCATTCCCGGCACACATATTCTCCTCTTAGTGCTGTGTTACAAACTTGCATTCCTAAGAAATTCCCATGTGTGTGGTGGTGGTGACTGTGGGTAGAACGTCAAACGACCAAGTTTGACGGGCTCTACTGAACCTCTTCGTCTCCGACCCCGCCTTCCGACATCCCGGACTCCAGTTTTGTGCTACGTAAGTTCTACACGATCCATGCTGTCTTTTTATAGAGCTACTCCCTCCTTATCGCTTTAGTTGTCGTCCCAACAGCTGCAGCCAGTTCATTCCTAGTTGTCGTCCCAACTCCTTCTCCTTATATGCTCTTATGTTTCATGAATGTCTAGTATAAAATCTGATTAATGGTGCAATCGTGCAATCAACTATCCTCAATCGTTAGATCTGCATCCTACAATCGATTCATCTTTTTATTTTACCCTAGCATCTGATTGCATTCTACTTTTTTCCATATATAAAATACACTACACCTCTTGCCTGAAATAAATGTCGCTCCGACAGTTTATGGTAGTGTATTTCTAGTACATTTCCATATCAGGAAAGATAACTATTAAAAACCGCATGTACTGTGTAATTTATTGATTTAGAAGTAAATGACGCCAGGGTTATCTTATCAATCACTCCCAATGTTGTACTCTCATTCCTGTGTTCCAAACTTGTATTCCTAAGATTTTCAGTTCCCACAGTTCATACACGTTTTGCTTGTTTTTCTTTCTAGGATTGTACATTTTTTTCCTACTCCTTCATTTCTAATTCCTCCGTTCAAAACAAACATTTTCAGTTCATAGCAACCACACCGCCCGATCTAAAATACACATCCTCATGTAATCTGACGTTATCACTTTTACTTACTATATATACTCTTTACTTTAGGAACAAGAGACAAAACCGTCATGTCGTCTACAAGTAATCATGATGGGCATCAAGCACCTGGTACAACTATAAATGTGTTTACTATCAAAATACACATATTTATAACACGTTAATTCCTTTGCATCGTATGCAGAGAATATTGCAGCACCTGATGCTCAGGAACCTCGAGATTCGTCATCCCATGCTGGTACTACAAGTATAAATATGTATTGGGCTCTACAAAATATTTTAGCATTGCGATTGTAGTTTCCTATTCTCATTGAACAGTTAATCAGTATATGTGATGACGTGATTTCTTGATGCCTACACGCACGATGGGATCTCTCGCCGCCGGCCACTCCGGCACCGGCGACCACACTTTGCTGCTGCTCACTTCAGTGTCCTCCCTGACGCGTCTCGCTCCAACATCGCCACGTCGCATCCTTCGCGTGTCATGATGACCCCACCGCCCGCAAACCCTAGTCACAGCCGATCACTCTGGCACCTGCGGGCGCCCACGCCCTGCTGGTGAGTATATGTGATGGCGTGATTTATTGATGCCTACACGAGCACGCTTGGCTCTCTCGCCGCCACCACTACGGCACCGGTGACCACGGCCTACTGCTGCTCACTTCAGTGTCCTCAGAAATGCGTCTCCCTTGACCATTGCCACGTCCCATCCTTTGTGTGTCATGACGACCCCGCCGCCCGCAAACCCATGTCGCCGCCGGTCACTCCGGCACCGGCCGGCACCCACGCCTTGCTGGTGGTCACTTCACTGTCCTCCCCGACGCGTCTCCCTCCATCTCCACGTCCCATTGTTCGCGTGCCACGATGACCCCGCCGCCCGCAAACTCTGGCCATTACGGCGTACCTACATGCTATGCCCAATATGACATGGCATACCATGGAAAAAATAGTCCAATATCATTAACCCCTGTCCACTAAGAAATGTTAGCATCATATAGTTTAGAGATGCATGTACATGAGGGTTCATTGCTGCTTATATGATCTCAATTCCCTTTTTTACACTGCCAAATGCGTTGCAGATGTCTGGTAATTAACGTAAGATTATATTCATGTATCCGTTCTAGTAGCACTTTAGGGCTAGATGCTAACATGCAGAGCAAAATATCAGTATGCAATCCACCTAAATTTAATTCCTAGATCTGCCACATTGTCCTCCTAGCCTCGAGACTTGCTCCGTGGTGATATCAATGGACGTAGATCACCTGACTTATACGTTTTTACTGCACGCAATGTAGTAAGATCCAACGGAATCACACCATTGGATCTTTACTGCATCGCCTGCAGTAAAAATGTAAGTCACGTGAGATCACCGGTGTGATCTGGACGTCGATCCTCTGACTTAAATGTGGTCACTGCACTGCCAGACCAAACCCTAGCTTTGATAAACGTCGCAAGCTGCCCGCCTCATCTGTCTTGCATCCTCTACCTGCTAATACCGCTGACGTCCATGACTCGCCTTGCCACCAATTTGCCTCGAGATGCACTCCTGCTGATGTCGGTCAGACCGAACCAGCAGTACTGCAAGGGATGAGCACACGGCGAACCCTCTCTTTCTCTAGCATCGCCAGCTACTGTCTTTCCTGCTTCGCAGCTGTACTGAAAATCCCATGCAGTACTACGGGTGATGTAGCACCACTGACTACTGCCTGATGCCTGATTGTAGGGTATGAACAGCAACAAAGAAGTCAACAAGTCGATGCATCGCCCAATATAGAGCAAAATGCTGTTGCAACACGGTGTTCGCATGCTCGTATTTGCCACACTCATCCTGAAGATGGTAAAACATCAGACTTCTTCTTCTTTCACACTATTCGTAAATGATACTAGGCATGGTCAGTTGCTAATTTGCTTTAAACGTTAACCGTTTAAATGACACTAACAGAAGGAAAGAAGTTTGGAAGAGGGGTTTCTAAAGGACTTAAGGTTGCTAAATTGCGCTATCTAGCATCTGCAAATAGAACAAATGATCAGAATCGGAAGCTACAAATTCAGTGGTCCGATAGGTTGGGTGCCACGGTTGGTCCTAATCAGCAGCAATTT
The DNA here is from genome assembly GCA_036927565.1 of Tuctoria greenei. NCBI lineage: Eukaryota > Viridiplantae > Streptophyta > Magnoliopsida > Poales > Poaceae > Tuctoria > Tuctoria greenei. The sequence goes on from JAYESD010000001.1 coordinate 54,093,802, forward strand.
GGATGATCCAAGACAAAAAGAAATGGATGATCTATCTCCGATCAAACTTCGACGTCAAACCAAAGGCAATTGATGACTGAACACTTTGTCACATGTCACTAGAGTGTACGCACAAATGACAAATACACGTCCTCAACACCGGGATTAGGGTGCATCATGGACTAACCACATGACCCGACCAAACACTCACGTAATTTCCATACACCTGCAAGAGCAACCATCTGGCCGCATCCACCAATGCATCCCGACCCTGCGAAAGCATGATGAGCAGCGGCAGGTGAACACGTTGCACCGGCGGCGCAATGGAAAACGGTGGCAGCGGACGGCGACGTACCTGGATGTTTTCGTAGTCGACCTCGCACATCTTCCGCGAGTCGTTCACCTTCCGCGGCGAGCTGAACCACACTGGCAGGAACTCCTCGGTTTCGCAGTCGAAGCATGGCTTGGAGAAGTGGGCCACCAACGCATCCCGACCCTGCAAAAGGATGACGAGCAGCGGCAGGTGAACACCATGCAACGGCGGCACAATGGAAAACTGTGGCAGCGGACGGCGACGTACCTGGATGTTGGCGTAGTAGACCTCGCACATCTTCCGCGAGTCGTTCACCTTCCAACGGGAGCCATGTAGGTGCTTCACCCGCAGTCGAAACTCCGCATCTGGCGATGTGACATTGACAAAGCTGTAGCCCTTGTTGGCCTCGGACCTTGGCAAATGCAACAAACAGTGTTAAGTATCAACCAGTAAAAGACCGGAGCTTGATTAGTATAATCATATATTTCAAAGCATAGGCGTGGTACTTGAAGTCAAATGGAACGTGAATAAAATCGTAAAACCGACTTGACGTGGCCCACTGCAATTTTCGCGTTCTCCTTGGCGCAGTGCTGATCAATGATGTTCATTACTTTTTGCCTCCTGTGGAAAACGATGTAAAACATCAGGTATTAACGCATCAACAAATATGAGGGGGAGAATACAAACGTGCAGATTTAAAAGTATGTTGCAGATCATCAGTGTCGTCAGTCCAGATGTAGGGTCGAAGCAGCATCGTGGCCGCCGCGAACTCGAGAACAGATGAGGAGATGGCTCATCGCCAACGGATCGAGGGGAAGGAAGCTATACGGTCCCTATGGGCAATGAGCCTTCCCCTCAATGTGTTCTCGAGTCGGGGGTGGGCCGGCGGCGAAGCCGGGGGCACGGCAGCTGGGGCACGGCAGGCGACGTTGTGTGGCAGGGCCGCAAAAAAATTATTTCCGCCTGCTTAGGCCTAGAGCCGGGCCTCCCTTTAAGACCATCCGTAGTGGTTCACGGTAAAGCTTTAGGCTGTGTTTGGGAGCACAATTTTTCAATACTAAAGTTTTGGAAACAACAGTTTTTAAAATGACATGGAAATACCAAAGTACGTATTTCAGTAACACAATTTTGTAATACCACAATTTTTCAATACATAGGACTGTTTTGTTGACAAACACCATTTTGTAAAAAATACCATAGTAATCTCAAATATCACGGTATTGACAATTGCTCTAAGACCATCCGTAGTGGCTCACTGTAAAGCTTACTGGACTAGAAATATAGAGTAGATTACTAGAAGTATAGAGTTAGTGACCAGAGTGAATTGCTGGAAGTATAGAGAATATACTTGAAGTATAGAGGGATATAGAGTAAGTTTTAGAGGAAACCGCTGTAGATGGTCTAAACTCCAAAAATACGGTGTTTCCAAACACCAAAATCGAATTCTCTGCTGCCCTTCCGCACACCCGTCTCTGTGTGACCCTGCCCAGATGGTTGCCACGTACGTTCACGCTCCAAATCATACATCCAAGGGCGCACTACAGGATTCCTGCGACTGTACCACCCCGCCCTGCTGATTGCCACGTACGCGAGCGCACCGAATCTTGCAGGGCGCACGGGCACACATGAACTCCACATCTGAACTTTGCTCAGCAATCCGAATAACTCGGTGCTAGGCATGCACGATCCATCATCATGCGCACAAATAATATTATGAAATTATCAACTCTGATGATTCAATATTCCAATCAAGTTGCATCCAACCTACCAACAAAAAATTGGATCGTCCAGTCCATCCAACCAAACGTTAATTTGGATGATCCAAGACATAAAATAATGGATGATATATCCCCAATCGAACTCCACATTCGAACTTTGCTCAGTGATCTGAATAACTCGGTGCTCGGCGTGCACGATCCATCATCATGCGCATGAATAATATTATGAAATTAACAACTTTGATGATTCAATAATCCAATCAAGTTTCATCCAACCTACCAACAAAAAATTGGATCGTCCAGTCCATGCAACCAAATGTTAATTTGGATGATCCAAGACATAAAGAAATGGATGATCTATCTCCAATCGAACTTCGACGTCAAACCAAATGCAATTGATGACTGAGCACTTTGTCACATGTCACTAACCACATGACCCGACCAAACACTCACATAATTACCATACACCTACAAGAGCAACTAACTGGCTGCATCCTTCGCGTACGAACGACAATGCCGACCAACTTATACTTTTTGTACTAGGTACAAATAATTTTCCTTGTCCATGAGCCAATAAACATGCTCTTGTGATGCAGCTTTTGTAGTTAAAAAATGAACTACGACAAAGCGACAAGTTCATGGAGACGGGGGGAGTACATATGATCATCGACGTCTCTCTCACATGCATGTTATAGTTGTCCACGCATGCTACCCTACGCCCCAAACATAGGATCAATGAGCCAAACTATATATATATATATATATATATATATATATATATATATATATATATATATATATATATATATATATATATATATAAAACATGTTAGTTGTCACGCCCCAAACATGATCAACGAGCCTCAAACTATATATGACGATGTTTCAACAAAAAACAAAGAAAACACGTAATAATGTTGTCATCAAACATGATCGTCGCGAGGTTTTCAAGTGCATATGTTACTTGTCTATGCATGCTTGCTACACCCCAAACATGATCAACGAGTCTCAAATATGACGATCTTTCAACAAAATTAGAAAACACCTAACGTCATCAAACATGCGTGATAGAGGTCTTTTGCATGTCAAACTGAGAAAACATGAACGAGGGTTTGTCATATATAAATATATATATATATATATATATATATATATATATATATATATGATGATCTTTCAAAAAATAAGATAAAACGCGTAACATTTGCCGGTGGGCCCTATGCATGTCAAAATTAAAAACTGGAACTAAAAAAATTGTAACACCGCCGGACGGACCTACAAAATATGCCAGGTGGGCCACTGTATACCCTGGACCCTTTGCATGTCAAATTAAAAAACTGTGTGTGAAGCGGAGATGGAAGCCAACCGCGGTTTGGATTAATTTGTAAGCGCAGTTTTCGAAGCATCCAATCATATCCACTCGCACGGGATTAATTTGTAAGCGCAGTCCTCTTGCGTCTCCGCCACACCACTCCATCTCCATCGATTGTTGCCTCCAAACTTCTCTTCCTTCACGGCCGCACCATCGTCGACCACCTCTCGCTCTTTCTCCGCAACTCTGTCGCCACACAAATGGGTAGCCCCGCACCGAAGCGGTCCAGGCCGTCGACGTCCTCCGAACCTCCTTCTTCTCCGTTTCCGTCGCAGCCAATGCCGGTGGAACAGGAGGCGGCACCCGCACCTCCTCCGTCCCCTTCTCCGCCCGCGGCGCCCGCACCTCCCCATCCCGTTTGGGCTCAGGAGACTGTCTGCCTCGTTGAACACTGCTTCGATGAACTCGATCGGCGCCTGAAGTAGGCCACCGAGCACCTTTCCGCCACCATCAGGCGAGCAAAAAAGCTCCACATATTGGTGCAGGATGTATTTTCCGATATATCTCGCTCGTGTGAGCGACTGGGTCTTGGGAAACTTCCCGTCTGCACCAGCATGGACACCGCCGGCCACTACTGCTTCGGGTTAGGGTTTGTGGCCGGTCGTCTCAACGTCCTCTATGAGACGATCGAGGAGGTGGCTGGGGTGGAGGGCCGCCAGCATCTTCTGTGGACTGCCGCTTGAAAGCTTCGTACTCAATTGCCGGAGGAGGCGGCAGCGGCGGCGACAGCGGAGGAGGCAGCGGTGGCAGCAGCGGAGAGGCAGCGGCGGAGGAGGCAGCGACGGAGGAGGAGGTGGAGGAGATCTCCTCCGACTCCGAGTAGAGTAGTATTTGTAGTTTTTCTTTTTCTTGTCTTCTATGTGCTTTCGTAGTTCTTGTTTGTAATATATGTGTTGTTTCTATTTTAATGATAAATGTCTTTTATGTTCATGAACAATGCGTCCTATGCAGTATTAAAAAACATCTCCTTTCTGAAAAAGGGGCGAGATAACTGTTGTTCAATGTCTAGCCATGAATTCATTGTGTGCGACAATCAGCGACTCTTGGTTGAAACTCCATTGAGATCGTGGTTGAGGCTGCGTTTCTCCTCTTTTGTGTTATTTCACTCAATTTTTTCATTTGTAGTCGGCGCATGGGAAAATGTATTTTTAGTATGTAGTAGTATATACTACATGTTATCGTTTCATTGTGATTAATGTTATAAAATGCTGATTGTTTACCATCGTTTCGTGCACTTGGCTGTATTTGCATATCGTTTGCATTAGCACATATGTATAGATTTGGCGATTCATATTTTTTTCGTATTTTTTTGGAATGTCCCACTAGCTAGCAGATGACTGCTTTTAGATTTTGATCTCCATGCATGGCAACAAAGATGAATTAAGAAGCGGGCAAGTTGTCCTAAGACAATGTCTACCCCTCTAGCTACACGCACCAGCCCTGTGCACGAATTGATGCGACATGAGATGTAATTAATCACGATTGGTTGCGTGCACAATGGCACGGCTTGCGTCAAATTCCCCACTCCCGGGAAAATATTATAGTTCTACTTGGCGCGCCACATTTGAGATTTTGACAATTCAATTTTCTCTACCTGCACCTCCAATTTCAGTCCCGCCTATTATTGTAACCCCATTTCAGCCACGATGAGTATAAATGGAAACACTGGCCTCCATTCCCGACACACCGCTGCCCCGCCCTTCCGGTGATCTTGCAGTACTCCAAATGTGTTGTCTCTCTGTCCTGTGTTCCATACTTGTATTCCTAAGAAATTTACGTGTTTTCATTTCCCACAGTTTTTACAATTTTCCCCCATGGATCTCGCAGTGACACATGGAAGCTCTTGGTGGTGTTGACTCGTGGGTACAACGCCAGGAGACCAAGTTTGCCGGGCTCTACCGAACCTCTTCGTCGCCGACACCTCCCTGCGACATCGCATCCCGGACTCCAATTTTTTGCTAGGTAAACTACACGATCCATGCCGTCTTTTTATAGATAATATTGGCTTGGTTATACACGATCCATGCAGTCTTGGCCTAGTTAAGCTATACACGATCCATCCTGATATACGAAGATTAAATAAATTAACAAAGAAGAAATGTTGTCTTCTGTTTCACGAATTTAGTTATATATATATATATATATATATATATATATATATATATATATACTACATCTATCCCTAAATAAATGTTGCTCCGACAGCTTATTACGGTAGTGTATTTCTAGTTCAATTTCTGGCCGAGAACGACAAATACTAAAAACCAGAGGTAGTAGTATGTAATTTCTGGATTTAGAAGTAAATGACACACATTTTATATGATCAACCACTCCAAATGTTGTACTCTCATTCCTGTTTTACAAATTTGTATTCCTAAGATTTTTTGTTCCCATGGTTTTCACTTTTTTCTTTCTTTTGGCTTTCATGGATCGTACGTTTTTTCTGTTCTTTCTTTTCTAATTCCTTCGTTAGTAACAAACACTGCAGTTAATAGAAAGCACATCGTCCGACCAAAATCTACGTCGATCATATAATCTGACGTTATCACTGTTATTTGGAATGACTACTTACAATGCTCTTTACATTAGGAACAAAACATCAAACCGTGATGTCGTCTACAAGCATTCATGGTGGCCAACAAGCACCTGGTATAACTATAAATGTGTTTACTATCAAAATTAAACAAATTTAGACAACATTAAATTGTTTGCATGGTACGCAGAGAATATTGCATCACATGATGTTTAGGAACCCCGAGGTTCTTCACTCCCTGGTACTACTACGATGCATGAACCAACAACAGGTATAGAGATACAAACCAGAAATACTCCTTCCGCCCCAGCGTAATTTTACTTTTGGAGCTTAAAAAATGTCCCACTCCAACTCTATCCTCGGTAGTAGCTTCCAACTACCCATATCACATCGCATTACTACCTGTCTCTCTACCGTGCCATTTGTTTTGGCAGAGCGTGTTAGTTTTTTACTCTACTCCTTTGGCATTGAATTTGGAGCTTTTTGAGAGACTATGTTATGTCCTTTAGATGTATTGATGATGGGTGTATCATGGTCATTTGCATTCTTTCCTAGGCTCTACAAATTGTTTTAGCATGCCTTGCGATTCTACTTTCTTATTAGTACTTAGTCTTTATAGTTAATAGTTCATCAGCCTGTGTGATGGCGTGAGTTTTTTTATGCCTCCACGCTGTGCTCTCTCGCCGCCAGCCAGTCCGGCCGGCACCAGCGCCCGCGCCCTGCTGCTGGTCACTTCAGTGTCCTCCCCGACGCATCTCCCTCGCCCATCGCCACATCCCATTCTTCGCGTGCCATGATTACCCCACCGCCCACAAATCCCTAGCCGTTAATCGCCCTGCCACCAATCCTCCTCGAGAGTTTCGGCGAGACCGAACACTCGCTTTGTTGAGTGTCGCAAGCTGGCACTATGCAGTACTGCACCTATAGTAGCCGCCACTGACAAGTAGACCCGATGTCTCATGGGCCCACATGTCAGTGGCAGCTAATGCAGGTGCAGTACTTCGGAGGATTTCAATCCTGCAAGCTGCCTGCCTTATTTGTCTTGCATTCACCACTTGCTACCGCTGGCGTTCATTACTTGCCCTGCAACTAATAATTCTCTTCGAGACGCGCTCCAGCTGATGTCAGTCAGACCAAACTGGCGAACCCTATCTTTGTCTAGTCTAGCGTTGCCAGCTGCATGCCACCTCACAGTCCTGCCTGCTTCGCTCATGGACTGAAAATCCTATGCAGTACTACGAGTGCGTACCGCCACTGACATGTGTACCTGATGGCTCATTTTAGGGTATGAACAGCAACAAAGAAGTCAATAATGTAACCCCCCATCAAAATAGGTGTCGTTAGGACAGTCCTAACTACTGTAGTAGTTCATTTTTAATTCATTTGTGGGCGACAATTAATATAAACCAGGAGGGAGTACTACAGAACAAAATGGTGCTGGCACGACGCGGTCATCCCACGCTCGTATTTGCCGCACTCGTCCTGGAGATGGTATGAACATCAGACTTTTCTTCTTTTCACGCTATTTGTACATGATACTAAACTTGTTCAGGCGGTAATTTGCTTTAATCGTTTACCGTTTGAATCAATTAAACAGAAGGAAAGAAGCTAGGAAGAAGTGTGGCTAAAGGACTTAAGGTTGCTACAATACGCTATGCATCCCAAGTTAGTATAACGCAACATGTGAAGCTACCAATTCAGTTCTCCGCTTGGTTGGGTGTTGCGGTTGGTATTAATCAGCGGCACTTTGTCGATGATGTGGTTATGTTTACAAAAAGACATGCATCCCTCACCGGTGCAACGAAGTGGGCAGAGGTTGGCCATAGTAACAAGAGAGATATAGTACGAGACATTCTGGTTAGTGTCGTCACACCCCCACACAAGTATTTTTTTTCTTGCAATCTCCATCCTGTACGTTTACAGCAACTTGTTATACAATGTACAATATTCCTGGGACATGGAGGACACACCGGAGAGCGCAAGAAAAATTTTGAAAATTGCTGGTGAGCGCTAGAAGTGGTGGTGCTCGACTTTGCATGCCACCTATAAGAGTTATTCTATGAAGAACGTATACGAAACCAGCCTGCTGACATAATGACGCCCAAGTGGTTGCACCTAATAGAATATTTTGGGTCTGAGCGATTCAAGTTCAGCTAACTTTTTAATAGCTTCGCATCATACAAAAAATATTTCATTTACTTTCATTTGTGGAATTAATTCTTAAAATTATTGCAGTCAATAAGTAGGACCAATTCTCAAAATCGAAGAAGACAAAAGGCGTGTCACTTGCTTGGCTCCAAATTCTACGCCCAACTTAGTTATGAGAAGCTATGAAAAAAAATCACGCTTTTACTTTGCGCTGCAAACAATATGTGTACCGACATGTTGAAGTTTATTTGTATTTTATGTAGGGAGACCCAGAGACCGGAGAAGAACCCGATGACATACAACTGTGGGAGGCAAGCCATTTGTTGAACGGTAACTCGACAAACAAGCTGGCATAAGCTGTACATGTGAGTAACACTTCAAACAATCCCTAATTAAATAAATATTTGCAAATTGCCTATGACTTTTATTTTTGTATATAGATCCTGGCACGTGCCCAAGTGGACAACATGAAAGCTGAGCACGGAGGCCCAATTCCAAATGAGGAGAGAAACAACATCTTCTAGCGTTGTTATAGATCCTCAATCGGTTGTGCAGGATCACAAGTTCGGGAGTGTGGTTATATTGCTAACCCAACTGGTCCCGAACAAGAACGTATGCGTATCCAGATGTCTGAGCACCTCAACGACCAAGTTTGAAACTTAGAAGTTAGAAATGCAGGCCTCAATGAACGTGCAGGACTTGGAAGGGAGAAATGATAGCTTAAACAACCAGATGGACTGCATAAACCAGAAGAATGAAGAGTTAATCATTGAATTCCAAAACATACAAGGTCAGATAGTAGCTGATCGTGAACAGACAGCTAAGGACATGCAGGACATGCGCACCTCATTGGCTGAAATGCACAAAATGTTGATGGCGACCACTCCACAGAAGGTCCAACAAGTAAGGAACCGCCAAAAGCCACCTGCTCCAACAATTAGTCCTGGTCAGCTTTGGAAAACTCTTAGCATGCAAACACGTCGCTTAAGTAATCCTTAAGTATTGTTATGCAAGTTGTAAAATTGATGGATGTTTATTGTTGAACTCGTGATTATGTTGCCACTAATTTTCAAACCTAGTGCTTTCGGGTTCTACTGCCGCTAATTATAAAATGTGGCATTACGAATTTCTTGTCATGAATGATAAATTGTTGCAATAGGAAGTTATTGTCAATACAGATGATAAAACGTGGCAATAGAATGGCAAAACATTGCAGTATAAACGTTTGGCAACGACTCAAAAAACGTTGCATAAAAACACTATTGCCACTGATAAGAAATGTTGCAATACCAAACTATTCGCCACGGATGCGAAATCGTTGTGGTACCATACTAGTTCCAACAGATCTGAAATCATTGTAATATGGTACTATTCGCCATGTTTGTGGACTCGTTGCAATACCCAACTATTCGCCACAGATATGAAATTGTTGCAGTACCAGACTAGTTCCCACGGATCAGAAATCGTTGCAATATGGTACTATTCGCCACGTTTGTTGACTCGTTGCACTAACCTACTATTTGCCACGGACGTTAAACCGTCGCAGTATCATACTATTTGCCACGGATGTGAAATCGTTGCAATACCGTGATATTCGTTGCAATATGGTGAATCGCCGCTACACCATAACTCGTTGTAATATGTTACTATATGCCACGGCTGTGAAAATAATTGCAATACTGTAGTATGTGCCACGAATGTGAAAATCGTTGCAACCACGTACTATTACCACGAACGCAAAATCGTTGCAATACAATGCTATTCGTTGCAATACGTTAAATTGTCGCAATATGGTAAACTGTTGCAATAACATACTATTATCCACAAATGTGGAATCGTTTAAATATCGTACTATTTCCACGCCTGCGAAATCGTTGCAATACAATGCTATTCGTTGAAATATGTTAAATCATCCCAATACGCTAAACTGTTGCAATAACATACTATTTGCCACAAATGTGAAATCGTTAAAATACCATACTATTGCCACGCCTGTGAAATCGTTGCAACCACATACAATTACCACGAATGTGAAAACGCTGCAATACCGTGCTGTTTGTTGCAATACGTTAAATCATCGCGATACGCTAAATCGTTGTAACAACATACTATTTGCCATGAATATGAAAACGTTGCAATAGCAAAATATTTGCCACGATCGTGAACCCGTTGCAATACCGTACAATTCGTTGCGATACGTTAAATTGTCGCAATACACAAAACTGTTGCAATAACGTCCTATTTGCCACCGATATAAAACCATTGCAATAGCGTCCTATTCGCCACAGATGCCAAGGCATCGCAAATAACCTATCGCCGCGGGAATTATTACGACGATTCGTAAAAACTATCGCCATGCTCTTTTTCTTTGTAACAGCAACCTATTGCGACAAAAAACAACCTATTGCAACGAATTTTTTCGTTGCGATAAATCGGAATCCTTGTAGTGCATGTAAGTACCTAAGAACCCATTTGACGGCTTGAGGATGTGAAGCACGTGATGAAGCTTGAAACCATGCACAAAGACATACGATTAATTTTATGTCCAGTCTTGATGCCGTGAGGTACAAAAGTGATCCAATCATTTCTATATTATTTTCGATCCACGGGTTCACCATCTTCATCAAATTCAAGTGTTGATGGTTTTCCCATTGGTGTCCGAAGAGGCTTTCTTTTGTCCATGTTGAAGCGTGTGAGAAGGTCCCATGTATACTTCGTTTGATGCACAAAGTTACCTTGCTCGGTTTCCTTGATTTGCAGCCCCAAAAAGTATGTGAGTTCAACCATCATACTCATTTCAAATTCTAAACTCATCATTGCTGAAAACTTGGACACAAGATCATGAGAAGCACAACCAAAGATAATATCATCCACATACACTTGAACGAATAATGAGTCATTGCCATGCTTAAGCACAAAAAAAGTTTTATCAACCTTGCCCATGGTAAACCCCTTTTCAAGTAAGAATGTTTTTAGCCTATCATACAATGCTCTAGGAGCTTGTTTTAGACCATACATGGCTTTAGTCAGTTTGAAAACATGATTAGGAAAATCTGGAATTTCAAAACCAGGTGGTTGCTTAACATAAACCTCCTCATCTATGTATCCACTAAGAAAAGCACTTTTTACATCCATTTGATATAACTTGATGCCTTTATATGCAGCAAAAGCTAACAAAATTCTTATGGCTTCTAATCTAGCAATAGGAGCAAGAGTTTCATCAAAATCTAGACCTTCAATTTGTGTGAAACCTTGAGCAACCAATCTAGCCTTATTCCTGATCACAACCCAATCATCACTTTGTTTATTTTTGAAAGTGCATCTAGAACTCTCTTGTGGGTTTTGGATGATTTATGACAAGCAATTGGGATCCTAACCTATTTGTTGAGATGAGTGCAGGCCTATGATAGGAAAATGAGCAAAATACCAAAAAGAAGGAAGGATGAGGAGCAAAATGGAGATGAGCTCAAGGAAGAAGAGTAATAGCTTATTGTGTATGGAGTGTGTTAAGGGAACTCACCCCAAGAGCTCAATCACAAATTAAGCACACACATTGCACAAAGTTACACAGGTCCGGGCTAGTCCGATCACAACCGGACTAGTCCAATAACCTTTCTGCACCAGTGTAAGGATCGAATGCCCAAGAGGGGGGGGGGGTGAATTGGGCTTCTTTTAAAAAATCTAAGCAATAAAACTTAATTCCTAAAAGCCCAATTCCCTACGCAAACAATCTATGCATTGAAGTAAATAGCAACTTCGTGGAATATAAAATGCATAAATGTAAGGGAGAGGAAGAAGATGCAAACTCCCGAGGAGACACAAGGATTTATCCCGTGGTTCGGCAAGATCGTCAAGATCTTCCTACATCCACGTTGTGGCACCCACCAAAGGGTATAGCCACACCCAAGTCACCGAGACGAGGGATCTCCACTATTCTTCTCCGTTTGCCAACCTCGGCAAGGTGGATCTCAAGCCTTGTACAACTTCGACCCTCCGGGCTTCCACAAACGCCTTGGCAAGCTTCGGAAGTCTTTCCCAGTTACAAACACCAAGGGGCACTCCCTTGAGGCTCTCACTATCCTAGAGATTCCACTCACCCAGAATGGAGGCACACAAGCTCTCTCTCTAGATAGTTCTAGCCTATCTCTTTGTGTGTAGGTGGTCGAAATGATGTAGAAGTGATGGCTCTTGGTCTTGAACGCTTGTGGATGTGTTGAGAATGTCTGGTGCTCAAGACTTGTCGAAATGACAGGTTTAGGGGGTATTTATAGCCAGCCTCCACGAAATAGCCGTTGGAAAAGTAGGCTGACAGAACTTTTCTGCGAACATCGGATGATCCGATGTCTCCCCTTTAGTTATCATCGGTCAAGTTTACTTTAGCTGACGTCATTGTGTCAGATATGATCGTTGTTAGACCGAAGTTGTATTTGTCTTCTCATCAGACGATCCGGTGGCTCTTCCTCAAGAATTGACTCAAACTTGATGCTTACTGGAGTGATTGACGGATGTGTATATTTCTGTACATCGGATGATCTGGTGCTACACTTGGTCCAAGGATATTACAAACTGTACTGATGGACCGATGTAACCTAGCCCTTAACATCGAATGATTCGGTGAGTGCTTTGTTCTGAGGTCTTCTTCTTCTTCTGAACCAAATCGACCGATGTGTTGTTCTCTGGAAACATCGATTGATCCGGTGAGTTGATTTTGTTTGCTTCGAGTTGTTTCTAAGTGATTCTTTTGTGTCTTTCTCAAGTGACCTCTTAGACTTTGTTGGAAATATATTTTTGATGATTGTCAAGCATTGAGTGTCATTAATTGTGGTTGAATGACTTTGTCATAAGAGCTTTCACTTCTTGCCTTCATATCATTGATTTGATCTCATAAATTGATTGTTTAGGGGTCTCCAATGTCATATTGATTTCATTTGATTGAGTGATTATGAGAGACCTTGCATCCACAAATTCATTAGTAAAGTCCAATGGTTGTCATTAATCACCGAAACCATACCTCATGGGGGCCTAGATGCTTTCAATCTCCCCCTTTTTTGTGATTGATGACAACGCAATAATTAAATCACGATAGTAATGAATTTGATAGTACGAAACTTAAGAGGATATGCAATGAATACAAGATTATCACACTTGATAGTAATGAATTTGAAAGCTCAATCAAGGAATAACTCAAGTGAATAAGTGATCATAAGATATAGATAGACACCAAATAAGCTCAATTGATTAAAAACTTAAGAGTACTCAATAAACACCAAATGAGTAGCAAAAACATCGAATTACAAAAGATAAGCACCAAATTACAAAAGATAACTCATAAAGATAAACTACACCTATAGCTAGGACGCTGCCCCTGAGGCTAAGCAACCCTCTAAGCAACCCTCCCCCTGACTCTCTAACTCTTCTCTCCCTTTTGCATCAAGAGACCAAAAAGGGATCCGAGTTCCTATAGACCCTGAGTACTAGGAGCGATGACGAACTAGTCATCGTCGGGGGTGCTGTCGTCAGAGCTGCTACCTGGAGTAGAGGTGGAAGGAGCAGTCGGAGCCGTAGGAGCCGTCGTCGGTGCCTGCTGGGTAGGAGCTGCTGAAATAGGGGCACTGACGATGGATGCCGGCGTCTGCTGGAACAACGTCATAACTGGCATCAAAGATTGGATTGGTGCGCTGGGAGCCAGTAGTGGAGACATGCTGATCGAAGGGATCAACGTAGTCGGCACCGGAGCGGCAGCTGGAGCAAGGACAGGTGGAGGTGGAGCAACTCCTGGCAGCTGCGACGGGAGGGCAATCCCGATCTGGGTGTTGAGGTTGGTGATCAACCCCAGGATGCCCATCATCGCCTGCTGCGTCTGCTGCTGCTGGTCGAGGGAGCGCTGGTGCATCTGGTCGATCAGCCCAGTCAGCCAGTCAGTGTCCTCACGCGTCTCACGGGCGATCTGGCGCTGCATCTCCTGCTGCTGCTGCTGGAGCTCCATAAGTTGTGCGGCCTTCTCCGCTCAGGCCTGCTCAGCTGCAAGCCAGTCCAAGCACTGCTGCTCAACCATCTGCTGTCGGAGTGAGGTGAGCTCATACGGCTGAGATACCTGTGCGTCTGTGACGGGAGGTGGAGTAGGGGGCGACACTATAGAGCCTCCTGCCTCCTCGTTGTGCTGCCTGGGTGAGGGAGGAGGTGGGAAGTACTCCTCGACACTGTCATCTGTGTCACTCTCGGACCATATATGTTGCAGCTCCTCACCCTGAGCCTCTGCCTCGGCAAGCCTCTAATCCTCCTTCTCCAGATCGTACCAGTCCTCCTCAAATAGGCGTGCACGGACCTGACACTCGACTGGACGGCCAAGGCGGCGGTCTCCAGGAGCTGGAGCACGGTAGTGGCTGAACCGTGTGATGCTCTCATCAGTGAGACGGTCACGCACGCTGGACTCCTCAGGAACCATCATGGAGAGCAGGTAGCTGATCCAATGTCCAAACACAAGCTACCTCATCATGCCCACTCCATTGGTGATCACATCCTCCATCTCGCATATGAGGACATCCACAATATCGAACTCCATCCCGTTCATGATGTAGAACAGGAGGGTCTGCTGCAGACTGGTGAACCCCTCTAAGTACTCTGACCTCGGCAAGAGTGTGCGGCGCAAGGCAAGGTGCACTGTGCACGCAGCAGGAGTCAATAGTGCCGGTACCCTCGGCTGTTCTGGAGAGAAGGTCGGTCCAAATAGAGAACGGATCTCCTCCAGAGGTGGTGCCACTCCTCCAGTGAGCGGCCTCCTCGGCGGGTCTGCCTGACCATATACCCTCTCATGCACGCAAGTGTCGTGCAGGTCCACTCCTAGCAGCTGTGCCATAGTCTGTCTCGTTAAGTGATAGTGTTGACCCATGAACATGAAGTCAATCGACCTGCGGCCCTCAGAGACGTAGAGGGTAGCGTAGAACACGCGAACCCAATCCTCCACATATGCACTCTTCTCATAGGACATCAGCTGGACCAGCCCTCTGTACCTCTCAAAGTAGGCCCATATCTCCGTTTCTGCAGCCAGGGTGAGCTGATCGCAATCCAGAAAGTTATGTTGGAATAACTTGTGGCCTCGGCGTCTATAGGTCTCATAGAGTGACGCATGCGTCACAGTCCAGAAACAACTGTCCACAAGAGCCTCTCTGGGCTGCGGGAACCACTCCTCAAGCAACACACTCCATTTGAGTCTTCAGAGCTGCTTGGCCTTCATCTTCCGGTAATCAGTCAATCGTACACCTTCACCGACACGGACAGTGGTGTCCATCTCGTAGATGGCTTTCTGGGCCTCCCTGTCCTCACGACGATCGGCAGCCGTCGGTCTCAGACGTGGTGCTGCCGCGGGAAGACCCCCACGGGTCCTGGCTGAGCGCCGGCGGACGAGTGGCACTTCCGGCTCCTCTTCGGCCTCGGACTCATCGATCACGGGAGGCTGCCTCAGACGAGCCTCGCGGATCCTCAGTGAACCTCCTCGGCCTCGCTCTCGCTCCGCGGCAGTGCAAGCGGCCATCAACACCTTCTTCTCCTCCTTCGAGAGCTTCTGCTTCTTCGCGGTCGGCTCTGCAATGGCCTTGCCCTTGTTCTTCTTGTCACGAGCCATTGCAGTGAGGCAATGCGCGTGAACGAAGTCGACGGTGCACGGAACGGCGACAGGAAGGTTGATGCGGTCAGAAACCCTAGCATCAGCGACCGGTGGAGGTACCAACAACGCAGAGGGTAGTGTGTGCGTGGGGCGGCTGTGGTGGTGGAGAGAGGCGGCGGCGGCGCTTGGGTGGAGCGGCGGCGGCGGCTGCGGTGGAGGCGAGTGGCGGCGGTGCTAGATGATGCGGCGACGGCGCTGGAGCATGGCAGCAGCGGTCAGAGGTCGGCGACGGCGACGGCCGGAGTCGGCGGTGGCGACCGGAGACGGCGGTGGCGCAGCTTGGGCGATAGGATCGGCGGCGGCGGGCTGCATCGAGATCGGGAAGAGAGAGAAAAGGAGATGAAAGGCCGTTTAAATAGTGGGTCCCAAACCCTAGCCGGAACTTTAACACCGGATGGACCGACGTTAAACGATAGAAGCATCGGTCGAATGGCACAGTAAGGGTATTCAAAAAGGTGTCGTTGACACCGGATGGACCGACGTTGAGCTGATATGCATCGGTGGAATTTGGCATAGTTCCAGAAGTGTGAGCACCAGATGGACCGATATTTTTCCAGATGAACGCGTCGGTTGATTTGAGATACTGACTGAACTGGCTCTTGGCTTTTGAACACCAACTGATCCGATGATGGTCTGGCCTGAGCATCGGATAATCCGATGACTACAAAACAGCAACATCCCATATATGTCCTTTGACCAAACAAACAAACAATGAGAAACACATTTCGTAGGACCTTTTGGGCAACCCCTCACCCCTCAAAAAGCTAATATGCCAATAACTTGGCTAGGCCTTAAAGCAAATTGAACACCGAGAAAAAATAGGGAGGAAAATATCCAAATAAAATGTAAGGCCCATGCTTTGTGAGCTAGAGTATGAAGACTCCTATCTCTTTAGAGCATGTTCCTCTAGGCATTAACGCACCTAACATTTTGTTCTTTCCACCACATATGAGTTGAGGTATTGCATTTCAAACAAGTCTCTTTCTCATGAGGTGGGTTCCCCTTTGTGACAATCTACCGTATGCAATGCCAAACAATTTATAATGCAAGAAATTTAAATATGAGTGCAAGTCTATATGGCAAGCATCATGCAAGACATAAAATAAATCTATCCTGCCAAATTTGAACCTTTCAAAGGCTTCTTCAGGGAGAGCCACTCTCCAAGCCTTGGGAAACCCAAAAAGAACCTCCATCCCAAGCCAACCCTAGCTCACCCCTATCATTTGAAAGTTAGGCAAGACCTATATGATATGCATTCTTACATGATCATGGCAACTTACATGACGTTTGATGCATCTACCACATTTAATTCACTTCATAGCTTAGAAAAGGTTTTCTCATCAAGTGGTTTAGTGAAGATATCCGCCAATTATTCTTCGGACCTAACACCTCGCAATGAGATGTCTCCTTTAGCTTCATGGTCCCTCAAGAAATGATGGCGAATATCAATGTGCTTAGTGCGGGAGTGTTGAACGGGGTTTTTAGCTATCCTAATCGCACATTCATTGTCACAAAGGAGAGGCACACAACCAACTTTAATACCAAAGTCCAAAAGGGTTTGTTTCATATAAAGAATTTGAGCACAACATGATATCGGGCCTAGATGCGGTAAGATAAAGCAATGAACCAATCTTAGAACAGTAGTTGGATTTATCAATAGGTTTACCATCCTTATCCGCGTCGAGATGACAATTTGTTGCCATTGGAGTGCTTCTTGAGCTACAATCTCCCATCTCAAATTTCTTCAAGGGGTCCTTGGTATACTTCTCTTGATAGACGAAGGTCCCCTCTTGAAGTTGCTTGATTTGGAATCCAAGGAAGAGGTTGAGCTCTCCAATTATTGACATCTCGAATTCCCTAGAAATCATTTTGCCAAACTCATGGCTAAAGGGCTTTGTTAGTTGAGTCAAAAACGATATCACTGACATAAATTTGACAAATGAATAATTTTCCGTCGATGTGTAGATGTTGGAACTTGAAGCTCCCCCTTGATCATGGTTCTCCTCAACTTTAGGCTTGTCACAACAACATCATTCTTGCTAAAGATGCATGTTAGCCCAAACTCACAAAATTTGTGCAATACAAAGCAAATTGAAACTAAGTGACTCAGCATGCAACATAATTGAAATAAACCATGTGAAAAATACAATCTTACCAAACCGAATTACCTTCCCCTTAGAATTATCACCATGGGTGATTAGTTTATAATTGTCAGGGTTTTCTATGGTGGTGAACATACCATCACTGCCGGTCATGTGTTGAGTGTACCCGTCATTGAGTACCTAATGCTTTCCACCGGCTTTGTAGTTCACCTACACACATGAATTCAATTTTTGCTCTTTGGCACCCAAGCCAATTTAGGTCCTTGTATGTGTGATACAAGTGTTTTGGGGACCCAAAGTTGCTTGGGGAGCTTCCCCTTCATGCCCTTCATGTCTTTGCCAATGAACCTTGCCTTCACCTTGCCATGTACTTTGCTCAAGAGATAATATTGATCATTGAAAGTATATTTGTAGTTAGTAGGCAATTTTGGAGAAGGTCGGTTAGGAAGAGGACACTCCCTTGTGTGGTGACCGGTGACCTCACAATGTTGGCAATAAGAACCAACTTCCTTGATGAAGCATGTTCTAAGCTCCAGTGAGGGCACCTTTCCTTTGTTAGGCACCGGGTAGGATCCAAGTCCTCTCTTGTTGAAGGCCTTTTCTTGTTGGAAGAGGATTTCCATGTGCTTGACTTCTCCTTTTGATAGTCTAGCCACACTAGTGCGGAGACTCTCAATTTCTTCCAACAAGTCCTTCTCCCTAGTGTTCTCTTTCAAAGGCAAAGACTTGTGCAAGACATTAGTGGCATGAGAAGTAACGGATATCTTATCATTAAGAGTTTGTTTCTTCATAGTTTTTAACTCTTGATCAAGCACTTCATAAGCAAGGTTAAGTGTTTGATGCTCTTGGATTAACTCATTGTGCTTTCCCAAGAGTGCTTGGTGGGCTAAGTCAAGCTCATGATGATCTAGCTTGATTTGAGCCTTATCCTCCTCAACTTGCTTGACATGGGATCTGAGCGTGTCATGCTCTTTAAGTATGCTTTCATACTTGTCAAGCAAATCGAAGTTAGTACTCTCAAGTCTAGCACGAGTTTCTTCAAGAGCTTTAACCTTACTCTTTTCCCTCTTAATGATAGCATGATATTCATTTATTAAAGAAGTTAAATCATCGGGGGAAAGCTCATCATCGCTAGAGTCGTCACATACCTTGGTGTTACTTTCCGCCATGAGGCACATGGGCGGTGGATGAATAGGTGAGTCATCATTGTTGGCAATGGCGAGGCCGACCAAGCTTTCTTCTTCCGCTTCACTCTCTTCATCACTTGTTTCTTCGTCAGTGACCCATTCATTTGCCTCACACATGAACATATTTTGTGGGCCATTTCTCTTCTTTGGGAAGAGTCTTGCCTTCTTGCCCTTGTCATGTTTCCTCTTCCCATTGGATCTTGGTTTGGGTTTGGCCTCTTCTTCATCATCTTCACTTTCTTCAAGCTTGCGATCCTTGCTCTTGTGGTTCTCTCTTCTTTTGTCCGGTTTTGGACAATCATAGGAGATGTGTCCTTGATCACCACAATTGTAGCAAGTCTTGTGATCATCTCTCATTGGTAGAAACACTTTCTTCTTGGGATCAAATGTGTATCCCTTCTTAGTAATCTTGGAGTTCAAGCGTGAGAACTTTCTCATCATCAATGCATGCTCATCATCATCATCTTCACTTGATGCTTGCTCTTCTTCACTTGAGCTAGGATCAACCACCTTCTTCTTCTTGAGGCTTGTTTTCTTGGTGGAGGCCTTCAGAGCAATTGTTTTTGAAGATTATTGCTCCATCATTCCAAGTACACTCATCTCATGAGCGTGAATTTCTCCAATGAGCTTCGAAACTTCAATGTCGTCAAGAGACTCCTTTTGAAGCATGGAGTTGATGATGTTGTACTTTGGCTTGCGAAGGAGCATGAGGATCTTGCTGTTGATGAGTCCCTTGCCAAGAGAAGCAATGTCAAGAGCATTAATTTCTTCAATAAGTACATTGAAGCGAGAGAACATCTCATTGAAATTTTCATGAGGTAGCATCTTAAATTCATCATATTTTGATTTAAGCATGTGATATTTAAGTTCCTTGACTCGAGAAGAACCCTCATGAATCTCTATTAAGCAAGCCCAAATTTCACAAGCTTTTTCTTTACTAGCAATTCTATCAAACACATCTTGACTAATACATTCATAGATTGCATTCCTAGCTTTAGCATCCAATTTAATTTGATCACCAACATAGTTGTGTTCTCCAAGCCCCGCGTGGGTCGCTTCCCATACTTCGGGAGCAATAGCCTGTAGATAAGCGCGCATGTGTGCTTTCCAATAGGCAAAGTTCTTGCCCTCGAAGATAGGAACCGAACCCCCAACCTTGGCCATTTTAGCTCTCTAGCGGTGAAGCTAGAATGATCCTATGAGCAACCTTGCTCTGATACCAATTGTAAGGATCGAATGCCCAAGAGGGGGGGGGGCGGGGTGAATTGGACTTCTTTTAAAAAATCTAAGCAATAAACTTAATTCCTAAAAGCCCAATTCCCTACGCAAACAACCTATGCATTGAAGTAAATAGCAAATTCGTGGAATATAAAATGCATAAATGTAAGGGAGAGGAAGAAGATTCAAACTCCCGAGGAGACACAAGGATTTATCCCGTGGTTCGACAAGATCATCAAGATCTTCCTACATCCACGTTGTGGCACCCACCAAAGGGTATAGCCACACCCAAGTCACCAGATGAGGGATCTCCACTATTCTTCTCCGTTTACCAACCTCGGCAAGGTGGAGCTCAAGCCTTGTACAACTTCGACCCTCCGGGCTTCCACAAATGCCTTGGCAAACTCTGGAAGTCTTTCACAGTTACAAACACCAAGGGGCACTCCCTTTAGGCTCTCACTATCCTAGAGATTCCACTCACCCAGAATGGAGGCACACAAGCTCTCTCTCTAGCTAGTACTAGCCTATCTCTTTGTGTGTAAGTGGTCGAAATGATGTAGAAGTGATGGCTCTTGGTCTTGAATGCTTGTGGATGTGTTGAGAATGTCTGGTGATCAAGACTTGTCGAAATGATACGTTTAGGGGGTATTTATAGCCAGTCTCCACGAAATAGCCGTTGGAAAAGTAGGCTGACAGAACTTTTCTGCTAACATCGGATGATCCGATGTCTCCCCTTTAGTTATCATCGGTCAAGTTTACTTTAGCTGACGTCATTGTGTCAGATGTGACCATTGTTAGACCGATGTTGCACTTGTCTTCTCATCGGATGATATGGTGGCTCTTCCTCCAGAATTGACTCAAACTTGATGCTTACTGGAGTGATTGACCGATGTGTATATTTCTGTACATCGGATGATCCGGTGCTACACTTGGTCCAAGGATATTACAAACTGTACTGATGGACCGATGTATCCTAGCCCTTAACATCGGATGATCCGGTGAGTGCTTTGTTTTGAGGTCTTCTTCTTCTGCTGAACCAACTCGACCGATGTGTTGTTCTCTGGAAACATCGGTTGATCCGGTGAGTTGATTTTGTTTGCTTTGAGTTGTTTCTAAGTGATTCTTTTCTGTCTTGCTCAAGTGACCTCTTAGACTTTGTTGGAAATATATTTCTTATGATTGTTAAGCATTGAGTGTCATTAATTGTGGTTGAATGACTTTGTCATAAGAGCTTTCACTTCTTGTCATCATATCATTGATTTGATCTCATAAATTGATTGTTTAGAGGTCTCCAATGACATATTGATTTCATTTGATTGAGTGATTATGAGAGACCTTGCATCCATAAATTCATTAGTAAAGTCCAATGGTTGTCATTAATCACCGAAACCATATCTCATGGGGGCCTAGATGCTTTCAACTAGATCGGACAAGTCCGATATCTGTCGGACTAGTCCGATATTCTTCTGACTAGAATCGGACTAGTCCTCCTCAGTACAACCTAGTCCTCAAAACACTTCACAAGTCACACAAAATCGGACAAGTCCGATCACAACCGCACTAGTCCGATATTCCTTCTGATCCATTTCGGACAAGTCCGATATTTGTACGAACTTGTCCAAAAAACCCTCTAATCTACATCGGACAAGTCCTCCAAGTGCGGACTTGTCATCTAACCCACTTAGGGTTTCACATGTCCGGACAGGTCCGATGGATATCGGACTAGTCCGAAGATTTCCAGTAGCAAAATCGGACAAGTTCGTTTTCAGCCGAACTAGTCCGATATTTCGGGTTACTTAGGGTTTGCTACACACAGCACACCGGACTAGTCCGGTGACCACCACAGACTAGTCCGAACTTTCTAAACCCTAACGGTCACTTTTAGAAACCCCATATAAATCGAGGTGCACGACCTTCTTTTGCTCACTCTTGAACCCTAGCGCAGTCACACCTCCCAAGAGCCTCAAAAACTACATCTCTCCATGAAATTAAGTGCAACAACGATCAATCCTTTGAGGATTCATTCTAGATAATTGGAGAGACACTTGGAACATCACATTGAGCCCTTGGTTTGATTCTCTAACACACTCCTGCGTTTTAATTGTAATCTTTTGAGTCTGTTTTCGGTGGAAATTTGTGTTGTAATCTAAGGGAGCTCTCAACGTGTGAGAAGGCCCCTTAAATTCGGTTATTCACCACTTTTTTGGTTAGTGGAAGAGGATTGGCCTTCGTGGCGATCCAACGAGGGTAAGGTTGGAGAAGACCCGGTCCTTTTGTGGACTCCTCAACGTGGATGTAGGTTGCCTTTTGTGGTAACCGAATCACGGGATAAATCCTTGTGTTTTGTTTTGGTGCTCATCATTCTAATTCATCAATATAATCTAGGGTTTCATAATCATTACTCATCTTACGTTAAATTGTTAAACATAAGAATTAAATGTGATATAATCTAGTATATAACCGTGAAATCTTTATTTGGTTCTATTTTTCCGCTGCACACATAAAATACTCAACCTAATCGATCTAGCTTAATCAACTTAATCTGTGAACACCGGACTAGTCCGCACTTTACTGGACTAGTCCGATATCTCTGGTATTGAGCTTGTTGTTGAGTGTTGCAGGATCCAACAACTTTCAAAAAGGCCTATTCACCCTCCCTCTAGGCCCACATTCAATTGGTATCAGAGCAAGGTTCTTCAAGAAAGAGTCTAACCACTCGAAGAGATCATGCCGGACATGAAGGACGCCCACAAAATCAACAACCCAGAGGAGATTAACAACGACAAGACCCAAAAAGTGGAGAAGTACCTCAAAGCCATTCAAGACTTCGAGGACGATGATGAGGAGACACTGGAGCTAAAGGCGCTCCTCAGAAAGAAGGCACTTTCCCAAGGGAAAGTGAAAGTTGAAGAGAAGAAGAAGGGGAGTAGTCACACCGACTACTCCCAAAATCCTTTTAACTATGATCGTCTAAATTCCAATAACAATCATTACTTATCTATCCCACTTGGAAAAACCCCACACTTTGATGGAAGTGATTACTCAATGTGGAGGCAGAATATGAAAATGCATTTGATTTCCCTCAACCCAAGTCTATGGCATGTTGTATGCACAGGGATAGATATTCCGAACAACGACGAAGAGCTCACCCCAAGCCAAGAGCATGCCATTCAAAGAAATGCACAAGCCGCAGCTGTAATCACCTCCTCACTCAGTCGGGGCGAGTTCACCAAGGTGGATGGACTCGAAATTGCTAAGGAGATATGGGATACACTACAAACTGCACATGAAGGTGACCGACATGTGTGTGAAGCAAAGATTGAGATGATTGAAGGCGAACTAGGAAGATTCACAATTGAGGAAGACGAGTCAACCCAAGATATGTACAATCGATTGAAGACACTTGTCAACAAAGTTCGATCATACGGGAGCAAGAAGTGGAATGACCACGAGGTGGTAAAGCTCATCCTTAGAGCTTTTATGCCTCACAATGTCACGCTATGCTCCATGATTAGAGAAAGCTCCGGATACAAAAGGATAACTCCGAATGAATTGCTTGGAAAAATCATCGACTTTGAGATGATGGAACGACAAGCAAAGCACGTCAAGGAAATTGCCGATCTCACTTTCGCTAAGAAGAAAGGGGTTGCTCTAAAGTCCACCCTCAAGCCTCTATCCAAAGAAGCAAGGGAAGCACAACTAGAGGAAGACAGTGACGACGAAAACAGTGAGCTAGATGAAGAGGGCATGATATTGTTCATGAAAAAGTTCGAGAGAATAATGAATAAAATACAAGGAACAAAATCAAGTGAGGGAAAGTACAAGGAAATAACAAAACCGAAGTTGAGGCGGGCATGCTACAATTGTGGTGAGTATAACCACATTATAGTTTATTGCCCATATGAGGAGAACAAGAAGAAGACCAAAGAATCCAAGCCTCAACCTAAGAAATTCTTCGAGAAGAAGAAACAAGCTGAAGAAGTGCACATTGGGAAGGAGTGGGACTCAAACGATGAGTCCTCATCATCCGAAGAATAAGAGATGGCTAGCGTAGCCATCGAGAGCACGTCCAAGAAATCTACACTCTTCCCTACACTCGACGCAAGGAAGGGAAGTGGCACTTGCCTTATGGCAAAGGAAGGTAAACGCAAGGTAATCATCAAAACCCCTTACGTGCATTCCTACTCTAGTGATGATGAAATAATTAGTGATGATGAAGACACGCTTAGTGTACTAGATAGGAAAGCTGCAACAAAAATGAAATTTTTACTTGATCAACTTGTCGAGAAGGAGAGTTGATTCATCGTCAAGAGGACATGATTATCTCCCAAAAGGAGGAGTATGTCGAACTTGACAAACTTCTAGAACTTGAAAAGGAGAAAAACAATTCACTAGAGCTTGAGTTAGCTTCAAGCAAGAAAGCTTGCTTGGAGTTAACTGACTCAAATGTTGCAATCAAGGACCAACTTGCTGACCTGATCAAGGTTAACAAGATCCTTGAAGTGCAAGTTGAGTCACTCAAGCTGAGTGAACCTTCCACCTCTTCAAGTTCACCTGCTCAATCCACTAAAACTGATTTTGCTCATATGTGCACATGTAGTAAAATGGACACCAGTTTGAAGGAGAGGTCAACCTCCACAAAGGACAAAAATCCTACCCAATGTGGCATCTTTGACAAGGAGAAGATCAACTATGCACGTAGTGCATACTTGGTCCAAAGACCTCCAAATGTCAAGTATGGCATGGGTTACTCTTATGATGAAAAACAGCATGCTAGAAGTCATAAGAATAACAAGGGGAGGATTTCCTTTGTGAAGGAAAGACCCTCTCAAACTCATAAGTCGAAGGGTAAAAACCTGAACTCACACAAACACCGGACTAGTGCAATGAGTGTCCGGACAAGTCTGGTCCTCCGGACAGGTCCGACCTTCCAGACTAGCCATGTATACAAACAACAACAATTACTCTTTAGAACCTTGGATGCCTCCTATGTGTTAATGAGGAATAATTTTGGCAAGGTTTATGCTAATTATGTTGGGCCACGCCATGGGAACACCAAATCTCATGTGTGGGTGCCCAAATGCATTGTAACTAACCTTCAAAGACCCAAGCAAGCTTGGGTACCTAAAACCAAAGCATAATTTGTTTTTGCAAGCCTATTCCTTCAGTGGATCCAAATGGGTGCTAGACAGTGGCTGCACCAACCATATGACCAGAGAAAGAAGGATGTTCGTGGAATATGAAGAGAATGAGGACCCAAACGAAGGCATCTACTTTGGAGATAATAGTCAAGGAAGGGTGCTCGGTACCGGTAAAATTGCAATATCTTCTACACACACACTTTCTCATGTTTTACATGTTGAAACCTTAGATTATAACCTGCTGTCCATATCTCAGCTGTGTGACAATGGTTATACTTGCTTGTTCACTAACGAGGGTGTGACCGTCTCTAGGAGGAGTGATGGTTCTATTGCATTCAAGGGTATGTTGAAGGGAAAACTTTACCTCGTTGACATCAACAAGGATAAAGCCGAACTTGTCACATGCTTGATTGCAAAGACCAACATGGGTTGGTTGTGGCATAGACGGCTAGCGCATGTTGGTATGAGGAATCTTCAAAAACTCCTCAAGGGCGATCACATCCGCAGTTTGAAGGATGTTGTTTTTGAGAAAGACAGGCCTTGTAGCGCGTGCCAAGCCGGGAAGCAAGTTGGAGCACCTCATCCCGCAAAGAATGTCATGACTACAACAAGAACGCTCAAACTGCTTCACATGGACTTGTTTGGTCCAATTGCTTATATAAGCACCGGTCGTAACAAATATGGTTTAGTTATTATTGATGACTTTTCTCGCTTCACTTGGGTTTTCTTTTTGCACGATAAGTCAGAAAACACAAGGAACACTCAAGAAGTTCTTCAAGCAAGCTCAAAACGAATTCTCATTGACAATCAAGAGTATTCAAAGCGACCTTGAGGTGGAGGTACATGTTTCAAAACATTATTTCTTTCAAAATTTTCTAACTCTTCTTGCATGGCAATAATCTAAGATTCATTAGTGAGTGCATGTGATATATCTTTGAGTTCAAAAGAAGCAACAAAAGCAGAATGAGCATGAGAGTTTGGATCGCAAAACCTGAACCGTGTGACTGGTTTGTGCAAGCTTCCAATCCTTTGTTGTGGAGGATGACTTTTGAGAATCCGGATGGGAGTAGACACTTTACAAGCTTCTTCTTCTTCATGTTAGTCACAAATTGATGAGCTTGTGACTTGAGGATGATTTGGATCAGCAATGATAGTTGTCGGTGCTTGATGAGAATCAACATCCGGAGCTAAACCAAAGTCATTAGCTGCAAAATTTTTGGGCAGCAACTCCACTTCTTCCTCATCTTCAACAAAAATGCTCTCCCCCTGCGGATATTGATCTGGACCAGCAATGTTTAAGCTAGTACCTGTGCTAGCTTCATCAAAAGACACCTCACAAGTCTCCACAATTTTGTTAGTGTCAAGAAAAAGCACACCGTAGCCTCTAGTATGAGATGGATAACCAAGGAACATGCCATCAATGGATCTAGGTTCAAATTTATCAAGATTACCCTGTTTCTTAACAAAGCATTTGCAACCAAAGACCCGAAAGTGTGTAACACTAGGTCTATGTCCAAACCGAAGCTCATATGGTGTTTTACCTAGCTTAGCACGCAGGAAAACACGATTTGAGACATAACAAGCGATTGCAATTGCCCCAGCCCAAAATTTTTTAGGAGTTTGATATTCATCAAGCATACTCCTAGCCATCTCAATTAAGTTTCCGTTCTTTCTTTCTGCAACACTGTTTTATTGAGGTACATATGTTGAAGAAAATTGATGATCTATTCCATTTTCAGCGCAAAATTGATCAAAAGATTGATTTTTAAATTCAGTTCCGTTATGACTTCTAATTACTTTTAATGATCTTCGGTGATCAATTGATAATCTAAGAAATAAAGTTCTAAAGTGACTAAAAGATTCATTCTTAAATGCCATAAAGTAAACCCAAGAGTATCTAGAATAATCATCAACAATCACAAGAACATACCATTTACCTTCAAAGGATTGAACACGTGAAGGTCCTACGGTGTCAAGGTGCAAAAGTTGACCCAGTTCAGTTGTCATGATTATTGTGAGAGGAGTATGTGAACCTGCAACCATCTTAGCATGTCTACGAGAAGAGCACATATGTTCTTTGTCCCCTTTAAGATTAGGCAACTCACGTATGCGATCAAGAGCACTAACACGCGTTAGATGATCAAAGCCTACATGACAAAGTCTACGATGCCAGAAATATAAGTCCTTTGAATCATTAGCAACTAGACACCTATTCTTAGAGGAAGACATACCAAAATCAGCTTTAAAAACTCTTCCAAACCAAGACATGTTTAAAATAAGCTCACTATTTAAATTTACAACTTTGCAGCAATTTTTAGTAAAAATAATTTCCAGATTTTCATCTAGCAGTTGTGAAACAGAAAGCAAGCTATATTTCAAAGTTTTAACAAGTGCCACATCCTTCAAAGTGTATTGATCATTTACTCTAACCGAACCCTTAGCAATTATAGGAGTTGAAGAATTATCGACAAAAGTAACATTCTCTACACGTGACACAAAAGAGAGGGAGGAGAACCATTCTTTGTTACAGGTCATGTGGCATGAGCAACCTGAATCCACAATCCAAATGTTCTCCTTCCTCAAGCGTGTAACCTATGTAGAAGAACAATACGTCGATGACTCAATTCTAGGGTTACTCAAAAGGCACTTAGGAATCCAGTACTGAGTCACACGACGTGCAGCAGGAAAAATACGACTAATCTAAGATAAAACAGCAAGTTTATGAGTCAAAGTTTGAGATTTTTTGTTCTTAACTACTGAACTATAAGGTGTTACTTGTATAGCACAAAAATCAGTAGCTTTGGAGGCAAAAACAGAAGGTCCGGAGGTAAAAACTAAAGGTTCAGAGGCAAAAACTGAAGCTCCGGAGGTAAACTTTGAATGTTTTTGACTCATAATAGTCGTTTGCATGTTTCTGACATTTGGTTTAGTATGTGCAGCAAATTTTGTATGAGAGTTATAAGATCTAGCTTGCATTCTTTCCATTTTATGTTGTTTAGCTAGTCTATAACAAAAATATATGACATGACCATCTCTACCACAATAAGTACAATGAAATTTAACTTTGTGTTCATGTCCAAATGACCATGCAATATGTTTATTTGAACCTGAATGTGACAACACTCCTGCAGATTGAAATGCCAACTCTTTTGGTTTCGGAACTGTTTTAATAAAACCACTTCCTAATGACTTGACAATATTAGGTGGATGCGCTTTAGCATGAGCATGGGAATCAAAACGTAAACCAGTTTTGTCATTACAATATTTGGACGAATTCAGCATTAAGTTTAGATTATTGTTCCCAATACAAAACTGCTTTAGTGTCCTATTCATCTCATCGAGTTTCTTAGACAATTCTAGACAGTTTTCACGTGAAGTTTTCCCTTTTAGTTTGCAATTAGAACAATATTTAACTTCATGAGCACATAAAGAATTGTTCAGTATTCAAATTTCATTCATAGCATCTTTTAGGTTCTTTTCTAGATCATTACAGGTAGAACAATGCAAATCAATTGTAGAACAAGAAGCATCTTTTATGTTTCTATTTTTATGTGCAGCAAGCTTTTTGTTCTTTTCAATCTCTAACTCAAGTTTATCAAGAGTGGGGGAGTGTGCACTTCTTAAGGAGGACAATTGTTCATATATTAAATCGCATAAGGAGCAAGAATCATCACCAGCAATCAAAGTTTTCAAATGATTAATTTCAGATTCTAGTGACCCAATTTAACAACATTTTCCCTAAGTTTTTTGTCTTTTTTCCTAAAAATAACAGGTGCATGGGAAATAGTATCACACATTCCATCACAAGTAGGACATACCTCTTCATTATCATTGTCGTGTTCTGCATCATCCATACATGATCTTGATTTGCCCGCCATGAAGCACAAGTTTGACAGATCATCTTCACCTTCATCACTTCCAATGTCTACATCACTTGAGCCATGTTCTTGAAGTGCGATGATGAAACTGTTTATCAGTTTCTGTCGTGTAAAACCCTTGTTCTTGTTGTTGGTATTGATAGAAGAGGACTTGACTTTATTCTACTTTTCATCACGGGTAGAAGGACCTAAAAGGTTATGGAAATCTGTACAAAAGTGTTCTGTCTTACTACATTCAAAGCATCGTTGAGGTTCGGAGCTTCCTTTCCTTATAGTTCCCACATTTTGCAATCCTTTTGAGATCCTAGTAGAGATGAGAGCTAGCACTTCTTCTGGAAATTCTTCAATCTGTTCTAGAGTTAGTGAAGACAGCAAATCAAGTGTATTGCTAGATGAAGATTGGCGAGCTACACATATCACGTTGATAAACAAATGCAAGAGACTTGTTGGGGTTCTTACGTGAGATTATGTAAATTTCATGAGTTTTCAATTTAGAATATAGCACATCTATTGTAAGTGTACTCATGATAGTAGATTCACGAATAGATGTGACTTTCATCTCCCAAATTGACATGTCTAATGCACTTAACAATTGCCTAGCATTTTTAGCATATGAAAAATTAACATTGACACTACCAAGTTGCTGAGAATTTTATTAAAGCGAGCAAAAAGGTCATCAATGGACTCACCGGGTTGCATCTCAAAATGCATGTATTCCTTTTTGAACATATCCTTCTTTACCTCCTTGATTGTGTTGGATCCTTCGTGCTAGTCACAAAGTGCTCTCCACACATCGTACGCCGATCGGAGGTGTGCAACACGATCGAAGTCGCTTTGAGTTGGTCCTTGGATTATCAAGTTGCGGGCTTTGTTGTTGTTGTTTACATCTCTTAAGTTTGTAGCCATGACTTGATCGTTCGGCGACACGTCGTAAGGCTTGTACACTTTTTCCCATATCGCGAAGCCTTGCGACTGGATAAAAGCTTGCATGTGTGCCTTCCAAACCTGAAAATCAATACCAACAAACACACAAGGTTTTACCGAGTATTTCTCCATGAGGATTAATAAAAAACACGTGCGAATCACAAATATTAGAGCACTGTGGATCTGATACCAATTTTAGGATCGAAGAGCATGTGTAAAGCTACTAGATGGGGGGCGGTGAATGGTAGATTAAAACATTTCAGCGGAAGCAACAAAAGATCCCTTGCCAGAAATACGATCTGTTAAAGAATTCATGTGTGCGACTAATCTAAAGGTTATCAATTGTAACTAAACAAGTGTAGATTGTGGAGAATCAAGTCACGAAGATGTCAAAACAAGAATCACGAAAATCCATCGAGAAAAACTCATGTTATGGTCGAAAGATCAAACAAAGGTCAAGCTGTCCTACCGGAGAAAAACAGTTTTGGAACACTGCAAAGAAAATCCTGTAGATCAGAAAACACAAATCCAATGACTTTGAAATTTTTAAGGTTTGAATACAACCAAAAAATAATCACAACAATCGGATCTATAAAACTCGAGTTATGATAAAATGACCAAAGCAAGTTAGTGCTGTGCAGAAACTCGACGAGAAAGACTTGAAGAAAACAAGTCGGGCGAACAAGACACAAAAGTTTCTTCAAACTACGAATTTTATTGATCAAAACACAAGGGAAACAGCCCCAAAGTCGTGCACCATGAGCTCTAGCCTCACTTGCTTATATAACCAGCCCTTAGGCACTCCCACACTTAACTAGGACTCTAATCCTACTCAATTAACGAACCAAAACTTTCCATAATTGCTCAAGACTCTTCTATACACAGATAGAAGCAATCTCAATACTTCCAAACACCTTAGGAACATATCCCACATTTCTGAAACAACACATATTCGTGACCCACACGAAATCCTATCATAACCAACACAAAACTTTCCATATTTGAGTCAAACACGACTCAGCCGTAGCATGAGTCACTAACCTAGTCGATTGGACCTTTCCGACCAATTCTTTACATCCACCTCTCTTCATCATGCCTCGTAACCATGTAGCCACATCCATGCACTACTTGCACATGTTCAAACATCTTCCAACGACGTCCATGATACCTTCATATGTTCTTGATTCAACCATGCTCTGTGACTTCCCGATCAACTCAACAACAATTCCTCCCGGACTTGGTTGTTGAACCTCATCTTCTCCCTAAGACTAGTTTAATGGATCCCGTCAGCAGCCATGTCTTGAACTCAAGCAACACCTGCATATGAATAAACAACCAATACATTTGAGCACAAGTTCACGACTTGACTCTCTTTAGTTCTGAAACCACAACACCTTACGTGAGCACCTCACATAAGTATGTTGCAAACCTTAGAAAGAAGATATCAACCATAACCACCAAAACACACCAAAAACTTAGTAAAAGAAAACAAAGAAATCTTTCCATAATCCAAAAAGAAAATTCGAAATATTGCAAACTAAAATATGAACCACTGCGATCATGCTTTGAACCTTGCCAAAGCTAACCGGACCTTGAACTGGAGCTTACCAAAACTAACAGGATCTAGCACCGGATCTTATCAAAGCTAGCAGGACCTAGCATCGGAGCTAACCAAAGCTAGTCAGACCTGGCACCATAGCTTACCAAAGCTAGTCGAACCTAGAGCCGGAGCTAACTGAAGCTAGTCAGACCTAGACAAAGAAGTTGGAACTAGCCAAAGCATGTCGGATCTCACGTCGGACCTTGCAGGAGCTCGGACCTAGAGTCGGACCTTAATGATAAAGGTGTTTTGGTAGTATTCAAAACTTTTATCGCCATAACCAATGTATTCAGCACACATAGGTCTCACACACGGCCTCCACCATCTAGAGCCCGAAATCCATCAAACTATACCTCTCCAGCTCTATATAAACACCCCACCACCGCAAATTTTTGTCCCTTTGTCACAATTGAGAAACCCCAAACCCTAATTCGTGATGGCCGCCGTTAAGGAGACTCTACCACAGCCAGATAAGGGAAGGGGGAAGGAGAAGGATCAAGCAAGATCGATCTTCGTCAACCCATCGACGTTGTCATCAATTCTCCACCAATTCTCCATCTTCTTTGGATCTAGAAATCAATTCTCGAATCTCTCAACCTTTGGCCCTTGGATTCATGGTAAATGTCATAGATGCACTTTTCTACGTAATATATGACCCTATATTAAATTTAACCACACACTAGTTGGAAATAGGCCAAAAACCCTAGCCGAGCGGACTTGTCCGGCCAAGTGCGGACTGGTCGGATCGAGTTTCTGGTCCAGGGCAGACAAGTCTGGTCCCCAGTACGGACTTGCCCGACCACCTGAATCTGAAGTTTTGAATTAATTCCAATTTGACTCCAATCAACTCGAAACCTATTCAAACTTGTTAAACTCCATCGTAACTAGTTAGTAAACATTAATAGAAACTTATTAACAAGTTTTACCACATAATTGCATTAATAATGCATGTCATGGCATATTGAGTAATATATGAGCATTTATTGATTGCAATATTTGTTTTGTATGTCTTTTGCACGGAATAGTAGGTGTTGCTCTAGAGGGTGCTGTCGAGGACCTTCAGCACCAGAACTTCGAAGCTTTTGACACTAATCAAGCTCAGGAGCAAGGCAAGTGTCCTTGATCATCTTGATCCTGTTTTCTAATGTTTTGTTTGCAAAACAGCATGCTTGTGTCAATTGGATGGGAAACCCATTTATAGGTTTACTAGACTTGTTTGACAATCCTTGTCACTTCGAATACATTGGGTGAGTCGGGAAGGGTATTTTACCTTTTTTGCTTTGCTCTAAATTAATTGGGATGGGAAAACAACAAAATTACTCAATTATGAACTAATGGATGATGAGCATTGATGAACATGGATAACTGATAACATGGGACTTTGGAGATCTAAGAAAGCATGATTTGTAGATTGGGTTGGATGATATAGTGGTTTGCTTGCCTTGGATCTAAGGACCGGTTAATGCGAGAATATGCTAGGACAACAATGCCACCACAAGGCCATGTATGGGTGTGGCTTAGCCAATTAATTAGGTGTATTGTAGCATCGTTCAGATCATTTGGAGGAGCACGGAATTGGAGATGGTTGGGTTTGCAATAGTTGCGGGATTGCCCTGGGATCCTAGCGGAACAAGTGGGGACCCCTGGTTGGATGTGCTTAGTTGAAGGCAACATCACTAGTGAAACCTTAGTGGGTCTACATATGCTGGTAGTCCCTATGTAAAGGATATTTTGTGATCTCTTGGTCATACACCTAAGAAAGTGTAATTGGCATAAGGGAGGTTTCTTTACTCGCCGACGGGTGACGAAATCACGAACTTGTGGCTAATGTGGTACAACATTTGTAGAGTGTTTAAAACTATCATCATATCCATGTTTCCGTTTAGAGCATCTGGATGACCTACATGATTAGAGTGGAACTTGGGATTTGGGATGGTTTGGTCATGGTTATGGTTATGGTTATGGTTTGTGTTATGATAAATGAAAATGGTTATTGATGAAAGTAAGAATTTGGTGTACGGATGAATAATTGATGATGATTCATATTATGTTAATTATGTGGGATATGGTGTGATTATTTCATATAGACATTGTAGGATGCTTTTCATATGTTTTAAATGTACTTTTCGGCAAATATCCATTATTTGATATGAATTCCTTGTTTAAGCTAAATGTCATTATTTTCCCATACTTGCTGTGTACGACATGTGCTCACCCTTGCAATTCCCCCACCAATAGTTTCAGGTGATGTTTGGGAGTACCCTGAGGATAATGAAGAGTACTAGGCTGTGCGCTGCCGTCAACTTGCCTGTGGTGTTGCTTGGAGTCGCGCTATTCCCCTATGCTCAATTGCTTAGTCTGCTTAGTTGCTTAATTAGATTATTTCCATTGCATTAGTTTTAGAACTACTAATAATGATCATTCAAGTTTTAATTTAACGATTACTTGAATATTGTAATAAAAGTACTTGTTTAATAACTTGTGCTGTGATAATTTTTTGTATATCGTTTGTGATGGACTCGTGTATGTGTGTGTTGAACATCCTGAGCACACA
Organism: Tuctoria greenei; assembly: GCA_036927565.1. Classification (NCBI taxonomy): domain Eukaryota; kingdom Viridiplantae; phylum Streptophyta; class Magnoliopsida; order Poales; family Poaceae; genus Tuctoria; species Tuctoria greenei. Next base: position 54,128,132 of record JAYESD010000001.1, read on the forward strand.
TAAGCCTCGCACTTGGTTCCTTAACTATGTGCCACAATAGAAGAAATCATGAAAGTTTTAATGGAAAATTTCTCCGTCTATGGAAAAACTTTCAATCATTGTTTTGAGAATTTAGACAAGGTCTTACAAAGATGCCAATAGAAGGACCTGGTGCTTAATTGGGAGAAGTGCCATTTTATGGTCCGTAGAAGCATTTTTCTTGAACACTTAGTGTCTGAGAGGGGGATGGAGGTGGACAGAGAAAAAATTGAGGTTATTGAACAACTTCCACCTCGAGGCAACATTAAGGGAATCTGAAACTTTTTAGGTCATGCGAGGTTCCACCGACAGTTTATCAAGGATTTTTCCAAAATCGCTAGACCCCTCACAAACCTATTAGCTAAAGGTGCTTTGTTTGATTTCGATGAGGAGTGCCTTAAATCCTTTGATACACTCAATAAGGCACCTGTCTCGGCTCCAATCATCCAACCCCCTGATTGGACGCTACCATTCAAAATCATGTGTCACGCCAGTGATTTTGCTGTTGGTGCAGACTTAAACCAAACAAAAGATAAAAAACATCATGTTATAGCCTACGCTAGCAAGACTCTGACAGGAGCACAGCTCAATTATGCCACTATGGAGAAAGAGCTCCTGGCAGTAGTCTTTGCTATTGATAGGTTTAGGTCCTATTTGTTAGGAGCCAAGGTCATTGTCTACACAAACCATGCTGCCTTGAAATTTTGCTCACAAAAAAAGACACTAAACCAAGGCTAAGCCGATGGATTCTCCTACTCCAAGAATTTTATTTGGAGATTAAGGATAAGAAAGGAGTGAAGATTTCAGTTGTGGATCATCTCTCATGCACGGAATGCACACACGACATAGATGTACCCATAAATGACTTCCTACATGATGACATGTTGCTTAAGGTGACCGACTCTTACCCTTGGTATGCGGATATCACTACAAGACATGAGTAAAGGGGCATCTGCCTTATAGCTATTGGTTGCCTACTAAAACCAACATCTATAAGTTATAGTCGTCACTCTACCGACGACCTTAACTGACGCCTTATATTCGACGTTTTTAACTCATAATAACGTCGGTCCCAACTGCTTTAAAAGGTAAGACCATCGGTCTGGACTCACGACGCCTTTAAAACCTAAAGCCGTAGATCTAGGGTATCGACATATTTATTTCCAGTAAGGCTGACGGCCACAGACGCACTGACTGCTTTAGTTTTTTTAAATCGCCAGCCGCGCTTTTAACATTGCTGCTTTAGTCGCGCTATTGTTGGTATATACGGATATCGAGGGCTCCTTAACATTGTAAGGAGGGTGAATGAAGGGTGGGTTATGAGGGCTTCATTCACACAGTATACTATACACATGCTACACCATTATTCCTCATAGGTTACTGTCATGCTCCAGCAGTAGTTCATAGAAATACTCTATTCGGTGAAGAGAGTATTGATAGGGTATTCTCAGCTCTGATTGTCTACTGTTGAGGGACTAGCTCCGTATCCGGAACCTATCCAGTAAGGATAGAACCCGTATACTAAATCCTTCCCTTTAGCTTTAGAAGAAGAGGTAGTAGTATCTCGGGATAGCCATTTCTTATGTGTTCGTGCTGTTCAAAGTTAGCTGATTCTAGTTGACTGATTCCTAGCTTCTGGGAGCTGGTTAGATGCAACCGCCCATCGATATACCGATATCGATATTGATTTTCCTTCGCAATCCATTCCTTAGAACCACTTAATCGGATTTTGAAAAAGGCACTAGCTCCCGCTAAAGAGACAAGAAAAAGGGTGGTATATAGATGCTCCAGGTTAGCGATCATCAACGGCTGGGCAATCTTCTTCTAATTCTAAGAGCGGAATGGCACTGTAAGTTTCATGATCTTTTGATCAAAAGAAATGATGAATCCAGACGATCTACGATCAAGGTACGAGGAATTCTGCTCGATCTTCTCCTGGTTCAGAATTGGCGTAATGTCGGCCTCGTTTTCTATTTCATTAAAGCTAAAGAGACTCCCATGGGCATGGGAGGAGAGTCATTCCTAGCAAGAGGTGGGTAGACGTAAAGAAGAAATGCAAGTCATTACATATCTTAGTCCAAAACACAAGCAGATGAAGATAATATGCAGATGAACACGAAGCTTTATATCACACAAACAACAAAATCATACAAGCATGTCTCAACAATCTATCACACAAGCTGGAACAAATCTGCTCATATAAAAATGAAAAAAAGGATGAACACAAGATCCATCCAACATATGAGATACAAATCTCGGCGGAGGATCGCCGGAAGTCGCCGTCATCGTGGTCGGCGAAACCCATGGCGCGCAGGTACTGGTGTCGCGCGCGGGGCGGAGCACAAGTGAGCGATAGAACAGAGCGGATCTGGACGGTCGACGATGGAGGGAGGTGTTACCAGTGCACTGCACCGTGGAAGGCAGACACGCCGGGGCCGCTGCACTGTGGGAGGCTAAGGTGTCGCGCCGTGGGAGGTCGCTGGCCGTCGGGCCGTGGGAGGCAGGCGCACCATGGTTGCTGTATTGTGGGAGGCGAACGGGTCGTTGACGGCCGCTGCGCCAGGTATGCCGCGACATGGGAGGTGGACGCACTGAGTTGGGCCGCCTCACCGTGGGAGGCCACTGGCCACCGCACCAGAGATGCCACTACATGGGAGGTGGACGGGCCGAGCTGGGTCGCCGCACCGTAGGAGGCTATCGGCCGCCGCTTTGTGGGACACCGTCCGCCCAGAAGCCGCCATGTCAGGAGGCTGTCGCGCCAGAATCCATGCACGGCGGGTGACTAGGGTTTGGTGGGAGGCTGAGGATTCAGGTTTAAGAGCCTTTGTGGGAGAGGGGGAGATATAAAGAAATTGAGCGCTGGCCGGTGGACGCTCGAGGAGATAAAATGTTTGGAAGTGGGTGACGGGATCATGGGGCATTGGGGCCCACTTATGGCCGTCGGCCAGAGAGATGACCCAATGTTTTAAATTTAGGTGTCAGTTATATTGCTGAACCCAACAATTTTATTATAGTTGTCGGCCATCAAAGGAATGCCGACAGTTTTACGCAGTTGGCCTGATGCTTTTATGTTTACCTGTCGGTTTTCAAATACCGATTCTTTTATTCTATTTAAAAGTGTTGGCCCAGACGTTCATAAAATCCCCGACGTCCTATTGACGGATTGATGTGGTGTATTGTGAACTTCATGGTCACGAGGTACGTATTGCTTGGGAAAAAAAGAAGCTTATTTATGAGAGTCGTAGACACGTGTGGGTCAACCCAAACCTCTATAGAGTATGCGCCGATGCCCTTCTTAGAGGGTGTGTCCCCAAAGTTGAAGGCACCAAAATCATTGAAAAATGTCATGATGTCCCCTATGGAGGACATTACGGTGTTTATCATTTTCAGGCAAAGATCTGGCAAAGTGAATTCATTCGCCGATGATGGAAAACTCAGAAGCATGGAAGAATCACTGCTCATAATGCCACGCCGCTCACATATAATCTCCAAGTCGAATTATTCAATGTGTGTGGTATTGACTTCATGGGATCTTTTCCAAAGTCCTATGATTGCGAGTATATTCTGGTGGCCATTGATTATGTGTCAAAATGGGCAGAGGCATTGCCTTGCAGAAATGCAGACTCCAGGCAAGCTAGGAAAATGTTCCAATAGATCATTTTCCCACGCTTTGGCACTCCTAGAATGGTCATAAGTGATGGAGGGTCTCATTTCATTGATAAGATATTCCGGAGCTTTCTAAGGGAGCTTGGAGTTTATCCTAAAATTGCTTCTCCCTTTCATCCAAAAAAGAAGCGATCAAGCAGAAACATCTAACAAATAGATCAAGAATATTATGCAAAAGACCGTCTTGGAAATGGTAATGGGCCAGAATCAAAAGCTACCCAACGCATTATGGGCATATCAAACTACCTACAAGACACAAATTGGCATGTCTCCATTCCAGCTTGTCCACATGAAGACTTGCCATCTTCCTGTGGAGTTGGAACATAGAGCTCATTGGGGCATAAAACGATGGAACATCGATCTTAATAAGGCCGGAAAGCACCGTTTAAGGAAAATCTCCGAGCTTGAGGAATGGAGGCATAAGGCGTACCATAGTGCCAAGATATATAAGGAAAGAATAAAAAGATGACACGATAATAGGATTATGCCAGAGGAGTTTAAGCCTGGAGATAAAGTCATATTTAACTCAGGGTAAAACTCTTTGGACACGGGAAAATACAAATTAAATGGGAAGGACCATTTACCATAATAGAAACTTCATCTCATTGAGACATCACACTACAAGATGATGAAGGCCATCTATTCAAGGTAAATGGGCACCGTCTCAAAATCTTCCTAGATTCCAAAGATGATGTGGAAAAAGAAGTCGACATGGTGAGTTTAATCGATTTCCATGTCATTCTTCCAAATTCCATGTAATTTCTCCAAGTCCAGCCTGTGAGCCCATTACAAATCTGATCCCTATGGCCCAAGGAGACAACTCACGAAATAGAAGACCTAACAGGGCCCGCACTAGGTGGGCCGACACTGTAGATCAGCTGACTTCTAGTTGGCACCGTCAAGGTTATGTTTTTGGGGGTTATCTCCCCCATGCTGTCCCAACAGAACCCTCAGTGCGACAGCTACAATCTCGGCCTCGGTGATATTAAAAAGCCACAAACATAGAGGAAACTTGCACCGTTTCAGAAAAATATCCTCTCACATCTTCCACCTCGTCCCATGCACTATGGCCGGCAAAGGGAAAGCATCGTTCCCCATGCGTCATCCAGCTCCACCTTCAACCTCAACAGGCAACCTACGCCGGCCAACAACGACTCCACCATGGCCATTGGGGTCGTGATGGATGTGGATGTGGCACCTCTGACAGCGATCTCGCCTATTTGGACGCCCCCTGGACGTATCCCTACACGTCGCATAATGGCATGATCATTTTCTCATCGTAACCCATGAAGTCACGTACTCCTACACCACGTCCAACAACGGCAGCTAGCAAGCCCATCGTGACTCGTCTTTCCCATGCAAAAGACAAAGTACATCCCATGCTCTAGCCTGGCGAGTAGTACACGAGCTCTCTCAAAACAAGGAACAACAATGTAGTGAGCCACCACTACAAGTCGCCAACTTGTACCTCGCCGAAGCTCGCGAACTACCGTTTCATAATCCAAGGCATCAGAATGCCAAAGGGTTATGGAAAAGGTCTCTACAAGCGTGTGAATAACATAGACTTGGCGGAATCAACAAAATCATCTCCCTCCAGAGTGAGGCGTCACCTCTCACCACCTGCTATAAAAAGGCCTTCAGGTCAATATAAAAGCAATGGTGAGAACTCTCACCGTGCCGATGTGGCACATCTAGCCAAGGAGATAGAAAATCTATGTTTGGAGAACAAGAGGCTCTCGCGCACAGTGGCCGAAGCACACACCGAGATGGCTGAATTAAGGGACGATATTGATGCCCTTAAGGAAAAGATTGATGGTGTACGTTGTGGCATGAGCGTTAAAATCAAGGGCTTGTGCGAGGCCATGTATATGCCCGACAACTATAAGGCTCCATGAATAGACATGCCTATAGGCCATTGGGTGCTTACCCCTTAGTTTGCTTATTTTATTTTATTTTCCCAATATTTTGTAATTAAATAATGTAAGCACCGCCAATTTTCTGTTCAATAAAGTGAACTTAGCATTTAATCTAAGTTGCCCCTTTAGTTTATTTTGTGTCAAATAAAGTCTCCAGGAGCAAGTGTGGGAGGACCCCTTTGCGATCTCGCGATGTTTAGATCACGCATTTCACCCATGGGTACGTCCAAAACATACACGTGATACGACACGTTGAAGCCGGGCACCAGAGGAGGTAGCCAGGGCTCGGTCGAGCTCCCTAGTCAGCCGAGCTATAGGCAACCCCTCTCAGAACCATTTTTCTACACAACATCGGTTGAAATCCCTTATCCTCTGCTCTTGGTGATTTACTGCAATTTGAGTTGAAAATTTTGACGTATTCATGAAAATTCAAATTAAAATCAACTCAATTAAAATAATCAATGCAATTTTCTTAAATATGAGATTAATATACCCCGTATTTTGATTTAATTGCCATGGTTTCTGAACCCATAGAATTAATTAGGATAACATGTCATCTAAGTTTTTGATCAGTGTGATATGGTGAGTAGAATGACCCATGGACAAACCTATCGTTGCATGAATTTGATTTTGAATTTTGCACAATTTCTAAGTCTTAAGGTTTTGCCTTCCTCTCTCACTGTAAATTAAATATCCACCAAGGCCATATGATAAGAATATTGAAAGCTGCATGCATATGCCGCTTAGCATTTTCATTAAACTTTGTCAAATTCTTGACCCCACTGAGCGACTTGCATGAAATCTTTTGATTAGGAAATCTCTTGCGCACTCCACCATATTCCATCATTTTCATCATTCCACCATAAAAAATATACTCTATAAAAATCATTGCAAAATACTCTCATTTAAAAGATGCACAAAAACGAGTAGAAGGCATGAGTATAAGTTCAAAATAATTCAAAAAAAAAGAGCCAATAAGTAGCCATGCTTTATCCTTCCACAAAAAGAGAGTGATAAAATTTGAGTTATCATCATCATTCATAATCCATTATTCACCCTTGATAATAAGTGCACAATAATTTCCTTATTCATTGATTTTATTACATGATCTTCTCATATGGATCTCGTTTTTGACTTAGTAATATATGAGTTACGAGTGTGCTACTATGTCCCCCTACCAAGCTCCAAAAAAGACGTATTCAGTTGTAGGGACATAAGTGGCAACATTATGCCAAGGTGAGGATTCAAACACTCTGAGCGTCTTGAGAGAATCCAATAGAGGAGGATAAGACACTATCCTTTTTTATATTCAAAATATAGCAATTTTTCGAAGTCAATTCAGTAGGAGGAAGTCTGGGTGAGATAAACTTAACCGTTCCACTTCTCAAACAACCAAAATGATGTGGTAGCCACTCCAAAAAATGGGTTCAAAAGCAAGGTATGAATTAAAATACTTTGTATAGTCCTTTCATATTCACAAGCAATATTTATCTTAGCACTTAGTCCTTCTTGCCTTCACTCCAGGACGACCGAAGAACAAAGTGTGGGGGACTTTGTTGATTGTCCTTAAATGCAAAATTTTATCGTCAATTCACTGCATAAAAATTATAAAATGGAGAACACAACATAGTGGTAGGAGTTAAAACTAGTGAATTCCACAACTGTTAGTGTATATTTGTATGCAAGTGAATTAAACCCCAAAAAAACCCAAACATGCATGGAGTGATCAGAAAATTTACCATTCGACGAATCAGGTGATGTCACTTGGCATCACATGGATTCATGACTCATTCTCAGAAGTATCCGAGGTTATCTAACGGTGTTGCACCTGGAAAATGAGTTAGTGTGAGACCCATGTGTGCCAAATACATTCGTAATAAGAATAAAAGTGAGGGTTGACATGCAAAGTTTTGAAGCTTATGCCGATATACCACGATACACACAAATACAAACTATCCGAACTTGTCTGAGTACATTTTCGGGAGTAATGTTACCTTTGATAGATTTGTACTGTTCAAACCTTTCAATGTGTTTTTGGGGACTAACATTACCCTCGATGGTTTTGGATTATCCGAACTTTTCCTCACGTGAGTTGCACGTGTTTCTTGATTTGGATTGTCTTAACTTTTAGTCACGTGAGCTACGTGTGAGTCGATATGGTTGATCTTTTCAAACGTGTTTTCGGGAGTAACATTTACTCTTTACTTGGTTAGGACTGTGCAAACTTTCCAACACGTGATTTGCACGTGGAATATCCAATCTTTTGCCCTTTCATTGCAGCATCGCTTTTGGTCTATTCGATAATCTTATTTGTTGAAATAATTGTGCGTCGGTTTTGTTTTTAACATGCAATGTTTTAAAATTGCTTTTTTGCTTATGGAAAGTTTTCTTAGTATTCTCTTACTAAGTTTTTGATGTGTTATGGCTGATTATGGTGGTTAATATTTTGCTATGGTTTGCAACATGCTTATGTGACGTGCTCACGTAAGGTGTTGTGTTTTTCGGACTAACGAGAGTCAAGTGAAGACTTGGGCTCACAAAGATTGGTTGTTTGTTTATGTGCAGGTGTTGCTTGAGGTCATGACATGGCTAGTGACTGAATCAATTGAACTAGTCTTAGGGAGAAGATGGGTTCAATAACAAAGTTCGGGTGGAATTGTGGTTGAGTTGATCAGAAGGTCACCGAACATGTTTGGGTCAAGAACCATGCATATGAAAGTATTATGGATGTCGTTGGAAGGTGTTTGCACGTGTGCAAGGAGTGCATGGATGAGGGTACATTATTCCAAGACATGTTGAAGAGACATGGACGAGAAGATGTGGCTGGAAAGGTTCAACCGGCTGGATTATGGACTTAGGCTGTGGCTGAGTCGGTTATTGGATTTGGGGTTTCTGATCTACACGAGTTTCTTTGCAGTGTTGCAGATCTAGTTTTTACTCAGGTAGAACAGATTGACCCTTGTTCGATCTTTTGACCATAACTTGAGTTTTTCTCGACGGATTTTCGTGATCTTGTTCTCCTGTCTTTGTGAACTGAATATCTATAATATGTACTACTTTTTCATGGTTTAACACGTTTTGATCAATTTCGAACATGGTTTATTTATCAAACTATTTTTCTGTCGAGGGGTTTTTGTTGCTTCCGCTGAAAAAGTTTTAATCTACCATTCACCCCCTGTAGCTTTTCACGAGCTCTTCGATCCTACAATTGGTATAAGAGCCACTGTGCTCTAATCTGTGTGGTTTTCATGTGTTTTGACTAATCATCATGGAGAAATACTCCGCAAAACCTTGTGTGTTCAATGGCATTGATTGTCAGGTTTGGAAGACACGTATGTAGACTTACATATAGGCACAAGGCTTCACCATATGCGAAAAGGTATTCTAGCGCTTTGTCATGCCTTCAAAATATGAAGTTATAGCTTCCAACATGAGAGATGTCGACATCAATAACAAGGCGTGGAACTTGATCATACAAGGATTGACCCAAAGTGACTTCTACCGTGTTGCACACCTCCGATCCGCGTATGTGTGAGACCTATGTGTGCTAAATACATTGGCTATAACGATAAAAGTTTTGAATACTGTCAAATACCCTTTTAACAAGGTCCGGCTCTAGGTCCGAGCTCCTACAATGTCCAACGATAGGTCCGACTTGTTTTGGGTAGCTCCGGCAAGGTCCGACTTAAAGTCCGACTTGCTTTGGCTAGGTCCGACTTCTTTGTCTAGGTTCGACGTGTTTTGGCTAGGTCCGACATGCTATAGCTAGGTCCGACATGTTTTTCCTAGGTTCGGGGCAAAGTTCGTCTAGCGTTGGTTAGCTCTAGCGCTAGGTCCGACTAGGTTTGGTTACCTCTGGTGCTAGGTCATGTTAGCTTTGTAAGCTCCGGTTCAAGGTCCGGTTAGCTTTGGCAAGGCCCATTGCTAGATGGCATTGGTTCTACTTTTACCATGCAATGTTTTGAACTTGCTTTCCGGATTATGGAAAGCTTGCTTAGTATTCTTTTACTAAGTTTTGGGTGTGTTTTGGTGGTTATGGCTGATATCATTTTGCTATGGTTTGCAACATGCTTATGTGAGGTGCTCACGTAAGAATGCCATCTAATAATGAAGCTCTTAGTCACTTTCAAACTTTATTGCTTAGAATATCAATTGATCACCCAGGATCTTTAATAGCAATTAGAAGTGATAATGGAACTGAATTTAGAAATCAATCTTTTGATCACTTTCATACTAAAAATGGAATAGATCATCAATTTTCTTCACCCTATGTACCTCAACAAAATGGTGTCGTAGAGAGAAAAAATATAACCTTAGTTTAGATGGCTAAGATAATGCTTGATGAATATCAAACTCTTAGGAAATTTTGTGCTGATGCAATTGTGAACGCTTGTTATGTCTCAAATTGAATTTTCTTGCGTGCTATCTTGGAAAGACCCCATATGAGCTTCGGTTTGGACATAGGCCTAGTTTCACACACTTTAGGGTCTTTGGTTGCAAATGCTTTGTTAAGAAACATGGTAATCTTGATAAAATTGAACATAGATATGTTGATGGCATGTTTCGTGGTTATCCATCTCATACTAGAGGCTACCGTGTGCTTTTACTTGACACTAGCAAAATCGTGGAGACTTGTGAGGTTTCTTTTGATGAAGCTAGCCCAAGTACTAGCTCTAATATTGCAGGTCCAGATCAATCCGCAGGGGAGAGTATTTTGATTGAAGATGAAGGAGTGGAGCTGCCGCTCGAAATATCAGAAATAAACAATGATGTTCCATCTCTTGATGTCAGTCGACAACCAACACCAACAACCGTTACTGCTGGTTCAGATCTTCCTCGAGCCACAAGTTCTTCAATTTGTGATGAACATGAAAAGAGGGAGCTTGTGAAGTGTTTACTCCCCTCCGTGTCCTCAAAAGTCATCCTCCATAACAAATCATTGGAAGCTTGCACAAACGAGTCACACGGTCCAGGTTTTTCGATCCAAACTCTCATGCTCATTCAGATTTTGTTGCTTCTTTTGAACACAAATATATATCACACGCACTCAATAATGAAACTTGGATTATTGCCACGCAAGAAGAGATAAAAAATTTTGAAAGAAATAATGTTTGGAAACTTGTACCTCCACCTCATGGTCACACAACAATTGGAACTAAATCGGTGTTTGAAAATAAACAAAGTGAGGATTGGGTTGTGGTTTCGAATAAGGCTAGGTTGGTTGCTCAAGGTTCCACCCAAGTTGAAGGTCTAGATTTTGGTGAAACTTTTGCTCCTGTTGCTAGATTAGAAGCAATAAGATATTTTTGAGCATTTGCTGCATCTAAAAGTTTCAAGTTTTATCAAATGGATGTTAATAGTGCTTTTCTTAATGGCTACATAGGTGAGGAGGTTTATGTCAAGCAACCATCAGGTTTTGAAAGTACAAATTTTTCCTAATCATGTTTACAAACAGTCCAAAGCCTTGTACGGTATCAAATAAGCCCCTAGAGCATGGTATGATAGGTTAAAACATTCTTACTTGAAAATGGGTTTACCATGGGCAAGGTTAATAGAACTCTTCTTGTACTTAAGCATGACAATGACCCATTATTCGTTCAAGTGTATGTGGCTGATATTATCTTTGGTTGTGCTTCTGATGATCTTGTGTTAAAGTTTTTAGCTATGGTAAGTTTGGAATTTGAGATTAGTATGATCAGAGAACTTAATGAGGACATCACAACAGTGAATACACATGTTGAACAACAAGGACCAATCATAAGAGCACAAGTGCGGTTACTAAATCAACAAGTGAACTCATTCCTAAATGCTTGCCAATGTGAATTTGAAATGAATTGCTATGTAATGATTTAGTTTTTATTAAGAACCATGGAGAAGATCAAAAAGTGAGGAGAGAAGGCCTTGGAAAAAAGGAGAAACAGCTGGGGCGTCCACAAGTTGATGGAACCAGTTTACAACTCGAACTCGAGTTCAACTTAGAGTCCAGAAGTAGTCCACCTAAAAATGGATGCCCAAGATGTATACCGACTCCATTTTTCACGTTATACATATGCATATAAATAGGAGAAGATAGACTTTCCAATGGCTCTAGTCCCATATCAAAATTCCTCTGGAGTCATCAGGAATCAACGAAACAAGTTGAGTCCAAATTTCTGTCCGATGCTACGCCACCGTATTTGGCAATTGGGTCTTGCATCAGGTTTACATCCTTATTTTCGTGTCTTAGGGTTAGGTCACAACTCCAACACCCATTGGACGTCCTCCCACCTATATATACTTCATAGTAGACATCATGAACAATTGGGTTTTGCTTAGATTAATAATATTGTTGTTCTACGGTTTATGAAATACCAACTTCACAATTTCAGATCGTGTCTTCTACGTTCTTGCTTTTGTTCTCAGTTGCACATGTAGGGATTAGCCTTCTTTGCGAGGTCAATCGCGAGCAGCACAAATGATAACCAACGGAATGGTGGTGTAGTGATTGCAGAGGTTTTTAGTGTTCTACACGAGAGCCTTGGATCATCAACGTCAAGATCTCCATCAATTGACTTATCCATTACCTTTCGGAAGATCGGGCCTAAACCTCCTTATAAACTAGTATCAGATTTCCAGATTGCCCCTTAGGTAATTCATCTATCCATTATATGAGTTTCATTTTTCATACCTAGAGTCTACAAAAAAAGCCACAAAAAAACTTGCAGATTAGTAGATATGTTCATTCCTTTGTCCAAACCACATTGAGCGTATGGAACTTTTGTTTTTAGTTTGGTTTTGTTGAATATGTGTCCTTGGTTGAGTCATATTGCTGGTTTATAAAGTGTTTATGACCTTAGTTTGAGTTTTGCATTGTGTTGATTCATCCTTTTGAATCACTTCATCATGTCCAGATTAGATTCATCTCCGCCTAGTTCAGTATTTTCATAATATCTCGCTCATACCAACTCGTATTTTGGTGGTCTTGTACTTTCTAGAAAGCTTAAGAAGTTCTCTATAACTTTCGTATTCATCAATTTCCCAGAAAATAGAGTTATCGAGGTTGAAATTGCATTTGATCTGAATCTATTATTGACATAGAAATTCTGAACAGTCTGTGTTTCGGGGGCAATATCTCCTATTGTTGTCATCCAAAATAGGTCTTCCATATACTGAAATTAAAGAGGAGAGATAGATATATAATATTTCTGTTCAAAGTTTTTATAATTGTGGCCTAAAAGTGCTTCATTGTCCATAGAAGATTGACCAGAAAATCTGTAACAGACCTATGAAATATCTTTGATTGCTTTGCATTGTGTTCTTCTTTTGCGGCACATTTTGAAAAAAAAAACAAAGAAGACAAAAGAAAAAGTCAAGTGCAAAAAAAAAAGCTGCACAAAAAATAGAAAAGAAAAGAAAAGAAAAACAAAGAAAAATAAAAACTGAAGTCCTTGCATCCTTGTGTCCCATAGTTTGTTTCATGTCTTGCTAGCTTGAACTACTAGGAATACATTTAGGACAGCAACTTTGACACATACTCTGGACATTTATTCAACTTTACTGTCTGATTGCATTGTTGCTAATCCTTGCTACGTATAAAGTGCCATCCAAGCTCCACTTCCTCTTGAGAAGGACATGTACCTTTTGCAATCATCCAATGCTTCATTGGTTCATCTCACCGTCCACACTACCTGCTGTGATGATAAGAACATTTGTAAGAGCGTGGTAAGACGCTTGAGAGAGAGAATGTCCTTCCACCTCTCACATTGCCTCTACCCTTTGTAGTTGATAGGGATAACATCTTCCCGTTGCCTTTTTTGTACTACTAACAATGGAAGGAAATAATAGTGATGGAATTTCAAATGCTGAGTTGCGCAACATGATGAACGATATGGTAGAAGTGTTTACAAAAAACACTGCATCAACAGCGGAGTCATTGGCACAATTGACTCGCCAACTTGCTTTTCGGATGGGTAATCTTGAGGCTCGGCTGCCTCTCGCTGGACATGAAGATGATACTTGTGATGATATGGACGATCATAATCGTCAACCACGACTTCCACTTTATCGACGAGGCATGGGAGGTAATAATCACCATAACAATTATAGTCGTCCTCCTGATGACCCTTTTGCTAAGGTAAAATATACTATACCCTCCTTTTCTAGTGCTTATGATGCTAAGGCTTATCTTTACTGGGAGATGACACTAGAGCGAATATTTAATGCCCATTTTGTTCCTGAACAACATAGAGTCCGTCAAGCCACTAGTGATTTTAAGGATTTTGCTATCATATGGTGGAATGAAGTTGTTAAAACTAGAACTCATGCTAGAACATGGGATAGATTAAAGGAAGCTATGTGTGTTCGTTTTCTGCCTCCTTTTCAGCGAGACCTTTGAAAAAATTCCAGCGTTTAGACCAAGGTAACTTGTCTATAGATGAATATTATCAAGAGCTACCGAAGGGTATGTTGCGCTGTGGGGTAGTAGAGGACATGGATGATAAAATAACTCGCTTTTATGGGGTTGAAACACGAAATCAGGACATTGTTGATTACGAGGAATATAATACTGTTAATAGATTATTTCAGCTTGCTATGTTGGCAGAAAAAGAATTGCAGTGCCGCCAACAGCAGCAACAACGCACGAGGACCACCTTCACACCACATTCGATGTCTACGCCATCCAAAACAGCACCATCTTCGAATTTCCGTGCAGCCACTACACCATCCAATGATGGCCAAAGAACTACACCTGCTGCTCCACCTTCTCGCGTGCCGGAGGACAGCAAGTCAACATCATTCCAGCCTTCATCTTCCACTCCTATGAGTCATACTTCTGACATTCAGTGTCACCGCTGTCAAGGACTTGGTTACATGATGCGAGATTGCCTGACCAAACGAGCATACATAGCACACGACTAGCACACGACGATGGCGGGTATGATTGTACTTTGATTATTGAAGATGAATATTCTCTTGCTACTAAGCGTGCAGGTCATACAAATTATGAACAATCTGATGGAGAGGTATTTTGTACAGCAGCGACAAAGAACTTTAGGAGCATCATTGTGCAACGTGCCTTGAGCACCAAATTGGAGGTCGACCACAAGATACAACGACAAAACCTGTTTCACATGTTTCTTATCGTAAAGGACAATCGTGTACACACTAAAATTGATGAAGGCAGCTGCAATAACTTGGTGAACATGGACGTAGTCACGAAACTTTGTTTGATAACAAGAGCACACCCTCATCCATACCACATTCAATGTTTCAACAATAGCGGTAAGGTTTGGGTAACACAAACAGTATGAATAAATTTTTCAATTGGGTCTTACAATGATTTTGTTGATTTTGATATCGTGCCTATGGATGTGTGTTCTCTGTTGTCGGGTCATCCTTGGGAATTTGACACGGATGCTATGCATCATGGTAGAACTAATAAATACACTCTCATGCATAAAGGAAAGAAAATCACTTTGCTTCCTATGACTCCTACTGAAATTGTGCATTTTGATAACAGTAAAATTCGTGATGATAAAGCAACAAAACTAGAATCTAAAAAACAACAAGTCATTAAGTTAAAATCGCCTTCATTGCTCGCAATTAAATCTGACCTTGCTGATTTTTTTATGCTAAGGGAATGTGCTATGCTTTAGTTGCAAAGAAGCCCTGTTTTCACTTCATGAATTGTCTATTGCAATGCCCACCGTTGTTGCTAACCTTTTGCAGAAGTTTGAGGATGTGTTTTGTAAAAGCCCGCTTTTTAGAAGAACAGAAACGCAAAAATGCGAACTTAAAAATTTTGAAAGTGAACATGAAAATCCAAACTCACATGAACCATATCAGTTAACCCATGTTCACTAAAAATAGGAACTTATTAAAATTTCACATATAGAACATGTTTGCTAATGTATTGGAACTTAAGGGGTAAAATCTTTAATTTCCAAGTAATCACATTTTCAATGAAAAATTAAAGGAGAAAAAAAACAAAATAGAGAGAAAGAAAAAAATTATTCCAACCCTAAAATGGGACATTCAGAAAATTCAAATCTATGACTGTAAATTTTTCCATGACCTTCTAGTATTCCGAATAGACTCTCGGTAAAGTTTCAAAATTTTTGAAGCACGTTTTTCATTTATTGGACACGTACTGAGAGTATAATCAGAGTCGACTTCAAATTTAAACTTTGTACTTAACTTTGTCCAAATCCATTCCAAATTTTTCCTGAGGTCCCTTATGGTTCAAAAAGGTTAACTCTAAAGTTTCAGAATTTTTGAACCTAATCTACCATTTATTTCATTGAATCAAGTATCACCGCTTGAATTCAAATTCAAACCTGAGTTCGAAATTCAACTTGCTCAGTTTTGAAATCTAATTGAACCATAAAATTCTTCACATTTGATTTAGTCACTAGGGCAATGTTGAATATTTTTGAAGCATGTTTGCTAGCCGTATTTGAATTTGGAAAGAAAAATGAGAAGAAAGTGGGTCCCACCAGTGGTCCCCACAGGTCAGGTCGGCACCTCCTCTCTTTCTTTCCTCCCCTGCCTCCACGTCGACGCATGCATGTGCCACGGTGATGAACATCGGCCCTTATCTATACCGCCCGACTCCTTCCTATCCACAGTGCTGCTCGCCCTGCCACCGCCTCTGTGCGCGCGCTCCTCGCTGGCTGTGTCCCTTGCCGCTGTGTGCCGCTCGCCCTGGCCGCCGGACCGCACGTCTCCCCTGCGCCCTGACTGCCGCGCGCGCCTCCTCGCTGGAGCCGCACCACCCCCTCACCGCTGCGTGTCGCCCCGCACCCGTGCAACGCCCGCCTCCAAGGCCGTCCCCGCGCTCGGCCAAGCATAGCGCTCCGCCGCCCCACGCGCCACCAACGCCGTGCGTGCCTCCCCGCCGGTCGCCTCCGGTGCCGACCCTGCATCGCACGCCCGCGCGACGCCCAACCACCGCGCACGCGCCTCCTCCTCTCCCAGCCTGGTCGCGTCCCCAGCTCCTCCCTGTCGTGCCAGCACCCGCCGCGACGTTGTCCCCCCGCCGGCTGTCTACTGGTCGAGCCGCCAAGTCCCTCGCCGCCTTCCCGTCGCGCCGATCCCGGCCGCGCCCCAATCCCGCTCGCCCTACGCCGGTTCGCCCTCTCCCTACTGCGTGCTCGCCGAGCGGCCACAGCACCCGCGCGCCTCTGCGTCCCTCCCGGCTGCCGACCGCCGGTCTGCTCCTCCCTCGCTCCCAGCCATGGCGACGCCCTACTCGCACTACAGTGCTGCTCCTCCATTCCTCTAGCTCCGTGTGCGCTGCGCTCTGCTGCAGCGTGTCGTGCCGTTCGTCCTACCCAGCTGTTGCTCAACAGTCCCGCCCCCTCCTGGCTGTGCGCATCTCATCATCCCTTGCTTTCGCTGGTGCCTCGCTTGCACCCCGGCCCTGTTGTGCATTGCGCCTGATCGAGCTCCCTGTCGCGCGTCCCTCCAGCCCTAGCGCGGCCGCCATGGAGTTCCCCGCCGTCCACCAAGCCAGCCCTCCTAGCTCGCGCCCACAGCCGCTGCGCAATGCCCGTCGCCCCCTGCTCGCGCGCGTTGGACCATCCTGTCGAGGCCATGCTCAAGCTCCCGTGCCGCCCACAGACACATGCGCCTTGCTCCATTTCTGCTCGCCATGTCCTGCTCCCTGCGCCAGTCGCGTTCCGCACCATGGCTGCACCCAACCAGAGAAGCGAGTGACCGGTGAGATGTATGAGATCCCAGAACATGTCGTTGACACACCAGCATCGACAATTGATCCCAAGTTAGCTCTGATCTGTGCAAAGATTGGTCGGATTAATGCTGCAGTCAACCTGTTCGATGAAATGTTTATAAGGAAGAAACTAGATGTATTGGCGTTCCATGCTAGTCTTGGATGCAGGTCTGTTGTGGGGTGGAAATCGACAAAGATATGTGCCAAGATGCTTTTTGAAGCGTGACGAAGCGACGGAATCAAGTACACACCCAAGATGTTCGGCGAAATGCCTACAAGGTGAGCTTTGCTCTGAATTGCCTTGCTTGACGCACCGAAGTCCGTTCGTCGTAATCGCTAAGGTACTCATGTTTCGTCAAGCCGTACATCCATGTTCCGCGTTAATATCATTCCTATAGGAGTCCCCATGTTGAACTCTTTAATCGTTTGTATCACGTTGGCTTGTCCGTGCGTGCTCGTGATGCTCCACCATGAGCCGCGTCGATGTCATTGACCACATGACGTCATCGTGACCTAGCATCGAGATGAAGGATGCTTGTGATGTGTGTGGTGCTGGAACACAAGCACAACTCGTCGGGCAATAGTTGTCAAGCCAAATTAGGTTTTAGTCGATGTGAGAGTGATCGAGTCCTAGGTGTAATCTAGATGCTCGATGAAATGCCTTCTAGGTCAAACCAGGAGGGTCGGTGATCACTGATGACCTAGGGTAGAGGTATGCAAGAACGTTGCGACCAACAAGGAGAACTAGACCAAGGGGAACCATGGATAAGAGTTCCTTGGTTGCGTCGAGGATGTTCCCTAACCGATCACAGGATTGGTTAACCTTGTGTACCACTTCATCGACGACAGTTTCGTCGAATTGTTTATCAACAACCGAGTCGACATCAATAGCCTTATGACTCACAAGGTGGTGTTCGGGATTCCGCTCACCCCATTGACAAGTCCGGGTTGTTGTGGACGTCGCTAAGACGATCTTCTCGAGATGGCAAAGCATGCCTTCACGGCAAGGTCTCGCGTTATGTTTAAGTCCCGAGAGCTTACCGAGCTCACCTGGACAGGCTTGCGGGAGACACTACATTAGTATCGTCGTGTAAGCACTTGAACGATGCTCGAGAAGCTTGCCGTAGAAACTACTTTACCTAAAAACGTAATTTGAACATTGTCATGGTACTCATGCTAGGTCAACAGTGCCTGTAATGACTTCTTAAGTCCAAGCCATGTTGGTCTCAATTCAGTCACAAATGTCGTTAGGTTCCATCATGGTTCATCCTATGTCGGGACCCTACGACAGCACTGGTCACTTAACTAGGTTTACTCATTTATGAGTTAAGTCAAGTTCATTGGTCGATTGCTAAATTGCGACCTTCATCTTGTACACTCCACTCATACTCAAGCTTTCGATGCCCCCCTTAATTTTTTAGTCATCCTTACACTTCTCCGCCCAACACTTCTTCACCATTCAGATTTGTCAATCTCGCGTGGCATAGCTTGAAGTGTGGTATGCTAAGTTGCAATGTAGCTTTATATTGTACCTTTCAGTTCATACCGACACTACTATGTCCACCTTGACTCATCCTCTGGTTACCCACACAACAGAGGTATATCTGTCCTTCCTTGTCAAACTCCTCATTCTTAAAGTTTACATAACCCCGTGGAGTCCATTATTAAATTACTTAATTACTTAATTACTTATATGCATATCATGTCGATAGGAATGTGCTGATAGGTGATCGACAAGAAACTTCGCTTGGAGGAGAAGGCCAAGGTGTGTACACCGAAGTTCCATGGCAGGTTTTCCGGAGGAAGACCAAGCCCTAATGATTAACATTTATTCGAGTCGCAAACTAAGGAAAGCCCCGGTTTGCATTTAAGTTGTTTATAAAATTTTGCTTTTTCACTATGATGAGTAGTATATGAATTGTGCATTATGTTTAGGATGATTGATACTCCACATGCATGACAAAAAATCCCAGGGATTGGTTGAGACGAGTTACAGTTTGACTTGTAGTAACTGTTTTGCTAATGCATAGGAAATCCGGTAGAAGTCGAGTAGTTGGAATCTACTCGCAAGAGATGTAGGACATATCTCACAGGATTGGTTAGATAGAAAATGGCATAATATAATAAAACTGAGACCGGGCAGGGAATGGTTAGGAAGCGGCGAGAGTTGAGTCTCGGTCGCATGGCCCTGCCTGTGTTGATTAAGGCCCGTCTGGATGCGGCCCCTTCGAACAAGCTTGAATTGTACCGGCAACATAATGGACATATGCAATCCAGTAAACTGATGTAACTCGATAACTGGGGTGTCGAGGCCCACTAACTCACCATCGATAGGGGTGGGCTGAGGACAGTAAGGTGTAAATCGGTCGGCGGACACATGAGGTGTTCCGTGCGGAGACCTTCTGTTTGCGGAGGTGAGATGGGTTCGACGTTCGGGTTTCTTGTGAAAGGTGGCCATATACGCCTAGTACTGAAGTGTTATGTAGGTACAGGTGTGCTCGCTGACACTTCCGAACGACGTATGTGTCGTGTTGTCCGGGTGTGTCCTGATTGCAATCACTGTCCCTCGCAGTAATAGAGTACCACTTGTTCACTACGCCGTGACGTAGTAAATACTAAAGAAGCTAGAAAAATATATTGTATTGAATTATAATTGCTTTGCAACCTTGTATGGCTTAGAGATAGTATAATTAAAAGTTTCCAGTTTCCCCATACATTACCTGTAATAGCATTATGTGCTTTGGGCATGTCAGATCATCGGCAAAGCGTTTGTTGTTTGATTGTGGAGTCCATGATGTGCCGTGCTTGAAGAATGTCATTTGCTACTTAAAACATGACATATAGGTGAGTCTATTTATGCTATTACTTACCTATGTTTAGTATTCACCCTGCATATGTCTAGTGAGACGGGTAAGTCTTGCTGAGCCTTATGCTCACGTTTGCGCTTTAACGATTTTTGCAGGTGTTAGTTTTATTTTTGCTGTTCAGGTTGTACATGAGACTCGAGGTGTCGAGATAAATCTCATGTGAACCACGCCGCTGCTGGATGTTCAACTTGTTGCTAGTGAGAAGTGTCCTAGGGCATGGACGTCTTTTCTCCTGCTTAGTTAGGTGAGATTATGAGTATGTATTTTTCCGCTGCGTGTGTACCCCTGTCGTACACTCTTTTGTAAACTCTTCTTATTATGAAATGACAATTTTATATCTCTTAGTATCCTTTTCGTGTGTGCTGTTAGGTGCCGCATCACACGGCACCACCCAATGAGATCCTCGGATGTGTGGACTCCGGTCCCCACAGACATGGTATCATAGCTTCATTGGGAATAGCACGCTCGAAAAGATCCTATTTTTTTGAAAACTCCAAAGTAGTCGAGTGAGGATTAGCTATATGCCCATTAAGGACTATTACTAGTATAAGTTATAAAGGTGGTGAATTAACTTGTTATATTATTCTGTAACGACGCTCTCTCTTCAAGGTAAGAGGTAAGGTACGCCACCGAGAGCGGATCAATCTCGGTAAACTCTGCATACGAGATATGGTATGTGAAATTTCCATGGCTTAGCACGGAAAGTCAATACCAGTCTCTGAAACTTTTCCATGTTTCTCAGAACATATGACACGCGGTACCCCAGCGTGACACAAAATTAGTGGGAGCCCCCGTCGGGTGGTGTATAGCCCGATAGTATGCATCTCTAGAACCATTAATGTTCTATGGGAGCTTGCGAAACACGTATGCGAGCATGTATAAGCCGGTTCGTACGGGAGTCTTTGCTGTACAGGCGTATTTACAGCCATGTACCTCGAGAGATGACATCGCTCGAGGGTGACTCACACCAGAGTCGTATGCATTTACTTTCATATATATTATTGTGACTGCCTGTCGTGTTTCCCCGTGCCGCCCTTGAGGTGTGAAGGTGTGAAAGGGGATTGTTTGTCTTCTGTAGGTACACTAACGCCGATAGCGACCCGTGTAGCAAACATTTGTGAGTGATCGATATTAGGACCACCTATAGACGAATCCGGATATACCGGGTTAGACTTTTCTTTTGGTAAGGCACGCAGTACCGTCAGTATCACATTTGATACTTTGACCATCCCCCACGAAAGAATGGCTTCATTATCATCTTACAAGATCCAACTCCCAGATGCTGGTAAGATTTGGATCAAAGTTTCGACATGGAACGTACAATGTGAAGAAGGATTAAGATTAAGGCTTTTGTGTACTCTTGATGGAATCTAGCTCGATTATGTCAAGATGTGCTTCTAGTTAAACTTCACAGGACATCGTAGTATTAGGGATGGGGGAGATCTTTAGGTCCTCGACGATTTCTCTATGGATGAGTTGGACAGAACAACACTGGAGAAACTCGTCCAAATCATTAGAAACCAGTATTTCTTCACCGCTTTGATATAATGAACTAGCCTCGGCATTTCCACCATAACTCTTTGTAGAATCGTCGAATACCTTTGTGTAATACATTTCCGGAAACCTTGCGACTTGCACAACAAGTTTGTAATGGGACTTGCTGTCAAATTGTGAGGTTATCCATCTGAAAATCAGTGGCCAAATCAGCTTTAAACAACCATGATCTATCAAACTAAATTCTATAACCTGAACCGATTGTTGTTCTACTTCAAAAATCCGGATCTCTTCAACCTGGATGGCTTTGGAGGCAAGTGAATACTTTTTGGAAAGCTTTTGAAGTCTTCTATAAGTTTTCTATTGGCCTCCAAGCCAAAACGCTTTTATGGTATGAAAATGCACCGTCATCACAGCAGCTGCTGTTCTGAAACTACTTGGACCAGCCTCTGAATTTTTGCCATAACTCTTTGTAAAAAGCTCTTATATTCCATTATAATACATTTCTGAAAGGGGAAGAGCTATTCTACAACTTTTTTATTCAATTTTACCTCAAATTCAGTTTAGAACTAATTAGAAACTGGAGTTGAAGATAGTACATATATATAGGTGCTATCTGAAACAGTCAGAAAAATTCTGAACTTTGAACGGCCAAAACCCTTAAACTAGAAATGCAACCTAGGCATATTTATACATGCCTGGAAATCTTAAAGAGTCCTCTATCAACTTCCTATTCAACACGAAGGCTAAAACTCAAATTAACAAGGTCTAAATTGAAGTGTCGTTTAAGAGGTTCTGGCAGCCTGGAAGAGGGGACAGAATCTGAACTCTTCACCAATTGAATCATAACTTTTTGCAGACTTCACCTCTGCAAGCCTACTATATGGGTTTGGAAAGTATAGAGAGTCCTCTACAACGTTTCTATAGAACTCCAGAGCACAATCCATCTCACATACTCAAAATTTCAGATTTCTAAACTTGATCAAATCTGGACAGCGAGTGGACAGTCCTGTATACAGTTACTGTTTCTCGCATAACTCGCTGTAAAATTGTCTAAAGACTTCATAATTTTCATTTCTGGAATCTTTAGAATGTGTGCAACCAGCTTTATATGTATTATTTTTGCAAATGTTGATGTTTGTATATCTGAAAATTGTGGACAAATTCAGCCTTAAACAAAGGAGGTGCTGTCCAAATTTTCAGAAAAACTGTCAATTTGCAAATGCCATATCTTCTCAACAAAAAGTGCTATGAGGTCAAGAAAGTACTCCTTAGCAAGTTTTGGAAGTCCTTTACAAGTTCTCTATTCAGCTCAAGACCAAAATCTTTTCTTAAGTGGGCGAAATTTTGGAAATCGCAGAAACTGTCCGGGAATACAGAAACTGGACAGCACTCTAAACTTTTATGAATGTGACCCATAACTAGCAGATTTTGCATCCAATGGTGTCGTGCGAGTAACTGTTGCAAAGGATAGTGAGTCAGATACAATTTTTGCAATTGGCTCCAGACCTGAATCGGTCATCTACCTATTCCAAATCGAGTTTGAATGCAATGTGGTCAATCTGAACTGAATATAAGTCTGAACGCTGAAATTTCAGCAAATTTTAAAAATGCATGTCTCTTAAACCAAAACTGATATGAAGACAAATATATGCATTCTGAAAATCTTATTACATTGGCTACAACTTTGTCAATAAGAATATTTCCAGATTTCCATCAGAACAGTGTGAAAACTTTAGATCAAAACTGCTACTTTTTAAGCAGGTTCTGCTGAAAGTGCAGAAAATTCTGCTGATTTTAAAATAACATAACATGCAAACCAGAGATGATCTAGACGCAAACCAATACTTTTTTGGAAAGTTCATGAAGTGTACTTTAACTTTGTTATTCACCTCGAGATCTGAATTTGCCATTAACTGGATCAAAATTGAGTTTGCGTCCAGGCTGGTCGTTTGTTACCATAGCCTGGCCAGTTTGAACCTTTTGGTTTTTGTTAGGCATTCGGTTCTCGATTTCAATTCGAGGAGTGTCGTAACTAACCAAGAGTTAGGATTCAACTAACTAACATGTTGAATGCAGTGTTAAACTCATTCGAAGCTTTTTCCCTTGGATAGGCATACTAGTGTCTGATTTATGTGACTTGCCACATCACATCTTGTGATGTTGGACGCAGGTCGCAATTACTCGAGTTGCATATCATATTCCCATGAGGATTGCTTGAAGTACGCTTCGACATCCTGGTTTGGAACTTTAAGGGGGAAGGCGAGCACTCAAGTAATGGCGGTATTCAACCATCTACCTTGGTTACAACGAGTCGTGTCAACAAGAAGACGATCAAGTAAGATTACATCTTCAAGAGGATCCAACATCCACCACCAGATGGATTTACTCAAAGAAGAAGTGTGACTTCAACTCCAGTAAAGTGATCGCTAAGGATATCCGTTCCTCTTGCCAGATCGAAGCGAAGGTTAAGTGAAGTATCACAAGAGACATATAGTTAGTTGTTTTTCTCCTGATGAAGATAAAATCAAGTTGAGTAGAACATGAATAAGCTTTCGAAAGGTCGAGGTAACGTGGTATATTTCCCACATTCCTTGTCAATCGTTCTGTTATGAATTCCTTAACTGTGGTCGAGTCATGAAAGGGACGCTACTCATTGAGTGTCTTTCACGACCACGGTCACCAAGCCTTGCAAATCCTCAAACAGTACTTGAGTTTTCCGTGTGTGGTTCATTTAGTCTTGCTCCAACGATAAAAGCTACTGCATCATGCATGTGCACCATTTGCATCATACATATGCACCATTTGCACCATACATATGCACCATTTGCACCATACCATGTGCATATTCATTGCACCATACAACATATGATGCATCATAAAGCATCATTACCAATGTAACACCAATGATAGAATACATAGTAATGCTAAAATTTAGAGCAAGATTGTGTACCCCATTCAAACTATTCTAAGGTATCTAATGACTACGATCATTTCACCATATTCATTTGACTTCTTACATTGTTGATCTTCTTTCTATTAAGTGATACCTGGGCAACCGATCACTCAACCTCCCTTGCAACTAAACAAACACTTGAACTTCCATCCTTAACTTGTTTAGGTTCAAGTACCTTGATTGTTGCAACTATACCGTTCGTCATCGAGTGGTCATCAGTTTGATGATCAACCTTGTAAAATCAATGAAATCTCCTTACTTGTGAGGACACCGTTCGATTGTCAACCTCGTGAAACTCTTCGGGTCCATCTGAGATCTTGTTGTATTATATGTAACCTTGCTACACTAATTACCTTGTAGTTACCATATGATTGAGTTCTTTGCTGTGTTGAAACATATGAGGATACTGAATCCTTAAATCCTCGTGTGCCACAGCAAAGGGTCTTCATCTTCTATTTCTATTGTTTGAAGATGTTGATATAACCGAAAATCTTGTAGTCGCCATATCTTCAGTATTCCTGCTGTTTTGCCCACATAAGAATGTTGAGTGTTTTGCTACTCTTATGATACAGCTAAGGGATCCTATGGTTGACTAAACATCAAACGAGGTTAATGATTGTTGTTTAACCTCGTAAACCATCTTAACTAATGTCAGGGGAAATACCACATTAAGTTATAAGGACCTATGCAAAAACCAAGCAAGCAACCAAGAATCAATGCAAAGATAGTTTCAAACCATCAAGGTGACCTATAGAAGCAAAGAACAAGTGCTAATTCTTCAAGTCAAGACTAGAACAGAACAAGATGTCATGCCAGTGTAAGAGTACAACAATAAAGGGTCAGTAACAGACGTGAAAGTTTTACGACTTGACATTGTCATGTCGAGCATCTTGTCAAGGTTATCAATCTAAAGACTGGAGTCAATTGAAGCAGACTTTAGAATTTCTTAAGATGCCTGAAGATAATCACTATTTCATAGAACCCAGTCTGTAAGGGCATTGTCATTTTCCTTAATCAATGACCCTCTTTTACAGATCGTTCCCTCATCGTTTCTGTTATTCTACTTGTTAGAATCTCGGGACGAGATTCCTTTAAGGGGGAAGGATTGTAAAAGCCCGCTTTTCAGAAGAACAGAAACGCAAAAATGCGAACTTAAAAATTTTGAAAGTGAACTTGGAAATCCAAACTCACATGAACCATATGAGTTAACCCATGTTCACTAGAAATAGGAACTTGTTAAAATTTTACATATAGAACATGTGTGCTAATGTATTGGAACTTAAGGGGTAAAATCTTTAATTTCCAAGTATTCACATTTTCAATGAAAAATTAAAGGAGAAAAGAAAACAAAATAGAGAGAAAGAAAAAGGAATTATTCCAACCCTAAAATGGGACATTCACGAAAATTCAAATCTACGACTGTAAATTTTTCCATGACCTTCTAGTATTCCGAATAGACTCTCGGTAAAGTTTCAAAATTTTCGAAGCACGTTTTTCATTTATAGGACACGTACTGAGAGTTTAATCAGAGTTGACTTCAAATTTAAACTTTGTACTTAACTTTGTCCAAATCCATTCCAAATTTTTCCTGAGGTCCCTTATGGTTCAAAAAGGTTAACTCTAAAGTTTCAGGATTTTTGAACCTAATCTACCATTTATTTCATTGAATCAAGTATCACCGCTTGAATTCAAATTCAAACCTGAGTTCGAAATTCAACTTGCTTAGTTTTGAAATCTGATTGCACCATAAAATTCTTCACATTTATTATACTCACTGGGCCAAAGTTGAATATTATTGAAGCATGTTTGCTAGCCCTATTTGAATTTGGAAAGAAAAATGAGGAGAAAGTGGGTCCCACCAGTGGTCCCCACAGGTCAGGTCCGCACCTCCTCTCTCTCTTTCCTCCCCTGCCTCCACGCTGACGCATGCATGTGCCACGGCGATGAACATCGGCCCTTATCTATACTGCCCGACTCCTTCCTATCCACGGCGCCGCTCGCCCTGGCACCGCCTCTGTGCGCGCGCTCCTCGTCGGTCGTGCCCCTTGCCGCCGTGTGCCGCTCGCCCTGGCCGCCGGACCGCGCATCTCCCCTGCGCCCCGACCGCCGTCCGGGCCTCCTCGCTGGAGCCGCACCACCCCCTCACCGCTGCGGCGTCGCCCTGCACCCATGCACCTCCCGCCTCCAAGGCTGTCCCCGCGCTCGGCCGCCCACAATGCTCCGCCACCCCACGCGCCACCGATGCCGTGCGCGCCTCCCCGCCGGTCGCCTTCGGTGCCGTCCCTGCGCCGCACGCCCGCACGACGCACGACCACCGCGCCCGCACCTCCCCCTCTCCCGGCCTGGTCTCGTCCTTAGCTCCTCCCTGCTGCGCCAGCGCCCGCCGCGACGTCGTCCCCCACCGGCTGTCTGCTGGCCGAGCCGCCAAGCGCCTCGCCGCCTACCTGTCGCGCTGATCCCGACCGCGCCCCACTCCCGCTCGCCCTATGCCAGTTCGCCCTCTCCCTGCTGCGTGCTCGCCGAGCGGCCACAGCACCCGCGCGCCTCTGCGTCCCTCCCGGCCGCCGACCGCCGGTCTGCTCCTCCCTCTCTCCCAGCCATGGCGACGCCCTACTTGCACTACAGCGCTGCTCCTCCTTTCCTCTAGCTCCGTGCGCGCTGCGCTCTGCTGCTGTGTGTCGCGCCGTGCGTCCTACCCAGCTGTGGCTCAACAGTCCTGCCTCCTCCTAGTTGCACGCATCTCGTCGTCCCTTGCTTCCGCTGGTGCCTCGCTTGCGCCCTGGCTCTGCTGTGCATTGTGCCTGATCGAGCTCCCTGTCGCGCGTCCCTCCAGCCCTAGCGCGACCGCCATGGAGTTCCCCGCCGTCCACCAAGCCAGCCCTCCTAGCTCGCGTCCACGGCCGCTGCGCAACGCCCGTTGCCCCCTGCTCGCGCGCGTTGTGTTGTCCTGTCAAGGCCATGCTCAAGCTCCCGTGCCGCCCACCGCCACATGCGCCTTGATCCATTTCTGCTCGCCGTGTCCTGCTCCCTGCGCGAGTCGCGTTCCGCGCCATGGCTGCACCCAACCAGAGAAGCGAGTGACCGGTGAGATGTATGAGATCCCAGAACACGTCGTTGACACACCAGCATCGACAATTGATCCCAGGTTAGCTCTGATCTGTTCAAAGATTGGTCGGATCAATGCTACAGTCAACCTGTTCGATGAAATGTTTACAAGGAAGAAACTAGATGTATTGGCGTTCCATGCTAGTCTTGGATGCAGGTCTGTTGTGGGGTGGAAATCGACCAAGATATGTGCCAAGATGCTTTTTGAAGGGTGACGAAGCGACAAAATCAAGTACACACCCAAGATGTTCGGCGAAATGCCTACAAGGTGAGCTTTGCGTTGAATTGCCTTGCTTGACGCACCGAAGTCCGTTCGTCGTAATCGCTAAGGGTACTCATGTGTCGTCAAGCCGTACATCCATGTTCCGCGTTAATATCATTCCTATAGGAGTGCCCATGTTGACCTCCTTTGTCGTTTGTATCACGTTGGCTTGTCCGTGCGTGCTCGTGATGCCCAACCATGAGCCGCGTCGACGTCGTTGACCACATGATGTCGTCGTGATGCTCTGAGCTGTCATCGTGCCCTGACATCGAGATGAAGGATGCTTGTGATGTGTGTGGTGCTAGAACACAAGCACGACTCGTCGGGCAATAGTTGTCAAGACAAATTAGGTTTTAGTCGATGTGAGAGTGATCGAGTCCCAGGTGTAATCTAGATGCTCGATGAAATGCCTTCTAGGTCAAACCAGGTGGGTCGGTGGTCACTAATGACCTATGGTACAGGTATGCAAGAATGTTGCGACCAACAAGGAGAACTAGACCAAGGGGAACCTTGGATAAGAGTTCCTTGGTTGTGTCGAGGATGTTCCCTAACCGATCACAGGATTGGTTAACTTGGTGTACCACTTCATCGACGACAGGTTCGTCGAGTTGCTTATCAGCAACCGAGTTGACATCACTAGCCTTAAGACTCACAAGGTGGTGTTCAGGATTCCGCTCACCCCATAAGCGAGTCCGGGTTTTTGTGGACGTCGCTAAGACGATCTTCTCGAGATGGCAAAGCATGCCTTCACGGCAAGGTCTCACGTTATGTTTATGTCTTGAGAGCTTACCGAGCTCACCTGGACAGGCTTGCGGGAGACACTACATTAGTGTCGTCGTGTAAGCACTTGAACGATGCTCGAGATGCTTGCCGTAGAAACTACTTTACCTAAAAAAAGTCATTTGAACATTGTCATGGTACTAGTGCTAGGTTAACAGTGCTTGTAATGACTTCTTAAGTCCAAGCCGTGTTGGTCTCAATTTAGTCCCAAATGTCGTTAGGTTCCATCATGGTTCATCCTAAGTCAGGACCCTACGACAGCACTGCTCACTTGACTAGGTTTACTCATTTATGTGTTAAGTCAAGTTCATTGGTCGACTGCTAAATTGCGACCTTCGTCTTGTACTCTCCACTCATACTCAAGCTTTCGATGTCCCCCTTAATTCTTTAGTCATCCTTACACTTCTCCGCCCAACACTTCTTCACCATTCAGATTTGTCAATCTCGTGTGGCGTAGCCTGAAGTGTGGTATGCTAAGTTGCAATGTAGCTTTATATTGTACCTTTCAGTTCATATCGACACTACTATGTCCACCTTGAATCATCCTCTGGTTACCCACACAATAGAGTCATATCTGTCCTTCCTAGTCAAACTCCTCATTATTAAAGTTTACATCAACCCCTTGGAGTCTATTATTAAATTACTTAATTACTTATATGCATATCATGTCGATAGGAACGTGCTGATAGGTGATCGACAAGAAACTTCGCTTGGAGGAGAAGGCCAAGGTGTGTACACTGAAGTTCCATGGCAGGTTTTCCGGAGGAAGACCAAGCCCTAACAATTGACATTTATTGGAGTCGCAAACTAAGGCAAGCCCCGGTTTGCATTTAAGTCATTTATAAAATATTGCTTTTTCACTATGATGAGTAGTATATGAATTGTGCATTACGTTTAGGATGATTGATACTGCACATGCATGACCAAAAATCCCAGGGATTGGTTGAAACGAGTTACAGTTTGACCTATAGTAACTGATTTGCTAATGCATAGGAAATCCGGTAGAAGTCAAGTAGTTGGAATCTACTCGCGAGAGATGTAGGACATATCTCACAGGATTGGTTAGATAGAAAATGGCATAATATAATAAAACTGAGACCGGGCAGGGAATGGTTAGGAAGCGGCAAGAATTGAGTCTCGGTCGCATAGCCCTGCCTGTGTTGATTAAGGCCCGTCTGTATGCGGCCCCTTTAGACAAGCTTGAATTGTGCCAGCAACATAATGGACATATGGAATCAAGTAAACTGATGTAACTCGATAACTGTGGTGTCAAGGCCCACTAACTCACCATCGATAGGGGTGGGCTAAGGACAGTAAGGTGTAAATCTGTCGGCAGACACATGAGGTGTTCCGTGCGGAGACCTTCTGTTTGCGGAGGTGAGATGGGTTCAGCGTTCGGGTTTCTTGTGAAAGGTGGCCATATATGCCTAGTACTGAAGTGTTATGTCGGTACAGGTGTGCTCGCTGACACTTCCGAATGACGTATGTGTCGTGTTGTTCGGGTGTGTCCTGATTGCAATCACTGTCCCTCATAGTAATAGAGTACCACTTGTTCACTGTGCCGTGATGTAGTAAATACTAAAGAAGCCACAAAAATATATTGTACTGAATTATAATTGCTTTGCAACCTTGTATGGCTTAGAGATAGTATAATTAAAAGTTTACAGTTTCCCCATACTTTACCTATAATAGCATTATGTGCTTTGGGCATGTCATATCATCGACAAAGCGTTTCTTGTTTGATTGTGGAGTCCATGATGTGCCGTGCTTGAAGAATATCATTTGCTACTTAAAACATGATTATAAGGATCCACTTATAGGCGAGTCTATTTATGCTATTCCTTACCTATGTTTAGTATTCACCCTGCATATGTCTAGTGAGACGGGTAAGTCTTGCTGAGCCTTATGCTCACGTGTGCGCTTTAACGATTTTTGCAGGTATTAGTTTTATTTCTGCTATTCAGGTTGTTCATGAGACTCCAGGTGTCGAGATAAATCTCATGTGAACCATGCCGCTGCTGTATGTTCTCCTTGTTGCTAGTGAGAAGCGTCCTAGGGCATGGACGTCTTCTCTCCTACTTAGTTAGGTGAGATTATGAGTATGTATTTTTTCGCTGCATGTGTACCCCTGTCGTACACTCTTTTGTAAACTCTTCTTATTATGAAATGAAAATTTAGTATCTCTTAGTATCCTTTTCATGTGTGCTGTTAGGTGCCGCATTGCATGGCACCAGCCAATGAGATCCTCGGATGTGTGGACTCCGGTCCCCACATGTTTCCTTCCGACATACCCCCTGGTTTACCACTCATGAGGGCCATCAAACACAAGATCGACTTAATTCCATGAGCAAGCTTGCCAAATCGTGCAGCGTACAGAGAAATTCCATAGGAGACTAAAGAAATTTAGTGTCAAGTCCAAGATCTTCTGGACTGCGGGTACATTCGTGAAAGCCTTAGCCCTTGTTTCGTTCCTATTCTCTTAGTTCCTAAGAAAGATGGTAGTTGCCGCATGTGTGTTGATTGTCGTGCAATTAATAACATCACCATTTGACATTGTCATCCTATTCCGCGCTTAGATGGCATGCTTGATGAATTAAGTGGTGCTATCATCTTCACAAAAATTGACTTGCGTAGTGGTTACCACCAAATTAGAATGACACTAGGAGATGAATGGAAAACTGCATTTAGAACAAAATTTGGAACTTATGAGTTGTTAGTCATGCCTTTTGGTTTAACTAATGCCCCTAGTACTTTTATGCGATCAATGAACGAGGTTTTATATGGTTTCATTGGAAATTTTGTGGTAGTTTACTTCGATGATATTCTCATTTACAGCAAGTCATATGGCGAACATCTTGATCATTTACGTGCTATTTTTGCTGTTTGGAGAGATGCACGCTTGTTTGGTAACCTCGAAAAGAGTGTCTTTTGCACCAGTCGAGTCTCGTTTCTTTGATATATTGTTTCCTCGTAGGGAATTGAGATGGATGAGACAAAAATTGTCGCAATCACTAGCTTGCCAACTCCAACAACCGTAACGTAGGTGCTTAGTTTTTTTCTGGTCTTGCAGGTTTTTATCGCTGCTTTATGCGGTATTTTAGCACCATTGCAGCACCTCTACATGAGATAACAAAAATGGGAGTGCCATTTTGGTGGAGCGAACAGCAGCAACAAGCTCTTGATGCTCTCAAGTTGAAGCTTACAAAAGAACCATTGCTACAACTTCCTGATTTTGACAAGACCTTTGAGCTGGAATGCGTTGCAAGAGGCACTGGAATCAAAGGTGTTCTCATACAAGGAGGTAAACCGTTGCTTTCTTTAGTGAAAAACTGCATGGTCCTTCTCTGAATTATTCTACTGATGATAATGAATTGTATGCCTTCGTACGAGTTCTACAAACTTGGCAACATTATCTTTGGTCTAAGGAGTTTATCATACATTCCGATCATGAATCTTTAAAGTATCTTAAGTGTCAAACCAATCTGAATAAATGACATGCTAAGTGGATTGAATTCATAGAGTCGTTTCCATACATAATTAAGCATAAAAAAGGGAAGAAAAATGTCATTGACGATGCGTTATATAGACATTATACTATGTTGTCCCAACTTGATCATAAAATCTTTGGTTTGGAAACAATAAAAGCATTATATCCTACTCATTTGGACTTCAAAGATGCTTTTCAAAATTTTAGTGAAGGAAGAACATGGAATAAATATGTGCTGCAAGAGGGTCTCCTCTATCGTGCTAACAAGCTATGCATTCGAGCTAGCTCCGTCGATCTATTACTTTTGCAGGAAGCACATGGAGGAGGATTGTTGGGACATTTTGGCGTAAAGAAAACTGAGGACATGATGTCCACACACTTATTTTGGCTGAACATGAGGCGTGATGTCGAGCTCTACGTATCACAATGCACTACTTGCAATAAAGCTAAGTCTCGCCTTAACCCATATGGTCTTTATATGCCTCTTCCTGTTCGTAGTGTACCTTGGACGGATATTTCTACGGACTTAGTTTTAGGATTGCCTAGGACTAAGAGGGAGAGGGATAGTATTTTTGTGATTGTTGATCGTTTCTCCAAAATGGCACACTTTATACCTTGTCATAAGAATGGTAATGCCTCACATATTGCTGATTTGTTTATGACGGAAATTGTTCGTTTACATGTTGTGCCAAATACCATTGTTTCTGATCGTGATGCAAGATTTTTAAGTCATTTTTGGAGAACATTGTGGTATAAATTGGGAACCAAGTTTCTGTATTCAACTACTTGTCACCCACAAACAAATGGACAACTTGAGGTAGTTAATAGTACTCTATCCACTATGCTGCGGGCTGTCTTGAAAACGAATTTAAAGTTGTGGGAGGAGTGGTTACCACATATAGAATTTGCTTACAACAGATTCGTTCACTCCACAACGAAGGTAAGCCCATTCCAGGTAGTGTATAGTTCTAATCCTCGTGCTCCTATTGATTTACTACCTTTGCCTCCTTTTGAAACTATAAATTTGGATGCTACACAATGATCTTAATTCATTCTTAATATGCATGAAACTACAAAGAACAATATTGAAAGAATGAATGAGAAATATAGGATTGCAGGTAGTAAAGGTAGAAAAGAACTAAAATTTGAACTGGATGATTCAGTATGGTTACATTTGAGAAAAGAGTGTGTCCCTGACTTGAGAAAATCTAATCTTATATCTCGAGTTGCTGGTCCTTTTCAGATTGTTGAAAAGATTAATGATAATGCATATAATGTTGAGTTGCCTCCCGATTTTGGGGTTAGTCCCACATTTAACATTTTAGATTTACAACCATACTTTAAAGAAGAAGATGAACTTGAGTCGAGGACGACTCCGATTCAAGAGGGCGAGGATGATGAGGACATCACAGCAGTGGATACACATGTTGAATTACAAGGACCAATCACAACAGCATGAGCGTGGTAAATCAACAGGTGGACTCTTTTCTAAATGCCTACCCATGTGAATTTGAGAATGGATTGCTATGAAACGATTTAATTGTTATTAGGAACCATGGTGGAGATCAACAAGTGAGGAGGGAAGGCCTTCGGAGAAGATAAACTTTCCAATGGCTCTGGTTCCACGTCAAAATTCCTCCGGAGTGATTAGAAATCGTCAAAACAAGTTGAGTCCAAATTTCTGTCCGATGCTGCGCCACCGTATTGGGCCATTGGGCCTTGTATCAAGTTTACATCCCTTATTTTCATGTATTAGGGTTAGGTCACGACTTAAACACCCTTTGGACGTCCTCCCACCTATATATACTTCATAGTAGCTGTCATGAACAATTGGTTGCTTAGATTAATAATATCACCGTTCTACGGTTTGTGAAACCCCAACTTCGAGATTTCAGATCGTGTCTTCTACGTTCTTGCTTCTTTTCTCGGTTTCACTTGTAAGGATTATCCTTCTTGGTGAGGTCAACCGTGTGTAGCACGGTTGATAACCAACAGAGCGGCAGTTTAATGATTGCAAGGGTTTTTCGTGTTCTACTCGAGAGCCTCGAATCATCAACGTCGAGATCTCCATCAATCGACTTATCCATTGCCTTCTGGAAGATTGGGCCTAAATCTCCTTATCAGAACTCACATACTTTTTAGGACAACAAATGAAGCAAACCAAGGAGGGTACTTTTGTGCATCAAACAAAGTATACAAAATACCTCCTTAAGCATTTCAACATGGACAAAAGCAAGCATCTTCGGACACCAATGGGAAGAGAAACAACACTTGAACTTGATGAAGATGGTGAACCCGTAAATCAAAAAGAATATAGAAGCATGATCAGGTCACTGTTTACCTCATGACATCAAGACTGGAGATACAATTCAGTGTATGTCTTTGTGCACGATTTAAAGCTTCCCCACAAGCCCCACATCGTGAAGCCATCAAAAGAATTTTTAGGTACTTACATGGAACTCAAGAATTTTGTATTTTTCTTCCTTCTTCCTCAACTGTTACTTTAAAATATTTTCTGGATGCTGATTTTGGGGGTTGGAATGATTTGAAAAGTACTCCGGGTGCTTGTCATTTTCTTGGTAATTCACTTGTTGCTTGATTTTCTAGAAAACAATGTTCAGTTGCACAATTTGTGGCTAAATCTGAATACGTAGCTGCTGGTAGCGCTTGCTCACTAATTCTTTGGATTGTTCAAACACTTAAGGACTATGGGGTTGATCTAGATAGTGTTCCACTCTTTTGTGATAACACTAGTCCCATTTGAATTGCTAAAAACCCTATGCAACATTATAGAACAAAGCACATTGATATTAGGTATCACTTTTTCCGTGATAATGTCGAAAAAGGAAACATTTTGCTTCACCATGTAGATATCAAACAACAATTGGCTGACATTTTTACAAAATCTTTGGATTTCACTCGTTTCTATTTCATTCGTAGTGAAATAGGGGTTATGCATCCTCATAGCTTGAATTGAGGGGGAGTTTTAAAACTTGGGAAGTCCATGTGTGAATCTAAATTTAAAATAATATGAGCATAGCATTTCATACATATATGACTTTGTGATTCCTTTTACATGCTGAAACTTCTTACTACATTCGTTGTGTTGTACATTTTCTAGGTTTTGCCATGACTGATAATTGGAATAATTACTTACACTAAATCAGGTCATGATTGAACTTTCTTGCCGTTTTGAACTTGTTGCATGCTCACAAGTGCTTTTAATCATGTAAAAATAAGCAATCAAAAGCCCACATGTTGAGATTTTATGATCAAATAAAAATCTAAAAAGATCAAGAGAATATACATGCATCACACTTCCTTTTTTTATACCACTTATCATTGGACTTTGATATGAACTCGATAGAATTTATGTATGACTAAAACTATGTTCTTAAGCTTCTGATTGTCAAATGCATAGGCTTGGCTTGGTTGGTTAGCATAAGGCTGATGCGGCATATAATCTTTTGCAAATGTCATATGATCTGAATTTGTGCTTTGAAAGATGATAAAAATGCAGCAACACGTGTGATGCTTTCAGGTCTTGAAATAGTTAAGTCTGTGAGATCTTGACTTGCTTAAGTTAAAAAATTACACATGATATCTAGCATGGCTTACACTACTTTATGTATCTGATTGATGTGATATTGTAAGTTACTTGACGGTAGGACTTGGATGAGCTTTGTTTTATATGTATATGTTATATACGCTTATAACAATTGATATTGCTCTTTCGAATTTTGTTGAATACATTGTCAAAGGGGGAGAAATATGTCACACATTGCACATTCACAAGTTTTTCCACGTTCTTCCCAGGGGGGGAATTTATTTTCAAAACTTCTTTCTCATTTGATTTTTTATTTTCAAAAGGGGGAGAAAATTGTTTTCAAAACTTTTCATGTGAATGAGTCAATGTTCGGATTTTAAGTGGTGTTGTAAATGCATTCATCAAGGGGGAGACTTTGAGACCCATGTGTACTGAATACATTGGCAATTAGAATAAAAGTGAGGGTTGACATGCAAAGTTTTGAAGCTTACACCGATACACCCCGATACACACTGTCCGAACTTGTCTTAGAACATTTTGGGGAGTAACATTACCTATGATAGTTTTGGATTGTACAAACTTTTCAATGTGTTTTTGGGGAGTAATGTTAACCTCGAAGGTTTCAGAAATTCCGAACTTTTTCCCACGTTAGTTGCACGCGTTTTTCGATTCGGATTGTCTGAACTTTCAGTCATGAGAGCTGCACATGAGTCGATATTGTTGATCTTTACAAACATGTTTTCGGCAGTAACATTTACTCTTTACTTGGTTAGGACTGTCCGAACTTTCCAACATGTAATTTTCACATGAATTTCTGATTGGAGTGTCTGATCTTTTTTGCCTTTCCAATGCAGTGCTGCTTTTGGTGTATTAGATAATCTTGTTTGCTGAATAATTGTGTGGCGGTTCTATTTTTAACATGCAACGTTTTAAACATGCTTCTTGCTTATGGAAAGTTTGCTTAGTATTCTCTTACTAAATTTTTTATGTGTTATGGCTAATTATGGTGGTTAATATTTTGCTATGAGTTGCAACATGATTATTGTACTTGCTCGCATAAGGTGTTGTGTTTTTTGGACTAACGAGAGTCAAGTCGAGGACTTGGACTCGCAAAGATTGGTTGTTTGTTCATGTGCAGGTGTTGCTTGAGGTCAAGGCATGGTTGGTGAAGGAATACATTGAACTAGTCTTACGGAAAAGATGAGGTTCAACAACCAAGTTCACGAGGAATTGTGGTTGAGTTGATCGGAATGTCACGCAACATGTTTGGGTCAAGAAAAATGCATATGAAGGTATTGTGGACGTCGTTGGATGGTTTTTGCACGTGTGCAAGGAGTGCATGGATATGGCTACATTGTTGCAAGATGTGGTGAAGAGATAGGGACAAGAAGATGTGGTCAGAAAGGTTCAACCGGCTAGATTATGGACTCAGGTTGCGACTGAGTTAGTTATTGCTCCATTATGGGAAGATTTGAGTTGGTTTTGGTGAGAATTTGTGTTGGACATGAAGGAGAGTTGTTTTAGGAATGTGAGATATGTTCCTAGTGTTTGAAAGTCTTGGGGGTTGCTTCAATCTGCGTATGAAAGAGTCCTAAGAAGTTATGGTATGTTTCAGTTAGAGTCCAAGTAGGATTAGAGCCCTAGTTTGGACTGGGTTGGCCTTAGGGCTGGTTATATAAGCAAGGGAGGCAAGATCTCATGGGATGATCATTTTGGGTTGTTCCTCTTGTGTTTTATAGAATAAATATCATAGTTTTAAATGAGCTTTTGTGCCTTGTTCGCCCGACTTTTTTTCGTCAAGTCTTTCTCGTCGAGTTTTTGGATTGCACAACGTTGCCTCGGTGATTCGATCATAACTCAAGTTGTGAGATCTATGTGTTCTGAATACATTGAAATTTAAATAAAAGCAAGGTTTCACAAGAAAAGTTTTGAATATTGCTGAAAAGCCCACTTCGGATTGTTCGAACTTGCGAGAATCCATTTTGCACCGTCCAAACATTCACACACGTGAGATACACATTTATTGACACAGGTCGATCTTTACAAACGTGTTTTTAGGAGTAACATTACCCTTTATGGTTTTGGACTGCCCGAACTTTCCCTATGAATTTTGGGAGTAACGTTCACTCTTTACTTGGTCAGGACTGTCTGAACTGTCGTCACGTGATTTGCACATGAATTTGGGATTGGAATATCCGATCTTTTGCCTTTACATTGCAGCGCCACTTTTGGTCGATTTTGATAATTTTATTTGCTAAAATAATTGTTTCTATTTGACTTATGGAATGTTTTCTTAGTATCCTCTTACTAAGTTTTTTATGTGTTATGGCTGATTATGGCCGATATTATTTTGCTATGG
The DNA here is from genome assembly GCA_036927565.1 of Tuctoria greenei. Taxonomy (NCBI): domain Eukaryota; kingdom Viridiplantae; phylum Streptophyta; class Magnoliopsida; order Poales; family Poaceae; genus Tuctoria; species Tuctoria greenei. The sequence continues at coordinate 54,166,299 of JAYESD010000001.1, forward strand.
TTTGCAACATGCTTATGTGAGGTGCTCATGTAAGGTGTTGTGTTTTTTGGACTAACAAAAGTCAAGTCGAAGACTTGGGCTCGCGAATATTTGATTGTTTGTTCTTGTGCAATTGTGTCTTGAGGTCAAGACATGGTAGGTGATGGGATCCATTGAACTAGTCTTAGGGGGAACATGAGGTTCAACAATCAAGTTCAGGAGGTATTGTGGTTGAGTTGATCGAGAGGTCACACAACATGTTTGGTTCAAGAACAATGCATATGAAGGTATCATGCACGATGTTGATGGTGTTTGCATGTGTGCAATGGGTGCATGGACGTGGCAACATTGTTCCAATGTGTGATGAAGAGAAGTGGACGTAAAGATGTGGACGGAAAGGTCCAACCGGCTTATGCCTTTGGCTGCGGCTGAGGTGGTTATGGTTCGTTTATGGAAAGTTTCGAGTTTGTTTTGGTGATATTTTGTTTGGGTCACGTAGTTGAGTTGTTTTAGGAATGTTTAGGATGTTCCTAAAGTGTTTGGAAGTCTTAAGATTGCTTCTATCTACGTAAGGAAGAGTCTTGAGGAGTTATGAAAAGTTTTGGTTGAAACTGAGTAGGATTAGAGTCCTAGTTGTGATTGGGATGGCCTTAGGGCTGGTTATACAGGCAACTGAGGCGAAACCTCATTGTAAGACAACTTTGGGTTGTTCCTCTAGTGTTCTATTGAATAAGGCTATCCGCGCTGGTTTCCTCTGAAGAATACTCCATACACTATTCTTCTACTACTTTTAAAGTATTTTCTCTAAATTTACACATATCCAGAATGCTTTACAGTATGCCACTGTGCATCCTAAAGATCGCACGTTTAGAGGACATTTTGTGCATTGTTCATTCGACTTGTTCCATACAAGATTTTCTCGCCGAGTTTCTGGATAGATCGATGTTGTATGGATATTTCGATCACAACTCACGTTTTACTTCTCCAATTCACGTGATTCTTCTTGCGATATCTGAAGAACTAAATTATCTATCATTTTTGAAATTTGAACGGTCGTTGGATTTGAGGTTTTTGATCTACACAAGTTTCTTTGCAGTGTTGCTGATCAGGTTTTAAATCGGATAGAACAGTTTGACCTTTGTGTAGTCTTTTGACCATAACTCCAGTTCTACTTAGTGTTTTTACATGATTCTTGTTGCGTTGATTCTGTGACATAATTATCTACAATGTATACTAGTTTTTTAATGGTTGAATACATTGAAAAGTGTTGCACACACGGTTTTTTTAACATATCGATTTTTTGTCCAGGGGTTTATGTTGCTTCCAGTGAAAAGTTTAAATCTACCATTCACCCCCTCTGGTAGCTTTTCACATGCTCTTTGATCCTACAATTGGCATCAAATCCACGATGCTCTTATCTTTTTGATTCACGTATTTTTACTAATCAACATGGAGAAATACTCCGCAAAACCTTGTGTGTTCGATGGCGTTGATTTTCGGGTTTGGACGACATGTATGGAGGCCTACATACAAGCGCAAGGCTTCGCTATATGGGAAAAGGTCTACAAGTCTTTCGAAATGCCACCAAATGTTCAAGTTATAGCTGCAAACATGGTAAATGTTGACAGCAATAACAAGGCTCACAACTTGATCATACAAGGATTGACTCAAACCGACTTCGATCATGTTGCACACCTCAGATCAGCTTATGATGTGTAGAAGGCACTTTGCAACTACCATGAAGGATCCAACACAATCAAGGAGGTAAGGAAAAATATGTTCGGGAAAGAATATATGCGCTTTGAGATGCAACCAAGTGAGCCCGTCGATGATTTTATTTTCTCGCTTTAATAAAATTCTCAGCAACTTGCATTGTGTCAATGTTAATTTTTGAGATGCTGAGAATGCTAGGAAAATGTTAAATGCATTAGACATGACACTTTGGGAGATGAAAGTTACATCTATTAGTGAATGCACTATCATGAGTACGCTTACTTTAGATGTGCTATATTCTAAGTTAAAAACTCATGAACTTGACATAATATCACGTAAAAAACCCAAATAAGTCTATTGCATTTGTTTCTCAACGTGACATGCCTAGTTCTAGCCAATCTTCATCATGTGGTACACTTGCATTGTTGCCTTCTCAAACCCTTGAATAGATTGAAGAATTTCCAAAAGAGGAGCTGACACTTCTCTCCACTCGGTTCTCAAACGCATTGCAAAATGTGAGAACTAGAAGGAGAGGAAGTGGTGGTTCTCAACGAAGCTTTGAATGTGGTAAGACAGGACATTTCCATATAGATTGCCCAAACCTTTCAGGTCCTTCTACCCCTGACGAAATGCAAAATAAGTTCAAGTCCTCTTCTAGCAATAGCAAGAAGAAAAAGAAGACTTTCACAAAATGCTGAGTGGTGGATCATATCCTCTTTGCTCTAATAGACAACAACACGAGCAATGTGGACATCGGAAGTGACGAAGATGAAGAGAATATGGCAAATATCTGCTTCATAGTGGGCAACTCAAGATCAAGTACGGAGGAGGTAGAACACAACATCGATGATGAAGAGGTATGTCCCACTTGCGGAGAAATGTGTGATTCTATTTCTATGCCACTGTTATACTTAAGAAAAAGAAAAAAAGCTTAGGGACAATGTTGTTAAAATTGAATCACTAGAATCTAAAATTAATCATCTGAAATCTTTGATTCCTAGTGATGATTCTTGTTCCTCATGTGAGTTTATATATGAACAATTGTCCTTTTTAAGAAGTGCGCACACCTCACTCTTGATAAGCATGAGATTGAAATTGAAAAGAACAAATACCTTATTGCTCTTAACGATAAAAACATGGAAGATGCTAGTTTTTCAACAATTGATTTGCATTGTTCTAGTTGTGATGATCTTAGCGAGAAACTACATGATGCTTTGAATGAGATTTCTGTTTTGAACAATGCTTTATGTGCTCATGAAGTTAAATATTGTTCTAATTGTAAATTAAAAGGAAAAACTTCATGAAAAAACTGTCTAGACTTGTCTCAGAAACTTGATGACATGCATAGGACACTAGAGCGGTTTTGTAGTGGGAATAAAACTTTAACTTGCTAATGAATTCTTCCAAGACATGCAATGATAAAACTGGTTTAGATTTTAATTCTCATTGCCATACTAAGGCACATCCACTAAGATTGTTAAGTCATAAGGAAGTGGTTTAATTCAAACAGTTTCTAAACAAAAAGAGGTGGTGTGTAGGTCAATGGGGTGTTGTCTCATTCGGATGCTAACACACATGTTGCTTGCTCATCTAGACATGATCATAAACTTAAATTTCATTGTACCTACTATGGTAGAGAAGGTCATGTCATAGATGTTTGTTATAGACTAGCTAAAAAAGAAAAGGAACAAAGAATACAAGCTATATCTCATAACACTCATGCAAAATTTGCTGCACCTGCTGAACTGAATGTCTGGAACTTACAACCTACTGTTATGAGTCAAAAACATTCAATATTTGCTCCCAAACCTACTGTTTTTTGTGCTACTCATAACACACCTCGTAGGTCAGTGGTTGAGTGCAAGAATTCACAAAATTTGACTCATAGACCTGCTGTTTTGTCTCAGCTTTCGCATGTCATTCCTGTTGGACATCATGTGACTGAGTACTGGATTCCTAAATGTCTTTTGACTAACCCCAGTATTGAGTCATCAACGTATTTTCCTTCTATGTAGGTTACACAATTGAAGAAGAAGAACATTTGGCTAGTTGATTCAGGTTGCTCACGCCACATGATCGACAAGCTAAGATGGTTGCAGGTTCACATCCTCCTCTCACAGTGACTATGATACCTGAACCGGGACAACTTTTGCACCTTGATACTGTAGGCGTGTTCGATCTTTTGGAGGTAAACGGTATGTGCTTGTAATTGTTGAGTACTTTTCTAGATACTCTTGGGTTTACTTTATGGCATCTAAGAATGAAGATTTTAGTCACTTTAGAACTTTATTTCTTAGATTATCAATTGACCACCTAGGATCTTTAAAAGCAATTAGAAGTGACAACAAAACCAAATTTAAAAATCAATTGTTTGATGACTTTTGTGCTAAAAAGGAATAGATCATCATTTTTCTGCACCCTATGTACCTCAGCAAAATGGTGTTGTAGAGAGAAAGAACAGAACCTTACTTGAGATTGCTAGGACTTTGCTTCATGAATATAAAACCCATGGGAAATTTTGGGCTGATGCAATTGCAACCACTTGTTATATCTCAAATCGTGTTTTGTTGTGTACTAAACTAGGAAAAACTCCATATGAGCTTTGGTTTAGACATAGGCCTAGTGTCACACACTTTAGATTCTTTGGTTGCAAATGCTTTGTCAAGAAACATGGTAATCTTTATAAATTTGAAGGTATATATTTTGATGGCATGTTTCTTGGTTATCCATCTCATAATAGAGGCTACCTTGTGTTTTTACTTTACAATAACAAAATTTTGGAGACTTGTGAGGTTTCTTTTGAGGAAGCTAGCCCAAGTACTAGCTCTAATATCACAAGTAAAGATACTTTAAAGCTAGATTTGTTGATGGCATGTTTCTTGGTTATCCATCTCATGCTAGAGGATACCGTGCGCTTTTACTTGACACCAACAAAATTGTGGAGACTTCTGAGGTTTCTTTTGATGAAGATAGCCCAAGTAATAGCTCTAATATCGCAGTTCAAGATGCATATCTATGGGGGAGAGTATTTTCATTGAAGATGAAGAAGTGGAGGTGCTGTTCGAAATTTTAGAAATAAACGATGACATTCCATCGCTTGATCCCGCTCCACAAGCAGCACCAACAACCAATATTGCTAGTTCAGATCTTCCTTGAGCCACAAGTTCATCGATCTGTGATGAACATGAAGAAGAAGGAGCTTGTGAAGTGTCTACTCTTCTCTACATGCTCAAATGTCATCCTCTATGAGACCTATGTGTGATGAATACATTGGCTATTACGGTAAAAGTTTTGAATATTGCAAAAACACCGTTTTTAATGAGGTCCGACTCTAGGTCTGATCTCCGGCACGGTTTGATGATAGGTCCAACATGTTTTGGGTAGCTCCCGTAAGGTCCGATGATAGGTCCAACATGCTTTGGGTAGCTCCGGCTAAGTCTGACAAACTTTGGCTAGGTCTGGCACATGGTCCGGTTAGCTTTGGCAAGGTCCAGCGAAAGGTCCGATTATCTATGGCACGGTCCAGCGCTAGGTCCAGTTAGCTTTAGCAAGGTCCGCTGCAAGATCGCAATGGTTCTGCTTTTAACTTGCATGGTTTCAAAATTTCTTTACACTTATGGGAAGTTTGTTAGTATTCTTTTATTAAATTTTTAAAGTGTTATGGATATTTATGGTGGTTATTATCTTTCTATGTTTGCAACATGCTTATGTTAGGTGCTCACGTAAGGTGTTGCGGTTTTCCAAGTTACAAGAGTCAAGTCGAGGACTTGGTTCTTAGAAGAATTGGTTGTTTATTAATGTACATGTGTTGCTTGAGGTCAGGACATGGATGCTGATGGGATCCATTGAACAAGTCTTAGGGAGAAGATGAGGTTCAACAACCAAGTTAGGGAGGAATTGTGGTTAAGCTGATCGGGAGGTCACACAACATGTTTGGGTCAAGAACAATGCATATGAAGGTATCGGGGACATTGTTGAATGGTGTTTGCACATGTGCAAGGAGTGCATAGACTTGGCAACAAGGTCCCAAGGCCTGATGATGAGAAGTGGACGTAAAGAATTGGTTGGAAAGTGAATGTAGCCTAGAGGGGGGTGAATAGGCTTTTTGAATTTTTATCGATCCTAGAAACACTTAGCGAAGAAATCAAATACAGGGAGGCCAGACTAGTCCGTAATGTAGTGGACTAGTCCGGTATATGTGCACTTAAAAGTGTCAAAGTAAATCTTTAATTCTTCCTCTTGTATTCTATGCATCAGAAAGCAATTCACAACTTAAGTATAATATGACGATGAAGTAAGAGATTGCAACTATCAAATTTAATACAATGTTCCGATGAAAATTAAACAAGAATTAGCAAACCCTACAATATGATCAAAAAGTAGAACACGACACGCAAGACAAGATTTTATCCTGAGGTTCGAATCCACAAAAGAATCTACGTCCTGTTGAGGAGCCCACAAAGGATTGGGTCTTCACTAACCCTTCCCTCGTTAAATCACCACGACGGACGATTCTCAACCATTAACCGCACAAAGGGTACATACCTCGTTCAAGGGGCCTTCTCACAATTTGACGGCTCCCCAAAGATTACAACGAATGAACACCACCAAACACACTCAAAAGATGTACAATTATCACTGAGAATGTGTAAGACCTATGTGTGCTGAATACATTGGCTTGTAGTGAATACACTTGGCTTTGATGATAAAAGTTTTTAATATCACCAAAACACTTTTTTATAAAGGTCGACTCTAGCTCCGAGCTATAGCAAGGTCCGACCATAGGTCCGACTTGTTTTGGGTAGCTCCGGCTATGTTAGATGCTAGGTCTGACTTCTTGGTAAGGTCCGACTAGCTTTGGTTAGCTCCGGTGAGCTTTATCTCTAGCTCTGGCATGACTTTGTTAGCTCCGACATGTCTTTGATAGCTCCGGCATATATTTGATAGCTCCGGCATGCTTTTGCTAAGCTCCGACGTACTTTGTCTAGCTCCGGTTTTGGGTTGACTAGTTTTGACTAGTTTTTTGTAAGCTCCGGCGGGTGCTTTACTCTACTAGTTTTTGGTAAGCTCCGGCGGGTGCTTTACTCTACTAGTTTTGTTAGCTCCGGCTCAAGGTCCAGGTTGCACTAGCAAGGTCCAGAACTTGACCGTAGTGCTTCTGCTTTTCATTTGCAATGTTTTGTACTTGCTTTACATTGTTGGAAAGATTGCTTAGTATTCATTTGCTAAGTTTTTGGTGCGTTTTGGTTGATATGGATAATATTGTGTTACCGTGGTTTTGCAACATGCTTATGTGAGGTTCTCACGTAAGGTGTTGTGTTCGGAACTGACGTGAGTCAAGTCGAGGACTTGGGCTCGTATGGATTGGTTGTTTATTCATGTGCAGGTGTTGCTTGAGTTCAATACATGGTTGGTAACGGGATCCATTGGACTAGTCTCAGGGAGGAGATGAGGTTCCAACAACCAAATTTAGGAGGAATTGTGGTTGAGCTGATCAGGAGGTTGCACAGCATGATTGAATCAAGAACAATGCATATGAAGGTATCGTGGACGTCATTGGAAGATGTTTGCACGTGTGCAAGGAGTGCATGGACGTGGCTACATGGTTCCGGGACGTGATGAAGAGATGTGGACGTAAAGAGTTGGTCGGAAAGGTCCAACCGACTAGGTTATGGACTCAGGCTGCGGCTGAGTCGGGTTTGACTCAAATATGGAAAGATTTGAGTTGGTTATGATAGGATTTCATGTGGGTCACGAATTTGAGATTTTTAGGAATGTGGGATACGTTGCTAAGGTGTTTGAAAGTCTTAAGATTGCTTCTATCTGTGTATAGAAGAATCTTGAGCAGTTATGGAAAGTTACGATTTGTGATCTGAATAGGATTGGAGTCCTAGTTGATATTGGGTTGGCCTAAGGGCTAGTTATATAAGCAAGGGAGCCCAGAGATCGTGGAGCACGACTTTGGGGCTGTTCCTCTTGTGTTCTATAGAATAAAATTCGTAGTTTGAAGGAACTTTTGTGCCTTGTTCATCCGACTTGTTCCAGACTAGTTTTACTCGTCGAGTTTCTGGACAGCACTACCTTTCGTTGGTGGTTTTATCATAATTCGAGTTTTATAGATCCAATTGACGTGATTCTTTTTTGGTTGTCTTCAAAACTTGATTTTCTATCATATGTCAAAATTTCACGGTCATTGGATTTTTGTTATATGATCTACACGAGTTTCTTTGCAGCATTCCAGAACTGTCTTTTTTCTCGGGTAGGGCAGATTGACCATTGTTTGATCTTTCGATCATAACTTGAGTTTTTCTCGACGGATTTGAGTGATTCTTTTTGTGTTGTCTTCGTGACATGATTATCTCTTATATATGTCACTTTTGTCATGGTGAAACACGTTTAGATTAGTCTCACACACAATCTTTTTAACAGATCGTTTTTCTGCCAAAAGGGTTTGGGGTTTAATTGTTTCCGCTGCGTAAGATTTTTAAATCTACCATTCACCCCCCCTCTGGTAGCTTTTCACGTCCTCTTCGATCCTACAGAATGTGCAAGGGATCAAACCCAAGAGCTCAAGATTGTGGAGAATGAATTCTCTCCTTTATCCAACACCTAATCCTCAAAGATTTGACCTTTTTTGGTTTAGAATGAGTGGACATATGCGTTTTTTGTGCACTGGAGAGGTGAGGCGGCGCAGGGGTTCAATTGATTAGGTTACATTGTCGTGCCCCTCTTTTTATACTAGGGTTTCCAAAAGTTACTGTTTGGTTTCGCGAAGTGCGGACTAGTCCATTGTTGGACACCGGACTAGTTCGATGTGCGTGTGGGAAAAACCCTAAGTGTTGAAGGGACTGGACTAGTCTGTTATTGTGCGGACTGGTCCATTTTTTGTCTCAGACAGTTTTTGGACTAATCCGGTCAATATCGGACCTGTCCGCTGTGGTGAAAATGTGAAGAGCTGAGGACAAACCCGCACTTGGAGGACTTGTCCATTTTCGTTCCAGAGAATTTTCGGACTAGTCAGGTCAATATCGGACTAGTCTGCTCTAGTGCAAAACATGAAGAGTTGCGGACAAGTCCGCAACCTGGAGGTCTTGTCTGTTTTTATCCAAAGAGATTTCAGACTAGTCTGGTCAATATCAGACGTGTCCATTATTTATAAAACTTATGCAGTGAGTGCGATCTCGTCACTTGAGTTCTTGGGATGTGTTTCTCCAACACACTCCTAACACATTAAATCTACTCTTTTCAAATCTTGAGCCCTTTTTCTTTTGGATCCACATTCTCCTTCCATTTTGTGATTTCTTTCTCATCTCTTGAAACATGCTCTCATCTCGACAATTTTGTTGGGATCTCATTTGTTTGTCATTAATCAACCAACCCACCGGGGATGCCTAGATGCACTTTCAATTCCCCATTTTTGGTGATTGATGACAACCAATTGAGATTACATAAATATGATAAAAAGTTCAGATTTTCATAGAGTGTGCACATGTGTTTTGAGAAAAATTGTTAATGTAGAAGTACTACTCATATGTGCACTCTTTATGTTGGGGTGCAAACCTATGTGTGTGTGAGCAAGAATTGTGAATGAGGTGAAAAGCATAATCATAACATTATAAAGATTATCAAGCACACATAACAATTTCAAAGCATAATGCATAGATCATAGGGAACACAAATTACATGTACAGAAGCGTAATAAGAATATTACATGACCAAATGCATAAAAGAGACTTAAAAGAGGTAGAGCATAAAGACATAAGCTAAGACCAGGACTGGTTAAGACCTAAGGAATCCCCCTCAATATCTCCCCCTTTGGCATCAAGGCACCAAAAAGGAAGAGGAGGGATCTCCGTGTCATTGTCGGCTCCACCCGCGCTTTCGGTCCTTTCTTCACTTTCTTCTTTGTAATGATGATGATGAGGAGGAGGAGGAGGAGAACCACTAATCATTCCCCTAAGGCCAAAGTAAGAAGGTTTAGAGTTGGTGACAAGAGGAAGCTTAGAGAAGTCAGATCCGGAGTCTTCTGAGATGACAGGAGACCCCACAGGCTCAATTTACAGTTTTTGACAAATGGCCTTGACGTTTTCATTCATGTATTTCATTTGGTACTTTCTCGCCTTGTTGATCTTGTGTAGCTTCACCTCTGATTTGTGGCAAGAACCAAAGATAGAAGCAAGATACTTCATTATCCCACTAGTGGACCCCTTGTGAGATGGAGGGTCCCTAGAGCTAGAGGGAGCCCATTCTTCTTCTTGGACTATCCTTGGGCGCTCCCCAATTGACATGGGAGAGGGAGCCGTTGGGAGAGCAGCTTCATGCAGCTTCTGAGGCCTCAAAGTAGTGTGCTCTACGTCCTTCACAAACTCGACTCCTATAACCTTCTCAATCCTGAACATAATATATGGCGCATAACCATAGGAGCAATTGGGAGTGCAAGAGATGTTCACCATGTCATTCCAAATATAGTTGAACACATCAAACCTTCTTCCCTTGCTTATGACCTTCATCAGGGTTCTCAAGTACCCTTGGACACTGCCTGCATCCCCATCCTTAGGAGCAATGGTCTTCCGAAGCACTCGATTGGGGACAATGAAGAATGGATTCATGTTCTTGGTTTATGGGGGATAGTAAGGAAGACGAGTGTCATAGAGGAACTTCATCTTGTCCTTCTCTACAGGGTTGTCATTGTGGATCACGATGTCATGATTCCCAGTATCCTGAAGATGTAACAACATTACAAAGTAAACATAGGTGACAGAGTAGATTGATCCATGAGTCATCCAGGTTACTCTTTCTTCACCCGTATCGGCAAAGTGACAAGTGGAATAGAATTAGGCTATCACTTCATCATTCCAGTTGTATCTAAAGGATAACAGATCCTTTAGATCATGCCTCTCTGCAGTGGCCACTACCTCATCAAATGTAGCACATCTCTTTCTTCCAAGGTAGTTCCAGTCTATCCATTGACTGCGTACCACTACGGTCTTCATGTTGAGGTAGACGCTGCTGTAGTAATCCGAGTGGAAATAACTCCAAAACATCAGATCAGCAGCTACCTTCCCACTGCTGTAAGCGTCGACTTTCCTGAACTACCAGGAAACATCGCTGCCCTTTTCATTGAATTTCTCCTTTTGGGAACTCCTATTTCTTTGTCTCAGAGGTGCCATCTTCAGAGGACCAATCGAGCCAGAGCCAATCCCTTTTCCTTTGCCCTTCGCTTGGCGTGGAGCTACCGAGCAAGATCCAACAACTTCATTACCTTTGTGTGTTGAATACATCGGCTATGGTGATAAAAGTTTTGAATTTTGCCAAAACACCCGTCTCATCAAGGTCTGACTCTAGGTCCCAACTCCTACAAGATCCGACGTAAGGTCCGACTTGCTTTGGCTAGGTGCGGCTTCTTTTTCTAGGTTTGGCTAGCTTTGTTAAGCTCCGATGCTAGGTCATGCTAGCTTTGGTAAGCTCCGTCTCAAGGTCTGGTTAGCTTTGGCAAGGTCCAGTGCTAGATTGCAATGGTTCTGCTTTTAACTTGCAATGTTTCAAACTTTCTTTTTGGATTATGGAAAGTTTGCTTAGTATTATTTTACTAAGTTTTTGGTGTGTTTTGGTGGTTATGGCTGATAATGTTTTGATATGGGTTGCAACATGCTTATGTGAGGTGCTCATGTAAGGTGTTGTGGTTATCGAAACTAATGAGAGTCAAGTCGTGGACTTGTCCTTGGAAGTATCGGTTGTTTATTCATGTACGGGTGTTGCTTGAGTTCAAGACATGGCTCGCGACAGGATCCATTGAACTAGCCTTAGGGAGAAGATGAGGTTCAACAATCAAGTTCAGAAGGAATTGTGGTTTAGTTGATCAGGAGGTTGCGCAACATATTTGAATCAAGAACAATGCATATGAAGGTATCAAGGACGTCGTTAGAGGATGTTTCCACATGTGAAAGGAGTGCATGTACGTGGCTACAAGGTTACAGAGCGTGATGAAGAGATGTGGACATAAAGAATTTGTCGGAAAGGACCAACCGACTAGGTTATGGACTCAGGTTGCAACTGAGTCCAGATTGACTCAAATATGGAAAGCTTTGAGTTAGTTACGTTAGGATTTCATGGTGAGAACGAAGTTGAGTTGTTTTAGGAATGTGGGATGCGTTCCTAGGGTGTCTGGAAGTCTTAAGATTGCTTCTATCTGTGTATGGAAGTGTCTTGAGCAGTTATGAAATGTTTCGGTTGAAACTGGGTAGGATACGAGTCCTAGATTGATTTGGGTTAGCCTCATGGAAGGTATATAAGCAAGGGAGGACAGAGCTTATTGTAGATGAATTTTTGGCAGTTCCTCTTGTGTTCTATTGAATAGATATCATAGTTTAAAGGATCTTTTGTGCCTCGTTCGTCCGACTTGTTTCAGATAAGTTTTTCTCGTCGAGTTTCTGCACAGCACTACCTTGCTTTGGTGGTTTTATCATAACTCGAGTTTTATAGATCCAATTGATGTGATTATTTTTGGGTTGTCTTCAAAACTTGATTATCTATCATATTTGAAAAATTCACGGTCGTTGGATTTGTGATTTCTGATATACATGCATTTCTTTGCAGTGTTGTAGATCTAGTTTTTCTTGGGTATAAAAGATTGACCTTTGTCTGATCATTTGATCGTAACTTGAGTTTTTCTCAACGGATTTTCGTGGTTCTTGTTGTGACGTTTTCTTGACATGATCATACACAATATATACTGGTTTTGTAATAATTGATCACATTTATATTAGTCACACACACAATTTCTTTACCAGATCAATTTTCTGCCGAGGCATTTTTGTTGCTTCCGCCGAAAAAGTTGTAATCTACCATTAACCCCCCCCGGTAGCTTTTCATGTGCTCTTCGATCCTACAATTGGTATCAGAGCCACGGTGCTCTAATCCTTGAGTTTCGCTTGTGTTTTGAATAATCATCATGGAGAAATACCCCGCCAAACCTTGTGTGTTTAGTGGTATTGATTTTTAGGTTTGGAAAGCACGCATGGGGGCTTTCATCTATGCGCAAGGCATTGCAATATGGGAAAAGGTGTACAAGCCTTATGAAGTGCCGCCAAACAATCAAGTTACAGCTATGAATCTAAGAGATGTTGACAACGACAACAAGGCTCAGAACTTGATCATACAAGGATTAACTCGAACTGACTTCAACCGTGTTGCACACCTTCGATCTGCATACAATGTGTGGAAAGCACTTTGCGACTACCACAAAGGATCCAACACAATCAAGGATTTAAGGCAATATATGTTCATAAAGTAATACATTCGTTTTGAGATGCAACCAAGTGAGTCTACTGACGACCTCTTTGCTCGCTTTAATAAAATTCTAGCAACTTGCGTAGTTTCAATGTTAATTTGTCAAATGTCGAGAATGCTAGGTAATTACTAAGTGCATTAGAAATGTCAATTTGGGAGATGAAAACTCAAGAAATTGAGTATACTTACTTTAGATGTTCTATATTCTAAATTGAAAACTCATGAAATTGACATAATCTCACGTAAGAACCACAACAAGTCTCTTGCATTTGTTTCTCAATTTGACATTCCTAGCTTCGGTCAATCTTCATCCTATGGAACACTTGCTTTGTTGTCCCCTCTAACCCTTGAATAAATTGAAGAGTTTTCAGAGTAACAACTTGAACTCATCTCTACTCGATTCTCAAAATCATTACAAAATAACTAGAAGGAGAGGGTGTGCCAGACCTCAACAATGCTTCGAATGTGGTAAGACAAGACATTTTCGCACAGATTGCCCTAAGCTTTCAGGTACTACTTCCCGTGATGAAAAGCAAACAAGGAGGAAGGACTCCTCTATAAACAACAACAAGAAAAAGAAGGGTTTTACAGGACGCCAATTGGTGAATAGCTTTATCTACGCACTTTAAGAACATGGCTCGAGTGATGTGGACATCGGAAGTGACAAAGATGAAGATGATTTGGCAAACTTGTGCTTCATGGCGGGCAAGTCATGATCAAGTATGGAGGAGGCAAAACACAACTGCGACAATGGAGAAGTATGTCCTACTTGCGAAGAAATGTGTGGTGCTATTTCCCGTGCTACTGTTATAGTTAAGAAAAAAGACAAAAACTTTGGGACAATATTGTTAAAATTGAGTCACTAGAATATGAAATAAACTGTTTGAAATCTTTGATTCCTAGTGATGATTCTTGTTCCTCATGTGATTCAATATATGAACAGTTGTCCTCTCTAAGAAGTGCACACACCTTCACACTTTCTAAACTTGAGTTAGAGATTGAAAACAACAGAGAGCTTGCATCACTTAATGATCAAAACATGAAAGATGCTAGTTGTTCTACATTTGATTTGCATTGTTCTACTTGTGATGATCTTGATAATAAACTACAAGATGCTATGAATGAAATTTCTATATTGAACAATGCTTTACGTTCTCATGAAGTTAAATTTTGTTCCAATTGCAAATTAGAAGGAAAAACTTCATGTGAAAATTGCCTTGATCTGTCCAATAAACTTGATGACATGCATAGGACATTAGATCAGTTCTGTAATGCGAATAAGAACCTAAATTTGCTGCTATATTCTTCTAGGTCTTGCAATGATAAAACTGATTTAGGTTTTGATTCTCATACTAATGCTAAGGCACCCACACCTAAAATTGTAAAGTCATTAGGAAGTGGTTTGATTCAAGTAGTTCCTACACAAAAAGAAGTGCTTTTCAAATTTAAAGGATTATTGTCTCATTCAGTTGCTAATAAACATGTTGCTTGCTCACCTAAACATGAACACAAAGTTAAATGTCATCGTATCTACTGTGATAAAGATTGTCATGTCATAGATTTTGTTTATAGACTAGCTAAACAGCATAAAAAGGAAAAACGCAAGCTATATCTCATAGCTCATGCAAAATTTGCTGCACATGCTAAACTGAATGTTAATAACCTGCGACCTGCTGTAATGAGTCGAAAACATGTAAAGATTGCTCCCAAAACTAGTGTTTCTCATGCTACACATGTAACACCTCGTAGGTCGGTAGTTGGGTACAAGAATTCTCAAAGTTTGGGTCATAAACCTGCTGTTTTATCTCAGCTTTCGTGTCTCATTTCTGTTGGACGTTGTGTGACTCAGTACTGGATTCCTAAATACCTTTTGACTAACCCCATTATTGAGTCATCGACGTATTGTGCTTCTATATAGGTTACACGCTTGAGGAAGGAGAACATCTGGATTGTGGATTCAGGTTGCTCACGCCACATGACCGGTAACAAAGAATGGTTCTCATCCCTCTCTTTGGTGTCACGTGTAGAGAATGTTACTTTTGGCGATAATTCTTCAACTTCTATAATTGCTAACGATTCGGTTATGATAAATGATCACTACACTTTGAAAGTTTTGGCACTTCTCAAAAATTTTAAATACAACTTTATTTGTGTTTCACAATTGCTAGATGAAAATCTGGAAATTATTTTCACTAAGAATTGCTGCGAGGTTATAGATTCAAACAGTGAGGTTATTTTTAACATGTCCCAGTTTGGAAGAGTTTTTAAAGCTGATTTTGATATGTCATCCTCTAAGCATAGGTGTCTAGTTGCAAATGAATCAAATGAATTATATTTCTGGCATCGTAGACTTGGTCACGTAGGATTTGACCATCTAACACGTGTTAGTGCTCTTGATCGCATACGTGGGCTGCCTAAGCTTAAAGGGGACAAAGAAATTGTGTGCTCTTCTTGTATACATGCTAAGATGGTTGCAATTTCACATGCTCCTCTCACAATGACCATGACAACTGAATCGGGTCAACTTTTGCACCTTGACACCGTAGGACCATCACGTGTTCAATCCTTCGGAGGTAAATGGTATGTTCTTGTGATTGTTGATGAATTTTCTAGATACTCTTGGGTTTAATTTATGGCATCTAAGAATAAAGCTTTTAGTCACTTTAGAACTTTATTTCTTAGATTATCAATTGCTCACCCAGGATCTTTAAAAGCAATTAGAAGTGATAATGGAACTGAATTTAAAAATCAATTGTTTGATCACTTTTGTGCTGAAAATGGAATAGAGCATCAATTTTCTTCACCTTATATAACTCAATGAAACCTTAGTTGAGATGGCTAGGACTATGTTTGATGAATATCGAACTCCTAGAAAATTTTGGACAGATGCAATTGCAACCTCTTGTTATGTCTCAAATCGTGTTTTCTTGCGTGCTAAGCTAGGAAAAACACCATATGAACTTTGGTTTGGACATAGGCCTAGTGTCGCACACTTTCGGGTCTTTGGTTGTAAATGCTTTGTTAAGAAAAATGGTAATCTTGATAAATTTGAAGCTAGATCTGTTGATGGCATGTTTCTTGGTTATCCATCTCATACTAGAGGATACCGTGTGCTTTTACTTGACTCTATCAAAATTGTGGAGACTTGTGAGGTTTCTTTTGATGAAGCTAGCCCAAGTACTAGCTCTAATATTGCAGGTCCAGATCCATATCCGCAAGGGAGAGTATTTTCATCGAAGAAGACGAAGAAGTGGTGGTGCTGCCCGAAAATTTAGAAGCACATGACATTGATCACGCTATTGATTTTGCACCACAACCAGCACCAACAACAACTACAACTGGTACAGATTGTCCTCAAGCCACAAGTTCTTTGATATGTGATGAACATGAAGAACAAGGAGCTTGTGAAGTGTCTACTCTCCTCCGAATCCTCAAAAGTCATCCTCCATAACAAATAATTGGGAGCTTGCACGAACGAGTCACACGGTCCAGCTATGATGAGTTCAGAATTTGAGATGAGTATGATGGGAGAACTCACATACTTTTTGGGCCTGCAAATCAAGCAAACAAAGGAAGGTACATCTGTGCATAAAACAAAGTATACAAGAGACCTTCTCTAGCGCTTCAACATGGACAAAAGCAAGCCTCTTCGAACACCAATGGTTACAACAATGACACTTGAACATGATGAAGATGGTGAACCCGTGGATCAAGAAGAATATGGAAGCATGATCGGATCACTTTTGTACCTCACGGCATCAAGATCGAACACAAAATTCATAGCATGTCTTTGTGCATGAATTCAAGCTTCCCCACGTGCTTCATATCGTCAAGCCATCAAAAGAATTCTCAGGTACTTACATGGAACTCAAGAATTTGGCATTTTTCTTCCTTCTTTCTCAATATTTACTTTGAAAGCATTTTTGGATGCTGATTTTGGGGTTGTAGGATTGATATGAAAAGTACTTCTAGTGCTTGTCATTTTCTTGGTAATTCTCTTGTTGCTTGGTCCTCTAGAAAACAAAACTCCGTTGCACAGTCCACAGCCAAATATCAATATGTAGCTGCTGCTAGCGCTTGCTTACAAGTTATTTGGATTGTTCAAACACTTAAGGACTATGAGGTTGATCTAGATAGTGTTTTACTGTTTTGTGATAACACTAGTGTCGTTTGCATTGCTAAACATCCTGTGCAACATTCGAGAACAATGCACATTGACATTAGGTATCACTTTCTTCGTGATAATATTGAAAAAGGAAACATTGTGCTTGACCATGTAGATACCAAACAACAATTGGCTGATATTTTCACAAAACATTTGGATTTCACTTGTTTTTGTTTCATTCGTAGTTAAATAGGGGTTGTGCATCCTCACTGCTTAAATTGAAGGGGAGATTTTAAACCTGGGAAGCCTATGTGTGAATCTAAATTTAAAATAATATGCGCATAGTATTTCATACATATATGACTTTGTGACTCTTTTTACATACTGAAAGTTCTTACAACATTACTCATGTTATACATTTTGTAGCTTTTCCCATGACTAGTAATTGGAATAATTACTTACACTGAATCTGGTCATGATCGAATTTTCTTGCCGTTTGGAAATTGTTGCATCCTCACAGGTGCTTTTAATAATGAAAAATTAATCAATCAACTATCCACATATTGAGCTTTTGTGATCAAATAAAAGAGAAAAGATCAACAGAATATGCATGCATCACACTTCTTCTTTTGAGATGGCTTATCATTGATATGAACTTAGACAAAGTTGTGTATGACTAAAACTATGACCTTAAGCTTCTTATTTTGAAATGACATAGGCTTGGCTAGGTTGGTTAGAATAAGGAAGATGCGGTATATAATCTCTTGCAAACGTTATATGATCAGAATTTGTGCTTTAAATAATATTAAAAAATGAAAATTGAAGCAACAAGTGTCATGCATTCAGGTTTTCAAATAGTTAAGTTTTTTAGATCATGACATGCTTAAAGTAAAAATTACATTTGATCTCTAGCATGGCTTACACTATTTTATGTATTTCTTTGATGTGATAGTGCAAGTTCTTGATAGTGTTACTTGGATGAGCTTTGTTTTATATGTATATGTTTTTATATGCTCATAACAAATTAAAATTTCTCTTTTGTACCTTGTTGAATACATTGTCAAAGGGGGTGATTTGATCACACAATGCACACATTCACAAGTGTTTTGGCACGATCTTCTCAGGTGGAGAATTCTTCTCGTTTTATTTTTGATTTACAAAGGGGGAGAAATATTTCGGGGTGAAAATTGTTTTCAAAACTTTTCATGTGAATAAGCCAATGTTCGGATTTTAAGTGGTGTTGCCAATTCCTTCATCAAGGGGGAGATTGTGAGACCTATGTGTGCCGAATACATTGTTTATGAAGATAAAAGTTTTGAATTTTTCCAAAACACCCGTCTCACCAAGGTCTGACTTTAGGTCCCAGCTCCTACAATGTTTGACAGAAGGTCCAACTTGCTTTGGCTATGTCTGACTTCTTTGTCTGGATTTGACTACCTTTGGTAAGCTTTGGCGCTAGGTCCTGCTAGCTTTGGTAAGCTCCGTCTGAAGGTCCGGTTAGCTTTGGCAAGGTCAGATGCTAGATTGCAATTGTTCTGCTTTTAACTTGCATTGTTTTAAACTTTCTTTTGGATTATTAAAAGTTTGCTTAGTATTATTTTACTAAGTTTTGGTGTGTTTTGGTGCTTATGGCTGATATCGTTTTGCATGGGTTGCAACATGCTTATGTAAGGTGCTCACATAAGGTGTTGTGGTTATTGGAACTAACGAGAGTCAAGTCAAGGACTTGTGCTCGGAAGTATTTGTTGTTTATTGACGTGCAGGTGTTGCTTGAGTTCAATACATGGATGGTGACGTGATCCATTGAACTAGTCTTAGGGAAAAGATGAAGTTCAACAACTAGGTTAGGGAGGAATTGTGGTTGAGTTGATCGGGAGGTTGTGTAGCATGTTTGAATCAAGAACAATGCATATGAAGGTAATGTGGACATCGTTGGAAGATGTTTGCACGTGTGAAAGGAGTGCATGGACTTGGCTACATGGTTCTAAGGCTTGATGAAGATATGTAGACGTAAAGAATTGGTCGGAAAGGTCCAACCGAATAGGTTATGGACTCAGGCTGCGACTGAGTCGGGTTTGACTCAAATATGGAAAGATTTGAGTTGTTTATGTTAGGATTTCATGGCAAGCACTAAGTTGAGTTATTTTAGGAATGTGGGATATGTTACTAAGGTGTTTGGAAGTCTTAAGATTACTTCTATCTACGTATGAAAGATACTTCAGCAATTATAGAAAGTTTTGTTTGAAACTGAGTAGGATACGAGTCCTAGTTTAGTTTTGGTTGGCCTCATGGCTGGTTATATCAGCAAGGGAGGCCATAGCTCGTTGTATAGGGATTTTGGGTTGTTACTCTTGTGTTCTATTGAATAAAGATCATAGTTTGAAGGAACTTTTGTGTCTTGTTCGTTAGACTTGTTTCAGACAAATTTTTCTCGTCGAGTTTCTGCACAACACTAACTTACTTCGGCGGTTTTATCATAACTCGAGTTTCACACCAATTTATGTGATTCTTTTTGGTTTGTCTTCACAACTTGATTATCTATCATGTGTGAGAATTTCTCGTGGAGAACAGATTGACCTTTTTCCGATCTTTCGATCGTAACTTGATTTTTTCTCGACGGATTTTCATGGTTCTTGTTGTGACGTCTTCGTGACTTTATTCTCCACAATCTATACTGGTTTTGTCACAATTGATCACATCTATATTAGTCGCACACACGATTTCTTTAATAGATCAATTTTCTGCTGAGACATTTTTCTTGCTTCCACTAAAAAAGTTGTAATCTACCATTCACCCCCCCCCCCTCTGGTAGATTTTCATGTGCTCTTTGATCCTACAAGGTGGTTTCTTTCCTGGAACCTTTTACCATACAGGAGGTGGGCGGGTGAAGGGTGTGCAGCACGATCTTGCCTTTTCTTGATACGATGCTCCGTAGCACGAGGCGGTGCCTCTCGAGCCATTTGGGCCTCGTAGTTGGAGATATTCTCGTTTGAGGAGGTCAAAATTTTCCGTGACAATGGACAGATACATGCCGTCAATAAGAGTTGGTGACAAGAAATGCATTAAGGGGGGGTAATCTAAGGATTCAATTAGCAACAAACCATACTTGTCCATATCCCATGTGCGTACTAGTCCGGATAACCGGACTTGTCCGCACTAATTACGGACTAGTCCATTGTGCGGTTGTTCAAACGCTAGCTAAACAAATTTTGGTGTTTCTTAACACAAGAGTGTGATAGTGACAACGTGTAGTTGGAATGCATCAAGGAAACATGTATGGGTAATAGGAATCAAACTTATTGAGCAATACCAAGGAAAATTGAAGAGTTAGTGTTTGGTGAGAAAATTACAAAATCCTTCGATCCAAAGAGTTTGGAGAGTTTTCGATGCGGAATAGTCTGGGGTCATCGATCCACTTGCAATGTAGATTGATTCCTACGGAGAGATGTGAAGATTTGAAGGAGAACTCGCAAAATCACCTTGGGAGCTCTTGAGTGAGGAGAGAGAAGATGAGGGATGTTGTGAGGAAGAAGAAGAGTTTGCACCTGCACAAGAAGTTAAGGCGTCGGGATACCGGACTAGTTCGGCCTTGCGGACTCAACGCGGACTGGTCTGCATGTGCGGACTAGTCCGTGGTCACCTGGATATAGAAGTCTATATTTATATAGACCTTACGTATATATATATATATATATATATATATATATATATAAAAATATATATGAAGGGTCTAAGAGATATTTTGGACAAATATTTATTCACAAATATTCTTGATGAACATGATTAGTAAACACTCAAGAATCAAGCTATGACCATAATTCATCAAGATCTATAAATTAACATAGTTTTTAGTAAAAATCAAGGAGAGATGAGTTTTCTTCAAAAATCTTGAGTTTGAAGAAGTTAGCATTTAGATATACAAGATTCCAAGCAACTTTCCGAGCATGAAGGATATTTAGTTCATTTCGGAGCTCACAAAAGCGTTTTTAATCAAGTGGCTTGGTAAAGATATCGGCTAGTTGTTTTTCAGTGTTGACATGGGAAATGGTTGTGTCCCCTTTCATTGAGTGTTCTCTCAAAAAATGATCTCGGATGTCAATGTGTTTGGTTCTAGAGTGCTCAACAGGATTATGGGCAATATTAATGGCACTCTCATTGTGACAGAGTAGTGGAATATGGCTCATATTGTAACCGTAATCCCATAGAGTTTGTCGCATCCAAAGGAGTTGTGCACAACAACTCCCGGCTGCAACATACTCCGCTTCGGCCGTGGATAAGGCAATGTAATTTAGTTTCTTCGAGGACCAAGAAACTAGGGATCTACCTAGGAATTGGCAAGTACCGGAGGTACCTTTTCTATCTACCTTGCATCTGGCATAATCAGCATTCGGAGTATCCAATGAGATTGAATTTTGAACATTTAGGATACCAAAGGCCTAGGTTGGGTGTATGAACTAAATATCGCAAGATCCTTTTTACGGCTGTGAAATGGCTTTCCTTAGGATTGGAGTGAAACCTTGCACACATACATACACTGAACATGATATCGGGCTTAGATGCACATAAATAAAGTAGAGAGCCAATCATGGAGCAATATACCTTTTGATCCACGTTAGGTCCATCTTCATTAAGGCCTAAGTGTCCATTTGTCGCCATGGGAGTCTTTATGGGCTTCGCTTTGTCCATGCCAAATTTCATGAGAATGTCTTGGGTATACTTTGTTTGGATTATGAACGTTCCTTCCTTTAGTTGTTTCACTTGGAATCCCAAAATGTATCTCAACCCAACCATCATGGACATCTCAAATCTATCTATCATGATTTTACTAAACTCTTGACAAAAAGATTTATTAGTTGAACCAAATATGATATCATCAACATAGATTTGACAAATGAATAGATCATCATCAAAGTGCTTGTTAAACAAAGTGTAATCAATCTTACCAATTTTGAAGTCATTTTCAACTAGAAAACCTCTAAGGCACTCATACCAAGCTCTAGGAGCTTGTTTAAGACCATAGAGAGCCTTACGCAGTTTGAATACATGGTCCGGGTACTCTTGATCTTCAAACCTCCTCCTTGATCGGTGCGTTGAGGAAGGCACTTTTGACGTCCATTTGATACAGTTTCAAATCATGGTGCATAGCATATGCAAGTAATATACGAATTGATTCAAGCCTAGCTACGGGAGCAAAAGTCTCGTCGAAATCCAAACCTTCGACTTGTGAGTAACCTTTGGCCACAAGTCGTGCCTTGTTTCTTGTTACCACTCCGTGTTTGTCTTGCTTGTTACGGAAGACCCATTCAGTGTCGACGAAGTTGGACTTGGGTCTTTCAACAAGTTCCCATACTTCGTTACTCTTAAAGTTGTTCAATTCTTCTTGCATCGCCATCACCCAGTTAGGATCTCTTAGTGCATCTTCAACCCTGTATGGTTCTAAAGAGGATAAAAAAGAATAGTATTCACAAAACTTAGCCATACAAGACAGTGTTGTCACTCCCTTTTGGATGTCACCAATTATGTTGTCGACGGGGTGATCTCTTTGTATGCTTTGGTTTACTCTTGGATGTGGCACTTGTGGTCTTGAATTCTCATGATCATCATCTTCTTGGTCTCTCCCTGTATGGTTGCCCTCATTATTGTTTTGATTATCTTGATCTCCTTGAGGTTGATCTGGTGTGGAAGCTCCCACCTTGATCATTTTTCTCTGTTTGTGGTTCATTTTATTCACTCAGATTTTGAGGTGATGCTTGTGGTCGAATATCGCCAAGTGCCATTCTTCTGAATGCTTGACATGGAGCTTCTTCTTGGTCTAGCACACACTTATCAACTTGCTCTACTTGAGATCCATTAGTTTTATTGAACACTACATCACATGCTACTTTAACAAGTCCAGAAACTTTCTTAAAGGCACAATAAGCGTAGGAGTTCGAATCATAGCCAAGCAAGAAACCTTCATCGAACTTTGAAGAACTTCGAGGTCCTAGGATTCTTGTTTAGAATATAACATTTTGAACCAAAAACTCAAAAGTATGAAATATTTAGTTTGTTACCAGTGAGTAGTTTATATGAGGTTTTCTTGAGTAAACGATGAAGGTATAGTAAATTTATAGCGTGACAAGCGGTGTTAACCTCTCCAGCCCAAAACTGGTCTAAAGTCTTGTATTCATCGAGCATTGTCCTTGCCATCTCAATGAGTGTTCTGTTCTTCCTTTAAGATACCCCATTTTGTTAAGGAGAGTAGGGCGCTAAAAATTTGTGCTTTATTTCTTCTTCATCTAGATACTCCTCAACTTGAGTATTCATGAACTGTATTTCATTGTCACTTTGTATGTTCTTGATCGTCAATGTGAATTCATTTTGAGCTTCACCTGAGAAACTTCTTGAGTGTTCCTTGAGTTTTTGTCTTATCATGAAAAAAGAAAACCCACGTGAAGCGTCAAAAATCATCGACAATGACTAAACTATATTTATTACCGCCGATGCGTATGAAAGAAATTGGACTGAATAGGTCTACGTAGAGGAGCTCAAGCGGTCTTGTTGTAGTCATGACATTCTTCGCAGGATGGGGCGCTCCTACTTGCTTCTCGGCATGGCACGCGCTACAAGGCCTATCTTTCTCAAAAAGAACATCGTTCAAACGTCGGATGTGATCACCTTTTAGATGTTTTTGTAGATTCATCATACCAACATGTGCTAGCCGTCTATGCCACAGCCAACCCATGTTAGTCATTGCAATCAAGCATGTGTCGAGTTCAGCTTTATCTTTGTTGAAATCAACTAGATAAAGTTTTACCTTTAACACACCCTTGAATGCAATAGAATTATCAATCCTTCTAGAGACAGTCACACCATCATTAGTGAATAAACAATTATAACCTTTGTCACATAGTTGAGATATGGACAAGAAGTTATAATCTAAGGAATCAACATATAAAACATGAGAAAGTGTATGTTGTGATAAAATTATTATTTTATCGGTACGTAGCACCCTTCCCTGACTATTGTCACCAAAATAGATGCCTTTGCTTGAGTCTTCATTTTGTTCATACTCCACGAACATTTTTTTCTCCAGACATGTGATTTGTGCATCCACTATCTAGCACCAATTTTACTCCACCGGATGCATATGCCTACAAAAAGAAATTATCCTTTGGTCTTATGTACCCAAGCTTGTTTGGGTCCTTTGAGGTTAGTGACAAGTGACTTGGACACCCACACACGAGACTTGGTGTTCTCATGGTGTGGCCCAACATGTTTAGGATGAACTTTTCAAAAACTATTTTTCATAAGCAAATATGAAGCTTCAAAGATTCTAAACAAGATTTGTTGTTCATATGAGTTCACAATGTTAAATTTATCAACATTATTATTATTTCCAACTCCGGATGAGTTTCCCTTGACAAAAACAATGTGATCCTTGTCATTCTTGTGGGTTCTAGTTTTTTGCTTTTCACCATGAGAATACTCAATGACATTTTTAACATTAAAAGGTCTTGTGACCAAGTATGAACTCCGTGCATACTTGACCTTCTCCTTTTCAAACATGCCACTTTGGGAAGGATGCTTGTATTTTGTCAAGTTTGACCTTTCTTTCAAGTTAGTGTCACTTTTAGCACATGTACAAGTTATGACAGTTTTAGATTCAATATGTTGAGAAGGTGAGCTTTAAGAGGATAAAGAACAACATTGCTTGAGTGACTCAACTTGCATCTCAAGGATCTTGTTAACTTTGGTTAAGTTAGCAAGTTCATCCTTGATAGTGATGTTTGAGTCTTTTAACTTCAAACAAGTCTCCTTGGTAGAAGCTAACTCAAGTTCAAGTGATTTACTTCACTCCTTTTCAATCTCAAGAAGCTTTTCAATCTCAAGATATTTCTCCTTTTGGAGAATGATCATATCTTCTTGTGATTGACTAGTTCCTCCTTACCAACAATCTCATCCATTAGAATTTTCATTTTAGCTATAGTATTTTTATCTAAACCTCTAAGCATGTCTCCACCATCACTAGAATTATCAATATCACTCGTAAAGGAATGCGAGGAGGAATAGTGTTAACGTTTCTTTTTCCTTCCTTGGCCATTAGGCATGTTTGGTAGGTGTCCTTCCATGCTCCCATGGTTGGGAAGAGAGTGTACTTCATGGTAGGCTTCTTAATAGCTATAGTGGCCATCTCCTCTTCTTCTTCAGATGAGGGCTCATCATTGGAGTCCCACTCCTTCCCTAGATGTGTTTGGTCATATTGGTTCTTTTTCTTGAATACTTTATTTTGTTGAGGCTTGTCGTCTTTACTCTTCCCCTTACCGTTTTCATGTGGGCAATCAACTATGAAATGATCATATTCTCCGCAATTATAGCATGTGCATCTCATCTTGGATCTTTGCCTGTCCTTATGTCTTCCTTCACTCGAACTACCACCCTCTCTTCTTCTCATCATTTTCTTGAATTTTTTGATGAACAGGATAATGTCTTCAACATCGACATCAGTGCTTTCATCATCACCATCATCTTCCTTTGGAGGTTCTCGAGTTTCTTTTGATGTGGGCTTGCATGTTTCCTTTAGAGCAACTCCTCTCTTCTTTGCCAGGGTAAGGCTGACAAGTTCCTTGACATGCTGGGCTTCCTTCTCCATCATTTTGAAGTTGATGATTTTGCCAAGAATTTTGTCCAGGGTCATTTTGTGAAACCCGAGACTTTCTCTATTCATGGAGTAGAGTGTCAAGTTTTGAGGCATAAATGCTCTAAAAATCAATTTGACCACTCCATGATCTATTCACTTCTTGCTATCATAGGCTCGGACTTTGTAGATGAGAGATTTTAGTCAATTGTACATGTCTTGGGGTGATTCACCTTCTTCGATAACAAATCTTCCCAATACACCTTCAATCATCTCAATTTTAGCTCCACGTACATGAAACTCACCTTCATGTGTGGTTTTGAGAGTATCCCAAATTTCCTTAACAACTTTGAGTCCATACACTTTGGTGAACTCGTCTCGGCTCAATGATGAGGTGATTAAGCTGCAGCTTGAGCATTTTGTAGAATGGCTTACTCTTGATCTGAAGTTAGCTCTTCATCATCATCGAGAATATATAGCCCTGTACACCCTATATGCCAAAGACTTGGGTTAAGAGATATAAGGTGCATTTTCATGTTTTGTCTCCACATTGAATACTTATTTCCATCAAAGTATGGTGCTTTGCCTAAAGGAATTGACAAGTAATGATTATTAGAATTTAAGCACTCATAGTTAAAAGAATATTGGGAGTAGTCTACGTAACTACTCCATTTTTGCTTATTTTCTTCAGTCTTCTTCCCTTTGGCGGAGAGTGCCTTCTTTCGCATAAGTGCCTGTAGTTGAAGCATCTCCTAATCATCATCCTCACAGTCTTGAATGTCATTGAGGAGTTTCTCTAGTTTTTGGTTTTCTTCATCGTCCCTCTTTTCATGGTTGAGGCCCTTGTTTTCACCCTTGATTTCAGACATCGTCTCTTCGAGGGTTGATTCTCTTTTGAAGAGTTTGGCTCTAATACCAATTGAATGTAGCCTGGGGGTGGGGTGAATAGGTTTTTTGAATTTTTATCGATCCTTGAAACACTTAGCGAAGAAATCAAATACAGAGAGGCTGGACTTATCCGTTATGGAGCCGACCAGTCTGGTATATGCGCACTTAAAAGTGTGAAAGTAAATCTATAATTCTTCTTCTAGTATTCTATGCAGCGGAAAGCAATTGGCAACTTCAGTATAATATGACGATGAAGTAAGAGATTGCAACTATCAAGTTTAATACAATCTTTTAATGAAAATTAAACAAGAATTTGCAAACCCTACAATATGATCAAAATGTAGAACAAGAACATGCTATACAAGATTTTATCCCGAGGTTCGATTGCACATAGGAATCTATGTCCCTGTTGGGGAGCACACAAAGGATAAGGTCTTCACTAACCCTTTCCTCGTTGAATCGCCACAAAGGTCGATTCTCAATTACTAACCGCACAAAGGGTTGAGGGCTCCACAAAGATTACAACGAATGAACATCACCAAACATACTCAAAAGATGTATAATTATCAATGAGAGTGTGCAAGAGATCAAACCCAAGAGCTCAAGATCATAAAGAACAAATTCTCTCCTTTATCTAATCCCTAATCCTCAAGGATTTGATCCTTTTTGGTTTAGAATGAGTGGACAGAGGTGTTTTTTGTGCTCCGGAGAGGCGTGGCGACGCAGGGGTTCAAGTGATTATGTTACATCGCTGTGCCCCTCTTTTTATACCAGGTTTTACAAACGTTACCGTTAGGTTTCGTGACGTGCGGACTAGTCCGTTATTGGACACCGGACCAGTCCGATGTGCGTTTGTGAAAAACCCTAAGTGTTGAGGGTACCAAACTAGTCCGTTATGGTGTGGACTAGTCCGTTTTTGTCTCAAAGAGTTTTCGGACTAGTTCGATCAATATCGGACTTGTCCGCTGTGGTGAAAAATGTGAAGAACTAAGGACAAGTATGCACTTGGGGGTCTTGTCCGTTTTCTTTCAAGAGAATTTTCAGAATAGTCCGGTCAATATCGGACTAGTCCGCTCTTGTGCGAAACTTGAAGAGCTGCGGACAAGACCGCACCTGGAGGACTTGTCTGTTTTTATCTATAGAGATTTCGGACAACTCCAGTCAATATCAGACTTGTCCGTTATTTTTGAAACTTGTGCAGTTAGTGTGATCTCATCACTTGAGCTCTTGTGATGTGTTACTCCAACACACTCCTAACAAATTAAATCTACCCTATTCAAATATTGAGCCCTTTTTCTTTTGGATCCTCATTCTCCTTCCTTTTTTGCTTTCTATCTCATCTCTTGAAACCTGTTGTCATCTCGACAATATTTTTAGGATCTCATTTGTTTGTCATTAATAAACCAAAACCCACTAGGGATGTCTAGATGCACTTTCAGAAAGGTCCAACAGGTTGGATTATGCCTAAGGCTACGGCTGATGTGGTTATGGTTCGATTATGGAAAGTTTCAAGTTTGCTTTTGTTAGATTTTGTGTAGGTCACAAAGTTGAATTGTATTAGGGATGGTTGATACGTTCCTAAGGTGTTTGTATGTCTGTCTTAAGAATGCTTGTATTTGTGTATAGAAGAGTCTTGAGCAATTATGGAAAGTTTCGGTTGAAACTGAGTAGGATTAGAGTCTTAGTTTGGTTTGGGTTGGCCTTAGGGCTGGTTATAAAACCAAGGGAGGCCAGAGCTCGTGGTGTAAGATGACTTTTGGCTGTTCCTCTTATTTTTTAGGAGCTTTTGTGTCTTGTTCGTCCGACTTGTTTTAGACATGTTTTTCTTGTTGAGTTTCTGCACAGCACTACGTTGTGTCGGTGTTTTTATCATAACTCAAGTTTTACATATCCAATTGACGTGATTCTTTTTGTGTTGTCTTCACAACTTGATCATATATCATCTTTGAAAATTTCAGGATCATTATATTTGTGGTTTGTGATCTACACGAGTTTCTTTGCAGTATTGAAGATATGTTTTTTACTCGGGTAGAACAGATCGATTCACCTTTGTTTCGATCATAACTTGAGTTTTGCACGACAATTTTCCGTGATTCTTTTAGTAGTGTGTTCGTGACTTGATTATATATAATGTATACTACTTTTTTCATGGTTGAACACATTTAGATCAGTTGCACACACGGTTTTATAATAGATTGATTTTCTGTCAAGGGGTTTTCGTTGTTTCCGCTGAAAGAGTTTCAATCTACCATTCACCCCCCCCCTCTGGTAGATTTTCACGTGATTTTAGATCCTACAATTGATATCAGATCAAAGGTGCTCTAATCTTTGTGATTTGCGTGTCTTTTCACTAATCTACATGGAGAAATACTGCGCAATACCTTGTGTGTTCAATGGCATTGATGTTCAGGTTTCAAAGGCACGTATGGAGGCTTTCATCCAGGCACAAGGCATCGCAATATGGGAAAAGGTGTACAAGCCATACGAAGTGCCACTAAATGATCAAGTCATGATAACGAACATGAGAGATGTCGACAGCAATAACAAGGCTCGCAACTTGATCATACAAAGATTGACTCAAAGTGACTTCGATCGTGTTGCACACCTCCGATCAGCGTACGATGTGTGGAAAGCACTTTGCGACTACCACGAAGGATCCAACATGATAAAAGAGATAAGGCAAGATATGTTCAAGAAAGAATATATACGCTTTGAGATGCAACCTGGTCAGTCTATCAATGATTTATTTGCTCGCTTTAATAAAATTCACAGCAACTTGTGTAGCATCAATGTTAATTTTTTAGATGCTGAGAATGCTAGGCAATTACTAAGTGCAATAGACATGTCAATTTGCGAGATGAAAGTTACATCTATTCTTGAATCTACTATCTTGAGTACACTTAAATTAGATGTTCTATATTCCAAGTTAAAAACTTATGAAATTGACATTATATCACTGAAAAATCCCAGCAAGTCTCTTGCATTTGTTTCACAACGTGACATGCCTAGTTCTAGTCCATCTTCATCATGTGGTACACTTGCTTTGCTATCTTCTCTAACCCTCGAACATGTTGAAGAATTTCTAGATGAGGAGCTATCACTTCTCTCCACTCGGTTCTCAAAAGTATTGCAAAATGTGAGAACTAGAAGGAGAGCAAGTGGTGGTTCTCTATGACACCCGGTTCCAAAAATAAACCAAGTGAACGCATATGTGTGCTCAAGAGGTTGATCACACATACATGAGTGCATAAAAAACGATACACAAAAAATTACCATAGCACAGATTAATTAAAAAGGTGATCTTATTACAATATTCAAATAATCCTCAAATTACAGACTCTAATGATCATTATTAATGAAATATGAAAACTAATGCAGCGAAAATAATCTAAACATTAAGCTAAGCAAACTAAGCATAGAGGATAGTGCGGCTCCAAGCAACACCACAGGCAAGTCGACGGCAGCACACAACCTGCTACTCCGCATTATCCTCAGGGTACTCCCAAACATCCCTTGAAACTGTTGGTTGGGAAATTGCAAGGATGAGCACATGTCGTACTCAACAAGTGTGGGAAAATAATGACATGTATGTTAAACAAGGAATGATAATAAATAATGGCTATTTGATAAAAAGTACATTTAAAACATCTAAAAAGCATCTTACAATGTCTATGTGAAATTTATCCCATCATACACCAAATAAACATAATATTTCATATCCATCATTCATTATGAATCCATATACCATATTATTACCATCATCATTAACAATGTCCATTTATCACTATTCAATCCATAACCATAACCATACCACAACCAAAACCATTACCATCCCAAATCCCAGGTTCCACTCTAATCATGGAAGTTGTCCAGGTGCTCATAACCTGGAGCACGACTATCATGATAGTTTTTAACACTCTATGAAGGTTTTATCATATTAGCCACAAGTTCGTGATTTCATCACCCATCTGTGAATAAATAAACCTACCTTATGCCAATTACATTTCCTTAGGCGTATGGCCAAAGGATCACAAAATAGCTTTTACAAAGGGATACCAGCATATTCAGACCCACTGAGGTTTCACCGGTGCTGATGCCTCCAACTGAGCACATCCAACCAAGGGCCTCCTCTTGTGCCGTTCATATCCCAGGGCAGTCTCTCTACTATTGCAAACCCAACCGACTCTCATACCCCGCTCCCCCAAATGATCTGAACAATACTGGCAATACACTAATAAATTGGCTAAGCTGCACCCGTACTTGGCCTTGTGGTGGCACTATTGTCCTGTCATATTCTCGCATGAACCGGTCCTTAGATCTAAAGAAAGCAAAACCACCATATCATCCAACCCAATCCATGAACCATGCTTGCTTAGATATCCCATGTCCCATGTTACCAATAAATCATGTGAATCAATTCTTATCATCCATAAGTTCATTAATTCATAGTTAAGCCATTTGGTTATTTTGCCATCCCAATTAATTAGAGGTAAACGAAAAGGTAAAATACGCTTTTCGACACTCTACAATGTATTCCAAGCGACAAGGATGGTCAAACAAGTCTAGTAAACACCTATCTTAGGTTTCCCATCAATTTTATACAAGTATGCAGTTTTACAAACAAAACACTTAAAAATAGGATCAAAGTGATCAAGGAAACTTGCCTTGCTCTTGAGCTTGGTTTTGATTGAAAGCTTCGAAGTTATGATGCTGGAGGTCCTCGACAGCACCATCTAAAGCAACACCTTCTAATCCGCGAAATAGACATACAAAATAAGCATTACAACCAATAAATCCTCATATATTAAACAATATGCTATGACATGCATGATTAATTCAACTATGTGGTAAATCATGTTATTAGGTTGATATCATAGCCTACTAACTAGTTATAATTAAGTATTACATGTTAGAACAAGTTTTAAGTCATTCGGAGGATATTAAAGAAGTTCCTGGAATTTTCAGAATTGATAGACCGGACTAGTCTGCAGTGATGTCGAACATGTCCGTTCTAGAACAAAAAGGAAATCGGACTAGTCTGCACTGGACCGGACAAGTCCGTTGGCTAGGGGTTTTGGCGAGTTTCCAATTAGAGCATGATTTTAGTTAATATAAAACCATAATTTACGTATAAAATGTAGATCTAAGATAATTACCGTGAATCCTAGGTTTCAAAGGTCGAGGATTTGAGAATTTAACGTCGAGATCAAAGGAGAAGAAGAATTGATAAAAGAGGGGTGTTGACGTTGAAGGATTGATGATGAAGATCGCAGCGGCGACGATGATCTTGGTTGATCCTCCTCCTTCCCCCCTTCTCCCTCTTCTCCCTGCGGTGGAGGCTCCTTAATCATGGCTCTCACAATCTAGGGTTAGGAGTTCTTCAATTGTGACAAAGGGGTGAATGGTTGGGGTGGTGGGGTGCTTATATAGAGGTGAAGAAGATGTAGGGTTTGGGTGGATTTTGAGTTTGAGGCGGTGGAGGCTGGGGTGGGGTCCCACATGGGCCCCACAAGGGTTGGACACAACATTCTTGGGACCAATTAAGGCAAAACCCCAATAACATATCGTGGAGGAAAAACTGAATCCGAGTCGGGCATACTGGACAAGTCCGCTAGGGGCCGGACAAGTCCCATCAGAAACATAGGCTTGAACGGACAAGTCTGGAGGAGATTTGCACAAATCTGGTGTTTTCCAGAGACCAAAATGGACAAGTCCGGTGTTCGGTCGTACAAGTCTGGAGGCTTGTTCAGTTTTCCAAAAATCAGACAAGCAGAGGGGTTACCGGAGAACTCCAAAGAGTTCTAGTAGCGAAGAACGGACTAGTCCGCAACTGAAAATGGACAAGTCCGGATAACAACAGAAATTTTTTCGGACCAATCCACAACAAAAAGTGGAAAAGTCCGGGGGACCGCAGAGAGCAAAAACGGACTAGTCTGTGGTCCAAATCGGACAAGTCCGCACTATTGCTTTTAGATGCTGTTTTGGTTCTAATTCATTTTAAACTTGTTCCTTTTTATGTTGCGTAATGCTAAACATGTATAAGAATGTCTGCTATGCATGATGGATGAAAATGAGGGTGTTACAAACCAACCACCTTAAAATGAATCTCGCCCTCGAGATTCAACGTAGAAGGAAAGAGATAGGGAAATTCTCTCTTGAGGTCTTCTTCTAGCTCCCAAGTTGCTTCTGATTCTGCATGATGCTTCTATTGTACTATGAACCTTCGAAACACCTTTTTTCTTGTGACTCTCTCCTTAATTTCTAAAATTTTGACAGGTTCCTCAGCATAAGTCAAATTTGCCTCGAATTCCAATTCTTCAATTGGTACTTGTTCTTTCGGTACACTTAAGAATTTTTTGAGCTGGGAAATATGAAACACATCATGAACATCGGAAAGATGCGTTGGCGTCTCAACTATATATGCCACTTCTCCATGTTTTCCCAAAATCTTGAATGGCCCAATATATCAAGGTGCCAACTTGCCTCTGATATTAAACTGCTTATGACCTCGCATGAGTGATACTTTGAGGTATACGAAGTCTCCCACTTCAAAGGCTATGTTTCTCCGCCTATTATCCGCATAGCCTTTTTGACTTGATTGAGCAGCCCTCAAATATTTGCGGATTATCGGAACTTGTTTTTAGCTTCTTGCAACATGTCAGGTCCAAATACTTGGTTCTCTCCTGTCTCATTCCAAAACAAGGGTGTCCTACACTTTCTTCCATATAGTGCTTTATATGGCAACATTTTCAAACTTGCTTGGTAACTGTTATTGTAAGAAAATTCAGCATACGACAAGCTTTTGTCCCAATTGCGTCCATGCTTCAAGGCACAAGCTCTCAACATTTTCGAAGATTTGATTAGTCCTCTCTGTTTGTCCATCCATTTGAGGGTGATATGCAGAGCTGAAATTTAACCTTGTACCCATAGCTTGATGCAGTTTCTTCCAGAACCTAGAGGTGAATTGAGAACCTTGGTTAGACACTATTTTCTTGGGTACTCCATGTCGGCATATAATTTTCTCCATGTACAACTCAGCTAATTGTACAGTGGTATACTTCTTGACAGGAATGAAATGAGATGTGCTCAACCGATCCACAGTCACCCATATTGAGTCGTAACCAGACTAGGTTCGCGGTAATCCAACTATGAAGTCAATACAAATTTCTTCCCACTTCCATTCTGGATTCTTCAAGGGCTGCAACAATCCAGCTGGCCCTTGATGTTCAGCTTTGACTCGTTGGCACACATCACACAAGGTAACATATTCAGCTATGTCCTTTGTCATGCCATCCCACCAATAACAAGTCTTCAAGTCCTTGTACATCTTTGTACAACCGGAATGAGTTGAGTAAGGCGAGTCATGTGCCTCCTTTAATATAATTTCCCGAATATGCTTTATGTTAGGCACAACAATTCTTTTCCCAAGCCTTAGAGTGCCTTGGTCATCCTCATCAAATCTAAATTCTGTCCCTTCTTGGGTTCTTTCCTTAATTTCCATGATTTCCTCATCCTTGACCTAACCTTCTAGAATTTCTTGTTCTAAGGTAGGATTTAACTCCATTATTCCCATCTCATTCACAAATCCAAGATTCAACCGTTCAAACTCCCTGCATAGCTCGGATGGCAATTCCCGAACCATGAGTTGGTGGCTTACTCCTTTCCGACTCAAAGCATCAGCCACTACATTAGGCTTCCCTGGATGATAGTTGATTCCAACATCATAGTCCTCGATAAGCTCCAATCATCTTAGTTACTTCAAATTCAAGTCCATTTTTGTGAATATGTACTTGAGACTCTTGTGATCCATATAAATTTCACACCTGTGACAAAGAATGTAGTGCCTCCATATCTTCGAGGCATGCATTACGGCTCCAGGTTGGAGATCATGCGTAGGATAATTCTGCTCATGTTTCATCAATTGTCTCGGTGCATAGGCTACCACTCGTCCTTCTTGCATGAGCACAGTCCCTACCTTGAGACATCACAATGAATATCAAAAATTTTGCTCACATCCGGCAAAACCAACACAGGTGTTGTTGTTAGCCTCTTCTTAGGCTCCTCAAAACTGTCCTGGCAAGCTTGAGTACATTGGAATGCTTTGAATGTGGTAAGACAAGATATTTTTGTACATAATTCCCTAACCTTTCAGGTCCTTCTACCTGTGAAAAAAAGCAAAATAAGTTCAAGTCCTCTTCTGGTAGCAAGAACAAGAAAAAGAAGACTTTCACAAAATGCCAAGGGGTGGACCATATGTTCTCCACTCTACTAGACAACAACTTGAGCAATGTGGACTCCAAAAGTGATGAGGATGAAGACAATTCGGCAACTATGTGTCTCATGGTAGGCAACTCAAGATCAAGTATGGAGCAGGTAGAACACAACAGCGACAATGAAGAGTTATGTCCCACTTCCAAAGAAATGTGTAATGCTATTTCTCGTGCCACTGTTATTGTTAAAAAAAGGACAAAAAACTTAGGAACAATGTTGTTAAAATTGAATCTCTAGAATCTGAAAATTAATCATTTAAAATCCTTGATTCCTTGTGATGATTCTTGTTCCTCGCATGAGCTTATATATGAACAATTGTCCTCTTTAAGAAGTGCGCACACCTCCACACTTGATAAGCTCGAACTTGAAATTGAAAAGAACAAAAAGCTTGCAGCACTTACTGATGAAAACTTGTAAGATGCTTGCTGTTCTACAATTGATTTGCATTGTTCTACTTGTGATAATCTTGATAAGAAACTACACAATGCTATGAATGAGATTTCTATATTGAACATTGCTTTACGTTTTCATGAAGTTAAATATTGTTCTAATTGCAAACTAAAAGGAAAAACTTCATGTGAAAACTGCCTAGATTTGTCTAAGAAACTTGATGATATGAATAGGATACTAGAGTGGTTTTGCATTTGCAATAAGAACCTAAACTTGCTTCCAAATTTTTAGAGTCTTGCAATGATAAAACTGGTTGAGGTTTCGATTCTCATGCTCGTGCTAAGGCACATCGATCTAAAATTGTAAAGTCATTAGGAAGTGTTTTGTTTCAAACAGTTCCTAAACATAAAGAATTGGTTTTCAAATCTACAGGGGTGCTGTCTCATTCAATTTCTAATAATCATATTGCTTGCTCATTTAGACATGAACACAAAGTTAAATTTCATTGTACCTACTATGGTACAGATGGTCATGTCATAGATTTTTGTTATAGACCAGCTAAACAACAGAAAAAGGAAATGATTGCTAGATCACATGACAACCATGCAAAACTTACTGCACATGCTGAACCGAATGTTAGAAACAGGCAACCTGATGTAATGAGCCAAAAAAAGGCAAAGTTTGCTCCCAAACCTACTGTTTTTCGTGCTACACATGTAACACCTCATAGGTCAACAGTTGAGTACAAAAATCCTCAAACTTTGGCTCATAATCCTGTTGTTTTATCTCAGCATTCGCATGTTATTCCTACTGGACATCGTGAGACTCAGTACTAAATTTCTAAATGCCTTTTGACTAACCCCAGTATTGAGTCATCACGTATTGTGCATCTACGTAGGTTACATGCTTGATGAAGGAGAACATTTGAATTGTGGATTCAGGTTGCTCACGCCACATGACTGGTAA
The DNA here is from genome assembly GCA_036927565.1 of Tuctoria greenei. Lineage (NCBI taxonomy): Eukaryota > Viridiplantae > Streptophyta > Magnoliopsida > Poales > Poaceae > Tuctoria > Tuctoria greenei. Next base: position 54,202,517 of record JAYESD010000001.1, read on the forward strand.
CAAAGAATGGTTCTCCTGCCTCTCTTTTGTGTCACGTGTAGAGAATGTTACTTTTTCTGATAATTCTTCAACTCCTATAATTGCTAAGGGTTCGGATAGAGTTAATAATCACTACACTTTCAAAGATGTGGCACTTGTTAAAAATTTAAAATACAACTTGCTTTCTATTCTACATTTGATAGATGAAAACCTGGAAACTATTTTCACTAAAAATTGCTGCAAGGATGTAGATTCAAATAGTGAGCCGATTTTTAACATGTCTCGATTTAGAAGAGTTTTTAAAGCTGATTTTGTTATCTCATTATGTAAGCATAGGTGTCTAGTTGTTAATGATTCAAAAGACTTATATTTTTGGCATGATAGACTTGGTCATGTAGGCTTTGATCATCTCACGCGTGTTAGTGCTCTTGATCGTATACGTGGGATGCCTGAGCTCAAAGGGGACATAGAAATTGTGTGCTCTTCTTGTAAACATGCTAAGATGGTTGCAGGTTCACACGCTCCTCTCGGGACAACGTTTGCACCTTGACACCGTAGGTCCTTCACCTTTTCAATCTTTCGGAGGTAAATGGTATGTTCTTGTGATTGTTCATGATTATTCTAGATACTCTTGGGTTTACTTTATGGCATCTAAGAATGAAGTTTTTAGTCACTTTAGAACTTTATTTCTTATATTATCAATTGACCACCCAGGATCTTTAAAAGCAATTAGAAGTGATAATGGAACTGAATTTAAAAATCAATCGTTTGATCATTTTGTGCTGAAAATGGAATACATCATCAATTTTCTTCACCCTATGTACCTCAAATAAATGGTGTCGTAGAGAGAAAGAATAGAACCTTAGTTGAGATGGATAGGACTATGCTTAATGAATCTCAAACTCCTAGAAATTTTTGGATAGATGCAATTACAACCGCTTGTTATGACTCAAATCGTATTTTCTTGCGTGCTACGCAAGGTAAAACACCATATGAACATTGTTTTGGACATAGGCCTAGTTTCACACACTTTTGGGTCTTTGGTTGTAAATGCTTTGTTAAGAAACATGGTAATCTTGATAAATTTGGACCTAGATCTGTTGATGGCATGTTTCTTGGTTATGCATCTCAAACTAGAGGCTACCGTATGCTTTTACTTGACACTAAAAAAATTGTGGAGACTTGTAAGGTTTCTTTTGATGAAACTAGCCCAGGTACTAGCTCTTATATTGCAGGTCTAGATCCATATACGCAGGACGAGAGTATTTTCATCAATGAAGATGAAAAAGTGGTGCTGCTGCTCGAAAATTCAGAAGCAAATGACGTTGATAACGCTGCTAATTTTGCACCACTACCAGCACCAACAACTTTTGCAGCTGATACAGATCGTCCTCAAGCCATTTTTATTTGATCATGAAAGCTCAACATGTAGATAGTTGATTTATTATTTTTTTCATTATTAAAAGCACTTGTGAGCATGCAACAAGTTCAAAATAGCAAGAAAGTTCGATCATGACCAGATTTTTTGTAAGTAATTATTCCAATTAATCATGGAAAAAACTAAAAAATATATAACACAAGTAATGTAGTAAGAACATTCAGCATGTAAAAGGAATCACAAAGTCATATATATATGAAACACTATGCTCATATTATTTTTAATTTAGATTCACACATAGACTTCCCAAGTTTCAAGAACTCTGGCTTAATTTAAGCTAGGAGGATGCATAACCTCTATTTCACTATGAATGAAACAAAAACGAGTGAAATCCAAAGGTTTTGTAAAAATGTCAGCCAATTGTTGTTCGGTATCTACATGGTGAAGCACAATGTTTCCCTTTTCAATATTATACAGAGAAAGTGATACCTAAAGTCAATGTATTTTGTTCTAGAATGTTGCACGGGGTTTTTAGCAATGCAAATGGCACTAGTGTTATGACAAAATATTAGAACACTATCTAGATCAACACCATAGTCCTTAAGTTTTTGAACAACACAAAGAATTTGTGAGCAAGCACTAGCAACAGCTACGTATTCATATTCGGCCGTGGACTGTGCAACTGAACTTTGTTCTCTTGTGGACCAAGCAACAAGTGAATTACAAATAAAATGGCAAGCACCCAAAGTATGTTTCCTATCAATCCTACCACCTCCAAAATTAGCATTCGAAAAAAGATTTCAAAGTAACGGTTGAGGAAGAAGGAAGAAAAATGCTAAATTTTTGAGTTGCATGTAAGTACATGAGAATTCTTTCGATAGCTTGACGACGTGAAGCACGTGAGGAAGCTTGAAATCGTGCACAAAGGCATACACTGAATTGTATGTCCGGTGTTGATGTCGTGTGGTACAAAAGTGACCCGATCATACTTCTATATTCTTTTTGATCCACGGGTTCACCATCTTCATCAAGTTGAAGTGTCGTTGTTGTTCCCATTCGTGTCCGAAGAGGCTTGCTTTTGTCCATGTTGAAGCGCTTAAGAAGGTCTTTCATATACTTTGTTTGATGTACAAAAGTACCCTCCTTGGTTTGCCTTATTTGCAGCCCCAAAAAGTGTGTGAGTTCTCCCATCATAATCATCTAAATTATGAACTCATGATAGTTGAAAACTTGGACACAAGATCGTGAGAAGCACAACAAAATATAATATAATCCACATACACTTGAATGAATAATGAGTCATTCCATGCTTAAGCACAAAAAAGTTTTATCAGCCTTGCCCACGGTAAACCTCTTTTCAAGTAAGAATGTTTTTAACCTAGCGTACCATGCCTTAGGGGCTTGTTTGAGACCGTACAAGGCTTTGGACAGTTTGTAAACAAGATTAGGAAAATTTGGATTTTCAAAATCATTGATTGCTTGACATAAACCTACTCATCTATGTAGCCATTAATAAAAGCACTTTTAACATCCATTTGATATAACTTGAAGCCTTTAGATGCAGCAAAAGCCAACAAAATTCTTATGGCTTCCAATCTAGCAACAGGAGCAAAAGTTTCATCAAAATCAAGACCTTCAACTTGTGCGAAACCTTGAGCAACCAACCTAGTCTTATTTCTAACCACAACTCCATCCTCACTTTGTTTATTTTTAAACAGAAATTTAGTTCCAATTAAAGTGTGACCTTGAGGTGGAGATACAAGTTTCCAAACATTATATCTTTCAAAAAAATTTAACTCTTTGTTGACGTTTCTTAACGTCACAGATCATCTATAGTAAGAGATGAGGTCTACAAGCGCAGGAAAACTGTCGTGTAGCATTTCACCCAGGAGTATTCCCAAGGGTATCATATTTATCCCACAGGAAAGCAACAGAGTAAAGTAGACACTATTCTTATGATCAAGCTGTGGGATACTAATCAATTATCAAAATAGAGGTAAGTTGATAATATGGGTAGTGTGACACACACCTAAGCAATCTATTCTAAAGGGTAATAGGTCCTAATGGAGATTAGACTAAGAGTATGGGAGTTGCTCCTACAATGCTTCTAATATACATATACATAGCCTAGGTTAGATACTAATGAGCATGTCAACGGTGAATACTTATGCTAAGTTGTTCAACGTATTGGGCACAGGTTTACCCCTAGCAATGCTAGGACGACTTCTGCCAAGAGATAGTGGCATAGCCGAACGTGGAGGATTACAAAGCACAAATAGGGCTATCACCACCTACTGCCTATCTCTTATATTCGTGGGTCTACAAGACATCCAACGCTACTTAACTACCCTAGCACCATGCTAGCATATTAAGTAAATACTTAAGGAGCCATGGCACAAGCCAACCTATGGCAATGAACTTAATCATCGTTGAACCAATGTTGATACATAGCATAAGCTATTCATATTAACATGATCATATCATAACTAATTAGACTATAGTGGGGGTTTGTAGTATTTATGATGATAGATTGAGGGCGATATGGCATAATCATAAAGACTACTCCTACCACATACATGGAATCTACGATAAAACAAGAAATGCTTTATCCATGTATATGAATAAAACAAGACTAAATGTATTATCTTTATTATGCATAAAGTCACAAATATAAGAAAAGATACATGAGCCGTACCTTTTCCCAACTCGAACTTAGGACTAGATGCTCTCCTCTCTATAGCCTAACTCCACTAAGGGCTAAGAGATCTAGTGTACAGAATAGAATGATGCTCATGTGGTGTGTGTTGAAGTGAGGGCTGAGGGGTCCTATTTATAACTTGGAGAAGGGTTGGTTCCTGCCACCAAAAGCGCGCGAATCAGTCACCACAGACTTCTTAAAGTCATGAGGAGCCAGCACCTGGTGTTCGACCAAATTCGGTGCTACTACCAGGTCGGCTGATTAGGGAGGTCAGCCGACCTGGTCAGAGCTCCATTGGAGTTGTCCTTTCTCCAGGTCTCTACCAGGTGGTCCCCCTTACTGATATAGTGTGTACAACATTGGATGGCCTCATATACTTCCGTTTGTGGGCCATTTTATCCATGTGGTGCCACATGTTGGCGCTTGATTGGCTGGGATGATATTTTATAGGATCCATCACCTTGTTTCCCTCAATTCTGTATAAAATACCTGCATGCACTAATTTCTCCAAGTACAAGTGGAAATAGGTTAAATAGAAAGGTGATGTGTGCAAGAAATTATATTTCCTTCATATAATTGAGTTATACTGACAGGTGAAATTGGTATATAACAAGCGTCAACAAACTCCCTCAAGCTTATCCTTTGCTCGTCCCGAGCAAAGTCAGGACTTTAGGTTGATGATCAAGAGTTGCTACGATGATCTACTTTTCAAAATTACCATGTGCACAACAAAATACTCTACGTAGTATTGCAAAAATTGGCATTCTACTTCACCCATACTAAGTCATTATGGTGCTTATGCTTTCTTCTATTCATGAGTGGTTGAAAGATAAACAACAAATGGAGCACACATACCGTAGAGATCAAGTTCTGCTCAAATTTCGGAGAGCTAAATTTAGATTTTAAGTACGTCAAATTGATTCTCTCAATCACTTATTTGTGTATAGCGGAAATATTTCCTCACCAAGGAATTTTGCCTATACTCATCCTACCACTAAATAAGGCTTGTATGTGGAGCTTGGTAGGGAAAATAGTAGGCATATTTGCAACACATAATATTGCTAAGTCAAAAAAGCAAGACTTAGGAGAAATCGATTCAAAACTATTTGATTCAAGACTTGTGCTTGTGTGATGGAGTGGAAGTGGATGCGGATATTTGAGATGACTCCTTTTTCTTTGGACTCTCTTATTTTGCAGGGATGAAACATGGCTACTTTTCTCTCTCTCTTTTTTCTCTCATGCTTTTGATGTAATCATGTATATTTTTACTTCTTCTTTTTTTATGTAGCCATGTTTTGTACTATATGCATGAAATTTTGGAGAGAGTACTTATGATAGGAGGATGAGTCCCGATCTTCCGAGAGTATGGTAAACTTGATTTGGTGAAGATCTCGACGTTGATGATTGAAGGGTCCAAGCGAACGAAACCCCACAATCACTACACCACTGCTCCATTGGTTATCACCCATGTCACATGAATGAACTTTCCACAAAGGCTTAACCCTACAAGCGCAATCAAGAACACAAGCAATAACCGAGAATTTGCAATCAAAACTGAATTGATCACGAAGTGGGGTCTCACAACCGATGAACGGTGACACTGTTCAATGAGAGATTGTATCTAAGCAAAACCCACCCCTAATGTGGTGATGAATGCTGTATAAACAGGAGTTAGGGGCGTGCAAGTCCCCTGGACGCAACCCTAATGGGCTTCCACACCATACACGGGCCAGCAGCCCAAAGGACGGTGACGCAGCACCAGACAGATTCTGGACGCCCACTTGTTTTGCTGATTCACCTCAACTCAGAAGGAAGTTTGAGGTGCGGCCACTTCATTTGTAATCTTTATGAAATCCTGGTTCCAACCATATATATAATCTCCAAATCCGAATCCGTATGTGTTTGGGACGTCAATTTCGGTGAAGGCAGCTCCTGGACCCCGAGGTGGAGTCGAAGTCGAGTTGGGCATGGACTCCTCCTTGTTGTGGACGTCCCATCTCCTCCTCCTTGACTCCTTGGACTCCTCCAAGCCCTTGCTGGTCCTCTCCATTGTTCCTAATCAATAAAACATGCATAGAAACAAACGCAAGTTTTGAAAAACAAATGACAAGGTTAGAATGTACCTGGAGATCCAATTGTCGCGCCCTTGCACTAGTGATCGGTCCTTGTATTGTATACAAAGGGGAGATGTCCTCATCATCCTCCCCCTCTTGAATTGGAGTCGTACTCGACTCAAGCTCATCTTCCTCAACCAAGTATGGCTTCAAATCTGAAATGTTAAATGTGGGACTAACCCCAAACTTAGGAGGCAACTAAATTTTATATGCATTGTCATTTATCTTCTCAAGAACCTTAAAAGGTCCAGCAGCACGTGGCATGAGTTTGGACTTTCTCAAATCCGGGAACCTATCTTTTCTCAAATGAACCCACAAAAAATCACCGGGTTCCAATTTTACCTCCTTCCTACCTTTACTAGCAGCCATGTGATACTTTTCATTCATTTTTCAATCTGTAACTTAGTAATTTCATGCAGCTTAAGAATAAATTTAGAATGTTGTGTAGCATCTAAGATCACAATTTCAGTATGTGGTAAAGGTAGCAAATCAATTGGAGCATGAGGATTGAAACCATAGACTTCCATAAATGGACATAACTTGGTTGTGGAGTGAATAGACCTGTTACAAGCAAACTCAATATGTGGCAAACACTCCTCCCACAACCTCAAATTATCTTTCAAAACAGCCTGCAACATAGTAGACAAGGTATGATTAACTACCTCCGTTTGCCCATCAGTGTGTGGATGACAAGTAGTAGAAAACAACAACTTTGTTCTCAATTTTACCACAAAGTTCTCCAAATTTGGTTCAAAAACTTAGCATCCCTATCAGAAACAATAGTATTGAGAACACCATGCAAACGCACAATCACATTAAAGAACAAATCAGCAACATGTGAAACATTATCGGACTTGTGGCAGGGTACAAAATGTGCCATTTTAGAGAAACGATCAACAAGCACAAAGACACTATCCCTCGCCCCTTTGTACTAGGCAATCCTAAAACAAAGTCCATAGAAATATGCCCCAAAGGTGCACTAGGAACAGGAAGAGGCATATAAAGACCATGTGGGTTAAGTCAAGATTTAGCTTTGTTGCATGTCGTGCAACGTGAAACATAGTGCTCCACATCATGCCTCATTCGTGGCAAAAAGAAGTGAGCGGCCAGCACATACCCTGTCTTTTTAACACTAAAATGTCCTATGAAACCACCTCCATGTGCTTCCTGCAACAACAAAAGATGAACGAAGCTAGCTGGAAAACGCAACTTGTTAGCATGGTAGAGAAGGCCTGCACCCGGCAGGAATTTTTGCCACATTCTTCCCCCTCTACAATTGTCAAAGGCATCTTTGAAGTCCAAATCAGTAGCTTATAACCTCTTTATGGTTTCCAACCCACAGATTTTATGATAAAGTTTGGACAACATGGTATAACGTCTAGAGAAAGCATCGGCAATCACATTGTCTTTCCCTTTCTTATGTTTAATGATGTAAGAAAATGACTCTATGAACTAAATCCATTTAGCACGACATTTGTTCAGGTTAGCTTGTCCTTTAAGATACTTCAATGACTCATCATTTGAATGTATGACAAATTCTTTAGAGCATAGGTAATGTTGCTAAGTTTGCAAGACACACACTAAAGCATAAATTTCTTTGTCATATGTAGAATAATTCAGCGAAGGCCTGTGCAATTTTTCACTAAAGAAATCATCATGTTTACCTCCTTGAATGAGCACTCCTCCAATGCCAATGCCGCTCGCATCACATTCAAGATCGAAGGTCTTCTCAAAATTAGAATGTTGCAGCAATGGTGCTTGTGTGAGCTTTGACTTGAGAGCATCAAAAGCTTTACATTGTGCTGGTCCCATCGAAACGGCACTCCATGCTTTTTCAACTCGTGGGGAGGTGCCACAATGGTGCTGAAATCCCGCACGAAACATCGGTAGAAACGCGCGAGACCAAGAAAACCTCGAACCTGTGTGACCGTTGTCGGAAGTGGCCAGCTCGTGATGGCAACAATCTTTGCCTCATCCACCTCAATGCTCTGTGAAGTAACAACATAATCAAGAAAGGAACATGATTTGTGCAAAAGGTGCACTTCTCAAGCTTACCAAATAAACGTGCATTGCGCAACACATTAAAAACAACAGGCAAATGTTCAAGATGCTCATCATATGACTTGCTGTAATAAGGTATCATCAAAGTAAACCACCACAAATTTACCAATGAAAGCACGTAAAACCTCATTCATCAACCTTGTCGGTACCCTAAAAACCGTACACCCCTTGAGGTTACAAAGATCTCAAAGGAAAGTCATCTACTTGGTTTGAAGACCCTCGGAGGCCCACATGTCAGACATAATCGGACCCGCTCCTCCAACATGGTTAATCCCTAGGTCGCCACGTGTACAACCAAACCGGAGCTACCGTCCACAAGGGAGAAGCTACGGGCCATGTACCGAAATGGCACCTCCGGACTTAACCCCAGACCGAGAGAAGCTCCAGACCTGACACGTGTCTGGTAGCCCCGGAGCTACCTGTTTCCCACAGCAAGCTCCGGAGCTGCCACGTGTCCAATCGTCGGATCTTCAGCCTCTAACCTCCGGAAGACCCCACAACGGCTCCGGATCTTCAAAGGGTAATCAAGGACTTCAAGACCCGATTAAGCGTCATTAATACCATATTAATGACACTTAAACGGACGATCTTAACACCAGTAACGGTGCTGTCAAAGCCCGTTAAAGGGTCATTAAGAGCAATTAAACGTGTATCAATACACACTGTCGGTATCCTAAAAATCGTACACCCCTTGAGGTTACAAAGATCTCAAAGGAAAGTCATCTACTTGGTTTGAAGACCCTCGGAGGCCCACATGTCAGACATAACCGGACCCGCTTCTCCAACATGGTTAATCCCTGGGTCGCCACGTGTACAACCAAACCGGAGCTACCGCCCACAAGGGAGAAGCTCCGGGCCATGTACCGAAATGGCACCTCCAGACTTAACCCCAGACCGAGAGAAGCTCTGGACCTGACACGTGTCTGGTAGCCCCGGAGCTACCTGTTTCCCACAGCAAGCTCCAGAGCTGCCACGTGTCCAATCGTCGGATCTTCAGCCTCTAACCTCCGGAAGACCCCACAACGGCTCCGGATCTTCAAAGGGGAATCAAGGACTTCAAGACCCGATTAAGCATCATTAATACCATATTAATGACACTTAAACGAACGATCTTAACACCAGTAACGGTGCTATCAAAGCCCGTTACAAGGTCATTAAGAGCAATTAAACGTGTATCAATACTAGGAACCGCCGGGGCCACATGTCGGGCCAGGCTAACTTGTAACGGCCTGCCCTTGTACTATAAAAGGACAGGCCGACGATACACACAGGGGCGACAGGGCTAGAGGGACAGACATACGCGCCTCATACGCTAGTCACAAGCTCATACTGCTAATACAACACCAACACACTCGTGGAGTAGGATATTACGCTCAGGCGGCCCGAACCACGTAAATTCTTGTGTCTCCTGTGTCAATTCCTACTCACCTTCTTGAATCTTCGCGCGCCCACACCGAACATCAAACTCCCCTATCACTTTAGTAGTGTAGGGAGATCTACCGGTTCAAACCGCCGACAGTTGGTGCGCCAGGTAGGGGGCGCCTGAGATTTTGAGAATGGTGAACTCAGCTGCTGGATCATCCAACGGTCAACCTGCTACTCAGGCTGTTGGGGGCAATCCCTCCAATAGGCAACCACCAGTTGGAGCCTCAGCACCAGCAGGAGTCACACTCCCACCAACACTGTCTCCTCCAGCAAATCGTGCTGGGCAACGTGATGGTGCGCCGGCGTCGGTTACTGCGTCGGCAAATCGTGACAACCCGGAACACGCGCTCCATGCAGCGCGTGCTCTTCTCCAACGTCCACCACCTCCGGATGCATCTCAGGATGCACTGGAGCAGTGGAGGGCCGATGTGGAGCATTTGGTTGCAGCAGCAGCCGAACGCCTCATCAACCAGGGACCTCCTCCCTCAGGACGAGCCTCGTCGCAGCGGCGGACTTTGTCTGGAAGACTTGGTCCGCACGTCTCCAACAGTAGGATACATGCTGCATCGCAACAAGTGACTTCATTGCCCTCCGGGGCTCGACGCACTCACACGGTATCCAGGCTTTCGACTCATGACCTTCGGGCGGAGCTTGATCGCCGATACCGTCAGCAGGATGGCCGAGTCCATATTGAGCGTGCCCGTGAAAGACGGGAAGCTCAGGACCTTTCTACTCTTGAAGGACTAGGAGGAGGCTGTTCAGCCCTGGCCATGCACCTGCGCATGGTTAGATGGCCACAAAAGTTCCGGCCTCACCTGCCGGAAAAATTCGACGGGACTGTCAATCCCGCTGAATTTTTTCAGATATACTACACTGCAATCTTTGCAGCTGGAGGAAACGAGGCCGTGATGGCCAATTATTTTCCAGTAGCCTTAACTGGGACCGCCAGGTCCTGGTTTATGAACCTTCCATCCAACTCTATCAACAGTTGGGAGGAGCTGTGCTGTCAGTTCACTGCCAACTTCGGGAGTTCATACACCCGACCAGGCACTGAACTAGACCTTTTTGCGGTTGTGCAAAAAGGGGGAGAATCCTTGCGGTCATTCATCCAGAGGTTCTCTCAGGTACGAAACACTATCCCTTCTATCTCTAGCGCCTCTGTCATTATGGCATTCAGACAGGGCGTACGGGACAAGAAGATGTTGGAGAAGCTGGCGATCAAGGAGATCACCAGCGTCATGGAACTCTTCAGCTTGGCAGATAAATGTGCTAGAGCTGCGGAGGGCTGTGAGATGCACTCCAAACCAGCCTCTGAGGATCACAAGAAATCCTCCAAAGAAGAAGCCGCTACCTCCGGGGGTGGCAAGAAGAAAAAGAAGACCAACGGCAAGAAAAAGCCGTCGGCCGGCACATCCAACGTTGCAGCTGCTGCAACTCCGGGTGGCCGGGGGCCACGCCCCGAGAAGCGACCTCGACCATCTTCTGAAGACGGTGGCAAGCCCAAAGTGTGGTGTCCCATTCACAAAACGGGCAGCCACAGTTTGGAAGACTGCCGGGAGGTCCAAAACCTTGCCGAACGCTTCAACAAGCGCCGGGAAGAATCTCCTTTCCGATAGAGGGAAGGAAAGCAAAAGGTCGACGAAGCTCCGGCTGAAGAGGAGTTAGGGTTTGAGGATCCCAAAAAGGTCCTGAAGGCCGTTTACACCTCAGTCGACTATGATTCTGACGTCTCTGACAATGAGCGTCGGAAGACCATGAACACCATTTTCGGTGGATCATGGGATATCACTTCTCGTCGCGTCATCAAGACTATGCGACGAGATATGGCCGCTGTAGCCCCTACAGTCAGGCCAGAACCTCATCGAAAGTGGATGGACACCGCCATCACTTTTGATGCTTCGGAATGCCCGCGGTGCATGGTTGGAGCATTCCCGTCAAAGTCGTCCAAATTGGTTCTGATGCCGCTCAGACCACCCGTATATCGGGAGGATTGAACGACAAATAGGAACTCGCGCTCATCACTTTCCTCCGGGCTAACGTTGACGTGTTTGCTTGGCAACCGTCACAAATGCCTGGGATCCCCAGGGATGTGATTGAGCACAATCTGAAGATCTACCCCGATGCCCGGCCTGTGCATCAGAAACCTCGGAAGCAATCCGTAGAGCGGCAGAACTTCATCCGACAAGAAGTGAAGAAGCTACTCGAAGCCGGATTCATCCGAGAAGTCTTCCATCCAAAATGGCTGGCGAACCCAATCGTTGTGCCCAAGGCCGGCGGGAAGCTTCGGATGTGCATCGACTACACCACACTAAATAAGGCATGTCAAAAAGATCCATTCCCACTACCTAGAATAGATCAGATAGTGGATTCCACCTCCGGGTGTGAATTACTGTGTTTCCTAGACGCATATTCTGGGTATCATCAAATCAGGATGTCTAGGGAGGATGAAGAGCATACTTCATTCATCACAGTAGATGGATTGTATTGTTACACGGTCATGCCCTTTGGTCTCAAGAATGCAGCTTCAACTTTTGTACGAGCTATGTACAAAACTTTTGATGATCTCATTAGAGACATAGTGGAAGTGTACGTCGATGACATCGTGGTCAAGGTCAGGAACAAGGAGTCACTCCTAAACACCTTGCAGGCTGTCTTCGACAAGCTGTGGGCCACCCGCACAAAGCTAAACCCAGACAAGTGCGTCGTCGGGGTTAGCTATGGAAAACTTCTCGGTTTCCTGGTAAGTCACCGGGTCATAGAAGCTAATCCGGCGAAGATTAAAGCCATTGAAGAAATGCGGCCACCAACCCGTATCAAAGACGTCCAAATGTTAACTGGATGTCTAGCAGCCCTTAGCTGGTTCATATCAAGACTGGCGGAATGGGCACTCCCCTTCTTCAAGTTATTGAGGAAGTCCGGACCATTCCAATGGTCCGAAGAAGCAGAGAAGGCATTCCATGAGATGAAACAGTTCCTCACCACCCTACCAATTCTGGTAGCTCCGAACCCTGGTGAGCCTTTGTTGCTTTATATTTCAGCTACCGACGAAGTCATCAGTATGGTTCTGGTTGCGGAGAGACCAGAACTACCCCACACTCAGCAATCCAGACCCCTTCGGGAAGGTCCAGAGGTTCCTGAAAGCGAGTCTGGGTCCCAACTCCCAGATTCAAATCCACAAGAAGTCGCTTCAGGAGACCTAGACCCCTCCGGGAGGGTCCAGGTCATTTCTGAAGAAGCTCTGGGTTCCTCCAGCAAGAACCCGGAGGTCCCCGAAGAAAATCCGGACCCCTCCGAGAGGATCCGGATCAATGAAGAGGAAGTTCCGGACCCCTCCGGGAGGGTCCGGACCATTCAATGCCCGGTGTACTTCATTAGTGAAGTATTACATGATGCCAAGACTCGATACCTAGAGGTGCATAAGCTGCTCTACGCAGTCCTTATTGCCTCCAGAAAGCTTCGTCATTACTTCCAAGCTCACAAAGTCTCGGTGGTGACTTCCTACCCACTACGTGCAATCTTGCATAATCCTAATTCAACTGGGAATATTGCAAAGTGGGCAGCGGAATTGGCTGAATTTGATCTTGAATTTATTTCAAGACAAGCAGACAAGAGTCAAGCACTGGCAGATTTTGTGGCAGAATGGACTCTCTCTCCATCAAACCCTGGGGGCCCCAGTGAGCAGAAGTAGGAGCATCAAGCTCCAACCTTCACCGAGCCTCATTGGACCCTCTACTTTGATGGCTCCATGCAGAAGCAGGGGGCCGGAGCTCGAATTCTCCTCCTTGCACCGACTGGGGAGAAGGTGAAATACATGGTACACCTTGACTTCAAGGCAACCAACAACATGGCAGAGTATGAAGCACTCATCAATGGACTAAAGGTGGCACTATCATATGGTGTCAAGCAACTGCTGGTCAAAGGAGATTCACAGCTCATCATCAAGCAGGTGAAGGGTGAATGCTCCTGCAATAATCTCCAGCTAGCTGCTTACCTCCTTGAAGTCCAGAGGCTTCAGAAGGACTTTGATGTCCTAGATCTCCACCATGTTCAGCGTGCCCATAACGCTGAAGCTGACGAACTCTCGACCAAAGCGTCAACCGGAGCTCCGGCTTCTGACGGAATCTTTGTCCGGAGGTTGTCAAAGCCAACAGCTCAGTCTGCCAAACTGAGCGAAGGGGGCGAGATCAGCATCCCGAAGCCGATGGTCCCGATGGCCCTGTTACCATGGCAGCCATCAAGGGTCGTAGGTGCTGCCGGGAGCTCCGAGCAACCCAGCACGAAAGACTCAAAAGCTCAAGCTAGTTCTGATGCATGGATCTCGGAGATCCGGAGCTACTTGAAAGACAACATCCTTCCTGACGATGATGTATCCGCTGACCGGGTAGTGAGATTGGCTAAAAGATACACGCTGGTAGAAGGGGATCTCTACCGGCGCGGTGCCAACGGCATCCTAATGCTGTGTATCACAAGGGAAGAAGGCTGCGAACTTCTCACAAAAATCCATGGAGGCGAGTGTGGGAACCACGCATCTTCCTGCACGCTGGTCGGTAAAGCCTTTCGGCATGGCTTCTACTGGCCTACAGCGCTTCAGGATGCAACTGAGCTGGTGAAGAAATGTGAAGCATGCCAATTTCATGCAAAACAAATTCACACACCAGCTCAGCCCTTAAAATAATACCTCCTACATGGCCCTTCGCTGTGTGGGGGATGGACATCTTGGGACCTTTCCCAAGAGCCGTCGGAGGTTACAAGTTCCTGTACGTCGCCATTGACAAGTTCACCAAGTGGCCGGAAGCAACTCCAGTTGTGACAATCAACAAGCAATCTGCTATCAACTTTTTGCAGTCCATTGTATGCAGATTTGGAGTCCCAAACTAAATCATCACTGATAATGGGACCCAATTCACAAGCTCAGCATTCCAAGGATATTGCGAAGATCTCGGCATACAAGTTTGCTACGCCTCCGTAGCTCACCCAGCCAGCAACGGCAAAGCCGAGAGAGCAAATGCTGAAATCCTTAAAGGACTCAAAACGCGCACCTATGAGTGCTTGAAAAAACATGGAGCCAACTGGATCGAAGAGCTTCTGCCCACTTTATGGGCCAACAGGACATCTCAAAACCGGTCAACTGGAGAGACACCCTTCTTCCTGGTGTACGGAGCTGAAGCAATCCTTCCTCCAGAAATCACCTTGGGTTCGCTCCGGGTCCGGACCTTCGACGAAGCCGCGCAGGACCAGCTCCGGCGTGAAGACCTAGTCCTCCTTGAGGAGGGAAGGTGCCAAGCAGCTGTTCGGAATGCCCGATATCGCCAATCCTTACGGCGTTATCACTAGCGGCATGTACACAACCGACGGCTCGAGGAAGGCGATCTGGTGCTACGGAGAATACAATCTAGAGAAGGGTTAAACAAACTCTCCCCGGCTGGGAGGGACCCTTCTGAGTGATTAAAGTATCCCGTCCCGGAAGCGTTCGCTTGGCTACCTAGGATGGGACACCTCTCCCAAATCCATGGAACATCGAGCACCTCCGTAAGTTCTACACTTAATACCACGGAGGTGAGTCTTGAGTAACTTGAGGTGTATGTTATAGAGTCATTGTACAGAGTCAGGTAGTTCCTCCGGGAGAGCAGCCGGACCATTCCCGAAAGGTCCGCAAAGCTCATGCAACACTTGTCACAGTCTCAGGACTAAAAGTGCGGCTAACTACCCTGGGTCAAATGAGAAATGAAACACACTTAGCTTGGTTCCGTACCCTAAGAGTGTACTTGTTTCCCCTGTACCCCGGACCTATAATGAAAGACATCTTCATGCGAAATAGACTCCACGTGCATTTATTTTGTACAGGCTCAACATTTTTATTTTTCTCTTTATTGTCTATAACAAAGACGAGCAATTCTTAAGAAATTTTAGTTCGACCGGTTTATATACGATTCGAGTTGTATTGTCAGTTCTTTTGGATTCAAATATCGTTCATGGACAACTCGCCTGAAAGCCGCCAAGCCAATCTAGGGCTGGAGTGTGCTATCGACATAGCCTGGTCAAGCACCCTAAGTACGCCACTCTACCTACACCCCGGCAGGCCGAAGTAAGGCGGGTCCATGGAAAGTTGAATCTAGAAGAAAAGACAACGCATTCGCATGTATTTAAAATCGCGTTTGACTTAAAATCTTCTTGAGAATCATAAGCCGCGACGAAATTATAGACAAGGAACGAATTTTACTATTTTTATTGGCTTAAGTGTGTAGGAAAAATAAAGTCTACGTTGATGGAGAAAAGCCGGAGCTAACTAAGCTCCGACTCCCCTAAGGGGGCCAGCCGTCGACGCTGAATAAAAGATGGTGAGAAGACCCCATAAATGGAGTCTGCTGCCAACAAACTAAGTGTTGACAAAGGTCACTACCGGAGCTACTCAGCTCCGACACCCCGGAGGACTAACTATCGATGCTCTACGTTTTGATAGAGGCTATTGCCGGAGCTATCAAGCTCCAGCGATGGACAATGCCGAAGCTTCTAAGCTCTGACAACCTCAGGGGGCCTTCACTATTGAAGACTTCAGACCTAAATTCTACAAGTTCGGAGCAAATGAGTCTTCAACAAAACACAATGTCCTTTTGGTACATGTTCACAATCAAATTGTGTACATCTACCAGGGGGCCAAGTGAAGATAAAAGTGTTGAAGAAAAAAAGTGAAATTCGCAAAAATTTGGGGATTTCATTTATCTGGAGACAAGAGATTACATCTGGAGACAAGGGATTACAAAATTGAGGAAGAAGAAGAGAAAATACAAGTGAGAATTACAGAGATGGTCCTAGACCCTATGGAAGAATTGGGCGACCTTCTAGGCAACCTCCGATACGCTAGCTCGAGTAGCTTTGCCTTCTCCTTCGATGGGGCCTTCAAGCACCGGGTCCAGAGGAAATTGGGAGTTCCGGCTGGTGTAGCACGTCAGCACATACTCTGCAACGTTCTTCGCCAGGGATTGCCCCTCAACCTCCAGTTGGTCCGCGATGACATCGCCCACCTTGGAGAGCTTACTACCTGCTGCACTCAGTGCCTGCAGCGCTAGGTCCGGCTCCGGCTCCGGATCATCCGGGCGCACGGGGCTGAAACCCATCGATGTCAGCGCGTCGTTGGCCTTGCCCAGGAACTCCCAAATCTGTAGGGAGTCCTCAGTCCTCAAGCCCTTCATTTCTTCCAGGGATCTCCTGGCCGCCGTCAGTTCAGAATTCTCACGGGCGAGGTGCTCAACTTCTTTGGCGTTTTGCTAAATCTTTTCAGCAACCCGCCTCTCGAGTTTTTCGAGCTCCTCCCCCCAGAGGTGGATCTTGTTCCGACGGTCAACCAGGTCCTTCTCCCTACCATTCACTTTCTTCTCTCTGGAAGTAAGGGCACACTCTTGTTCATAGAGTTCCTGCCCTCGCATCCAGATCTTCTCCTCTTCCTCTTGGTAGCACTCTTCCAATTTCTTGGCGCGCTCCTCGAGGCCCTTGTCAGCCAGAGCCACTTTCTCGGCGAGCTCCTCTTCCCTCCTCAGGACATCATCCCGCAGCTCTAGGAGTTTCTGCTCTTCGTCTTCGAGCCGTTTCTCCCTCTCTTCAAGTGCCACTCGGCGCTTGATGAGTGCAGTGTTAATGGCCTCAAGCCTTTCGTGGCGTTCCTCAGCCGCACTATTGGCTGCTTTGGCCTGATTGTATATCTCCTGGGATTGAGCGTCGAGGGCGCGAGTCATACTCTCCCTGTCATCCAGCAACTTGCCCCAGTACTCCAGGCGGATCTTCTCCCGCTTGATCCACTCCTTGTCATTCGCTAGCCTCGACTGCGCCAGTTTGGTCTCGAAGTAGAGCAGGTTACGCCACCGCCTAAGGGTTTGGCGCTCCTCTTCAAGATCCTTGCTGTCGTGGAAGAAGGCCAGTTGGACTTGATGCGGACTGGAACATGCGTTGTCAATAGAAAGCGACAACGGGATGGGATCCAGACCTGCTAGGGTCTCCTCCGCTGGTTCCAGCGGGTCTTTAGATACAAAAATTGGGTCCCACTCCACGAGAGTGGACCCCTGAGTTTCCAAGGCACTAGGGCCGTCCTCCGGGATGGCCTCAGTCGCCATCGAAGAAGGCCCCGCCGCCAAGTCTTCGTTCACCCCCTCGGGCAGGGGGCCAGCGACTTCACTTGGGCACTCCGGCTCGGCCGCAGGTACCTCCGACGTCGTTGCTTCCGGAGCAGGAGCCGTTGCTGGCTCCGGTCTGGGAACCTCTTCCGAGGGAGGCTCAAGCTCCGTCACCTCTTCAACAACCGGCTCAGGAGCCGGAAGATCTTCAACATCGACCGGCCCTGTGACCGGAGCTCCAACAATAACCGGCTCAGCGGCCGGTGCTTCGGAGGTAGCCGGCCCAACTGCTGGAACTACCTCGGTTTCCGGCTCACATGCCGGGGCTTCAGTCACCTCCGACTCAACCGCCGGGGCTTCGACAATTTCCGGCTCAGAGGCCGGGATTACTACTTCCTCCGGCTCAACAGCCGGAGCTTCCATCATCGCGGCATTAGCACCCAGAGCTTCAACCTCCAGGATGGGTGCCGCTGGCGCATCTTCACTCCCGTGGTCCGGCGCTACCACGGGAACTTCTGGGGATGAGTCGAGGTCCATGACCATGACAGCCAGCGCCGGAGCTGTCGCAACTTCAGCCACCACTTGGGGCGGCACCGGGACAGGAGCAGGAGTTCCCACCCTCACGGCCTCAGACACTATGGCTGAGGGTGGAGCCTCACTCCCCTTCTTGGGGACGCTGCAGATGATGAATGAAGAAAATTAACAAACAGTTGCTACAATTAAAATAATTGTCCAAGGTAGAGACTAAAAATTACCTTGGGAAGCTTCCGTACCAGCTTGCGCGGAACCTTTTTCCCGGCCGTTCTGGGCTGGCCATAGTCAGCGTAGACGCTCCAGAAGGCCCCCCGGAACTTGTCGCGGCCACTGGCGTTTCCCGGGACGAGGCTCTCCTTGATCGGGAAGAACCCCCGGACCTGGAGGCCTCCACCGGCCCAGGTGCTGGAGTCGCGCGCCCGGAGCTAACACCCCGAGAGGATCCCACTGCGGGAACAGACGCGCTCCGGGAGGACCCCACTGCAGGAACGGTCTCGTTTTGGGAGGACCCCATTACAGGGACAGTTGCCACGGTGGTAGAAGACCATCCCCTCTAGGGAGAAGGAGCTGAGGCGGAAGTAACGGGCCTGATGGACCTTCCGTTGGCATGATGCAGCTTCCTCTTCCGGCTCTCGGGTTCGTCCGCCAGCTCCTTGCCTTTGCCGACGACCTCGACCCTCGGCTTTGGGGCAGGGACTGAGCCATCTTCGGGCATTCCGGGGATCACCACCCGGTTGGTTGAGCTTCTCTCAACGACACCAAGGTCGTCAAGTACGGGCATCTTTCGCCGGAGCTCCCTGCTGAACTCCACTTCCACGTTCAGAGGGAGGAAGGCCGACGGGGATTCAAGTCATCACCATCGACGTCGATGCCGTGCTGGAATTTCTTGAGTTGGAACTCCAAGGTTTTCCCCACCATGTTGAACTTCAACCCGGTCTCGACCCGATCGTCGTCCATCACGCTGTTGAGGGCCCAAGCGAGTTTCTCCCTCCTCTTCAGCGGCGCCCACCTATTGACCAGGAAATTGCAAAATACCGCCTGAGGAGTCAATCCTCCCTCCACGCATTGGCGGATCCTGGTCAAAGCGGGGTTGAAAGCTTCCGCCAGCACCGGAGCTTCACTCCAGATCGTCGTGTCGATGCCGGGGAGACTATCGGGCAGCTCCAGCCTCTCGTGCTCCTCCACCCTGACGACTATCCAGTCTTTCTTCCAGTCATCCCACTTCCCAGATGGAAACGACCGGAGGTACTTGAATGGGCACTTCTTTTGCTTCACGAAGTAGTAGAAGCCAAGGTACTCATTGCTCCAGCTGGTGGTGTGGACGGTGAAGAAGGTCCGGAAGAGTTCAATGCAGGGGGGGGTGCCCACCCACATCTCACAGAAGTGGACGAAGATAGACACGAGGATAATGGAGTGAGGGCCAAGGTGGTATAACTGCAGACCATAGAAGTCTAGGAGCATCAAGAAAAAGGAAGAAAAAGGCGGGATCAACCCCACCATGGCGTACGAGGAAAAGTACACCATTTCGCCGGCGTGCTCCTTCTCGAAGGGGAGCTCTCCGCCGGCACGGATTGAGCGGTTGAAGAAGTCCGAGGACCACCCCATGAGGGCGCGGACCTTCTTCAAATCGCCGTCGGTCTTCAAACGACTCTCGCGGAGACCCAACTCCATCGCGGCACGGTTAGGCAAGAGAAGAAGAGCGAAGCACGAGTTGGGAGTTTGAGCGCAAGAGCAGATGAGAGGCGTAAAGAACTACCGACGGTGCGCGCTTTCCTTCTTAAGTAAGCCCTCGCAACGCTTGGATGGAAACCGCAAGGAAATCGAATATACCATTCAAAAATTCCACCCAGCCGATGACAAGAGGGCCCGGGACCACCCTGACGATCAAGTCGAGGCTCTTACCCAGGTGAACGGTTGTCATCACAAGGCGGGAAACCCAAAGGCGGCGGCCTGACAAGGCGCGCGGAACCGATACGGTTTTCGTATCGGGAACCGGCGACCTTCAATTGCGTGAGATCCGCACGTCAAAGATCTCATCTGCCGCACGCGGGGTGCGACACGCCGCGGGGATCTAACTATAAATCCCTGCCAACGGCACCTTTAAAGACCCTTGAAGATTCAGTTCAAGAGTCGCGAGGATGGACCCACCTCCGGCGGAATGGCTTCACCCCAGTGATCTTCCCCGGAGGTAGGTCTAGGGGGCCACTGTCGGTACCCTAAAAACCGTACACCCCTTGAGGTTACAAAGATCTCAAATGAAAGTCATCTACTTTGTTTGAAGACCCTCAAAGGCCCACATGTCAGACATAACCGGACCCGCTTCTCCAACATGGTTAATCCCTGGGTCGCCACGTGTACAACCAAACCAGAGCTACCGCCCACAAGGGAGAAGCTCCGGGCCATGTACCGAAATGGCACCTCCGGACTTAACCCCAGACCGAGAGAAGCTCCAGACCTCACACGTGTCTGGTAGCCCCGGAGCTACCTGTTTCCCACAGCAAGCTCCGGAGCTGCCACGTGTCCAATTGTCGGGTCTTCAGCCTCTAACCTCCAGAAGACCCCACAACGGCTCCGGATCTTCAAAGGGGAATCAAGGACTTCAAGACCCGATTAAGCGTCATTAATACCATATTAATGACACTTAAACGGACGATCTTAACACCAGTAATGGTGCTGTCAAAGCCCGTTACAAGGTCATTAAGAGCAATTAAATGTGTATCAATACTAGTAACCGCCGGGGCCACATGTCGGGCCAGGCTAACTTGTAACGGCCTGCCCTTGTACTATAAAAGGATAGGCCGACGATACACACAGGGGCAACAAGGCTAGAGGGACAGACATACGCGCCTCATACGCTAGTCACAAGCTCATACTGCTAATACAACACCAACACACTCGTGGAGTAGGGTATTATGCTCAGACGGCCCGAACCACGTAAATTCTTGTGTCTCCTGTATCAATTCCTACTCACCTTCTTGAATCTCCGCGTGCCCACACCGAACATCAAACTCCCCTATAACTTTAGTAGTGTAGGGAGATCTGCCGGTTCAAACCGTCGACAAACCTCATGAAAGTGTTGGGCGCATTATTTAAACCAAATGGCATGACTAACCATTCATAAAGTCCAAATTTAGTTTTAAAGGCGATTCTCCATTCATCACCTAAAGCCATACGAATCTGATGATACCCACTACGGAAATCAATCTTGGAGAAAATAACAAAACCACTCAACTCATCTAGCATGTCATCCAATCTAGGAATAGGAGAGCAATAACGAATAGTAATGTTATTGATGGCTCTACAATCAACACACATGAGCCAAGTGCCATCTTTCTTAGGTACCAAAAGAACAAGAAGATAACAAGTACTAAGGCTTTCACGAATGTACCCGCGGTCTAGAAGATCTTGGACTTGTCGCTGAATTTCCTTAGTCTTGTCAACTAATATTGATACACATTTGATGCGCTTAATTACCCTTAATGACTGAGTTACGGGCTTTGACAGCGCCGTTACTGGTAATAAGGGTCGTCCGGTCGTGTGTCATTAACACAGTATTAATGACACTTAATCGAGTCTTCAAGTCCTTGATTCCCCTTCTAAGATCCGGAGCCATTGTGGAGTCTACCGGAGGTTTGAGGCTGAAGATCCGACGGTTGGACTTGTGGCAGCTCCGGAGCATACTGTGGGGAACAAATAGGTCCGGTGCCACCAGACACGTGTCAGTTCCGGAGCTTCCCTCAGTCTGGGGTTAGGTCCGGGGGTGCCGTTATGGTACATAGCCTGGAGCTTCCCCCTTGTGGGCAGTAGCTCCGGTTTGATGGTACACGTGGCGACCCTGGGACTAACCATGTTGGGGAAGCGGGTTCGGTTATGTCTGACATGTGGGCCTCCGAAGGTCATCAAATCAAGTAAATGACATTTCCTGAAGATCTTTGCAATCTCAATGGGTATACGGTACTCAGGGTACCAACAGTGGCCCCCCTGGGCCCACCTTTGGGGAAGACCCCTTGGGTGAAGTCATTCCGTCGGAGGTGGGTCTATCCTTCGACTTTTGAGCCGAGTCTTCAAAGGTCTTAGGATGTGCCGTTGGCGATAGTTTTGGAGTTAAATCCTCGTCGCGTGGCATATCCCGGGTGCAGCAAATGAGATCTTTGGCGTGCGGATCTCACGCAATTGAAGGTCGCCGGTTCCCGATACGAAAATCGTATCAGTTCCGTGTGCCTTGTCGGGCCGCCGCCTTCGGGCTTCCCGCCTTTCATGATGACAACCGTTCGCCTAGGTAAGAACCTCGACTTGATCGTCGGGGTGGTCCCGGGCCCTCTTGTCATCGGTAGGGTGAAATTTTTGAATAGTATCTTTGCCTTCCCTGTGGTTTCCATCCAAGCGTTGCGGGGGCTTAATTAAGAAGGAAAGCGCACACCGTCTGGGGTTCTTTACGCCTCTCATCTGAACTTGCGCTCGAACTCCCAAACTTGTGCTTGCTTTTCTCCCTTGCCTCGCTGTGCTGCGATGGAGTTGGGTCTCCACGAGAGCCGCTTGAAGATCGAAAGGGACCTGAAGAAGGTTTGGGCCCTCATGGGGTGGTCCCCGGACTTCTTCAACCACCCGGTCCACGCCGGTGGGAAGCTCCCGTTCGAGAAGGAGCACGCCGGCGAGATGGTGTACTTCTCTGCGTACACCATGGTGGGGTTGATCCCACCTTTTTCCTCCCTTTTCTTGATGCTGCTAGACTTCTATGGTTTGCAGCCATACCACCTTGGCCCCCACTCCCTTCTTCTAGTGTCTGTCTTCGTCCACTTCTGTGAAATGTGGGTGGGCATCCCCCCTGCATTGAGCTTTTCCGGACCTTCTTCACCGTCCATACCACCAGGAGGAGTGATGAGTACCTTGGTTTCTACTACTTTGTGAAGCACAAGAAGTTCCAATTCAAGTACCTCCGGTCGTTTCCCTCTGGAAAGTGGGACGATTGGAAGAAAGACTGGATAGTCATCCAGGTGGAGGAGCACGAGAAGCTGGAGCTGCCCGAAGGCCTCCCCAACATCGACACTGCAGTCTGGAGTGAATCTCCGGTGCTGTCAGATGCCTTCAACCGTGCTTTGACTAGGATCCGCCAATGTGTGGAGGGAGGATTAACTCCTCAGGCGGTATTTTGCAATTTCCTTGTCAACAGGTGGGCACCGCTGAAGAGGAGAGAAAAACTCACTTGGACCCTCAACAGTGTGATGGACGACGACCGGGTCGAGACCGGGCTGAAGTCCAACATGGAGGGGGCGACCTTGGAGTTTCATCTCAGTAAGTTCCAGCACAGCATTGACGTCGCAGGTGATGACTTGACCCCGCCACCAGCTTTCCTCCCTCTAAACATGGAAGTACAGTTCAGCAGGGAGCTCTGGCGGACGATGTCGGTGCTTGACGACCTCGGTGCCATCGAGAGACGATCGACTTCTAGGGTGGTGATCCCTGAGGCTTCTGAAGGTGGCTCCGCCCCTGCCCCGAAGCCAAAGACCGGAGTCGTAGGCAAGGGCAAGGAGCCGGCGGCCGAACCCTCGAGCCGAAAGAGGAAGCCAAAGCATGCCGACAGAAGGTCCATCAGGCATGCACCCTCTGCAGCAGCTCCTTCTCCCTGGAGGGGGAGGTCTTCTACAACTGCGGCGTCTGTAACTGCAGCAGTGTCTTCCCGGGGTGCTACCCCCGGGCATGTGACTCCAGTACCAGGGCCAGCTGAGATCTCTGGGTCCGGAGGTCGTTCCCGGTCGAGGGGGGCCTCGACTAAGGAAAAGCCCGCTGCTGCAACAAGTTTCGGGGGGGGGGGGGGGGGCCTTCCGGAGCTACCACGCCGGCGGCGGCCATGGTCAGTCCAGAACGCCTAGGAAAGAGATTCCGTGCAAGCTGGTGCGGAAGCCTTCCGAGGTAATTTTTAATCTTTACCTCAGACAGTTGTTTTGTTGTAGTAACTGTTTTTTAAGTTTCTTCATCCATCATCTGCAGCGTCCCCAAGAAGAGGAGTGAGGCTCTGCCCTCAGCCACAACATCTGAAGTTGTGAGGGCGGAGGCTTCTGCTCCTGTCCCGGTGCCGCCCCAAGTGGTGGCTGAAGCTGCGGCAGCTCCGGCGCCAGCTGTCGTGGTCATGGACCTTGACTCATCCCTCGAGACTCCCGTGGTAGCGCTGGACCACGGGAGAGAAGATGCGCCAGCGGCACCTGCCCTGGAGGTTGAATCCCCGGGTCTTGATGCTGAGATGTTGGAAGCTTCGGCCGCTGAGCCGGAGAAAGCAGTGATTCTGGCCCCAGAGCTGGAAATTGTCGAAGCCCCGGCGGTTGAGCCAGAGGTTATTAAAGTCCCGGCGAGTGAGCCAGATGTAGAGGAAGTCCTGACGGTTGAGCCGGCTACCTTCGAAGCTCCAGCCTCAGAGCCGGTTTCCACTGAAGCTCCGGCTGCAGAGCCGGTTGCAGTTGAAGACCTTCCGACACCTGAGCCGATTGAGGTTGAAGCTCCGACTTCAGGGCCGGTTGTTGTTGACCTTCCGGCGCCCGAGCCGGTCGTTGCGGAGGCATCAGCACTCGAACCCATGATGGTCGAGGCGCCAACACCTGAGCCACCAGCGGAGGAGTAGCCCCTGCTCCGGAAGTGATGACGGCAGAGGTGCTTGCTGCTGAGCCAGGGTGCCCTGATGAAGTCGCTGGCCCCCTGCCTGAGGAGGCAAATGAAGACCAGACGGTAGGGCCTTTGCAACAACTTCTGGAGGTCGGAACTTCTTCTGCGGGACCCTCCTCGGTGGCAACTGAGGCTATCCCAGAGGACAGCCCTAGTGTCGTGGAGGCTCAGTGGACCACTCTTGTGGAGTGGGACCCAATTTTTGTAAGCGAGAACCCGCTGGAACCATCGGAGGAGACCCCAGCAGGTCCGGACACTATTCCCCTATCGTTGGCCATTGACAACGCTTGCACCAGTCTGCGTCAAGTCCAACTGGCGTTCTACCATGACAGCAAGGCTATTGAAGAGGAGCGCCAAACCCTTTGGCGGTGGCGTAATCGGCTCTACTTCGAGACCAAGCTGGCGCAGTCGAGGCTGGCAGACGACAAGGAGTGGATCAAACAGGAGAAGGTCCGCCTGGAATACTGGGGAAAATTATTGGATGATATGGAGAGCTTGACTCGTGCCCTCGACACTCAATCCTGGGCCATTTATGAGCAGGCCAAGCCAACTAATAGTGAGGCTGATGATCGCCAAGAAAGGCTTGAAGCCATTAGCACTAGTCTCATCAAGCGCCAGCAGGCACTTGAGGAGAGGGAGAAGAAGCTCAAAGACGAAGAGCAAAAACTCCTTGAGCTGCGAGATGATGTCGTGAAGAGGGAGGAGGAGCTCACTGAAAAGGTGGCTCTGGCTGACAAGGGCCTCGAGGAACGCACCAAGAAGTTGGAGGGGCGTTGCGTTGAGGAGGAGGAGAAAGTCTGGGTGCGAGGGAAGGAACTCTACAAGCAAGAGTGTGCCATCGCTGCTAGGGAGAAGAAAGTTAGGGGCCGGGAGAAGGACCTGGTCGACCGCCGGAACAAGATTCACCTCGAGAAGCAGGTTGCTAAAAATATTCAGCAAAATGCCAAAGAGGTTGAGCGCCTTGCTCGTGAGAATTCTGAACTGGCGGCGGCCAGAAGATCCTTGGAGGAACTGAAGGGCTTGAGGACTGCGGACTCCCTACAGGTTTGGGAGTTCCTGAGCAAAGCCAATGACACGTTGACACCAATAGGCTTCAGTCCCGTGCGTCTGGATGATCCGGAGCCGGAGCCGGACCTAGCGTTGCAAGCGTTGAGCTCGGCGGGTGACAAACTCTCCAAGGTGGGTGATGCCATCACGGACCAGTTGGAGGCTGAGGGGCAGTCCCTGGCGAAGAACGTCGCAGAGTATGTGCTGACGTGCTACACCAGCTGGGATCCCCAATTTCCTCTGAACCCAGTGCTTGAAGGTCCCGTCGAAGGAGAAGGTGAAGCCACCCGAGCCAACGTGTCGGGGGTTGCTCAGAAGGTCGCCCAGTTCTTCCATAGGTTCTATGACCATCTCTGTACATCCCACTTGTATTCTCTCTTTTTCTTCTTTAATTTTGTAATCCCTTGTCCCATGATGAATGAAATCCACATTTTGTTAATGAATTTCATTTTTTTTGTCTTCAACACTTCTGTCTTCACTTTGCCCCCTTGTAGACGTACACAATTTGATTGTGAACATGTACCAAGAGGATATTGTATTTTGTTGAAGACTCGTTTGCTTTGAACTTGTAGAGTGTAGGTCTGAAGTCTTCGATAGTGAAGGCCCCCTGAGGTTGTCGGAGCTCAGAAGCTCTAGCATTGACTGCCGTCAGAGCTTAGTAGCTCCGGCAATAGTCCCTATCAACGCATAGAGCATCGATAGTTAGCCCTCCGGGGAGTCGGAGCGTAGTAGCTCTGGCAGTGACCTTTGCCAACGCGTAGCTTGTCGGCAGCAGACTCCACTTGTGGGGTCTTCTCACAATCTTTTATTCTGCGTCGACGGCTGGCCCCCCTAGCTTTGCCACAGCTTGGTTGCTCCGGTAATGCTCATTTTCAATGTTTAACATCGATCACGAGCCACCTAGGGGGATTCAGAGCTTTGTTAGCTCCTGCTTTTCTCCATCAACGTGGATTCTTTATTTTTCCGGCACACTGAAGCCAAGATAAAAAGTAAAATTCGCTCCTTGCGTATAACTTCGTTGCGGCTTACGATTCCCAAGAATGTTTTAGGTCAAACACATTTCTGAATACAACCGAATGCGTTTCCTTCTTTCTTCTAGATCCAATTGTACTTGGACCCGCGTTACTTCGGCCTGCCGGGGTGTAGGTAGAGTGGCGTACTTAGGGTGCTTGACCAGGCTAAGTCGATAGCACACTTCGGCCCTAGATTGGCTTGGTGGCATTCAGGAGAGTGGGCCATGAACAATATTTGAATCCAAAAGAATTGACAATACAGCTCGAATTGTACATGAACTGGTCGAACTAAAATTTCTTAAGAATTGCACAACTTTGTTATAGACAAGAAAGAGAAAAATAAAAATTGTTGAGCCTGTACAAAATAAATGCACGTGGAGTCTGTTTCACCTGAAGATGTCTTTCATTATAGGTCCGGGGTAAAGGGGAAACAAGTACACTTTAGGGTACGGAACCAGGCTAAGCGTGTTTCATTTCTCGTTTGACCCAGGGTAGCTAGCCACACTTTTAGTTCTAAGACGGTGACAAGTTTTGCATGAACGTTGCGGA
Organism: Tuctoria greenei; assembly: GCA_036927565.1. Classification (NCBI taxonomy): domain Eukaryota; kingdom Viridiplantae; phylum Streptophyta; class Magnoliopsida; order Poales; family Poaceae; genus Tuctoria; species Tuctoria greenei. The sequence goes on from JAYESD010000001.1 coordinate 54,230,074, forward strand.
CCTTCCAGGAAAGGTCCAGCGGTTCTCCCGGAGGAACTACCCGACTCTGTACAATGACTCTATAACATACACTTCAAGTTACTACAGACTCACCTCCGTGATATTAAGTGTAGAAGTTACGGAGGTGCTCAATATTCCAAGGATTTGGGAGAGGTGTCCCATCCTTGGTAGCCAAGCGAACGCTTCAGGGACATGATACTTTAATCACTCGGAAGGGTCCCTCCCAGCTGGGGGAGAGTTTGTTTAACCCTTCTCTAGATTGTATTCTCCGTAGCACCAGATCGCCTTCCTCGAGCTGTTGGTTGTGCACATGCCGCTGATGATAGCGCCGAAGGGCTTGGCGGTATCGGGCATTCCGAACAGCTGCTTGGCACCATCCCTCCTCAAGGAGGTCTAGGTCTTCACGCCGGAGCTGGTCCTGCGTGGCTTCGTCGAAGTTCCAGACCCGGAGTGACCCCAAGGTGATTTCCGGAGGAAGGATTGCTTCAGCTCCGTACACCAGGAAGACGGGTGTCTCTCCAGTTGACCGGTTTGGAGTTGTCCTGTTGGCCAATAGAGTGGGCGGAAGCTCTTCAATCCAGTTGGCTCCATGTTTTTTCAAGCGCTCATAGGTGCGCGTTTTGAGTCCTTTCAGGATTTCATCATTTGCTCTCTCAGCCTGTCCATTGCTTGCCGGGTGAGCTACGGAGGCGTAGCAAACTTGAATGTCGAGGTCTTCGCAATATCCTTGAAATGCAGAGCTTGTGAATTGGGTCCCGTTATCAGTAATGATTTTGTTTGGGACTCCAAATCTGCATACAATGGACTGCAATAAGTTGATAGCAGATTGCTTGTTTATTGTCACAACTGGAGTTGCTTCTGGCCACTTGGCGAACATGTCAATGGCGACATACAGGAACTTGTAACCTCCAACGGCTCTTGGGAAAGGTCCCAAGATGTCCATCCCCCACACAGTGAAGGACCATGTAGGAGGTATCATTTGTAGAGGTTGAGCCGGTGTGTGAATTTGCTTTGCATGAAATTGGCATGCTTCGTATTTCTTCACCAGCTCAGTTGCATCCTGGAGTGCTGTAGGCCAGTAGAAGCCATGCCGGAAGGCTTTACCGACCAGCGTGCGGGAAGACGCGAGGTTCCCACACTCGCCTCCATGGATTTCTGCAAGGAGCTCGCAACCTTCTTCCCTTGTGATGCACCGCATTAGGACGCTGTTGGCACCGCGCCGGTAGAGATCCCCTTCTACCAAAGTGTATCTTTTAGCCAATCTGACTATCCGGTCAGCAGATACATCATCGTCAGGAAGGATGTTGTCTTTCAAGTAGCTTCGGATCTCTGTGATCCATGCATCGGAGCTAACTTGAGCATTTGAGTCTTGCGTGCTGGGTTGCTCGGAGCTTTCGGCAGCACTTACAACTCTTGATGGCTGCCATGGTAACAGGGCCATCGGGACCGTCAGCTTCGGGATGCTGATCTCGCCCCCTTCGCTCAGTTCGGCAGGCTGAGCTGTGGGTTTTGACAACCTCCGGACAAAAGTTCCGTCAGGAGCTGGAGCTCCAGTTGACGCTTTCGTCGAGATTTCATCGTCTTTAGTGTTGTGGAAATGCTATACGTGGTGGAGGTCTAGGACTTCGAAGTCCTTCTGAAGCCTCTGGACTTCAAGGAGGTAAGCAGCTAGCTAGAGATTGTTGCAGGAGCATTCACCCTTCACTTGTTTAATGATGAGTTGTGAATCTCCCTTGACCAGCAGCTGCTTAACACCGTATGATAGTGCCACCTTTAATCCGTCGATGAGTGTTTCGTACTCTGCCATGTTGTTGGTCGCCTTGAAGTCAAGGTGTACCATGTATTTTACCTTCTCCCCGGTTGGTCCGAGGAGAAGGATTCCAGCTCCGGCCCCCTGTTTTTGCATGGAGCCGTCGAAGTAGAGGGTCCAGTGAGGCTCGGTGAAGACCGGAGCCTTGTGTTCCGACTTCTGCTCACTGGGGCCCCCAGGGTTTGATGTAGAGGGAGTCCATTCCGCCACAAAATCTGCCAATGCTTGACTCTTGATTGCTTGTCTTGGAATGAATTTGAAATCGAGTTCGGCCAATTACGCTGCCCACTTTGCAATATTCCCAGTTGAATTGGGATTATGCAAGATTGCTCGAAGTGGGTAAGAAGTCACCACTGAAATCTTGTGAGCTTGGAAGTAATGGCGAAGCTTCCTGGAGGTGATAAGAACTGCATAGAGCAGCTTATGCACCTCTAGGTATCGAGTCTTGGCGTCATGAAGTACTTCATTGATGAAGTACACTGGGCGCTGGATGGTCCGGACCCTCCCGGAGGGGCCCGAAGGTTCCTCTTCATTGACCCAGATCCTCCCGGATGGATCTGGACCTTCTTCGGGGACCTCCGGGTCCTTGCTGGAGGGACCCGGAGCTTCTTCAGAAGCGATCTGGACCCTCATGGAGGGGTCTGGGTCTTCTGAAGTAACCTCTTATGGACTCAAGTCTTGGAACTGGGACGCAGACTCGCTTTCAGGAACCTTCGGACCCTCCCGGAGGGGTCCGGATTCCTGAGCATGGGATGGTTATGGTCTCTCCGCAACTAAAACCATACTGACGACTTCGTCAGTTGCTGAAATGTAAAGCAGCAAAGGCTCACCAGGGTTTGGAGCTACCAGAGTTGGTAGGGTGGTGAGGAGCTGTTTTAGCTCCTGGAACGCCTTTTCTGCTTCTTCAGACAATTGGAATGGTCCGGACTTCCTCAATAACTTGAAGAAGGGAAGTGCCCGTTCCGCCAGTCTTGAAATGAACTGGCTGAGGGCTGCTAGACATCCAGTCTGCTTTTGGACATCCTTGATGCGGACTGGTGGACGCATGTCTTCAATGTCTTTGATCTTCGTCGGATTAGCCTCTATGCCCCGGTGATTTACCAGGAAACCAAGAACTTTTCCAGAGCTAACCCCGATGACACACTTGTCTGGGTTTAGCTTTGTGCGGTTGACCCGCAGGTTGTCGAAGACAGCCTGTAAGGTGTCAAGGAGTGACTCCTTGTTCTTGACCTTGACCATGATGTCATCGACGTACACTTCCACTATGTCTCTAATGAGTTCTTCAAATGTTTTGTACACAGCTCGTACAAAGGTTGAAGCTGCATTCTTGAGACCAAATGGCAAGGCTGTATAATAGTACAATCCATCTACTGTGATGAAAGAGGTATGATCTTCATCTTTCCTAGACATTCTGATTTGATGATACCCGGAATATGCGTCTAGGAAACACAGTAATTCACACCCGGAGGTGGAATCCACTATCTGATATATTCTAGGTAGTGGGAATGGATCTTTTGGACATGCCTTATTTATTGTCGTGTAGTCAATACACATCCGAAGCTTCCAACCGGCCCTGGGCACAACGACTGGGTTTGCCAGCCTTTTTGGATGGAAGACTTCTCGGATGAATCCATCTTCGAGCAACTTCTTCACTTCTTATCGAATGAAGTTTTGTCGCTCCACGGATTGCTTCCGAGGCTTCTGATGCACGGGCCGGGCATCAAGGTAGATCTTCAGATTGTGCTCAATCACTTCCTGGGGATCCCAGGCATTTGTGACGGTTGCCAGGCAAACATGTCGACATTAGCCCAGAGGAATGCTCGGGGGTTTTGGAGCTTGCTCCTGCCTGGAGTCCTCCTCTTGCGCCGTAGTAAGCGCATGAAGTTCTTCCAGAGCGGTTACTCCGGCAGTGCGATCTCCGCGGATCCGGAGAACGCCTACTGGTGTTGGCATCTTTAACACCAGGTGGCCATAATGAGCAGCTGCCATGAATTTGTACAAGGCAGGCCTACCCAAGATGGCGTTGAAAGGTAAGTTGATTTGAGCAACGTCAAAGACCAACTTCTCAGTGCGATACTTCTCCCAGGTCCCGAAGGTAACAGGGAGAGTAATAGCACCGAGTGGGGTAATGGCTCCCGGACCTACTCCGGAGAAAGGTTGGGAGGGGTGAAGATCCGAAGGTCGGAGCTGAAGCTTGGTAAAAGCTTCGAAGCTTATGAGGTTCAGCCCGAACCTCCGTCTACCATAACATGGTGGAGCTGAATGTTATTGATGGTAGGAGATACCATCAAAGGTAACTGGCCTGCTCCAACCATGCTTCAAGGGCAGTCCGAAGCATCAAAAGTGATGGCTGTGTCCATCCACTTCCGATGAGACTCTGCCCTGGCTGTAGGAGCTACAACAACCATGTCCCGACGCATTGTCTTGAGGACGCGGCGGGAGGTGATGTCCCATGATCCACCAAAAATGGTGTTCATTGTCTTCCGACGCTCGTTGTCAGAGACGTCAGAATCGTCATCGACGGAGGTGTACACAGCCTTCAGGACCTTTTTAGGATCCTGGAAACCTAACTCCTCTTTAGCCGGAGCTTCATCAACTTTTTATTTCCTTCCATCTGTCGGAAAGGAACTTCTTCCTGACGCTTGTTGTAGCGCTCGATAAGGTTTTGGACCTCCCGGCAGTCTTCCAAATTGTGGCTGTCTGTCTTATGAATTGGACACCACACCTTGGGTTTGCCACCATCTTCATAAGACGGTCGAGGTCGCTTCTCGGGGCATGGCCCCCGGCCACCCAGAGCTGCAGTAGCTGCAACATTAGATGCGCCGGCCGACAGCTTCTTCTTGCCGTTGGTCTTTTTCTTCTTTTTGCCACTCCCGGAGGTAGTGGTTTTGCCTTTGGAGGATTTCTTGTGATCCTCCGGAGATGGTTTGGAGTGCATTTCATGGCCCTCCACAGCTCTGGCACATTCGTCAGCCAAGCTAAAGAGTTCCATGACACTGGTGATCTCCTTGATCGCCAGTTTCTCCAACATCTTCTTATCCCGTACGCCCTGTCTAAATGCCACAATGACAGAAGCGCTAGAGATAGAAGGGATAGTGTTTCGTACCTGAGAGAATCTCTGGATGAATGATCGCAGGGATTCTCCCCCTTTTTGCACGACTGCAAAAATGTCTAGTTTGGTGCCTAGTCGGGTGTATGAACTCCCGAAGTTGGCGGTGAACTGTCGGCACAACTCCTCCCAACTGTTGATGGAGTTGGGTGGAAGGCTCATAAACCAGGACCGGGCGGTCCAAGTTAAAGCCACTGGAAAATAGTTGGCCATTACGGCCTCATTTCCTCCAGCTGCCAGGATAGCAGTAGAGTAAATTTGAAGAAATTCGACGGGATTAACGTTTCCGTCAAACTTCTCCGGCAGGTGAGGCCGGAATTTCTGTGGCCACCTGACCATACATAGATGCATGGCCAGGTCTAAACAGCCTCTTCCTACTCCTTCAGGAGCAGGAATGTCCTGAGCTTCTCGTCTTTCACGAGCACACTCGATATGGACTCGACCGTCTTGTTGACGGTATCGGCGATCAAGCTCCACCCGGAGATCATGAGTTGAAAGCATTGATACCGTGTGAGTGCGTCGCACCCTGGAGGGCAACGATGTCACTTGCTGTGACGCAGCACGTCTCGCTGTTGTTGGAAACGTGTGGACCAAGGCTGCCAGACATGGTCCGTCGTTGCGATGGTGCCCGTCCTGAAGGAGGAGGACCTTGGTTACTGATGCGGTCGGCTGCTACTGCAACCAAGTGTTCCACATCGGCACTCCACTGCTCCATTGCATCTCGGGATGTATGCGGAGGTGGTGAGCGCTGAAGGAGAGCACGTGCTGCATGGAGCGCGTGTTCCGGGTTGTCATGATTCGTCGACGCATTGATTGACGCTGGTGCACCATCGCGCTGCTCAGCTTGATTTGCTGGTGGAGGCGACAGTGGTGGAAGTGTGGCTCCTGCTGGAACTGAGGTTCCTGCTGGAGGCTGCATATTGGAGGGATTGCCCCCAGCAGCTTGAATAGTGGGATGACCATTGGATGATTTAGCAGCTGAGTTCACCATTATTGAAATCTCAGGCGCCCCCTTCCTGGCGCGCCAACTGTTGGTGGTTTTGATCTGGCAGATCTCCCGACACTACTAAAAGTGTTTGCGGAGTTTGAAGTTCGGTGTGGGCGCGCGGAAATTCAAGAAGGTGAAATGTAAAATGACACAGGAGACACAAAGATTTACGTGGTTTGGGCCGCCTGAGCGTAATACCCTTCTTCCCACGGGGTGTGTTGGTGTTGTATTGGATGATGAACTCAACTCAGGTGACGTGAGTTGAGAGCGCGTGTGAGCCGACCAGACCAGATCATATCAGATCATATCTATGTATCATCGGCCTGTCCTTTTATAGTACAAGGACAGGCCGTTACAAGTTGGCCTGGCCCGACATGTGGCCCCTGTGGCTACTAATATTGATACACATTTGATGCGCTTAATTACCCTTAATGACCGAGTTACGGGCTTTGACAGCGCCGTTACTGGTAATAAGGGTTATCCGATCCTGTGTCATTAACAAAGTATTAATGACACTTAATCGGGTCTTGAAGTCCTTGATTCCCCTTTGAAGATCCGGAGCCGTTGTGGAGTCTATCGGAGGTTTGAGGCTGAAGATCCGACAATTGGACATGTGGCAGCTCTGGTGCATACTGTGGGGAACAGATAGGTCTGGTGCCACTAGACACGTGTCAGTTCTGGAGCTTCCCTCAGTCTGGGGTTAGGTCCGGGTGTGCCGTTATGGTACATAGCCCGGAGCTTCCCCCCTTGTGGGCGGTAGCTCCGGTTTGATGGTACACGTGGCGACCTTGGGTCTAACCATGTTGGGGAAGCGGGTCCGGTTATGTCTGACATGTGGGCCTCCGAAGGTCTTCAAATCAAGTAGATGACATTTCCTCGAGATCTTTGCAATCTCAAGGGGTATACGGTACTCAGGGTACCGACAGTGGTGATCCAGGCGATATCTCTGATGGTGAAACATCCATATACTCCTGCAAAAGGTGAGCAACAGCAGGTGGCAAAGCAATCGATGTATCCTCAATGGAATATAAAACATGTTTGCACACTAAAGCATAAAAAGTTCCATTAAAGGCATATTAGTCATCAAGATCAGATTTAGTTGCAAGCAAAATAGGATTTTTCAACTTAATAGGTTGCTGAATTTCAGAATCGAAAACACTCTTTTGCTTAGCATTATTCTTCTTCTCATGCTCAAATTGCACAATTTCAATGGGACTCATCGGAAGCAACACAATTTTCTTGCCCTTATGCATGAGAGCATACTTATTAGATCGACTATGGTGAATAGCATCAGTATCAAACTCCCAAGGACATCCCAACAAAAGAGAGCAAGCATCCATAGGTAGCACATTAAAATCAGCAATATCATGATAAGAACCAATGGAAAAATGTATCCTTGCTGCTTGTGTTACCTTTACCTTACCATTGTTGTTAAACTATTGAATGTGATAAGGGTGGGGATGCTCTCTTGTGGTCAAGCTAAGCTTCTTGACCACCTCAACATTCACCAAATTGTTGCAGCTAGCACCATCAATGATGGTATGTACACGGCAGTCCTTGATGATGAGCAACATGTTGAATGGGTTGTGACGTTGGCGGTTGTCATCCTCTCGAACTGTGGCACTCAAAGCTTGTTGCACAATCAAAGTCCTATAGTTGTTGGTTGCAGATGTAAGAAGAACCTCCTCAACACTGTCATCAGAACCTGAAATGTTAGCTGTGATAGTATTTTCATCTTCAATATCAGAAGTGCTAACATACCCACCATCTGCAGTTGCAATGATCACCTGTTTGTTGGGGCAATGTCGTTGCATATGGCCAAGTCTCTAGCAACGGTGGTACTTGATGTCGGAGGTGCGACTGGTGGAAGTGTTGGGTGCAACAGCCTTTGTTGCAACACCTGGAGGCAACTGGGACTTGTTGTTATCTTGCCCCTGTGATGTATAAGGTGTGGTGCTGCGGACAACACCGGTGGAGGGTGGTGTAGAAGCACGTATGCTCGAGGAGGGCGCTGCTTTGGATGGCACCGAAAGCTGTCGTGGCGTGAAGGTGTTGTTCCGTCGCTATTGTTGGCGACTATGCACTTATTTTTATTCTAACATAGCAAGTTGAAATAAACATTGAATAGAATGATATTCCCTGTAGTCAACTATGTCCTGGATCTCCCGCAAGCCCCCATAAAATCTAACAATCTAGTTTTCCTGATCCTTAACAACCCCACAGCAAAACATACCTTTTTGCAACTCTTGGTAGTACTCTTGGACAGTCATGTCACCCTGATCAAAGCGTTGCAATTTCATAAGAGGATCACGTCTATATGAAGGAGGATCAAACCTAGCGCGCATATCTTATTTTAACGCAGCCCATGTTTGTGGCGCATTACGTTTATTGACAAGTTCATTCCACCGAATGATAGAAAAATATTTAAACTCACTTGTGGCTTGTCTAACTCTATGTCACTCAGGAACAGGATGAGAGCTAAATTTTTGTTCTACCGTCATCTCCCAGTCCAAGTAAGTCTCAGCATCATCAGATCCATAAAATGGTGGAATAGAAAACTTAATCTTAGTGAAATGATCATTATCTTGTTCAGGAGCATGAGGATGAGGTCTACCTCCCATACCTTGATGATTTCATCGAGAGCGACGGTGTTGTTGTGCATCAACCGCATCGTTATTGAAGTCATCCTCTGTGTCGTATTGAGCATGTGCGTCAGCATTAAGGACGATAGAAGGTGTAGCTTATTGGGGAAGACGAGTCTCCATCTCGTCCAACCGTGTGGTAAGACCAGCAACACTTGTATGGAGCCTCTGAAAGGTGGTTGTTGTAGTGGTCTGATATGGTCTTATAATTGTTGAAAGCTTCAGTCATCGCCCGTATCATGTCCCTTAGTTCCAAATGGGACACACACTCATCATCATTTGGAGGTGTAGAACCAGAGGTCTAATCCATAGGCTTCTTTCCTGTCATTGTTAGTACAAAACAGAAACAAAGACTAAAAGATCGTGAAGAACACCATTATTACGCTCTCTGAAGTGGAAGTGGAAAATCGATCAGTAAGATGCGTCTTACACAGCTCTTACAAGTTTCTTACCAGCACTGCAGGTGGCCAACAGTGACCAGTGTGAAAGCAAGCACAATGTGGTGTGATTGCAGAGGTTACCTGTTCTTCTCAAGAGAAGGTGGAGTCGGGGAAGGCTCAAATGCAGTATATGTATGTGGCACACAAGTTAGTAACAGATAGCAATGCTGAATAAGTGTCCAAAGAATTTCACCTAGTTGCTGGCCTAAAAATGTATCAGAACAGTTGTGGCAACAAGAAAAAAACAAGGATGAATGATGATGAACAACAAGGTCAATATCAGCAGGTATCAAACATTAACACAGAAAACAACACAAGTAGAAAACCCCTTGAGCCTCCTGTTTTTGTCTTGTAGTACTACTAGAAATAAAAAATTCCTTTATTTTTTTATATTTTTTTGTCAACCAGGGGCACAAGAATAGAAACAGCACCAAGTATTAGCTCAAACCGATGAAAGATGTGATCGGTACAAATTCAGGAGCATTTGGAAAGTTTGGTGCTAGAACTCCGGGTTCAAAACGAGGGCCTTCTTAATATTTTTAAATTTTTTTGAAATCACCATGACCTTCATAGCTGGTGTATCGTATGTGGATTTTTTGCAACATTTTTGGAAAAAAATGAACCTCAATCGGAGTTTCGAGCGAAAAGTTATGCCCGTTTTAAGGAGGATACCCCGAATAAGGTTTTGGTAGTGGTGGAAACTGTAACAGAAATGAATCGGTGGATGGAATTTTTTTTAGATCGGTTTTTTATAGATGGAAGCGGATGGAAGAAACAAAACTGAACCAAAAAGAATCTAAACTAGCAACCAGACTCAACCTAGGACACGAACTCAGAACTATGGATTTCTAAACTAAATTGGGAAAAAGGTTGAGCGAGGGTTGTTGGTTAGGGAAATTAAAAAAAATTTGTGCCTTTTTGTGGACTATAGGACTAAACAAATGAATCTAAAGGGCACACAAGTATACCTCACGGTCAACCTGATATCTTATACCACTTGATAGGAGGAGGAGTCACGATCTTTCGAGAGGTATGGTAAACTTGATTAGATGGAGATCTCGACGTTGATGATCCAAGGCTCCGAGCGAACAGAAACCCACAATCACTGCACCACTGCTCTGTTGGTTATCACCCATGTCACACGAATGACCTCGCCACGAAGGCATATCCCTGCAAGCACAATCAAGAACACAAGCAAGAATAGATAATTTGCAATCAAAACTGAATTGATCACGAAGTGGGGTCTCACAACCGATAACTTTGACACTGTTCAATGACAGATTGTATCTAAGCAAAACCCGATCCTACTGTTGCTATGGCTGCTATATAAATAGGAGTTAGTTGCGCGCAAGTCCCCTGAACGCAACCCTAATGGGCTTTCACACCATACACGGGCCAGCAACCCAAAGGACGGTGATGTAGCACCGGACAGATTTTGGATGTCCACTTGTTTCGCCGATTCCCGTCAACTCAGAGGGAATTTTTATGTGGGGCTTGTTCAATTGGAATCTTTATGAAATTCTGGTTCCAACCATACATGGAACATCCAAATCCGACTTCGTATGTGTCCAGGGCGTCAATTTGGGAGAAGGTAGCTCCTGGACCTCGAGGTGGAGTCGAAGACGAGTTGGGCTTGGACTCCTCCTTGGTGTGGACGTCCTATCTCCTCCTCCTTGACTCCTTGGACTCCAAGCCCTTGCTGGTCATCTCAATTGTTCCTAATCAATAAAACATGCATAGAAACAAATGTAAGTTTTGAAAAAAAATTGACAAGGTTAGAACATACCTAGAGATCCAATTGTCGCGCACGTGCTCTGGTGATCGGTCCTTGTATTGTATGCAAAGGAGAGATGTCCTCATCAAATTAAACACGAAGGGTATGGAGTTTCTCTTTTTATTGTGGAAGGATGGTATGATGTGATTTTGCTTACTTCTAGTGTAGAAGTATAGCATGTGCAAGTCAAGTCTTGAATTCAAAAAGTAATGAATGAAATCTCACATAGGTCTATACTAGTTTGACAAAGCTCTATGTGAAGACAAATAGCATATGCATAAGGTCTATCAATTTAATGTATCATATGGCTTTAGTAGGTATTTCCAATCAAATGAGAGTAACTTAAATCTTTTTAGAATTTCTCTAGAAATCTAAGTTTCATTTTCAAACTAGGAATAACAGCCCTATCACTATGTCATATCTCACAGCAACTTAGAATTGGATGAAACTTTTTCTACCCATAATTTCTAAATCAAGAAAAAAGTTATTATAGCCAATGAAAGCAATATTTTGGAGAGTAGTAAGTTGTAAACTAGGGACTTAGGCAAATTAAAATAGAGCAACTATTCATCATTTCATCTATGTGAATTCCAAATCATTCTTGCCGCATATCTTTTATTTTATTTTCAAAGCAAATCTACTCTACTTATTTTAAAGTTTTTTTTATATGCATGGTGGATGACGGGAGAATGGAAAATAAGTATGCAAGGGGTGTGATACAAGTTACCTCATGTGGGGGTCCTCCCTCAGCTTGCTCTTGGTCAAGGTCCTCAATATAGGCTGAAACCATAATGACAGATGTAGACCATGAGGTTGGCCTAACCATGTTGCAGCATGACTTTGGCATTGGACGGTTGAGTGTCAATGATTGCCTTCCATTGGTTCCATGAGTGTGGTCGAGGTGAGTGTTGTCTATGTCACTCCTCCACACCTCAAGGTTTTCATAGGTTGGATGTACCTTATTATTCCTTGGATAAGGTAAGATATCCCTTGGCTACAAACGAATGACGTTCACTCAACTTGCGTTGGGTGTGTTCTGTCATTCTTTGTCTAAGTTGTATCCTACCTTCTTTCCATAAAGAAATAACTTATACCCCTCATGCATTGGGTGTGATTCGTCATTCCTTGGCTAAGGTAATGATAACCTTCAGCCACAAAGGAGTGACATGTACCCAACATGTGTTGAGTATGATCCGTTATTCATTGGCTAAGGTACAACATACCTATAACCACAAAGGGATGACGTGCACTCAACAGGGGTCGAGTGTGGTCTGTTGTTCCATGACTAAGGTATAACATATTTAGCCACATAAGAATAGCTTGCACCCAATATACATTGAGTGTGATCTTGCCATTACTTGGTTAAGGTACATCATGCCTTTTAGCCACAACGGAATAACTCACGCCTGGTGATGGTGGCAATTCCCTTGAGCTTGAATGAGTGCTTAGAATAGTCGAGAGCATAGTGCTCTCACATATTCGTAGCAGCCCATTGGTTGCTCATGGATGGTTTCCATGACAAATCTTCAGCCTCGTATAGGTATGGTTGACCTTCGAGCTTAATTTTCGATATGTAGCAAACACCCTCATTTATTCCTTGGCCAAGAGATGTTGAAATGGATTCCTCTTTGGGTCTCCAACAATCGGATCTTTGAATGCCTGCATAGTTATTTTACTCTTGCAAACATCCCCTCTATGATAGAGAGGGATGGTTAGCTCGCGATACTTGTAGAAATGAATTTTCGTGTCAGGTAATCGAATCCTCATTTGTACGTTTGGGGAAGAACAAAATCAAATATGCATTGGGTCCAATTCCAAATGTTTCCATGAACAATGTATGAATCACTGATAGGAGTGGGGCTTTATGGATAAATCAATTTGCACATTTTCTAATGCTCCTACTCATAGCAATGCAAGTGATATAAATACACTATATGAATCCCTTCATCTTGTAAAATTTCTAACCATCATAGTTTTACACAAGAGCAAATGTTGTCATTTGGATCATGGCAAACAATATTCACAATTTTATCCTCTTGAACATTTTTAATTTCTTGCCTAGGAAATAGAAATTTAGTGATCCACGCATGAATGAGTTTCAAATAAAAATTATGGACATCACTATTTCTGGGTTGCTACATACCGATTCAACCTTTAAGTCATTCCATAAGCATTGCCTAGGCAGAAAATGTCTAAGTCAATTTTAGCAATTCTTATAAAATTCTAGGTACTTGTTTAAATTATTCTCAAGTAAGGTGACATTCCTTTTTGAAGAATCAAGAAGAGCAATGCCATCACTTACACTCATAAATGATGAGAAGGTATAAACCTTCCTAACAAGCAAAAATCAGTCAATCCTAATGCAGTTCAAGCGATGAAAATTTTTAAACATGTACCTCAATTGAAGAGTAGACATGGTTGAAGGTCGTTGTATGAGAAACTGACGACCATGAATTTTTGTGTAGCCTTTATGTTCAATGTCTTCTACCAAGTTGAGGCTGGAGTTGAATGAGCTTTATCTTGTTCCGCCATTGGGCCATCATCTTGAGATTTCTCCACCAAGAACATAAAATGAGATTGATGGAGGGATATGCACTTGATGAGGCCTTCCAACCTCTTTACAAATTTTTTCCTAGCTGCACTAAAATCAAGAACAAACAAAACAACATGAAAACGGGTTACGTTAGCTTAAAAGCATGTCGTACCCTTTGTAAAATAGTTTTGCCCTTCTTAAAGGGAAATATTTTTTAGGTTTCAATTAGGAGGATGAATTCAAGTGGTTACGCCCAAGGTTCATATCAAAATAAATTTATTTCCTAATTCAAATTTTTTTGCTTTATGATGGTTCAAAATTTTACTTTCTAACATGCAAGTGTGAAAACATGCTAAATGCAAATGCAAAGATTGACGGGAATTTCGAATATGCAATTGGGAAATAAAATATGCGATGCCTATCAATTAACCTATTGGCAAGGACTCACCAAATTTTTTAAGTCCGGTGATTGGAACTTACCTCCGTCCTGTTTAGTTCGATTAATTTTTGTCCACTCTCAGAGTTGAAGATGTGGACAACTTCTCCTTCTTGACATGCAAAAATTACTTTGTCTGTCATTCGAGCATGTGGCCCACAGGATGACCCTAGCCTCTCCGTCATCTTGATGAAGACTTGTTGATGTAGTGACGGCTTCTCACTCTTGAGATATTCTTTTATGAGCATGGTGAGGCTTGTCCTTTTTTAAGGGTGCCACTTTGACCTTCTTGATGTTACTTTAAGTTAACCCATACTTTGATCATTGATCAAAGACTTCCTTGGGCATGATGACATGTGGACTCCACAATAAAACAAGAAACGCTTCATCCACAATGTCACTTCCTTAGGTTGCACGGGCTTGGTCGAAGGGTAGGAATCCCAACAATTGATAGTGGGACATATTGGATCTTTAATGCTCTTTAAGTTCTTGTTCTTGGCCAAGAGCTTTATGTAAATGTTGTATTGAATTGTTGCTTGGCCAAGATACATCAAGGTAGGCAAGTTGAATTTAAATTCCCTGAAATCCTCATAGCCTCCTTGGTTACAATGGTGATGTTGATTCCATCCTTGACCTCCTTATTGATAATAGCTATTGGTGTTGTAGTTTGGAAATAATCCTCATGGGTCTTTGGGGGATTTTTCCCAAGTGTTCCATGTTGACATGGATTTTCAGAAATCATGTGAATATCTATGACTTGGATAATTCCAAACACTTCTCCATTGGCTTGATCTTCATGATACTTCAATGGGAGGTGTAGTTCCATAGCTAGCATGTACACCTTGCTAAATGGTGTGCATGCTAAGCTAAGGGAACTAGAGCATTCTTTAATCAACCCCTTGATTAGAGACCATATTATCATCCATGATGAATTAGAATAGGGCTTCTTCAGCTCCAGCATGAATGTGGTCATGGATTGGTGGAACCAACCCATGACATGAATGTTGGATGAAGAGCTAACAATCCATTCCATGGTAGAGGCAAACCAAGAAGAACTTTTGGAGCCTCCCCGATGGATGAGTTTGGCTCCTACTGGAAGCTAAAATTCTTCTTCAAAAGACAATTGTGTTCCCTAGCGAACAATTGTGGAGGTACGCCATGAATCATCTTGCAGTTGAGCACTTGCGTCCTCGTTGGCAATCCAATGAAATGGTTGGCCAACACTACCCTGTTTTCACACAAAAGGAGCAAACAAACAAGGGTAATCCTGTCTAATAACTACTAGTACCTATAGCTTAGTCACAAGTAATAGCTATCCTTCACTTCATTTGCCTTTCTCGGCAACGGCGCCAGAAATGCTTGTTGACGTTTCTTAACATCACAGATCATCTGTAGTAAGAGATGAGGTCCTTAAGTGCACGGAAACTGTCGTGTATCATTTCACCCAAGAGTATTCCTAAGGGTATCGTATTTATCCAACAGGAAGGCAATGGAGTAAAGTACACACTATTCTTATGATCAAGCTATGGGAAACGAATCAATTACACAGGGGTAAGTTGATAATATGGGTAGTGTGACACACACCTAAGCAATCTATTCTAAAGGGTAAATGGGTCCTAATGGAGATTAGACTAAGAGTTTGGGAGTTGCTCCTAAAATGCTTCTAATATACATATACACAGCCTAGGTTAGATACTAATGAGGATGTCAATGGTGAATACTCATGCTAAGTTGTTCAACATATCGGGCACGGGTTTACCCCTAGAAATAATAGGACGACTCCCGCCAAGAGCCTGTGGCATAGCCGAACGTGGACGATTACAAAGTACAGATAGGGCTTTCACCACATACTGCCTACCTCTTCAATTCGTGGGTCTACAAGACATCCAATGCTACTTAACTAACGTAGCACCCTGGTACCATATTAAGTAAATACCTTAGGAGCCATGGCACAAGCCATCCTAATTAAGGCAATTAACTAAATCATTGTAAAACCAATGTTTATACATAGCATAGTTATTCATATTAACATGATCATATCATAACAAATTAGACTATAGTGGAGGTCTGTAGTGTTTATGATGATAGATTAAGAGTGATATGACATAATCTTAAAGACTACTTCTACCACATACATGGAATCCACAATGAAAATATGAAAATACTCTCCCCCTGCGGATATGGATCTTGACCTGCAATATTAGAGCAAGTACCTGGGCTAGCCTCATCAAAAGAATGTCACAAGTCTCCATGATTTTGTTAGTGTCTAGTAAAAGCACATGGTATCTTCTAGTATGAGATGGATAACCAAGATACATGCTATCAATAGATCTAGCTTCAAATTTATCAAGATTACTATGTTTCTTAACAAAGCATTTGCAACCAAAGATCGTAAAGTGTGTGACACTAGGCCTATGTCCAAACTGAAGCTCATATGGGGTCTTTCCTGGCTTAGCACACAAGAAAACTCGATTTGAGACATAACAAGCGGTCGCAATTGCATCAGACTAAAATTTCCTAGGAGTTTCATCTTCATCAAGCATAGTCCTAGCCATCTCAACTAAGGTTATGTTCTTTCTCTCTACAACACCATTTTGCTGAGGTACATAGGGTGAAGAAAATCGATGATCTATTCAATTTTCATCACAAAAGTGATCAAAAGATTGATTTTTAAATTCAGTTCCGTTATCACTTCTAATTGCTTTTAAAGATCCTGGGTGATCAATTGGTAATCTAAGAAATAAAGTTAAAAAGTGACTATAAGCTCCATTCTTAGATGCCATAAAGTAAACCCAAGAGTATCTAGCTAGAATATTCATCAACAATCACAAACACATACCATTTACCTCCGAAAAATTGAACATGTGAAGGACCTACAATATCAAGGTGCAAAAGTTGTCCAAGTTCCGTTCCTTGTCATTTACAAGAAGAGCACACAATTTTTTTGTCTCTTTGAAGATTAGGCAGCCCACATATGCATCAATACCACTAATACGTGTGAGGTGATCAAAGCCTATGTGACCAAGTCTACAATGCCATAAATATAAGTCTTTTGAATCATTAGCAACTAGACACCTATGCTTAGTAGTTGACGTATCAAAATCAGCTTTAAAAACTCTTCCAAATAGAGACATGTTAAACATAAGTTCACCATTTGAATCTACAACCTTGCAGCAATTTTTAGTGAAGTTAACCTAATTGTTAAACAGAAAGAAAGTTGTATTTTAAATTCTTGACAAGTGTCACATCTTTGAAAGTGTAGTGATTATTAACTCTAACCAAACCCTTAGCAATTATAGGTGTTGAAAAATTATCGACAAAGTAACATTCTCTGCACGTGACACGAAAGAGAGGGAGGAGAACCAGTCTTTGTTGCCAGTCATGTGGCGTGTTCAACCTGAATTCACAATCCAAATGTTCTCCTTCCTCAAGCGTGTACCCAACATAGAAGCACAATACGTCGATAACTCAATACTGAGGTTAGTCAAAAGCATTTAGGAATCCAGTACTGAGTCACACGATGTCCAACAGAAATAACACGCGAATGCGAAGATAAAACAGCAGGTTTATGAGCCAAAGTTTGAAAAATTTTGTACCCAACTACATACCTACGAGATGTTACATGTGTAGAACAAAAAATGGTAGGTTTGGGAGCAAACTTTGCATGTTTATGACTCATCAAAGCAGACTGCATGTTCTTAACATTCAGTTCAGCATGTGCAGCAAATTTTACATGAGAGTTATGAGATCTAGCTTGCATTCTTTCCTTTTTCTGTTGTTTAGCTAGTATATAACAAAAATCTATAACATGACCAACTCTACCACAGTAGGTACAATGAATTTAACTTTGTGTGCATATCCTAGATTAGCAAGAAACATGTTTATTAGAAACTGAATAAGACAACACTCTTGCAGATTTGAAAACCACTTCTTTCTTGTTTAGGAATTGTTAGAATCAAACCACTTCCTAATGACTTTACAATTTGAGGTGGATGTGCCTTAGAATGAGCATGGGAAGCAAAACCTAAACCAATTTTATCATTGCAAGACTTGGAAGAATTCAACAGCAAGTTTAGGTTCTTATTTGTATTACAAAACCACTCTAGTGTCT
This sequence comes from Tuctoria greenei, assembly GCA_036927565.1. Classification (NCBI taxonomy): domain Eukaryota; kingdom Viridiplantae; phylum Streptophyta; class Magnoliopsida; order Poales; family Poaceae; genus Tuctoria; species Tuctoria greenei. Next base: position 54,247,917 of record JAYESD010000001.1, read on the forward strand.
TATGCATGTCATCAAGTTTATTAGACAAGTCTAGCCAGTTTTCACATGAAGTTTTTCCTTTTAATTTGCAATTAGAAAATGTTTAACTTCATGAGAACGTAAAGCATTGTTCAAAACAGAAATTCCATTCATAGCATCATGCAATTTCTTATTAAGATCATCACAGTTAGAACAATGCAAATAAACTGTTGAATAGCTAGCATCTTTCAAGTTTTTATCATTAAGTGCAGCAAGCTTTCAGTTCTTTTCGATTTCTAACTCAAATTTATTAAGTGTAGAGGTGAGTCCACTTCATAGGGAGGACAATTGTTCATATATAAGCTCACATGAGGAACAAAAATCATCACTATGAATCAAAGATTTCAAATGATTAATTTCAGATTCTAGTAATCCAATTTCAACAGCATTGTCCCTAAGTTTTTTGTCCTTTTTCTTAAGTATAACAGTGGCATGAGAAATAGCATCACACATTTCTTTGCAAGTGGCATATACCTCTTCATCACCACTGTTGTGTTCTGCCTCCTTCATACTTGATTTTGAGTTGCCCACCATGAAGCACATATCTGCCAAATTCTCTTCATCTTCGTCACTTCCGATGTCCACATCGCTTGAGCCAACTTCTTAAAGTTCGGAAACATTACTGTTTTACCAATTTGCGACCTGTAAAATCCTTCTTCTTCTTATTGTTTGCATACAAGTGATTCGTCCTTGTTTGTTTTTCATCACGGGAAGTAGGGCCTGAAATGTTAGGGAAATCCATACAAAAATGTCCTATCTCACCACATTTGAAGCATCGTTGAGAACCAGCACTTCCGCTCCTTCTAGTTCTCACATTATTCAATTCTTTTGAGAACAGAGTAGAGATGAGTGCAAGTTCCTCCTCTAGAAACAATTCCATATGTTCAAGGGTTAGAGAGGAAAGCAAAGCAAGTGTACCACAAGATGAATAATTGCTAAAACTAGGCATGTCACGTTGAGAAACAAATGCAAGAGACATGGTGGGAGTTTTACATGATATTATGTCAAGTTCATGAGTTTTCAATTTTGAATATAGAACAGTGTACCCATGACAATAGATTCATGAATAGATGTAACTTTCATCTCCCAAATCGACATGTCTGATGCATTTAACAATTGCCTAGTATTTTCGGCATCTGAAAAATTAACATTGAAACTACGCAAGTTGCTAAGAATTTTGTTAAAGTGAGCAAATAAATTCTCGATGGACTCATCTGGTTGCATCTCAAAGCGCATATATTATTTCTTGAATATATCTTGCCTTACCTTCTTGATTGTGTTAGATCCTTCGTGGTAGTCGCAAAGTGCCTTCCACACATCGTACGCTGATCAGAGGTGTGCAACACGATCGAAGTTGATTTTAGTGAATCCTTGTATGATCAAGTTGCGAGCCTTGTTATTGTTCTTGACATCTCTCATGTTCACAGCCATATCTTGATCATTTGGTGGCACGTCAAAAGACTTGTAGACCTTTTCCCATATAGCGAAGCCTTGCACTTGTATGTAGGCCTCCATACGAGCCTTCCAATCCTGAAAATCAACGCCATCGAACATGCAAGATTTTGCAAAGTATTTCTCCATGTTGATTAGTAAAAACACGCGCAAATTACAGATATTAGAGCACCGTGACCTTGATACCAATTGTAGGATCGAAGAGCACGTGAAAACTACAAGAGGGAGGTGAATGGTAGATTTAAACTTTTTTAGTGAAAGCAACAAAAATACATCGACAGAAAATCGATCTGTTCAACGTGTTCAACCATGACAAACTTGTAGATATTGTAGAGAATCAAGTCATGGAACCAATGCAACAAGAATCACGTGAAAACACTAAGTAGAACTTGAGTTATGATCAAAAGACTATGTGAAGGTCAAATTGATCTACTCGATTTAGAACCAGATCATCAACAGTGCAAAGAAACTCGTGTAGATCAAAAAACACAAATCCAATGACCGTGAAACTTTCACATATGATAGATAATTGAGTTATGAAGAAAGCTAGAACAATCATGTTAATTGGAGTAGTAAAACATGAGTTATTATCGAAACATCGAAACAACGTCGATCTGTCTAGAAACTCGGCGAGGAAAACATGTCTAAAACGAGTCGGACAAACAAAGCAGAAACGCTCCTCTAAAACAATGATATTTATTCAATTGAACACAAGGGGAACATCCCAAAGTGGTCTTACCACGAGCTTTGGCCTCCGTTGCTTATATAACCAACCCTAAGGTCAATAAAATCACAACTAGGACTCTAATCCTACTTGGACTCTAACTAAAACTTACCATAACTGCCTAGGACTCTTCCATATGCAGCTAGAAGAAATCCCAAGACTTCCAAACACTTCAGGAACGTATCCCACATTCCTAAAAAAAACTCTACTTTGTGTCCAACACGAATTCTAACCAAAACAAACTCAAATCTTTCCATATTTGAGGCATAACCAACTCAGCCGCAACCTGAGTCCATAATCCAACCGGTTGGACCTTTTCAGCCACATATTCATGTTCATTGTGGGGACTGGGGTCCCGACACCCAAGGATCTCATTGGGTGGTGTCGTGCGATGTGGCACTTAATAGCACACAGGAAAAGAATGACCAAAATATGCAAAGTTTTCATTTCATAAATATAATTAGAGTTTACGAAATAGTGTACAATAGAGATACACACGCAGCGGAACTACATACTCATATTCTCACCTATCTAAGCATGAGAGAAGACGTTCATATCCTAGGACGCTTCTCACTAGCAACATGATGATCATCCAGCAGTGGCGTGGTCCACATGAGATTCTTCTCGACACCTCGAGGCCTAATGTACAACCTGAGCAGCAGAAATAAACTAATACCTGCAAAAATCGTTAAAGCGCAAACGTGAGGATAAGGCTCAGCAAGACTGACCCGTCTCACTAGACATATGCAAGGTAAAGTCTAACCATAGGTAAGGAACAACATAAGTAGACTTGCCTACAAGTGGATCCTTAGAGTCAAGTCTTAAGTAGCAATTGACATTCCTTGGGCACAACACATCATAGACTCCACAATCAATCAAGAAACGCTTTGTCGATGATATGACATGTCCAAAGCACAATTGCTATCAGGTTAAGTGTTTGGAAATTGTTAACTTTAATTGTGCTATCTCTAAGCCATACAAGGTTGCAATACAGTATTATAATCAAAGCAACAAATTCATAATGTTACAACTACATATGGTGACTATGTCACGAAAACACCGAACAAGTGGTACTCAAATAACCACGAGGGACGGTGATTGCAATCCGTAGACACCCGGTTACATGACACGCACACCAGCGTGGGAGACACATATGTGCTCTCCTCCCCGCGTCATACATGGCCACCTTTCACCCAAGACCCCAATGCTAAAAAACCTCTTCATCCCGAGCAAAAGGTCTCCCACATGGACACGTCGAAGATGCCCGCTAGAAGATTAATGCATTTGTGCCTTCGCATCTCCATTCAAGGACAACAGAGGAGTTTCCACACTACAGTCTGGAGTTACATCAGTTTAATGGGCCCATATCCCATTATGCAACCGGTACAGTTCAAGCTTGCCCAGTGGTACCGCATACGACGCTGTCCTTAATCGATACAAGCAGGGCTATGCACCCGAGACCACGACTGGCAGCTTCCTATCCAACCCCTCCTCGAGTATTTGCTATGTCAACCCGTATGAAATGTTCTACATCACTTGCGAGTAGATTCCAACTGCTCGACTTCTATCGGATTCCCTATACATTAGCATGGCAGTTACTACAGGTCGAATTGTAACCTATTCCAACCAATCCCCCTGGGATTTGTGATTATGCAAGTGGAGTATCATTCACCCTGTACCTAATGCACAATATCATCTGAATACGTAATGTGAGAAAAACTTCAAAACTATTTAAAACTGTTAAATGCAAACTGGGGCTTGCCTTAATTTGCGACTCGATTAAATGTCAATGGTCAGTGGTCTTCTTCCGGGACTCCGCCATGTAACTTCACGATGGCACCCTGGCCTTCTCCTCCAAGAGAAGCTCCTCGTCGATCACCTATTATCATGTTCCTAACGGCATGAGATGCATATAAGTAAACATTGTAACTATACTTTAGATTAAACAAGTTAAACAAACTCTAAGACTGATGAGATTAACTAGGAGGAAGAGGTATGCCTCTGTTGTGTGGATAAACAAAGGATGGAGTTAAGTGGTCATAGTAGTGTCAAGATGTGAATTGAAAGGTGCAATGAAAGCCTGTAATGCCCTTATTCACTTAACTCTTGGAGCTATGCCACTCGAGAAGGCTGAGACTGACTGGTGTGGAAGTGTTGGACTAATTAGGTAAGGATGACCCCAAAATAATGGAGGGACATCGAAAACATGAGTATGAGTGGAGTGTGTAACAAAGAATGTCACGACTTAGAAGTTGACTAATGAAGTTATACAAACTCACTAAGGTGTAAACCTAGTTAAGTGAGAAGTGTGGTCGCAGGGTTCAGAATTAGGATGAATCGAAGTGGAACCCTAGCGACACTTGGAAGTGAAGTGAGATTGGCATTGCTTGAACACAAAGAGTCATCATAAGAACTGCTAACCTGATGTGAGTACCAAGACAACATTCAAATCACTTTTAGGTAAGCCCGTCACACTACCGTCCTATCCTTATAAGCATGCTCAACTTGTAAGAATTTTAGTGAACATCTTGGTTGTGTTCTTGTGAGAATCTTTGTCAACCTAGTCGACAAATGCGCTAGAGCTGCGGGGGGCCGTGAAATGCACTCCAAGCCAGCTCCGGAAGTCAACCAGAAGTCCTCCAAAACTGAAGCTGCTACCTCCGGCAGTTGCAAGAAGAAGAAACCCAACGACAAAAAGAAGCCGACGGCCGGCGCTCCAGCTGCTGCTGCCGCAACACCTGGAAGCCGGGGGCTAGGCTCGGAGAAGCGACCTCGTCCTTCCCCAGATGACGGCAACAATTCCAAAGCATGGTGTCCGATTCACAAAATGAATCGACACAGCTTGGAAGAGTGTCGGGAGGTCCAGAACCTTGTCGAGCGCCACAAGAAGCATCGTGAAGAAGCTCCTTTCCAACAAATGGAAGGAAAGCAAAAAGTTGACGAGGCTATGAATGAAGAGGAGCTTGGTTTCTAGGACCCTAAAAAGGTCTTCAAAGTCGTCTACAACACTGTCAATGACGATTCCGACGCTTCCGACAACGAACGTCAGAAAACCCTGAACACCATCTATGGTGGTTCTTGGGACATCACCTCTCATCGCATTCTTGACACAATGCATCGAGACATGGCCATGATAGCTCCTGCTGCTAAGGAAGAACCACATCAGAAGTGGATGGACACACCCATCATTTTCGATGCTTCGGACTGTCCCTGAAACATGATCGGGGCTGGTCAGCTCCCGTTGATGGTGTCACCCACCATTAACAGTATACAAATTCACCATGTGATGGTGGATGGGGGTTTCGGGCTTAACCTCACAAGCTTCAATGCTTTCGTTAAGCTTCAGCTCCGGCCTTCGGACCTTCGCCTATCCTGACCTTTCTTTGGACTAGGTCCGGGATCCATTACACCTCTTGGTTCTATTACACTCTCGGTGACCTTCGGGACCCGTGAGAACTATAGAACTGAGAAGTTGATCTTCGACGTTGCGCATATCAGTCTGCCATTCAATGCCATATTGGGTAGCCCAACTTTATACAAGTTTATGGCTGTTTTTCATTATGGTTATTTGGTGTTGAAGATGCCAACACCTACGGGTGTTCTCCGGATCTGTGGAGATCGCACTGCTCGAGTCACTGCTCTGGATGAACTCTATGCGCTTACCACAGTGCAAGAGGAAGCATATGGTAAAGAGCGAGTTGTGAATCCTCCAAGCATTCGCCGCAAAGGCTCGACCTCTGCACCTCGTGTGCAACCAAGCGGTGACGCCGACATTCCTGTCAAAGTCATCCAAATTGGTTCTGATGCCGCTCAGACTACCCGTATATCGGGGGGTCTGAACAACAAATAGGAACTCGTGCTCATCACTTTCCTTCGGGCTAATGTTGACGTGTTTGCCTGGCAACTGTCACAAATGCCTGAGATCCCTAGGGAGGTGATTAAGCACAATCTGAAGATTTACCCAGACGCCCGGCCTGTACACCAGAAGCCCCAGAAGCAATCAATTAAACGTCAATAAAACTCTTTAAAGCTATTATATGCAAACTGCAGCTTGCCTTAATTTGCGACTTGATTAAATGTCAATGGTCAGTGGTCTTCTTCCGGAACTCCGCCAAGTAACTTCACGATGGCATTCTGGACTTCTCCTCCAAGCGAAGCTCCTCATCGATCACCTATTATCACATCCTTATCGTCATGAGATGCATATAAGTAAACATTGTAACTATACTTTATAATAAACAAGTTAAACAAACTCTAAGACTGATGAGATTGGTTATGAGGAAGAGGTATGCCTCTGTTGTGTGGATAAACAAAGGATGGAGTCAAGTGGTCATTGTATTGTCGAGATGTGAATTGAAAGGTGCAATGAAAGCATGTAATACCGTTATTCACCTAACACTTGGAGCTATGCCTCTCGAGAAGGCTGAGATTGACTGGTGTGGAAGTGTTGGACTGATCAGGTAAGGCTGAGACTGACTGGTGTGGAAGTGTTGGACTGATTAGCCGTGGTCATTGTACTCATTGATAACTTGAGTACGACCGTTAGACAAAGCTTGTCAAAACGCCTTCACAGCATTGAAGTGAAACACTTTCCTCGCATGCTCAAACATGCGAGGGTCATCTAGGTCCTCTAAAATATACCCTTCCTGTGATTAAGAATATATTGAAGAGATGTTCATTAAAAGAGTTTAATAGTTCAGAAATTGAAATTTTATTTAACATACTTACCATAAAATCAGTCCATACAGCCACCTAAACATTGCAGTGTTCCTGGTGAGGGGTGCATGCGTAGTCCACCCACGAAGTAGCAGTCACCCCGTTGATGACTCCGGGATAGTGCTTACGCACTAAGGACCCGAGGACACCATTCATCGGTCCGTGCTGTGGGTCATCGGTGAAACATGTGTCAAACCAAACTGTACAAGATATTTATTGATTAATTACTTAAGTAGCCAAAAGAAACCAGAATTGAACACTATAGTTTTATTACCTATCTCCGATAGGACAAATCACAATCTCCTGTGAGGAGACCGAAGGAGGACTTACAAAGTGAATCCTCCTCGTCCGCCACCTATGCTCGGGTACCAAGTCTGGTGACCTAGTAGGCTCGTCACCAGACGTGCCAAAGGGCTGAGCAATAGAAGGCTCGCCAGCCGAGGGTTGGCTCACCAAAGGGTAGCCAGGATCAACTGGTTCCCAAGCTTTTGAGTCAGCCAGTGCGGACTACAACATTCAAATGATGCATAAGTAAGTTTAAATTGAAATTGAATTTTAATAATTTGTCAAATAATAGTTAAATTTACCCATGTGGGTTGCTTGGACGAAGTCCTAGAGCTGGTCAGAACGTGACCCAGCAGCTGAGAGTGTCCGCTCCAAGTCGACAGGACACCAGCAAAAGCGTCCTCAACACTAGAGAGGAAGAACCCCCTCATCGCCACCACCTTCTTACCCTTCTTTGACGCCATCCTGTTTTAAGAGATAATAAGTAAATATGCAAATAAGATATACAAAATTCATGTTACTATCTTGAACAATATGTTACTTGTAATCACTTTCAGAATTCATGTAACACTCTCATTTTCATGCACCATGCCTTGCATCCATCATTAACTATGTCTAAAATCAATCCACATAAAAAGGAACAAGTTTAAAATAAATTTAGATACAAAACCGCACTTAAGAATTCTGGGAAGTGCGGTTTAGTCCATTTTTGGTGCGGACTAGTTTGATTTCTCTCTGATTTCAAACGGACTTGTCCATTTTTCTGCGGACTAGTCTGTTTTCCCCCTGGACACAATCGGACTTGTTCGGTCCTATGCAGACTAGTCTGGTGTTCCAATTCCTTGAAAATTTTGCTATGTCCCTGTACTTGTATAGACTAGTCCGGTATTCCAGCTGACTTGTTCGTTTTTCCTCTGACTAAAGTCGGACTTGCTCGATTTTTGGCTAGACTTGTGTGTTTTTCCCCTATGGATAAGTTTCAACTTGTCCGATGTCTAGTCCAGACTTGTATGATTTTTCTCTGACCAACTTATGACTAGTCCGACCCTTTTTGGACTTGTCCGATAAATCGCGACTCCGAGTTGATCTTTTGTTTCACGACATGTTTCTTGGTTTTACATTAAGTGGGCCTAGGGACGTCGTGCCTAACTCTTTTAGAGCCCATGAGGGACTCTAAAACGGCCTCTACTCATCTCAAACTCGAAATATTTCTAACCCTAGCCTCCACCTCTATATAAACAACCCCACCCATTGGCTTGACATCTTTTTGCCACTTTTCTAGCTCACCCAAACCCTAACTTGTGAGTAGCTGCCACCAAGGAGGGAGAAGGAGATCTAGAGCAAGAAGAAGAAGAGGAGGAAACGAAAGAGAATCAATATATCCATCAACTTCACGTTCTTCATCAACAATTCACCATCAAGTTCTTCATCAAACCTAGATCTTCAAGATCCAAGTGTTACCTCCCGAAATCCTTGATTCATTGGAGTCCTAATGTAACATCCTCAATTTTTGCATCATGCATTGCATACATGTTCATGCATTAAACCTTAGTAGAATAAAGGAAAAAAATGAAACATAAAACATACATATACAAGATATATGTAGCTAAAGAGGAAAAAGAAAATAATAATATAAAACATGTAATAGGGAACAAATATAAAAATAATAATAATATATACAGGGAAAAAATATGAAACCTAAAGGAAGAAAGAAAAAAAAAGAGAAAAAAAATTGATTCCGGAAACTTTCAGAAGTTTCCGGGGGAAGCTTTGCTTCTTCCCAGGAAGGTTTTGGGCAAACAGTGCCCGGGTGCATGGTGCCCAACTGGCTGGCCGAGCCAGCTCCTGGCCGAGCCAGCTCCTGGGCGAGCGGCCAAGCCGCCCTGCGCGCCTGTTTTTTTGGACCAAGCCCGACTCGGTGCCGTGCAGCCCCAGAACTCGTCACTCATGCCTATATAAGGAGCCAGGCTCCATTGTTTTCATCGACAGAAGCAAACGCAGCCACCACAAACCCTAGCCCCCGGAGAAAAAAAATTAGAGAGACCAGATGTGCTGCAAGAAGAAGAAAAGAGGAAGAACAAGAGGAGGGTGCCGTCATCCGCCGGAGATCGTCGTCATCGTTGTGCCACCAGACGACCGCTGCGCCATCCACTTCGTCTACGCGTCATCTTCATCACGCGATCTACGAAGCCGTCGCATCTACGGTAGGATTCATTTTTCTGATGCGAATTTTAACGACATATTAGATCTAATAGACGTAATTTGATCGTAGTCGCATCTATCTTTTTATTTTCAGAAACATTAATTCTCGCTAAAACCCCCGTAAACTAGCATAACACGTATGAACTAGTTGCATCTAACCAATAAACAACCATAGTTAATTAATAATTGAACTTTGAATGCATGCATGCCGTCGCATGTTGATTAGTATGCGTGCATCATGTTGATTTATATGTATTTTCTTGTATGTGTGATCTCGAGTAGAGGGAAGTGCTCAAGAGGTCGTGTATGAGGATTTCCAGAACCAAGACTTCGAAGCGCTTGAGCAACCCTATCTGTCGGAGCAAGGCAAGTGTCCTTGAAGCATATTGATCTAGTTTTAAAATAAATGTTTTGCTTGCAAAATTGCATGCTGTGTCAATTTTATGGGAATCCTATGGTAGGAAGTTTACTAGCGTCGTTGTTTGACAACCCTTGTCGCCTAAAATTTATGGTAGAGAGTCGGGAAGGGTTTTTTACCTTTTTGCTTCGCTTAACTAACTGGGGTGGAAACAACTACACCACTTAACTTAATTATGCATTTATGAGATTATGATTAATGTGAACTGGTCAATATGATATGGTAATGGGTGATCTAAGCAAGCCTGGTATGTGGATGGGTTGGATGGCATGGTGGTTTGCTTGCCTTAGATCTAAGGACCGGTTCATGTGAGAATAAGCCAGGACTACAGTGCCACCACGAGGCCAAGTATGGGTGCGGTGTAGCTGATTAATTAGGGCTTTGCCAGTGCTATTTTGACCATTAAGGATGCCTGGGGAAGGGGTAGTCGGATTGGATTTGTTGATGATTGGTGGGACTACCCTGGGATCCGAATGGCTCAAGAGGGGGCCCTTGGTTGAAGATGTGCTCTGTATGAGACATCGCCACCAGTGAAACCACAGTGGGGTCTAAATAAGCTTGTAATCCCTTTGAAAAGGCTATTTTGTGATCTCTTGGCCGCACACCAACGGAAGTTTGTAATGTGACCGACGGGTCATGGGCACAAGGGAGGTTCTTAGTCACCGAAAGGTGATGAAATCACAAATACGTGGGAAAAGTTGTATAAACTCTGCAAAGTCTCATAAAACAATCATGATAGCCGTGCTCCCGGTTATGAGCACCTAGACAACATCCATGATTAGAGGGTACCTAGTATTGGGATGATTTTTGGGATGGTTATTGTTGGGTAATGGATATGGCTGGTTATGGATTAATTCTGATATTGAATATGGTTATTGGTAATGGTGAAATATGGTATAATGCTGATGGATATGGATTATGGACTTATACTACAACAATCATTGTGGGATATGATGGGTTTACTTTACATACATAATACATATTGCTTTTCAAATGTTTTAATATACTTTTCAGCACATAGCCTTTATCATTGTCGTCATTTGTATCAGCTACATGTCATACATTCCACACATGCTGAGTACGACATGTAGTCACTCTTGCAATCTCCCCCACCAACAGTTGCAGGTCAGGATTGGGAGTATTACGTTAATAACGCGTAGTTCTAGACCGTGTCTGCCGTCAGCTTTGCCTGTGGTGTTGCATGGAGCTGCGCTATACCCTATTGCTTATGCTGCTTAGTTGTTTAGTTTGCTTAATTAGTTTATTTCCGCTGCATTAGTTGAACTTGTCATTAATATACATTAGAGCTTGTATTCGAGGATAATATGAATTGTGTAATAGAATTTGTTTAGTTAATCTATTATGTGGTAATTTTTTGTATACTCTTTTGTTAATGCACTCGTGTATGTGTGTTGAACGTCCTGGGCACACATATGCGTTCACATGGTTCATTTTCGGAACCGGGTGTCAAAAATTGGTATCAGAGCCACAGGTTGACCATAGGATGCAGCCTAGATAGAATGGACACCTTAGAGCACATAGGAGCACTTCGGAACTGATGTGTTTTTTCTTGGAGTGTTGTTTGCTATATATATTGTTTGCTTGTGTGTTTAATAGAGGATTTCGGCATGCTTTAGCATTGCCATGTCCACTTATGCTAGTATAGGTAGTTGTTCAGTTTCATATTCCCTTGATGCATATAGTTGGGGATTCGTTCTATCTCTCTTTTCTTTCTCGCTCAATCTCTACTTCAATGGAAGAAGGACACAACCAGAAGATTCATTGTCTTAGACAAAGCTGTATGGAAGGTGAGAACAAAGATAGTGTGTCCAAGAGCAAGTTTTAAGATAAGGGGGGTACAATCCTTCACCAACCTTATTGTTTTGGATTCACAAGGATCATACACAACACTTCGAATTGATTGGCTACGGTAGCATAATGGAGTGGTCCAGTATGCCACAAGAACAGTGCAATCGACATGTGATAAGGAAGTCAGCATTGGAGTTGATGCATCACAATAGATATCAAGACTAACCAATCATCAAAGACTACTCCAACATAGTGAAGTGCATGGTTGAGTTGCTAATAAGGGGAAAGCCTCTCAAATGTATTCTATCTTGTCAGGATGCTATTGAGAAAGTGAAGAAGAGATTTATCACTACACCGTTGTTGGTATACTAGACATGAGCAAGAAGCTTGGATTTATACGATGCATCAAGACAAGGACTTGGATGTGTGCTCATGCAAGAAGGTCAAGTGGTTGCCTATGCATCAAGACAATTGAAGAAACATGAGCAGAATTACCCCACACATGATTTAGAACTTGCAGCCGTGGTACATGCATTGAAGATTTGGAGACACTATATCCTTGGACATAGGTGTGAATTTTATACGGATTACAAGAGTCTTAAGTATATTTTCACACAAACAGATCTGAATTTGAGGCAATGAAGATGGTTGGAGCTCATCAAAGATTATGATTTAGGAATCAACTATCACCCAAGAAAAGCCAATGCAGTGGCCGATGCTTTGAGTAGAAAAGGAGTAAGTTATCAACTCACAGTTCGAGAGTTACCATCTGAGTTATGTAAGGAGTTTGAACGGTTGAACCTCAGGTTTGTAAATGAGATGGAGATAATGAAGTTAAATCCTACCTTGGAGCGAGAAATTTGGGAAGGCCAAACGAAGGATGAGGAAATTCAAGAAATCAAGGAAAGGACCCAAGAGGGGAGAGAATTCAGATTTGATGAGGATGAACATGGTACTCTATGGCTTGGCAAGAGGATTGTCGTGCCTAATGTGAAGCGTATTCGGGAGACCATATAAAAAGAGGCACATGACTCACCTTACTCAATTCACCCCGGTTGCATGAAGATGTACAAAGACTTGAAAACTTGCTATTGGTGGGATATCACGAAAAAGGACATAGCTGAATATGTAGCATTGTGTGATGTGTGTCAATGAGTCAAGGCGGAACATCAAAGGCCAGCTGGATTATTGCAACCATTGAAGATCCCAGAATGGAAGTGGGAAGAAATCGGAATGGACTTCGTAGTTGGGTTACCACGTACTCAGTCCGGTTATGACTCAATTTGGGTAATTGTGGATCGCTTAACCAAGTCAGCTCATTTTGTCCCTATGAAGACCAAATATATAGCTGCACAATTGGCCGAAATATACATTGAGCATATTGTGTGTCGACACGGAGTACCGAAGAAGATAGTCTCGGATAGAGGTTCTCAATTTACCTCCAGATTTTGGCATAAATTGCATGAATCATCGGGAACAAGGTTGAACTTTAGTTTGGCATATCACCCTCAAACGGATGGACAAACCGAGAGGACAAATCAAATTTTGGAAGACATGTTAAGAGCTTGTGCTCTAAAGCATGGGAAAAGTAGGGACAAGAGCTTGCCATATGCTAAATTTTCATACAACAATAGTTACCAAGCAAGTTTGAAAATGTCACTCTATGAAGCACTATACGGAAGGAAGTGTAGGACACCTTTGTTTTGGAATGAAAAAGGAGAGAACCAAGTATTTGGTCCTGACGTGTTACAAGATGCTTAAAGGCAAGTTAAAATAATTCGTGAAAACCTAAGGCCTGCTCAGTCGCAGCAAAAAGGCTATGCGGATAATAAGCGAAGGAATCTGGCATTTTAAATTGGAGATTTCGTATACCTCAATGTGTCACCTATCCTAGGGCAACGCCGGTTTAACGTTAAAGGAAAACTGGCACCTCGCTATATCAGGCCATTTAAGATTTTGGACAAGCGAGGGAAGGCAGCTTATCGACATGAGCTGTCGGCGTATCTCTCTGATGTACATGACGTGTTTCATGTGTCTCAACTTAAGAAGTGTCTGAGGGTGCTGAAAGAACAAGTGCCGATGGACGAGTTAGAACTTCAGGAGGATTTGTCCTATGTCGAGCAACCTATCAAGATCTTGGACGTGAAGGAATGAGTCACGAGGAAAAAAAGTGTCTGTTGGTGCAAAGTGCAATGGAACCACCATACGGAAGCCGAAGCTATGTGGGAACGTGAGGAAGACCTGAAGGCAGAATTCCCTCATCTTTTCTCCACGTTGTTGAATCTCGAGGGCGAGATTCACTTTATGGGGGGTAGGTTTGTAACACCCTCAATTTTTGCATCATGCATTGCATACATGCTCAAACATTAAACATTAGTAGAATAAAGGAAAAATAATGAAACATAAAACATACATATACAAGATACGTGTAGCTAAAGAACAAAAAGAAAATAATAATATAAAACATGTAATAGGGAACAAATATAAAAATAATAATAATATATATAGGAAAAAATATATGAAACCTAAAGAAAGAAAGAAAAAAAGAGAAAAAATAGATTCCGAAAACTTCCGAAAGTTTCCGGGGGAAGCTTTGCTTCACCCCCGGAAGGTTCCGGGCAAACAGTGCCCGGGTGCACCGTGCCCAACCGGCTAGCCAAGCCAGCTCCCGGACGAGCGACCAAGCCGCCCCGCACGCCTGTTTTTTTGGGCTAAGCCCGACTAGGTGACGTGCTGCCCCAAGACATGTCACTCGCGCCTATATAAGGAGCCAGGCTCTGTTGTTTTCATCAACAGAATCAAATGCAGCCGCCACAAACCCTAGCCGCGGGAGAAAAAAAATTAGAGAGACCAGAGGCACTGCCAGGAGAAGAAAAGAGGAAGAAGAAGACGAGGGTGTCGTCATCCACCAGAGATCGTCGTCGTCCTCTTGCCGCCGGAGGACCGCCGTGGCATCCACTTCGTCTACGCGTCATCTTCGTCCCGCGATCTTCGAAGCCGTCGCATCTACGGCAGGATTCGTTTTTCCGATGTGAATTTTAGCGACATATTAGATCTAATAGACATAATTTGATCGTAGTCGCATCTATCTTTTTATTTTCAGCAACATTAATTCTCGCTAAAATCCCCATAACTCACGTAACACATATGAACTAGTTGCATCTAATCAATAAACAACCATAGTTAATTAATAACTGAACTTTGCATGCATGCATGTCATCGCATGTTGATTAGAATGTGTGCATCATGTTGATTTGTATGTATTTTGTTGTATGTGTGATCACGAGTAGAGGGAAGTGCTCAAGAGGTCGTGTACGAGGATTTCTAGAAACAAGACTTCGAAGCGCTTGAGCAACCCTATCCATCGAAGCAAGGCAAATGTCCTTGGAGCATATTGATCCTGTTTTAAAATAAATGTTTTGTTTGCAAAACGGCGTGCTGTCTGGATTTGATGGGAATCCTATGGTAGGAAGTTTACTAGCGTTGTCTGACTACCCTTGTCACCTGGAATTTATGGTCGAGAGTCGAGAAGGGCTTTTTACCTTATTGCTTCGCTTAACTAATTGGTATGGAAACAACTATACTACTTAACATAATTATGCATTTATGATAATATGATTAATGTGAACTGTTCAATATGATATGGTAATGGGTGATCTAAGCAAGCCTGGTATGTGGATGGATTGGATGTCATGGTGGTTTGCTTGCTTTAGATCTAAGGACCGGTTCATGCGAGAATAAGCCAGAACTACAGTGCCACCACGAGGCCAAGTATGGGTGCAGCGTAGACCATTAAGAATGCTCGGGGAAGGGGTCATCGGATTGAGTTTGTTGATGATTGGTGGGACTACCTTGGGATCCGAATGGCTCAAGAGGGGGCCCGTGGTTGAAGATGTGCTCTGTAGGAGACATCGCCACCGGTTAAACCTCAGTGGGGTTTAAATAGGCTAGTAATCCCTTTGTAAAGGCTATTTTGTTATCTCTTGGTCGCACACCAACGAAAGTGTGTAATGTGACCGACGCGTCATGGACATAAGGGAGGTTCTTAGTCAACGAAAGGTGATGAAATCATGAACACGTGGGTAAAGTGGTACAAACTCTGCAGAGTCTAATAAAACTATCATGATAGTCGTGCTCCCAGTTATGAGCACCTGGACAACTTCCATGACTAGAGGGAACCTGGTATTGGGATGATTTTTGGGATGGTTATGGTTTGGTAATGGATATGGCTGGTTATGGGTTAATTCTGATATTGAATATTGTTATTGGTAATGGTGAAATATGGTATAATGGTGATGGATATGGATTATGGAATTATACTATAATAATCATCGTTGGATATGATTGGTTTATTTCACATACATAATACATATTGCTTTTGAAATGATTTAATGTACTTTTCAGCACTTAGCCTTTATCATTGTCGTCATTTGTATCAGCTACATGTTATACTTTCCAAACTTGCTGAGTACGACATGTACTCACTCTTGCAACCCTCCCCCAACCACCAACAGTTGTAGGTCAGAATTGGGAGTATTACACGGAGTTGTAGGCCATGTCTGCCGTCAGCTTTGCCTGTGGTGTTGCATGGAGCTGCGTTATACCCTATTGCTTATGCTGTCTAGATGTTTAGTTTGCTTAATTAGTTTATTTCCACTGGATTAGTTGAACTTGTCATTAATCTTCATTAGAGCTTATATTCGAGGATAATATGAATTGTGTAATAGAATTTTGTTAATTAATCTTGTTATGTGGTAATTTTATGTATACTCTTTTGTGAATGCACTCGTGTATGTGTATTGAACGTCCTGGGCACACATATGCGTTCACTTGGTTCATTTTCGGAACCGGGTGTCACACCTAAATACCTAGTATACATTTTATTCTCTTTTCCTTACTTTAATTCAACCCCAAATCTCCAAATTCACGTCAATCTAGAAAACCCTTATCTGTTGTTCCTACACAGTGTGGACTAGTCCGGCCTCCTACGGACTTGTGAGTTATTTGCGATCTATTTCCTGTTGAATTAATTCCAAGTTAGATCGAATCAACCCCAAACTTGTGTAGACATGTTAATAACTATTGTAATTGATTAATAAACATTAAAAACAACTTATTAACTGGTTTTGCTTTGCAATTGCACTAATCATGCATGGCATGTCATATTGAGTAATGTATGTGCACTCTTTCATTGTGTTTCTTGTCTTGTATGTTTGTTGTGCAGATTAGACGGATTTGCGCTAGAGAGTGCCGCAGAGGATCTACAGCACCAAGAGTTTGAAGGCTTTGACCCGAACCAATCCCAACAGCAAGGCAAGTGTCCTTGAAGCATATTGATCCCGTTTCTAAAATAAATATTTTGGTTGCAAAATTGCATGCTTGTGTCAATTTGATGGGAATCATATGATAGGAAGTTTACTAGATTTGTTTGACCACCCTTGTCACCTGGAATACTTGGTATAGAGTCGGGAAGGGCTTTTACCATTTTTGCTTCGCTTAATTAATTGGAATGGGAAAACAACTATACCATTAATTATATATTGATGAGATTACGGTTAACATGAACTTGTTAATATGACATGGTAATCGGTGATCTAAGAAAGCCTGGTGTGTCGATGGGTTGAATGTTATGGTGGTTTGCTTGCTTTAGATCTAAGGACCGGTTCATGCGAGAATAAGCCAGGACTACTGTGCCACCACGAGACCAAGTATGGGCACGGCATAGCTGATTAATTAGGGATTTGCGAGTGCTATTTGGAACATTAAGGATGCTCGGGAAAGGGGTAGTCGGATTGGGTTTGTTGATGATTGGTGGGACTACCCTGGGATCCGAATGGCTCAAGAGGGGGCCCTTGGTTGAAGATGTGCTAAGTTGGAGACATCGCCACCGGTGAAACCTCAGTGGGGTTTAAATAGGCTAGTAATCCCTTTGTAGAGGCTATTTTGTGATCTCTTGGCCATACACCAAAGGAAGTGTAATTGGCATAAGGGAGGTTCTTCAGTCGCCGACGGGTGATGAAATCACAAACACGTGGGTAAAGTGGTACAAACTCTACAGAGCCTAATAGAACTATCATGATAGCCGTGCTCCCGGCTATGAGCACCTGGACAACTTCCATGATTAGAGGGAATCGGAATTCAGAATGGTTATGGTATTATGGCTTATGGCAATGGATATGGTTATTGGTAATGATGAAATATGGTATAATGGTGATGGATTTGAAATATAGACTGGTGTTATGATAACTATATGCTTTATGATGGGTTTACTTCACATACATATATTATATTGCTTTTCAAATTGTTTAATGTACTTTTCAGCACTTAGCCATTATTATATTCGTCATTTGAATCAGCTACATGTCATACTTTCCACACTTGACGAGTACGACATGTACTCACCCTTGCAATTCCCCCACCAACAGTTGCAAGTCAGGATTGGGAGTTTAATGATAATAATGCAGAGTTATAGGCCGTGTCTACCGTCAGCTTTGCCTGTGGAATGTTGAAGGTGCGCTATCCTTTTGCTTAGTTGCTTATTAGTTTATTTCTATTACATTAGTTCAAACTTGTCATTAATATTCACTAGAGCTAGTATTCGAGGATATTATGAATCGTGTATTAAAAGTGCTTAATTAATCTTTTTCTATTGTAATTTTCTGTATACTCTTTTGTGAATGCACTCGTGTATGTGTGTTGAATGTCCTGAGCACACATATGTGTTCACTTGGTTCATTTCTGAAACCAGGTGTCACAATTCATCAACATCATTGTCATGTGCCCTACTCCTTAAGCCATCCCAACAATCTTGCTTCGTGACCTGTTCCCATTTTCATTTTCGCACATCATCTGTCTCTACATCTTAAACATCTCCAACTAATTGATTGAGTCCTGCACCAGGCTCGACGATAGAAGTTTCTGACAACTCTTCTTCTTCGTACACTTCTTCAACGTCTTTACTATCATGGTAACCATCATCTCCAGTAGTATATAACCGCTCATGAGGATTGACCTTATATAACACCCACCATGCGTCGAGCTTCGTACATGGATAAGGTAGATAATACACTTGCTCCACTTGGTGTGCAAGAACAAATATATCATAACTTTGTAGTCGGTCCTTGTTTTGACTTCCACCATTCCAAATTGGTTTTCTCGAGTTCCTTGAGCGCTATCAAGCCAGTCACAACCAAAGAACACAACTCGAAGTGTCTTATTTCCGATAAAAATAAATTCAAGGATTTTGTTAATGACCCCTTAATAATTGGTTTCATGCCCTTGAGTGTCAATTGCCCTCGTCACAACACAGGAATTTGATGTTGCCGCAAGAGTACAAGAGCTTCAAAATGAGTTGTATGGAATTGAAAGCCATTTATGTCATACCGACCAATCCATAAGATAGTTGTCGCAAACCTTTATGGACGTTGTGAGTCATGCACTATCAAAAATGATCATAAGTTAAAAGAATACTTCTATAATAATAGTAACTTATAATATAAAGAATACGAGAGAGTATTACATAATCTCGAAACCAGGATAGGAAACCCGACCCTCCATTTAATCATTCTCGTTGCATCCCTTGTACTTGTTTGGCCGTAGGTTGATGCATATGTGGTCAACATTGTCTCTAGAACTCGGTGAACGTGAAAAAATACTTTTTAGAATACATGTGTAGCAAAATATGTTGATTTGCATAAATGTAGGACAAACACTTACTCGAAGTATTCTTGCATGCCCTCTATATTTGCGTACATGTAGAGTAAAGCAGCCATTCTATCACGTTCGGGTAGGTCGTAGGTCGTGTAGCTACCATCAGTAGTGCCTCTCATTTGAAAAATGGAGAGGTCTCTACAAGGAGGTGCTTCGTCCACATTTTACTGCATCGATGAAGTACTGATATTGTGTTCTTCTTCAAAGTAGACACTTGAAAAGTATCATACCTCCTTAAGAGTAAATGCTTCAGCGATGCACCCTTCCACCCTTGCCCTATTGCCAACCATTGGTCTCAGATATAGTAGCACTCTTTCAATGTGATACATCCACCTATATTGTATAGGACCACAAAATTTAACCTTGAATGGAAGATGGATAAGCATATGTTGCATTGGATTGAAGAAACCTGACAGAAATTTTTTCCATCTTACATAATAGTACCGGTATGTCTTCTTTAATTTATTTGTCATCCCTATCTTGATTTCTTTAGCATAGAGCGGTCTATATAAATAGCTAAGCTCGGCTAAAACCTTCCACACCGTATCATCTAGATAGCCCTGAAACATAACATGTAGGAGTATTTTCATGATAATGTGATAATCGTGACTCTTCAAGCCAATGAGGTTTCCAGTGTTCACATTCACGACTCGTTTCAGGCTAGCTGCATAACCATTCGGGAATTTCAAAGTTTTCAAACATTTCATGACTTCTTTGTTTTCTTTAGGTCGATGACAGAAAGAAGCACGTGGCCTACCACCACTTTCAGATATTTCAAGAGTTGAACGGTTACAAATCTTTGCCAAATCTTGTCTAGCGTTTATATTGTCTTTCGTTTCGCTAGTCATATCCATACATGTGCTCATGATACTTTCGCCCATGTTATGCTCCTGGTACATGACATCCATGTTGTACATTAAAATCAATGATGTCACATATGATAGCTCCCAAAGTCCACATATGTGAGTCCAATTGTGTTCCTCTCTGTAACCTACAAAATATCAAGGACGGCCTTCGTGTAGCACCAATTTGGCCAACATATCAGAAATTTCTGACATGTTAAGATGTTTCTGTAACACCCTCAATTTCATGCATAATGCATTGAATACATCCTCATACATGTTTAATATTAAGCCATGTAAAAAGGAAAAATATTAAAATGAATTTAGGCTTAATCTGGAAATTTCAGCCTGTCAGAGTACGGACTTGTCCGGCCTCTGAACCGGACTAGTCCGATATTGCCCTTCTGATACAGAAAATTCAGTTTCTTCAGAGCCCGGACTTGTCTGACACAGTGCGCGGACTAGTCCGTTGATGGCTTTGATATTGTTCGGACTTGTACCATTTCGAGCGGACTAGTCCGATTGTATCCAGAATTTCAGTCTGGAAAGCCTTTTTCTTTGAACCCCAAACTTGTTCGGCTTTATACACCGAACTAGTCCGGTTTTTCATCTGTTGCCAAATGGACTTGTCCAATCCCCAATGTGAACGAGTCCGGCCCTCGGGAATCAACTCGGATTCGATATTTCTCCACGATTTGTTTTTGGGTAATTGCCTAATTTGGGCCCAAGAACTTTGTGCCCAACCTCAGAGAAGCTCAAGTGGACCCCAACTCGGCCCCTACATGTCCCCCACTGAATTCTACTTGGAAATCACCCCCAAAACCCTAATTCTCCACCTCTATATAAACAACCCAATACCCTCACCACGCTAGCTTTGAGGAAAACCCCTTGCTGCCACCTTTGATCTCGTGACATCGTCAAGATCAAGTCCGGAAGCAAGGATGTGCGAAGAAACTCGAAGAAGGACCAGTCAAGATCAATCTTCATCGATTCTTCAACAAATGACGTTCTTCATCACCACTCTTCATCAACTCATCTCCACCAAGTCCTAATTGCCAAGATCCAAAGTCTCACGTCAAAACTTTGATCTTTGGATCTTTAAACATGTGGTATACACTCTACATTCAAGCTTCTACGTCAATTCAGCCCCAATTCTCTCATATCAGAAAAACCCTAATTTGTAGTCTGTCCAGGGTGGACTAGTCAGGCCCCTGCATACGGACAAGTCGAGCCTCTGAATCCGAACTATGCTGAATTAATTCCAAATCAACTTAAATCAATTCCAAACTTCTCCAAACTTGTTAGAAACTATTGTAACTAGTTTATAAACATTATTAGCAACTCATTAACAAGTTTTACCTCACAATTGCATTAATCTTGCATATCATGTCATATTGAGTACTATATGAGCATTAATTGATTGAATTGTGAGTTTTGCATGTTTGATGCTTGGAATAGAAGGGATTGCCATAGAGAGTGCTTTTGAGGACCCGCAGAACAAAAATACGAAGCCTTTGATCTAAATCAAGCTCAGGAGCAAGGCAAGTGCCCTTGACCATATTGATCCTATTTTAAAGCTTTTGTTTGCAAAATTGCATGCTTGTGTCAATGTGATGGAAAACCCAATTTTAGGAGTTTACTAGTTTTGTATGACCACCCTTGTCGCTTGAACACTATGTAGAGAGTCGGGAAGGGTATTTTGCACTTTTTGCTCCGCAATGCTAAATTGGGTTTGGGAAACAATCAAATGGCTTAATTGTGAACTATGGAACATGTGAATGATGAGAATTGGTAATATTGACTCTTTAGCAACATGGTGCCTAGGGATTTAAGTAAGATGTTTATGTGGAATGGGTTGGGCTATTTTGGTGCTTTTGCTTGCTTTAGATCTAAGGAATGATTCGTGAGTGACCATCCAGGATTTACAGTGCCACCACAAGGCCAAGTATGGGTGTGTAAGACCTATGTGTGCTGAATACATTGGCTTGTCTTGAATACACTTGGCCTTGATGATAAAAGTTTTGAATATCACCAAAACACCTTTTATCAAGGTCCGACTCTAGCTCCGAGCTACAGAAAAGTCCTACTAGCTTTGGTCAGCTCCGGTGAAGTTTTGTCTTTAGCTCTGGAGTTGATTTTTCTAGCTCTGGCTTTTGGGTTTACTAGTTCCGACTAGTTCTGGTTAGCTCCGGCGCTAGGTCCTGCTAGTTTTGTAAGCTCCGGCGGGAGCTTGGTTGTACTAGTTTTGGTAAGCTCTGGCGCTAGGTTCTACTAGCTTTTGTTAGCTTCGGGTCAAGGTCCGGGTTGCTCTGGCAAGGTCCGGAACTTGACCGTAGTGCTTCTGCTTTTCATTTGCAATGTTTCTTACTTGCTTTACATTCTTGGAAAGATTGCTTAGTATTCATTTGCTATGTTTTTGGTGCGTTTTGGTTGATATGGATGATATCGTGTTACTGTGGTTTTGTAACATGCTTATGTGAGGTTCTCACATAGGGTGTTGTGTTCGGAACTAACTTGAGTCAAGTCGAGGACTTGGGCTCGTATGGATTGGTTGTTTATTCATGTGCAGGTGTTGCTTGAGTTCAAGACATGGCTGGTGACAGATCCATTGGACTAGTCTCAGGGAGGAGATGAGGTTCCAACAACCAAATTCAGGAGGAATTGTGGTTGAGCTGATCAGGAGGTTGTGCAGCATGATGCATATGAAGGTATCATGGACGACATTGGAAGATGTTTGCACATGTGCATGGAGTGCATGGACGTGTCTACATGGTTCCGAGACGTGATGAAGAGATGTGGACGTAAAGAATTGGTCGGAAAGGTCCAACCGACTAGGTTATGGACTCAGGCTGCGGCTGAGTCGGGTTTGACTCAAATATGGAAAGATTTGAGTTGGTCATGATAGGATTTCGTGTGGGTCATGAATTTGAGTTGTTTAGGAATGTGTGATACGTTCCTAAGGTGCTTGGAAGTCTTAAGATTGCTTCAATCTGCGTATAGAAGAATCTTGAGCAGTTATGGAAAGTTACAATTTGTGATCTGAGTAGGATTGGAGTCCTAGTTGATATTGGGTTGGCCTAAGGGCTGGTTATATAAGCAAGGGATCCCATAGCTCGTGGTGCACGACTTTGGCGCTGTTCCTCTTGTGTTCTATTGAATAAAATTCATAGTTTGAAGGAACTTTTATGCCTTGTTCGTCCGACTTGTTCCAGACAAGTTTTACTCGTCGAGTTTCTGGACAGCACTACCTTTCGTCGGTGGTTTTATCATAACTCGAGTTTTACAGATCCAATTGACGTGATTCTTTTTGGGTTGTCTTCACAACTTGATTGTCTTCACAACTTTTACAGATCGAAAGGGTTTGGGGTTTAATTGTTTCCGCTGCGTAAGATTTCTAAATCTACCATTCACCCCCCTCTGGTAGCTTTTCACGTGCTCTTTGATCCTACAATTGGTATCAG
This sequence comes from Tuctoria greenei, assembly GCA_036927565.1. NCBI lineage: Eukaryota > Viridiplantae > Streptophyta > Magnoliopsida > Poales > Poaceae > Tuctoria > Tuctoria greenei. Next base: position 54,271,554 of record JAYESD010000001.1, read on the forward strand.
AGCCACATTGCTCTAATATTTGTGATTTGCACGTGTTTTTGACTAATCATCATGGAGAAGTACTCCATCAAACCTTGTGTGTTTGCTGGTATTGATTTTTAGGTTTGGAAGGCACGCATGGTGGCTTTCATCCAGGCACAAGGCTTTGCAATATGGGAGAAGGTATACAAGCCTTACGAAGTGCCATCAAACGATCAAGTTACAGCAACAAATCTGAGAGATGTCGACAACAACAACAAGGCTCATAACTTGATCATACAAGGATTAACACAAAGCGACTTCGACCACGTTGCACACCTACGATCTACATACGATATGTGGAAAGCACTTTGTGACTACCACGAAGGATCCAACACGATCAAAGAGGTAAGGCAAGACATGTTCAAGAAAGAGTACATGCGCTTCGAGATGCAACCCGGTGAGTCTATTGATGACCTTTTTGCTCGCTTTAATAAGATTATCAGCAACTTGCGTAGTGTCAATGTTAATTTTTCAGATGCTGAAAATGCTAGGCAATTGCTAAGTGCATTAGATATGTCAATTTGGGAGATGAAAGTCACATCTATTCGTGAATCTACTATCATGAGTTCACCTACTTTAGATGTGCTATATTCCATGTTCAAAACTCATGAAATTGACATAATCTCACGTAAGAACCCCAATAAGTGTATTGCATTTGTTGCACAACGTGATATGTCTAGCTCCGGCCAATCATCATCTTGCAATACTCATGCTTTGTTGTCCTCACTAACCCTGGATCAGATCGAAGAAATTCCAGAAGAGGAGTTGGCACTCATCTCTACTAGATTCTCAAAAGCATTGCAAAATGTGAGAACTAGAAGGAGAGGAAGCTCCAGACCTCAACGCTGTTTTGAATGTGGTAAAACAGGACACTTTCATACAGAATGCCCTAACCTTTCAGGTCTGACCACCCGGGGAGAAAAACAAAGCAAGGTTCGGACCTCCTCTGGAAATTCCAACAAGAAGAAGAAAGGTACCATAGGACGCAAGATGATCAACAGTTTCATCACCGCGTTTCAAGAGTTCAGTTCAAGCGACGTGGACATTGGAAGTGATGAAGATAAAGATGATTTGGCAAACTTGTGCTTCATGGCGGGCAAGTCAAGATTAATTATGGAGGAAGCAGAACACAACAGCGACAATGAAGAGGTATGTCCTACTTGCGAGGAAATGTGTGATGCTATTTCTCGTGCCACTACTATTGTTAAGAAAAAGGACAAAAATCTTAGGGATAGTGCTGCTAAAATTGAATCACTAGAATCTGAAATCAACCGTTTAAAAACTTTGATTCCTAGTGATGATGCATGTTCCTCATGTGATTTAATATATGAACAATTGTCCTCATTAAGAAGTGCGCACACCTCCACACTTGATAAACTTCAGTTAGAAATTGAAAAGAACAAAGAGCTTGCTGCACTTAATGATAAAAACTTGAAAGATGCTAGCTGTTCTACAATTGATTTGCATTGTTCTACTTGTGATGATCTTGATAAGAAACTACAGGATGCTATGAATGAAATTTCTATATTGAACAATGCTTTACGTTTTCATGAAGTTAAATTTTGTTTCAATTGCAAACTAAAAGAAAAAACTTCATGTGAAAATTGCCTTGATCTGTCCAATAAACTTGATGACATGCATAGGACATTAGATTGGTTTTGTAATGGGAATAAGAATCTAAACTTACTGCTGAATTCTTCCAAGTCTTGCAATGATAAAACTGGTTTAGGTTTTGATTCTCATGCTCATGCTAAGGTACATCCACCTAAAATTGTAAAGTCATTAGGAAGTGGTTTGATTCAAACGGTTCCTAAACAAAAAGGAGTGGTTTTCAAATCTGCAGGAGTGTTGTCTCATCCGTTTTCAAATAAAAATATTGCTTGCTCATCTAGACATGAACACAAAGTTAAATTTCATTGTACCTACTGTGGTAGAGATAGTCATGTCATAAATTTTTGTTATAGACTAGCTAAACAACAGAAAAGGGAAAGAATGGTTGCTAGATCTCATAACTTTCATGCAAAATTTGCTGCACATATTGAACCTAATGTACAACCTGCTATTTTGAGTCAAAAACATTCAAAGTTTACCTCCGGACCTTCTGTTTTTACCTCCGGAGCTACTGATTTTTGTGCTACACAAGTAACACCTTATAGGTCAGTAGTTAAGAATAAAAAATCTCAAACTTTGACTCATAAACCTGCTGTTTTGTCTCAGCTTTCGCGTGTTTTTCCTGCTGCATGTCGCGTGACTCAGTACTGGATTCCTAAATGCCTTTTGACTAACCCCAGTATTGATTCATCGACATATTGTCCTTTTATGTAGGTTACACATTTGAGGAAGGAGAACATTTGGATTATGGATTCAGGTTGCTCACGCCACATGACTGGTAACAATGATTGGTTCTCCTCCCTCTCTTTTGTGTCACGTGTAGAAAATGTTACTTTTGCCGATAATTCTTCAACTCCTATAATTGCTAAGGGTTCGGTTAGAGTAAATGATCACTACACTATGAAGGATGTGGCACTTGTCAAAAATTTGAAATACAACTTGCTTTCTGTTTCACAATTGCTAGATGAAAATCTGGAAATTATTTTCAATAAAAACTGCTTCAAAGTTGTAAATTCAAATAGTGAGCTTATTTTTAACATGTCTCGGTTTGGAAGAGTTTTTAATGCTGATTTTGATGTCTTCCTCTAAGCATAGGTGTCTAGTTGCTAATGATTGAAAGGACTTATATTTTTGGCATCGTAGACTTGGTCACGTAGGCTTTGATCACCTAACGTGTGTTAGTGCTCTTGATCGCATACGTGGGCTGCCTAAGCTTAAAGGGGACAAAGAAATTGTGTGCTCCTCTTGTAGACATGCTAAGATGGTTGCAGGTTCACATACTCCTCTCACAATGATCATGATAACTGAACCATGTCAACTTTTGCATCTTGACACCGTAGGACCTTCATGTGTTCAATCCTTCGGAGGTAAATGGTATGTTCTTGTTATTGTTGATGATTATTCTAGATACTCTTGGGTTTACTTTATGACATCTAAGAATGAAGTTTTTAGTCACTTTAGAACTTTATTTCTTAGATTATCAATTGATTACCTAGGATCTTTAAAAGCGATTAGAAGTGATAATGGAACTGAATTTAAAAATCAATCTTTTGATCACTTTTGTGCTGAAAATAGAATAGATCATCAATTCTCTTCACCATATGTACCTCAACAAAACGGTGTTGTAGAAAGAAAGAACAAAACCTTAGTTGAGATGGCTAGGACTATGCTTGATGAATATCAAACTCCTATGAAATTTTGGGCTGATGCGTTAGCAACCGCTTGTTATGTCTCAAATTGTGTTTTCTTGCGTGCTAAGCTAGGTAAAACAACATATGAGCTTCGGTTTGGACATAGGCCTAGTGTTACACACTTTTGAGTCTTTGGTTCCAAATGCTTTGTTAAGAAACATGGTAATCTTGATAAATTTGAACCTAGATCCTTTGATGGCATGTTTCTTGGTCATCCATCTCATACTAGAGGCTACCGTGTGCTTTTACTTGACACTAACAAAATTGTGGAGAGTTGTGAAGTGTCTTTTGATGAAGCTAGCCCAGGTACTAGCTCCGGTGTTGCAGGACCAGATCCATATCCTCAGGGGGAGGGTATTTTCGAAGATGAAGAAGAGTCGGTGATACTGCCTGGTAGTTCCTAAGTTGACACGTGTCCAGCTCCGGACATTGAACAAGCTCCGGCTATCACCCATGCTGATCCTGATCGTCCACAAGTCACAAGCTCATCAATCTACGATTAACCTAATGTAGAAGAAGCTTGTGAGACATTTGTTCCCCTACATTTTTACAAAGATCATCCCCCACAACAGATGATTGGAAGCTTGCACGAACGAGTCACACGGTCCAGGTTTTGCGATCCAAACTCTCATGCTCATTCTGCTTTTGTTGCTTCTTTTGAACCCAAAGATATATCACACGCACTCACTAATGAATCTTGGATTATTGCCATGCAAGAAGAGTTAGAAAATTTTGAAAGAAATAATGTTTGGAAACTTGTACCTCCACCTCAAGGTCACACTTTAATTGGAACTAAATGTGTATTTAAAAATAAACAAAGTGAGGATGGGGTTGTGGTTAGAAATAAGGCTAGGTTGGTTGCTCAAGGTTTCACTCAAGTTGAAGGTCTAGATTTTGATGAATCTTTTGCTCCCGTCGCTAGATTAGAAGCCATAAGAATTTTGTTAGCTTTTGCAGCATCTAAAGGTTTTAAGCTATATCAAATGGATGTTAAAAGTGCTTTTCTTAATGGCTACATAGATGAGGAGGTTTATGTCAAACAACCACCGGGTTTTGAAAATCTAGATTTTCCTAATCATGTTTACAAACTGTCCAAAGCCTTATATGGTGTCAAACAAGCCCCTAGAGCATGGTATGATAGGTTAAAAACATTCTTACTTGAAAAGGTGTTTACCATGGGGAATGTTGATAAAACTCTTTTTGTGCTTAAGCATGGCAATGACTCATTATTCGTTCAAGTGTATGTGGATGATATTATCATTGGTTGTGCTTCTCATGATCTTGTGTCCAAGTTTTTAGCAATTATTAGTTCCGAATTTGAAATGAGTATGATGGGTGAACTCACTTACTTTTCGAGGCTGCAAATCAAGCAAACCAAGGAGGGTTCCTTTGTGCATCAAACGAAGTATACCAAAGACCTCCTAAGGCTCTTCAACATGGACAAAAGCAAGCCTCTTCGGACACCAATGGTAACAGCAATAACACTTGAACTTGATGAAGATGGTGAACCCATGAATCAAAAAGAATATAGAAGCATGATTGGATCACTTTTGTACCTCACGGCATCAAGACCGGACATACAATTCAGAGTATGTATTTGTGCACGGTTTCAAGCTTCCCCACGTGTTTCACATTGTCAAGCTGTCAAAAGGATTCTCAGGTACTTACATGGAACCCAAGAATTTGGCATTTTTCTTCCTTCTTCCTCAACCGTTACTTTGAAAGCTTTTTCGGATGCTGATTTTGGGGGTTGTAGGATTTATAGGAAAAGTACTTCCGGTGCTTGTCATTTTCTTGGTAATTCTTTTGTTGCTTGGTCCTCTAGAAAACAAAATTTGGTTGCACAATCCACAGCCGAATCTGAATATGTAGCTGCTGCTAGTGCTTGCTCACAAATTCTTTGGATTGTTCAAACACTTAAGGACTATGGGGTTGATCTAGATAGTGTTCCACTATTCTGTGATAACACTCGTGCCATTTGCATTGCTAAAAACCCCGTGCAACATTCTAGAACTAAGCACATTGACATTAGGTATCACTTTCTCTGAGATAATGTTGAAAAAGGAACCATTGTGCTTCACCATGTAGATATCGAACAACAATTGGCTGACATTTTTACAAAACCTTTGGATTTCACTCGTTTTTGTTACATTCGTAGTGAAATAGGGGTTATGCGTCCTCATGGCTTAAATTGAGGGGGAGTTTTTGAAACTTGGGAAGTCTATGTGTGAATCTGAAATTAAAATAATATGAGCATAGTATTTCATACATATATGACTTTGTGATTCCTTTTACATGCTGAAAGTTCTTACTACATTACTCGTGTCATACATTTTGTAGTTTTTGCCATGTCTAGTAATTGGAATAATTACTTACACTAAAACTGGTCATGGTCGAACTTTCCTGCTATTTTGAACTTGTTACATGTTCACAAGTGCTTTTAATCATTAAGAATTAATCAAGTACTCAACTCACATGTTGAGTTTTTATGAACAAATATAAATTGAGAAAAGATCAAGAGAATATGCATGCATCGCACTTCTTCTTTTGAGATAGCTTATCATTGCACTTAGATATGAACTTGGAAGAAGTTGTGTATGACTAAAATCATGTCCTTAAGCTTCTGATTGTCAAATGACATAGGCTTGGCTTGGTTGGTTAGAATAAGGCAGATGCGCATATAATCTCTTGCAAATATCATATGATCTAAATTTGTGTTTTGAAAAATAATAAAATGCAGCAACTAGTGTCATGCCTTCAAGTTATGAGATAGTTAAGTTTGTGATATCATGAGTTGCTTAAATTGAAAATTACATATGATCTCTAGCATGGCTTACACTACTTTATGTATCTCATTGATGTGATAGTGTAAGTTACTTGATAGTATGACTTGGATGAGCTTTGTTTATATGTATATGTTATAATATGCTCATAACAACTAAAGGGGGAGGGATAATTTGTTTATATGTTCATGACTTGTTGAATACATTGTCAAAGGGAGAGAGATAAGCATGAAGAGAAAGAGAATATGTGCATAAGGAGAGATAATAAAGGGGGAGAGATAATATGGGATAATTTTTCTTCTCATTTTACTTTTGATTTACAAAGGGGGAGAAATTGCCTTCAAAACTTTTATGTGAATAAGCCAATGTTCGGATTTTAAATGGTGTTGCCAATGCATTCATCAAGGGGGAGATTGTAAGACCTATGTGTGCTGAATACATTGGCTTGTCGTGAATACACCTGGCCTTGATGATAAAAGTTTTGAATATCACCAAAACACCTTTTATCAAGGTCCGACTTTAGCTCCGAGCTACAGCAAAGTCCGACTAGCTTTGGTCAGCTCCGGTGAAGTTTTGTCTTTAGCTCCGGAGTTGATTTTTCTAGCTCCGGCTTTTGGGTTTACTAGTTCTTACTAGTTTTGGTTAGCTCCGGCACTAGATCCTGCTAGTTTTGTAAGCTCTGGCGGGAGCTTGGTTGTACTTGTTTTGGTAAGCTCCGGCGCTAGGTTCTACTAGCTTTTGTTAGCTCCGGCTCAAGGTCCGGGTTGCTCTGGCAAGGTCCGGAACTTGACCGTAGTGCTTCTGCTTTTCATTTGCAATGTTTCTTACTTGCTTTACATTGTTGGAAAGATTGCTTAGTATTCATTTGCTAAGTTTTTGGTGCGTTTTGGTTGATATGGATGATATCATGTTACTGTGGTTTTGCAACATGCTTATGTGAGGTTCTCACATAGGGTGTTGTGTTCGGAACTAACTTGAGTCAAGTCGAGGACTTGGGCTCGTATGGATTGGTTATTTATTCATGTGCAGGTGTTGCTTGATTTCAAGACATGGCTGGTGAAGGGATCCATTGGACTAGTCTCATGGAGGAGATGAGGTTCCAACAACCAAATTCAGGAGGAATTGTGGTTGAGCTGATCAGGAGGTTGCGCAGCATGATTGAATCAAGAACAATGCATATGAAGGTTTCGTGGACGTCATTGGAAGATGTTTGCACGTGTGCAAGGAGTGCATGGGCGTGGCTACATGGTTCCGAGATGTGATGAAGAGATGTGGACATAAAGAATTGGTCGGAAAGGTCCAACCGACTAGGTTATGGACTCAGGCTGCGGCTGAGTCGGGTTTGACTCAAATATGGAAAGATTTGAGTTGGTTATGATAGGATTTCATGTGTGTCACGAATTTGAGTTGTTTAGGAATGTTGGATACGTTCCTATGGTGTTTGGAAGTCTTAAGATTGCTTCTATCTGCGTATAGAAGAATCTTGAGCAGTTATGAAAAGTTACGATTCGTGATCTGAGTAGGATTGGAGTCCAAGTTGATATTGCGTTGGCCTAAGGGATGGTTATATAGGCAAGGGAGCCCATAGCTCGTGGTGCACGACTTTGAGGCTGTTCCTCTTTTGTTCTATTGAATAAAATTCGTCGCTTGAAATAACATTTGTGCCTTGTTCGTTCGACTTGTTCCAGACAAGTTTTACTCGTCGAGTTTCTGGACAGCACTACCTTCCGTCGGTGGTTTTATCATAACTGTAGTTTTACAGATCCAATTGACATGATTCTTTTTTGGTTGTCTTCAAAACTTGATTGTATATCATATGTCAAAATTTCACGGTCATTATATTTGTGGTCTATGATCTACACGAGTTTCTTTGCAGCGTTCCAGAACTGTTTTTTCTCGGGTAGGGCAGATTGATCGTTGTTTGATCTTTTGATCATAACTTGAGTTTTTCTCGACGGATTTGAGTGATTATTTTTGTGTTGTCTTCGTGACTTTATTTTATCTGATATATATCACTTTTGTCATGGTGAAACATGTTTAGATTAGTCTCACACACGATTTCTTTAACAGATCGTTTTTCTGCCGAAAGGGTTCGGGGTTTAATTGTTTCCGCTGCGTAAGATTTCTAAATCTACCATTCACCCCCCCCTCTGGTAGATTTTCACGTGCTCTTTGATCCTACAATTGGTATTAGAGCCACGTTGCTCCAATCTTTGTGATTTGCACGTGCATTTGACTAATCATCATGGAGAAGTACTCCGCCAAACCTTGTGTGTTTGCTGGTATTGATTTTCAGGTTTGGACGGCACGCATGGAGGCTTTCATCCAGGCACAAGGCTTTGCAATATGGGAGAAGGTATACAAGCCTTACGAAGTGTCATCAAATGATAAAGTTACAGCTACAAATCTGAGAGATGTCGACAACAACAACAAGGCTCGGAACTTGATCATACAAGGATTAACACAAAGCGACTTCGACCACGTTGCACACCTACGATCTGCATACGATGTGTGGAAAGCACTTTGTGACTACCACGAAGGATCCAACACGATCAAAGAGGTAAGGCAAGACATGTTCAAGAAAGAATACATGTGCTTTGAGATGCAACCCGCTGAGTCTATTGATGACCTTTTTGATCGCTTTAATAAGATTCTCAGCAACTTGCGTAGTGTCAATGTTAATTTTTCAGATGCTGAAAATGCTAGGCAATTGCTAAGTGCATTAGATATGTCAATTTGGGAGATGAAAGTCACATCTATTCGTGAATCTACTGACATGAGTTCACTTACTTTAGATGTGCTATATTCCAAGTTAAAAACTCATGAAATTGACATAATCTCACATAAGAACCCCAATAAGTATATTGCATTTGTTGCACAACGAGATATGTCTAGCTCCGGCCAATCATCATCTTGCAATACTCTTGCTTTGTTGTCCTCACTAACCCTGGAGCAGATCGAAGAAATTCCAGAAGAGGAGTTGGCACTCATCTCTACTAGATTCTCAAAAGCATTGCAAAATATGAGAACTAGAAGGAGAGGAAGCTCCGGACCTCAACGGTGTTTTGAATATGGTAAAAAAGGACACATTCATACAGAATGCCCTAACCTTTCAGGTCCGACCACCCGGGAAGAAAAACAAAGCAAGGTTCGGACCTCCTTTGGAAGTTCCAACAAGAAGAAGAAAGATACCATAGGATGCAAGATGATCAACAGTTTCATCACCGCGCTTCAAGAGTTCAGTTCAAGAGACGTGGACATTCGAAGTGATGAAGACAAAGATGATTTGGCAAACTTGTGCTTCATGGCGGGCAAGTCAAGATTAAGTATGGAGGAGGCAGAACACAACAGCGACAATGAAGAGGTATGTCCTACTTGCGAAGAAATGTGTGATGCTATTTCTCGTGCCACTATTATTGTTAAGAAAAAAGGACAAAAAGCTTAGGGATAGCGCCGCGAAAATCGAATCACTAGAATCTGAAATCAACCATTTAAAAACTTTGATTCCTAGTGATGATGCATGTTCCTCATGTGATTTAATATATGAACAATTGTCCTCATTAAGAAGTGCGCACACCTCCACACTTGATAAACTTGAGTTAGAAATTGAAAAGAACAAAGAGCTTGCTGCACTTAATGATAAAAACTTGAAAGATGCTAGCTGTTCTACAATTGATTTGCATTGTTCTACTTGTGATGATCTTGATAAGAAACTACAGGATGCTATGAATGAAATTTCTATATTGAACAATGCGTAAGATTTCTAAATCTGCCATTCACCCTCCCCCCCCCCCCCCTCTGGTAGCTTTTCACGTGCTCTTCGATCCTATAGGGTGCAGCTTAGTTGACTAATTAATGAATTGCCAGTGCTGTTTGGACCATTAAGAATGCTCGAGGAAGGGTTAATCGGATTGGGTTTGTAGAGAATGGTGGGGCTACCCTGGGATCCGAATGGATCAAGAGGGGGCCCTTGGTTGGATGTGCTCAGTTGGAGACATCACCACCGGTGAAACCTCAGTGGGGTCTAAATAGGCTAGTAATCACTTTGTAAAGGCTCTTTTGTGATATTTTGGCCAACACACCAAAGGAGGTGTTAGGCGGCTTAATCGAGATTCCATAGTCATCGAAAGGTGATGAAATCATGAACTTGTGGTTAATGTGGTACAACCTCTGCAGAGTGTGTCGAAAACTATCATGATAGTCATGCTACCGGTCATGAGCAACCTGGACCCTCACATGATTAGAATATGGACATTAGTACAGTTTAATTGGTGGAATTAAGTCAAGATTTGGTATTGGTTAATTAATTGGCTTTGGTACATGGAAATGATAAAAATTGAGACAAGTGAGCATTTATGAGTTAAATATGGTTTATTATTTTTGGAATTGGTTACTTAGCTGAAATTGATGTTATCTGGGTTACTTGGGATGGACCTCACTTAATAATGATATAATTGCATTTTAAACTGTTTTGAATGTACTTTTATGCAATTAGCCATTGTTCATTAGTATTCCTTGTTTAAGCTACATGTCATACTTTCTCACACTTGTTGGGTACGACATATGATCACCCTTGCTATCCCCCCACCAAATCCAGACGCAGATGACCAGGTGGAGTACCAAGAGGTCTTTGAGAAGTTCTAGGCATGTGTTTTGCCGTCAAACCTGCCTGTGGAGTTTAGAGTCATTGGTGTTTAGTTTTTCCACTACAGTTTCATTAGAGATTGTATTCGAGACTATTTTGTTTGTAATAAGTTACTATATTAGCATTATTATTCAAGACATGGCTTGTATCTGTTTATCAATTGTGAAACACTTGTGTATCTGTGTTAAACATCTTGGGCACACATATGCATTAAGCTTGGTTCATATTTGGAACCAGGTGTCACAAGTTGGTATCAGAGCCGTGTTTGACCGTAGGACGCATGCCTTGTTAGAATGGACACCAATAATCACTTAGGACTTCTTTCCCATTCAAAATTTGCCTATTATCATTACCTTGCATCCCACAAGTTATATAATGTGGGAAAAACTGCGTTTTTGCTGCTGCTACAATTTTTGCTATTTTTGCATCTTTTGAGCAAATGCACATCCTGTCATGTAAATTTATGGGTGCTGCTATTTTGGAACTGATATTTGAGTTTTCCTCTATTTTCCCATGTATTCTTGTTGATGGCTCAAACCAAAATGACAGCCCGCAAGAGAGCTCATTTGCCACCCCTTGTAGGCAAGCTTAGGCCTCGCAAGGAGCAGGAAATGGAGCCAGCCCAAGAGGAGGAAGAAGTGAATTCTCCCACAAAAGAAGTTGAGCATGAACACTCCAACATGATAGAGGAAGACCCTTAAATGGCGGAGTCCTATGATGATGAGGAAGAGGAATATCCCGAGATGGTAGAAATCTATGAAAGTGAGGAGAGTGAAGATAAAGCCCAACATGAAGAGGAACCACAAGAGGATGACCCTGCTGCACCAAAAAGTACCTGAAGCCCAAGGGAACACATCGTAGCCAAGTGAAGTCACGAAGGAGGAAAAATGCATAGTTTATCGTGATGCTCAAGAATTCTGTTCTGACGACACTGAAGGAGGTTTTGCAGCTAGGCAATTGAAGGATTTCCTTGATTTATGCAAGATGCACCTGGAGTACTATGTCAAGGGGATTCCTCGCCATGAACGTGATGAATGGAGGACTCAAGTTACTGTTCTTGCTAGAGATAAGGTGGTCACCCGACACTTTGCATCGACATGAAGAAGCACCAGGGAGCAAGCTATTGATGATATCACTTGGGATGCACTTACTAGATTGTGCTACATCTACCAGGAGTAGATTGGAGGTACTAGCTTTGCGCTGCACCTGCAACACAGGAAGGGAATAAGGGAAATCTTAAGGCCGCAAGATGGAGCTCAAGTCAGTTCTGGTGCCATCGACAGATCTCAGGCAGTATTGGTGAACTTGGGAAATCGCTATCCTCGTGCTATGGAAGAGATCCGTTTCCTCCGTGACAAGCTGTTTATCATGGAGAAGCAAGAGGAAGTTTGTGCCACTGTGGAGGTCAATGGTGTAGCAACCTCTCCAGCACCTACATGGACGGCCAATTCACCTTGGCGCACACCCATGTATGCTTCGCCACAGCCGTCGCCATCGCTGCCTCATAGCCAGGACAGCCACGGCTCACACAATTAAGTCTAGGTCTCCTATCTAGAAGTTAGAAAGGCGCTTAGATCGTCTTAGTCATGTTTAGTGTGGTGTGCTGGATTTTCTTGGTGTGCCTGTGCTTGTGTGCTTTGTGCAAGTTGTGGGACGTCTAGAGTTTTGTCCACATTCGCATGTAGTGGAGGTATCTGGGATCATTGTCCACATTCTCTAATAGGGCTAATAGTATTAATAAAGGAGTTGTTAGTTACAAATACATTGATGCATATAGTTTTGGTGTTTCTTTTTAAATTCTAGATTCTTCCGTATCTATTGTTCTTTCACCAATAGATGTCGGGGACTCGTAACCATAGGAATGCTAATGGAGAGGACGAGAGCAATGAAACACCTCATAACAACCAGGGACCTGCCCAGGGGGCTATCAACCTTGAGTAGCTATTGGCTATGCAAAACCAACTCATGCAGACCATGATACAGACTATGGGACAGCTGCAAGCTAGCAACAACAATTAGCCCCACATGCCGCCACCACTGCAACCCCCACCACACAACAATCATTTGGTAGAGTTCATGAGGACTAGGCCACCAACCTTTGCTCAAGCCACCGACCCTGTGGATGCGGATGATTGGCTCAAATCCGTAGAGAAGAAGCTAGCCATTGTTCAATGCAGCGATCGGGAGAAAGTGCTTTTTGCTTCTCATCAACTAGTTGGAGCAGCTGCAGACTGGTGGGAATCTCTATGCAATGCCCTTGAAAATCAATAGAGAACCACATGGGGCTGAATTCAAGGAGAAGTTTCATTCTCTCTATGTGCCGGAGGAAGTTATGATACTAAGAATGCAAGAATTTAAGAACCTCAGACAAGGAAGGATGAGTGTGAGTGAATACCTCAATAAATTCACTCAACAGTCTCGATATGCTCCAGACGACATCAGCACTGATAGCAGGAAACAATATTTGTTCATGACGGGACTCAACAATGAAATTCAAGTTCAATTGCTCAATGCTGACTATGCAAACTTCCAGAAGCTGGTTGACAAGGCTTTTCTGGTTGAGAACAAGATTCTTGAGATGGAGCTAGACCACAAGAGTAAGACGCCATATTAGGGACCGCCTCGAGGAAGCAATGTCCGTCCTCACTATGCACCACCTACTGCACCCTATTACAACCCATCTGCTACTGCATATCACCCTGCTTATCCACCACGACTGCAACAACCAATGCAACCACGCCCACCTATGAAAGCACCTCGCTTTCGTATGCAGTCTGCACCACGCCCAAATATGCCTGTTTATGCTCAAACCCAGCCTCGTCATAACATTGCTGGCACCACAGGGGGGAAGACTTGCTATGCTTGTGGTCAGACAAGACATTTTGCAAATTAATGCCCAAGATCAGGTCAGGGTCAAATGAATAATGTTCCGAGGCAGAATCCAAGGCCCAATGGAGGAGCAACTCAAGGCAACCATGGGCCCTAGAATTTCACTCGTGGCAAGGTGAACCATGTATCTAAAGAAGAGGCCCAACAAGCTGAAGATGTTGTGATTGGTATGTTTCTTGCAAACTCCAACCCCATGACTATACTATTTGATTTTGGAGCATCCCATTCATTCATCTCATTCAAGTTATGTTGCAAAGCATAGCATGCCCGTATCATACCCGAAGTTTACATTATTGGTTAAATCTCCTGGAGAAAGAGATGAGGACAAATATAGTATGTCCAAAAGTAAGTATATCCATAACGAGGGTAGAATTCGTTGTGTGATAGCCAGTTCCGAAAATGAACCAAGTGAACGCATATGTCTGCCCAGGACGTTCAAAACACATACACGAGTGCATTCACAAAAGAGTATATAGAAAATTACCACAGAACAAGATTAATTAAGTATTTTATTACACAAACCAGATTATCCTCGAATACAAGCACTAATGATTATTAATAACAAGTTTGAACTAATGCAGCGAAATCATCTAATAAAGCAAACTAAACAGCTAGACAACATAAGCAATAGGGTAGGGCAGCTCCAATCAACACCACAGGCAAAGCTGACGGCAGACACGGCCTAGAACTCCGCATTATCGCCGTTAAACTCCCAATCCTGACGTACAACTGTTGGGGGGATTGCAAGGGTGAGTACATGTCGTACTCAGCAAGTGTGGATGGTATGACATGTAGCTGATACAAATGACGAATATATTAATGGCTAAGTGCTAAAAAGTACATTAAAACATTTGAAAAGCAATAAACTATATGTATATGAAATAAACCCATCATAAGCCATGTAGTGATCGTAATACCAGTCCATATTCCATATCCATCATCATATCCCAATATCCATATTCAATACCAGAATTTAATTCATAAACATTCATAACCATAACCAAATCCCAATTTCCCTCTAATCATGGAAGTTGTCGAGGTGCTCATAACCGGGAGCACGGCTATCATGATAGTTTTAATACTCTGCAGAGTTTGTACCACTTTACCCATGTGTTTGTGATTTCATCACCTTTCGATGACTAGAACCTATATTATACCGTCTGACACATCCATCGGTGTGTGGCAAGAGATCACAAAATAGACTTTACAAAGGGATTACTAGCCTATTTAGACCTCACTGAGGTTTCACCGGTGGCGATGTCTCCTATAGAGCACATCTTCAACCAAGGGCCCCCTCTTGAGCCATTCGGAACTCAGAGTAGTCCCACCGATCATCAACCATCCCAATCCGACTACCCCTACCCCGAGCATCCTTAATGGTCCAAACAGTACTAGCAATGCACTAATTAATCAACTATGTTGCACCCATACTTGGCCTCGTGGTGGCACTGTAGTCCTAGCTTATTCTCGCATGAACCGATCTTAAGATCTAAAGCAATCAACCACCATACCATCCAACCCATCCACATACCAGGCCTGCTTAGATCACCCATTACCACATCATATTAACCATAATCTCATCAATCTATAATTAATGGTATAATTGTTTTCCCATCCAAATTAAATAAGCGAAGCAAAAAGCCCTTTTTGACTCTCTACATCTACCATAAATTCACGGTGACAAGGGTGGTCAAACAAATCTAGTAAACCTCCTACCATGGGATTCTCATCAAATTGACACAAGCATGCAGTTTTGCAAACAAAACATTTATTTCAAAACAGGATCAATTTGCTTCAAGGACACTTGCCTTGCTCTTGGGATTGATTCGAGTCAAAGCCTTCAAACTCTTGGTGCTGGAGAATCTCCGCGGCACTCTCTAGCGCAAATCCGTATAATCCGCACAATAAACATACAAGACTAGAAACACAATCAAAGAGTGCACAAATATTACTCCTATGACATGATATGCATGATTGATGCAAAAGCAAGATAGAACCTGTTAATATATTGCTTTGAAATGATCACTATTTAGTTCTGATAAATTTTGACAAGTTTATACATGTTCGGATTTGGTTAGGTCTAGTTTTAGAATTAATTCAACACGATTTAAATAGGAAAATCGGACTAGTCCGCTAGGGACTGGACAAGTCCGCACTGCGCGAGATCAGTAGATTAGGGTTTTCTAGATCGACATGAATTTGGAGATTAGGGGCCGAATTCTCATAACTAAAAGAAAATAGAAGGTATACTAGGTGTTTCGGACTCTAATGAATCAAGGATATTTGTGGAAACACTTGGATCTTGATGATCTAGGGTTGATGATGAACTTGGAGATGAATTGGTGATGAAGAACGAAACTTGATGGAGATCTTGATCCTCTTTCGTTTCCTCCTCTTCTTCTTCTTTCTTGGGATCTCCTCCTCCCTCCTTGATGGTGGCTCTCCACGAACTAGGGTTTGGGTGGGGTTGAAAAGTGGCAAATAGATGTCAAGCCAAGGGGTGGAGTTGTTTATATAGAGGTGGAGGCTAGGGTTAGATGGATTTTGAGTTTCAGAGGAGTAGCTGCCGGTTTAGAGTCCCACATGGGCTTTAAAAGAGTTAGGCACAACGTCCCTGGGCCCACATAACGTGAAACCCAAGAAACAAGTCCTGAAACAAAATATCAACACGGAGTCACGAAATATCGCACAAGTACGACAAAGACCGGACTAGTCAGAAGTTAGTCAGAAGGAAATCGGACAAGTCTAGCCAAAAATCAGACAAGTCCGACTTTAGTCAGAGAGGAAAATGGACAAGCCCGCTGGAACACCAGTCTAGTTCGGACAAGTCTAGGGACTAAGCAAATTTTCATGGATTCTTGGAACACCGGACTAGTCCGCACAAAATCGGACAAGTCCGAAAGTGTCCAGAGACAAAATCGGACTAGTCCACAGCAAAAACAGACAAGTCAATTTCAAGTCAGAGAGAAATCGATCTAGTCCTCACCAAAATTGGACTAGTCCGCTCTTTTCAACATTTTAAGTGCGGTTTTGTTCCCAATCAATTTTAAACTTGTTCCTCTTTATGGGATTAATGTTAAACATGTATATGAATGTATGTAGGGCATGATGCATGAAAATGTGGGTGTTACAAACCTACCACCTTAAAATGAATCTTGTCCTCGAGATTCAACGCAGAAGAGAAGATATAGGGAAATTCCTTCTTGAGATCATCCTCCAACTCCCATGTTGCTTCTTTTTTCTGTGTGGTGCTTCCATTGAACTTTACACCATCGAATCACCTTGTTCCTTGTGACTCTCTCCTTGTTTTCCAAAATTTTGATCGGTTGCTCGGCATAGGTCAAATCTGCCTCTAATTCCAATTCTTCCACTGGCACTTCTTCTACTGGTACTCTCAAACACTTTTTGACCTGGGAAATATAAAATACATCATGGACATACAATAGATGAGCTGGCATCTCCAACTTATATGCTACTTCTCCTCTTTTGTCCAAAATCTTGAATGGTCCAATGTAACGAGGTGCTAGCTTGCCTCTTATGTTAAACCTCTTATGACCCCTCATCGGTGACACCATGAGGTAAACAAAATCTCCCACTTCAAAGGCTAATTTCCTTCTCCTATTGTCCGCATAGAATTTTTGTCTTGATTGGGCAGCCCTCAAGTTTTCACGAATTGTTTGGACTTGCTTTTCGGCTTCTTGCAACACATCCATACCAAATACTCTAGTTTCTCCTGCCTCATTCGACAATAAAGGTGTCCTACACTTCCTTCCATAAAGCGCTTCATATGGTGACATTTTCAAGCTTGCTTGGTAACTATTTTTGTATGAAAATTCCGCGTATGGCAAGCTTTTGTCCCAACTTTTCCCATGCTTCAAAGCACAAGCTTGTAACATGTCCTCAAAATTTGATTGGTCCTCTCGGTTTGTCCATCCGTTTGAGGGTGATATGCTGACGTGAAGTTCAACCTTGTTCCCAATGCTTCATGCAATTTCTACTAAAATCTGGAGGTAAATTGAGAACCTCGATCTGAGACTATCTTCTTCGGTACTCCGTGTCGACAGCAATATGATCCATGTATATTTCGGCCAATTGTGCAGCTGTATATTTGGTCTTCACAGGGACAAAATGAGCTAACTTGGTTAAGCGATCCACACATACCCAAATTGAGTTGTAACCGGACTGAGTACGTGGTAACACAACTATGAAGTCCATTCCAATTTTTTCCTACTTCCATTCTGGGATCTTCAATGGTTGCAATAGTCCGGCTGGCCTTTGATGTTCTACCTTAACTCGTTGGCACACATCACATAAAGCTACACATTCGGCTATGTCCTTCTTCATGCTATCCCACCAATAACAAATATTCAAGTCTTTGTACATCTTCCTACAACCGAGGTGAATTGAGTAAGGTGAGTCATGTGCCTCTTTTAGTATTGTCTCCTGAGTATGCTTTACATTGGGCATGACCATCCTTTTTCCAAGCCATAGGGTACCATGTTTATCCTCATCGAATCTTAATTCTCTCCCTTCTTGGGTCCATTCCTTGATTTCTTGGATTTCCTCATGCTTCGTTTGACCTTCTCGAATTTCTTGCTCCAAGGTCGGATTTAACTCCATCATCTCCATCTCATTTACAAACCCGAGATTCAACCATTCAAACCCCTTACATAACTCGGATGGTAACTCTCGAACTGTGAGTTGATAATTTACTCCTTTTCAACTCAAAGCATCGGCCACTACATTGTCTTTTCCTGGGTTATAGTTGATTCCTAAATCATAATCTTTGATGAGATCCAACCATCTTCGTTGCCTCAAATTCAGATCCGTTTGTGTGAAAATATACTTAAGACTCTTGTGATCCGTGTAAATTTCACACCTATGACCAAGGATATAATGTCTCCAAATCTTCAATGTGTGAACCACGGCTGCAAGTTCCAAATCATGTGTTGGATAATTCTGCTCATGTTTCTTAAATTGTCTCGATGCGTATGCAACCACTTGTCCTTCTTGCATGATCACACATCCAAGTCCTTGTCTTGATGCATCACAATATATGTCAAAACTTTTGCTCACATAAGGCAATATCAAAATTGGGGTCGTTGTTAACCTCTTCCTCAACTCCTCAAAACTGTTTTGAAAAGCTTGAGTACATTGGAAAGCCTTTCACTTCATTAGCAATTCCATCATTGGCATGGCCATCTTGGAAAAGTACTTGATGAATCGATGATAATATCCAGCCATCCCAAGAAAACTCCTTATTTCCTTTACGTTTCGCGGAAGTTCCCATTTCAACACGTCCCTCACCTTTCCGTCAACCGATACTCCTCCTCCTGAGATTATATGACCCAAAAATGATACTTCTCTCAACCAAAACTGACACTTATTGAACTTGGCATCCAATTGTACACCCTTAATTTCTGCAGCATAAGCCTCAAGTGTTCCTCATGTTCCTTCTCGTCCTTCGAGCAGATAATATTGTCGTCTATGAACACCACTACAAACCTATCCAAGTACTCCATGAAGACCTTATTCATGAGGTACATAAAGTACGCATGTGCATTGGTCAATCCAAAGGACATCACGGTGTACTCATAAGGTGCATACCGCATTCTAAAAGCTGTCTTGGGTATGTCTGATGGTCTAATCTACATTTGAAAGTATCCTGACCTTAAATAAATCATAGAGAAGACACAAGCACCATTCATCTGATCAAACAAATCTTCTATGCGTGGCAAGGTATACTTGTTCTTGATTGTTACCTCGTTGAGAGCTCGGTAATCTACGCACATCCTTTAGGATCCATCCTTCTTGTCCACAAATAGCACGGGCGCTCCCCAAGGTGAAGAGCTAGGGCGAATAAAACCTTTCTCTAGTTGCTCTTGAATCTGCTTCTTGAGCTCCGCTAGTTCCATAGGAGGCATCCTATACAGCCTCTTAGCTATAGGTGCAGTTCCAGGTATTAAATCAATAACAAACTCAATGTCTCGATGAGGTGGCATACCTGGCAGCTCGTCCTGAAAAACATCCAAAAATTCATTCACCACCGGAATCTCCTCAATTGCGGCATCGTCCATACGATTTAGCTCCAATTGCTTCGGTGTGGTTTGAGATGCTTCAAATGATACGGTGATCCCTTCCTCATTGGTCAACTTTACCGTTTTGGTGGCACACTCAATAACTTCATTGTGCTTCCTCAACCAGTCCATACAAAGTATAATGTCCAATCCTTGAGAGTCCAAAACAATGAGGTTGGTGGAGAAGTCTCCCCCCCCCCCTTATTCTAAGGCTTACTTTTGGACATACTATATTTGTCCTCGTCTCTCCTCTAGGAGACTTAAGCAATAGAGTAAACTTCATATGAGAGATAGGCAAACTATACATGGCAACATACTTCGATGCAATGAATGAATGCAATGCTCCAGAATCAAATAACATAGTCGTGGGGTTGGAGTTCACGAGAAACATACCAATGACCACGTCATCCGCTTGTTGAGCATCCTCCATAGAGACATGGTTCACATTGCCACGAGCAAAATTCTTCTGTCCCCAGCTTCCTTGCGGTTGTCCTCCATTGGGTCTTGGGTTTTGCCTCAACGCATTGCTTCCTTTACCAAGGCCTGACTTAGGACATTGATGCACAAAATGTGCTGCTTCTCCACAAGTATAGCACTTCTTAACTCCACCGAGATTATTGGGATGAGCTTGGTTTTGAACACTTGCACCGGGAATGTTAGCGCGAGGTGCATAATGCATTAGAGACCTAGGTGCTTGCATAATAGGGCGCTGCTGCACAAACTGAGCTGGGCGCAGTGCATAACTAGGGCGTTGTACAGGAGTAGAGGAGCTGTAATATGGCGCGTTAGGAGGCGCGAAGTGAGGGTGCACATTACTTCCTTGCTGCTATCCTTGATATGGCACCTTCCTCTTGTTATCCTCTTCCATCTCAGAATCTTGTTCCCAATCAAAATTGCTTTGTCCACAAGCTTTTGAAAATTGGCATAATCACAGTTGAGCAATTGCACTTGGATCTCATTGTTCAAGCCCCTCATGAACAAGTATTGTTTCCGGCTGTCACGGCTCACATCCTCAGGCGCATACCTTGAGAGTTGAGTGAATTTATTGAGATATTCACCAACGCTCGATCTTCCTTGCCTCAAGTTCTCAAATTCTTGCCTCTTCAAGATCATAACACCTTCTGGCACATAATAAGAATGGAAGCTCTGTTTGAATTCGGCCCAAGTAATTATCTCTTGGTTCTCCTTAGCATTGCAATAAGAATCCCACAAATCCGCAGCTGCTCCAACTAGTTGATGAGAAGCGAAAATAACTTTCTCCCAGTCACTGCATTGGATAGTAGCTAGCTTCTTCTCCACAGACTTGAGCCAATCATCCGCATCCATAGGGTCAGCGGCTTGAGCAAAGGATGGCGGCCTAGTCCTCATAAACTATCCAAACCGGTTATGAGGAGGTGGGGGTGACAGTGGAGGCATGTGGGGCTGATTGTTGATGTTGCCAGCCTGCAGCTGTCCCATTGTGTGTATCATGGTCTGCATGAGTTGGTTTTGCATAGCCAATAGCTGCTCAATATTAATAGCTCCTTGGGCAGGTCCTTGTCCGTTGTTGTTCTGAGGTACTCCATGGTTCTCCTCCTCATCATTGACATCCCTCTGGTTGCAAGTCCTCACCATCTGGAGAAAAGCAATAGCTATGAATTAGAAAACGTCTCCAACTATATGCATCAAGGGATGTGAAACTAGACAACTAACTAGCCTACGTGGACATGGCAATGCTAAAGCATCCCGAAATTCTCTTTTAAGCACACAAGCAACTAATATATATATAGAAAACAACACACCAAGCAAAAACACATCGAGTCTTGGGTGCTCCTATGTGCTGTAAAGTGTCCATTCTATCTAGGCCGTGTCCTACGGTCAACCTGTGGTTCTGATACCAATTTGTGACATCCGGTTCCGAAAATGAACTAAGTGAACGCATATGTGTGCCCAGGACGTTCAACACACATACACAAGTGCATTCACAAAAGAGTATACAGAAAATTACCACAGAATAAGATTAATTAAGTATTTTATTACACAAACCAGGTTATCCACGAATAAAAGCACTAATGATTATTAATAACAAGTTTGAGCTAATGCAGCGGAATCATCTAATAAAGCAAACTAAAAAGCTAGGCAGCATAAGCAATAGGGTAGCGCAGCTCCAATCAACACCATAGGAAAAGCTGACGGTAGACATAGCCTAGAACTTTGCATTATCATCGTTAAACTTCCAGTCCTGACCTACAACAGCTGGGGGGGATTGCAAGGGTGAGTACATGTTGTACTCAGCAAGTGTGGAAAGTATGACATGTAGCTGATACAAATGACGAATATAATAATGGCTTAGTGCTGAAAAGTACATTAAAACATTTGAAAAGCAATAAATTATATGTATATGAAATAAACCCATCATAAGCCATGTGGTTATCATAATACCAGTCCATATTCCATATCCATCATCATATACGAATACCCATATTCAATACAAGAATTTTATCCATAACCATCCATAACCATAACAAAATCCCAAATTTCCCTCTATTCATGGAAGTTGTCCAGGTGCTCATTACTGGGAGCACGGCTATCAAGATAGTTTTAATACTCTGCAGTGTTTGTACCACTTTACCAACGTGTTTGTGATTTCATCACCTTTCGATGACTAGAACCTCTATTATGCCAGCTCACAATTCCATGGGTGTGTGGCCAAGAGATCACAAAATAGCCTTTACAAAGGGATTACTAGCCTATTTAGACTCCACTGAGGTTTCACCGGTGGCGATGTCTCCTACAGAGCACATCTTCAACCAAGGGCCCCCTCTTGAGCCATTTGGATCGCAGGGTAGTCCCACAAATCATCAAGAAACCCAATCCAACTACGCCTTCCCCAAGCATCCTTAATGGTCCAAACAGTACTAGCAAAGCCCTAATTAATCAGCTACGCTGCACCCATACTTGTCCTCGTGGTGGCACTGTAGTCCTGGCTTATTCTCGCATGAACCGGTCCTTAGATCTAAAGCAAGCAACCACCATACCATCCAACCCATCCACATACCAGGCTTGCTTAGATCACCCATTACCATATCATATTAACCATTTCATATTAACCATAATATCATCAATGTATAATTAATGGTATAATTGTTTTCCTATCCCAATAAATTAAGCAAAGCAAAAAGCCCTTCCCGACTCTCTACATCTACCACATATTCTGGGTGACAACGGTGGTCAAACAAATCTAGTAATCCTCCAACCAAGGGATTCCCATCAAATTTACACAAGCATGCAGTTTTGCAAAACAAAACATTTATTTCAAAACAGGAACAATATGCTTCAAGAACACTTGCCTTGCTCTTGGGATTGATTCGAGTCAAAGCATTCAAACTCTTGGTGCTGGAGAATCCGCATGGCACTCTCTAGCGCAAATCCTTCTAATCCACACAATAAACATTCAAGACAAGAAACACAATCAAAGAGTGCACAAATATTACTCAATATGACATGATATGCATGATTGATGCAAATGCAAGGTATATCTTGTTAATAGGTTGCTTTTAAATGATCACTATTTAGTTCAAATAAATTTTAACAAGTTAATACAGGTTCGGCTTTGATTAGGTCTAATTTTGGAATTAATTCAACACAATTTAACCAGAAAAATTGGACTAGTCCGCTAGGGACCGGACAAGTCCGCACTGCGTGAGATCAGTAGATTAGAGTTTTCTAGATCAACGTGAATTTGGAGATTATGGGTCGAATTCTAGTAAGGAAAAGAAAATAGAAGGTATAACAGGTGTTTAGGACTCCAATGAATCAAGGGTCTTGGAGGCAACACTTGGATCTTGATGATCTAGGGTTGATGATGAACTTGGAGATGAATTGGTGATGAAGAACAAAACCTGATGGAGATCTTGATCCTCTTTCGTTTCCTCCTATTCTTCTTCTTGCATGGGATCTCCTCCTCCCTCCTTGATGGCGGCTCTCCACGAACTAGGGTTAAGGTGGGGTGGAAAAGTGGCAAATAGATGTCAAGCCAAGGGGTGAGGTTGTTTATATATAGGTGGAGGCTTGGGTTAGATGGATTTCGAGTTTGAGAGGAGTAGAGGCAGGTTTAGAGTCTCACATGGGATTTAAAAGAGTTAGGCACGACGTCCCTAGGCCCACATAACGTGAAACCCAAGAAACATGTCGTGAAACAAAAGATCAACTCGGAGTCGCAAAATATCGGACAAGTCCAACAAGGACCGAACTAGTCCAAAGTTAGTCAAAAAGAAATCCAACCAGTCTGGCCAAAAATCGGACAAGTCCGACTTTAGTTAGAGAGGAAAACGGACAAGTCCGCTGGAACACCGGACTAGTCCGGACAAGTCTTGGGACATTGTAAATTTTCAAGGATTTCTAGAACACCGGACTAGTCCGCACAAAATCAGACAAGTCTGAAAGTGTCCAGAGGCAGAATCGGACTAGTCCGCAGCAAAAATGGACAAGTCCGTTTGAAATGAGAGAGAAATCAGACTAGTCCTCACCAAAATCGGACTAGTCCACACTTTTCAGCATTTTAAGTGTGGTTTTGTTCCAAATCAATTTTAAACTTGTTCCTCTTTATGTGGATTAATGTTAAACACATATATGAATGTATGTAGGGCATGATTAATGAAAATGAGGTTGTTACACGTTGCCAACCTTATAGTCCTGAATTCCCAAGGCTTGGACATCATAACTGGGATGGACTGGTTAAGGAAGCATAATGGAGTGCTTCAGTGTGCTACTCAGACAATGCAATTGACAAATGAGGAAGGAGTCAGTATAGAGTTCAAGGCAGTACAACTGACAACTGAGAAGATAATGGTGAATCACGCAGAAGGAGTGACATTGGAGGAGATTCCAGTTGTTTGAGAGTGCCCATGGTCTTTCCTGAGAAATTAAAAGGTATGCCACCTGATCGTGACATCAAGTTCATCATTGATTTAATACCTGGAACTGCACATATAGCAAGAGGCCATATAGGATGCCTCCTAAGGAATTAGTAGAGCTCAAGAAGCAGATTCATGAGCAGTTAGAGAAGGGTTTTATACATCCAAGTTCATTGCCATGGGGAGCCCCAGTGCTTTTTGTAGATAAGAAGGATGAATCTCAGAGAATGTGTGTAGATTACCGGTCCCTCAACAAGGTGACAACCAAGAATAAGTACACCCTGCCCCGCAATTAAGATCAGTTCGAGGAGATGAAGGGAGCCAAAATCTTCTCTAAGATTGATCTTCAGTCGGGATATTTCCAAATAAAGATTAGACCATCGACACGTTTTTGCTGCGCGCATAAACGAAATGGCAGACATGAACAAAGCAATACCCAAAACAGCTTTCAAGACACATTATCGATTCTATGAGTACACGGTCATGTCATTTGGATTGACCAACGCACCTTCATACTTCATGTATCTTATGAACAAGGTTTTCATGGAGTATTTGGATAAGTTCATAGTAGTATTCATTGATGACATCATGATCTACTCGAAGAGTGAAGAGGAGCACGAAGATCATTTAAGGCTGACATTGCAGAAACTACGAGAGCACCAGTTGTATGCCAAGTTCAACAAGTACCAATTCTTGTTGAGGGATATATCATCACTAGGTCATATCATATCTGGAGGAAGAGTGTCAGTCGACCCAGGGAAGGTTAGAGATGTGCTGAAGTGGGAATCGCCGCAGAATGTGAAGGAAATAAGGAGCTTTCTCGGAATGGCTAGATATTACCGTTGGTTCATCAAGGACTTTTCCAAAATAGCGAAGCCTATGACTGAAGTGCTAATGAAGGAGAAGCCATTCAGGTGGACTCAAGCATATCAAGACAGTTTCGAGGAACTAAAGAAGAGGTTCACAACAGCACATGTGTTGCTCTTGCCAGATGTGAGCAAGAGTTTTGACATCAATTGTGATGCATCAAGGCAAGGACTTGGTTGTGTATTGATGCAAGAAGGCCAAGTAGTAGCTTATGCAACCAGGCAGTTGAAGAAACATGAAAAGAACTAATCTATGCATGTTCTCGAACTTGCAACCGTAGTACATTCATTGAAGATATGGAGACATTACGTCCTTGGTCATAGATGTGATATCTACACGGATCATAAGATTCTCAAGTACATATTCACTTAGACGGATCTGAATTTGAGGCAAGGAAGATGGTTGGAACTCATTAAGGACTAGATGTGGGAATCAACTATCATATGGGAAAGCCAACGTAGTGGCTGATGCCTTGAGTCGAAAGGGAGCTAGCCACCATCTTACTGTTCGGGAATTTCCATCCAAGCGATGCAAGGATTTTGAGCAGTTGAATCTTGGATTTGTGAATGCGATGGGAGCCATGGAAGTGAATCCAACCCTAGAACAAGAAATTTGAGAAGGTCAAACAAAGGACAAGAAAATCCAGGAAATCAAGGAACGAACCCAAGAAGGGAGACAATTTCGATTTGATCAGGATGACCAAGGTACTCTATGGCTTGGAAAACGGGTTGTTGTGCCCAATGAGAAGAGTCTCCGACAGTTGATATTGAAGGAGGCACATGACTCACCTTATCCTATCCATACCGGTTGTACTATGATGTACCAGGACTTGAGGACATGCTACTGGTGGGATGGTATGAAGAGTGATATAGCGGAATATGTTGCATTGTGTGATGTGTGCCAACGAGTAAAAGCGGAACATCAAAGGCCAACTGGATTATTATAGCCATTGAAGATTCCAGAATGTAAGAGGGAAGATGTTGGTATGGATTTCATAGTTGGCTTACCTCGCACTTCGGCTGGATAACATTGGATATAGGTTATTGTGGATCGGTTGACGAAATCAACGCATTCATTCCTATCAAGAATACCTATAGTGGAGCCAAGTTGGCAGAATTGTATATGGGAAGAATAGTGTGTTTACATGGAGTGCTCAAGAAAATAGTGTCTGATAGAGGTTATTAGTTTACCTCATGGTTCTGGCAAAAGCTGCACGAGTCCATGGGAACTCAATTGAATTTCAGTTCTGCATATCACCCCAGACACAGAGAGGACAAATCAGGTATTGGAGGACATGCTAAGAGCCTGTGCGCTAAAGTATGGAGGAAGTTGGGACAAAACCTTGCCATATGCTGAATTTTCCTACAACAATAGTTAT
Source organism: Tuctoria greenei (assembly GCA_036927565.1). NCBI lineage: Eukaryota > Viridiplantae > Streptophyta > Magnoliopsida > Poales > Poaceae > Tuctoria > Tuctoria greenei. The sequence goes on from JAYESD010000001.1 coordinate 54,298,411, forward strand.
CAAGCAAGCTTGAATATGTCTCCATATGAAGCATTGTATGGGAGAAGGTGTAGAACACCCTTGTTTTGGAAAGAGAGAGGGGAGACTCAAGTATTTGGACCTGATGTGATCCAGGAAGCTGAAAAGCAAGTTCAGAATATCTGCGATAACTTGAGAGCCGCTCAGTCAAGATAGAAGGGTTATGCAGGACGAAGAAGCCTATCTTTTGAGGTCAGAGACTTCGTATATCTCAAAGTATCACCCATGCGAGGTCACAAGCGGTTTAATGTCAAAGGCAAGTTGGCACCTGGCTATATTGGACCATTCAAGATTTTGGACAAACGGGGAGAAGTAGCTTACACGTTGGAGATGCCAGCACATCTTCCCGATGTTTATGATGTGTTTCATGTTTCTCAACTCATGAAGTGCTTGAGGGTTCCGGAGGATCAAGTAACGATGGACGAATTGGAGCTTGAGGAAGATTTGACTTATGTCAAACAAACCGTCAAAATTTTGGACACTAAGGAGAGGGTCACAAGGAACAGGGTGATTCGATTGTGTAAAGTATGATGGAAGCATCATACAGAATTAAAAGCAACTTGGGAGCGAGAAGATGATCTCAAGAAAGAATTTCCCTATCTTTTTCCTCTCGCGTTGAATCTTAAGGGAGAGATTCACTTTAAGGGGGGTAGGTTTGTAACACCCTCATTTTCGTGCATAATACATTGCATACATCCTCATACATGATTAATATTAAGCCATGTAAAAAGGAACAAGATTAAAATGAATTTAGGCTTAATCTGGAAATTTTAGCCTGTCACAGTACGGACTTGTCTGGCCTCTGAACCGGACTAGACCGGTATTGCCCTTCTGATTCACAAAATTCAGTTTCTTCAGAGTCCAGACTTGTGTGACACATTGTGCAGACTAGTCTATTGATGGCTCTGATGTTGTCCAGACTTGTCCCATTTCGAGCGCACTAGTCCGATTGTATCCAAAATTTCAGTCGTGAAAGCCTTCTTCTTTGAACCCCGGACTCGTTTTTCTTTATACATCGGACTAGTCCGATTTTTCCTCTGTTGCCAAAAGGACTTGACCGGTCCCCATCCAGACTAGTCCGGCCCTAAAAAATCAACTCGGATTCCATTATTTCTCCACGATTTGTATTTGTGGAATTACCTAATTTGGGCCCAAGAACTTCGTGCCCAACCTCATAGAAGCCCAAGTGGACCCCACCTCGGCCCCTACACAACCCCCACCGAATTCTACTTCGAAATCACCCCCAAAACCCTAATTCTCCACCTCTATATAAACAACCCAATACCCCCACCTCTCCACCTTTGAGGAAAACCCCTTGCTACCGCCTTTGATCTCGTGTCGTCGTCAAGATCAAGTCTGGAAGCAAGGAGGAGGGGAGAAACTCGAAGAAGGACAAGTCAAGATCAATCTTCATCGATTCTTCGACAAATTGATGCTCTTCATCAACTCATCTCCACCAAGCCCTAATTGCCAAGATCGAAAGTCTCACGTCAAAACATCGATCTTTGGATCTCTAAACATGTGGTATACCCTCTACATTTGAGCTTCTACATAAATTCAACCCCAATTCTGTCATATCAGAAAACCCTAGTTTGTAGTCTCTCCAGGGCGGACTAGTTCGGCCCCTGCATACGGACTAGTTCAGCTTCTGAACCTGAACTGTGTTGAATTAATTCCAATTCAAATCAAATCAATTCCAAACACGTCCAAACTTGTTATAAACTATTGTAACTAGTTAGTAAACATTATTATCAACTCATTAACATGTTTTACCTCACAATTGCATTAATCATGCATATCATGGCATATTGAGTACTATGTGAGTATTAATTGATTGAATTGTGTGTTTTGCATGTTTGACACTCGAAATAGAAGGGTTTGCCATAGAGAGTGCAATCGAGGACCTGCAGAACCAGTACTACGAAGCCTTTGATCCAAATAATTCTGAGTAGCAAGGCAAATGTTCTTGACCATATTGATCCTGTTTTAAAGGTTTTTTTTGCAAAATTGCATGCTTGTGTCAATATGATGGAAAACTCAATTTTAGGAGTTTACTAGTTTTGTATGACCACCCTTGTCGCTTGAACACTATGTAGATAGTCGGGAAGGGCATTTCACACTTTTTGCTTCACAATGCTAAATTGGGTTTGGGAAACAATCAAATGGCTTAATTGTGAACTATTGAACATGTGAATGATGAGAATTGGTAATATTGACCCTTTAGAAACATTGTGCCAAGGGATCTAATCAATATGGTTGTGTGGAATGGGTTGGACTATTTCGATGGTTTTGCTTGCTTTAGATTTAAGGACCGGTTCATGGAGCGACTATCCAGGATTTACAGTGCCACCACAAGGCCATGTATGGGTGCGGCTTAGCTGACTAATTAGTGAATTGCCAGTGCTGTTTGGACCATTAATAATGCTTGGGGAAGGGGTAGTTTGATTGGGTTTGTAGAGATTGGTGGGACTGCCCTAGGATCCGAATGGCTCAAGAGGGGGCACTTGGTTGGATGTGCTCAGTTGGAGACATCACCACCGGTGAAACCTCAGTGTGGTCTAAATAGGCTAGTAATCACTTTGTAAAGGCTAATTTGTGATATTTTGGCCAACACACCAAAGGAATTGTTAGACGGCTTAATCGAGATTCCATAGTCATCGAAAGGTGATGAAATCACGAACTTGTGGGTAATGTGGTACAACCTCTGCAGAGTGTGTCGAAAACTATCATGATAGTCATGCTACCGGTCATGAGCAACCTGGACCCTCACATGATTAGAATATGGACATTAGTACAGTTTAATGTCTGGAATAGAGTCAAGAGTTTGTATTGGTTAATTAATTGGCTTTGGTACATGGAAATGATGAATTTGAGACAAATGAGCAGTTATGAGTTGAATATGGTTTACTATTTCTAGAATTTGTTATTTAAGCTGAAATTGATGTTATTTGGGTTACATGGGATGGACCTCACTTAATAATGATATAATTGCATTTTCAACTGTTTTGAATGTACTTATATGCATTTAGCCATTGTTCATTACTTTTCCTTGTTTAGGCTACATGTCATACTTTCCGACACTTGCTGAGTATGTCATGTGCTCACCCTTGCTATTCCCCCACCAAATCCAGATGCAGGTAGAGTACCAGGAAGTCTTGAGGAGTTCTAGGCGTGTGTTTTCCGTCAAACCGGCATGTGGAGTTTGGAGTCATTAATGTTTAGTTTTTTCGCTGCAAATTCATTAGAGCTTGTATTCGAGACTATTTGGTTTGTGATAAGGTACTATTATTAGCATTATTATTCGAGACATGGTTTGTAGCTGTTTATCAATCGTGAAACACTTGTCTATGTGTGTTAAACATCCTGGACACACATATGCATTAAGCTTGGTTCATTTTTGGAACCTGCTGTCATAGTTTTAGTGGTCCTTTAGTGACAACAGTGTCCTTTCTAAAGACATGCCTCTGTTGCCTAAATATGTGATTCGGAGGCAGCTAACGTATGTTACCATTGAAGTAAGATATCTTGCCTCCATGAGTTAGTCGAAAGCAATCCGTGTCCGAAGCACATATTGGACACTTCAGACGATCGTGAGTGCTCCAACCGGAAGACATGCCGTATGCCGGCAAATCATGGACGGACCACAAATAAGCAGCTCGAAGGTTGAATTTATGCTTTTTGTAACTGTCGTACGCTTCGACTCGTGTCCACAACATTTTCAGTTCTTTGATCAGCGATTTCAACATCACGTTGAGGCGTGATCCAGGATGATCCGACCTAGCTACAATGAGGCTGAGGAACATGAACTCGTACTTCATACAAAAATTCGGTGGCAGGTTGTACGGAATGACAATGACGGGCCAACAAGAATATGGTGTGGTGTTTGTACTGAATGGTGAGAATCCGCCTGTCGCTAACTCGATGTGAACATTTCTCGCATCACGAGCAAAATTTGGATCGAAACGGTCCAGCACCTTCCATGCATCACCGTCGGACGAGTGCGTCAAGAATTCCTTGTTCGCATGTTTACCATTTTTGTGCCATCTCATGTGTCTTGTGATTCATTTTGAAAGAAACAAACACTTCAACCGAGGAGTCACGGGCATGTAACAAAGCTGCTTATGTGCGACATCTGTCATCATATTATCGCCATCGTTATTAACAACTTCGACATAACTCGATTTACCACATTTCACGCACCTGTTCACGTTGGCATGCTTTTTCTAGAATAGCATGCAGTTGCCTGGGCACACATAAATTTTCTCATAGTCCATACCGAGACTAGATATCAATTTCATCAACTGATACATATCTTTAGGCGCTTTGTGAGGTTGTGGTAGGATATCGCAAATCAATTTCATGAGATTGTTGTAGCAGTTGATGGAAAAGAAGTATCTAGACTTAGGTCTTGTTTGGCACAGCTTTTGCTGCAGCTTCTTCATAAAAAGAAGCTGAGGGTGTGCCAAACAGGAAGCTTACGTAACAGCTTATTAGTTCAGCTGCTTCTCAGAATGAACTAAAAGCAGGACATAAGTAGAAGCTGTTTTCCACCAGCTTTTTAAACAAGCTTCTTTTGTAACAAGTTCTAGTTGTTCCAAACAGGGCCTTAATTGCCATAAATCTAGTGATGAAAGCAAGGATGGTCACATTCGTGTGATCAAGCAGTGGCTGTTCTGATGCATTGAGCTGCGCAAAGAACTTGCCTGCCTCCATTGTAAGAGAATCCTCCGCTTCCATAGCTTCTAGCATCGCATCCATCCTACCAACCCCTATGCTATCATCAGTCTCATCCACTTCTTCTATGACTCGAGATTGAGTCTCGTCGTGGAAGGTCCAGACCTCGTAATGTGTCGGGAAACCATTTTGACATACGTGAGATGAAAGTTCCATTTTGTCCAAAAACTTGGTGTTCCAACATTTTGTACATGGGTACCGTACCTCATCATCCCTTGACAACGAAAATGCTCGATCCAAATATTGATCTAACTTGGTGAACTATGAATCTGAGTGACCACCAGTTCTGCTCTTCCAACCAGTATACATCCAACTACTGTATTCACTCATGTTTGACTGATTTATAGTATAAAGCCAGAGATGTTATGGTTATTTCATACTTTGTTTAATGTCATGGCACTACATCTATTGTCTAGGATAGCTCCTAGACCCACTAAAGAGTGACTGAGCCGAGCGTGCTTATGATGAGACGTGTGGTCCGGATCCGGACAAAATTTCGGCAGCATAACCCCACTGTTCTCCAAGCGCATGCCCAAAAATAGTGTGGCAGAGAACAACAAGGTTATGCTGTCAAAATCTCGTGCAGATCTAGACCCGCGTCTTGTTACAAGCCACGCCTTCTCGATCACTCCCAGGCTATCCAATAAGGGATAATTTCAAACCAACACGTCTCACATGTTTAATGCATGTGAAATGAGCTGGTTCAAAACGGGTGATGCATATACTATAGGTTACGTTTTCTTTTATTTTTCAGTCATTTAAGAAAGAGAGGAAAGAACGAGAGGGAGAAGGAGAAAAGAACAAGAAAGAGTATGTTGTGAGTCCTTGCCGTCCATGCTTTGTGAATGCTTGTTGTCCTCACCATCATTGTTCGCTTCCGTGCCTGTCTAGACGATTCCTTTACCTTAAAACTAAATGGGCCTTGTTGACATTGTGCCCTAAACAGGTTGTGACGGTTCTATCCAGCACGAAATCCGTTTATATATATTGTACTTAAACACTCAAGCAAAATCAAGAAACGATTAACATAGAGCTAAATATATACATGTCAACACAATAAATTAATAATAAAACAACTAATAAAGCTATTATAAAACCAATGCAAAAATTATTCTACTAAGTAAACATTTTAAAACTAATCACCAATTTCATAAACAATACAACAATTATTCCACTAATCAACAATTTAATCAATGAATTACACAATTCAATCAACTAATCACCAATTTAGCCAACAAATTACACAATTCAATCCACTAATCAACTAATCACCAATTAACCTAACTAATTCAACACATTAAGCAAAAAGATACCAATGGCATGGCCACAGTACGTTGGAGCTCGGATTTAGGGAGTGGAGGAGGGGAGGCTGGCCGGGGGAGGGCGTGGGCAGCGCCATGATGGTCTGCGGCAAGGTGGGGGCGCTAGGGCGGCGAGGTGGAGGTGCGGGCATGGTGGTTGGGGAGGGGGTGACACGATGGGGGGCAACAAGGTGGGGGCGGTGGTGGGGGCAGTGAGGGAGGGGAAGCGGTGGGGGAGAGCGTCGTACCTTGGAGGCGGCGTCTGATTACACGCGTCGGGGAGGCAATGAGGGCTGCACCGAGGAGGCGGGGTCTGGAGGCAGAGAAGGGCAACGGGCGGTCGCGTCGGGGAGGCGGGATGCGGCAAACAGGGCAACCGACGTGGGAGGTGGCGATGATGTTGGAGCCGCCGATGGGGAGGCCGCGACAGGTGACGGTCTGATGGGAGCGCGAGGCGAGAGCGGTCGCCAGAGCGCGAGGTGTTTCGCATTGCAGCAGCGGGAGCGCGAGGCATTTCGCGTGAGTGCGAGTTGGGCCGAGTGGGTCGGGGTATATCCCTCTTATTTGCAATGGCCGTATAAATTGCGATGGCCCTAGAGTTGGTAGTCGCAATTTAATTTACTTGCGATGGTATTATCTTTGACCATCACAAATAAGGTCCAATTTGCGATGGTTAAGTTATTTGTGATGGCATATGAGCCGGTCATCGCAAATTAATCACCTATTTGCGACGGCTTCTTACTTTGGCGACGGCCGAGTGCGGGTCGTCGCAAATATTTTTAGCCGTAACAAATGATCTCAATTCATGTAGTGCATTCTCTATCATGTAGTATGTTTGGTTATTATCTCATACACACGTTTTTTCATTATTTCATAAACAACAGGCAAAGCATGATTGGGATTTTAATATATTTTGTTACTTTTTTACTATACTGTCATGTCTTCTCGAGGAAGTATGAATTGGGTTTTAAAAACTGTAAGAAAAAAATAATAGAAAGCATAACTCAGTCTAAAAAATGGGCTATGGATAGATTTCTTATTGAAGATTTCAATTCAAGAAATACTAAAATAATGGGCGTATTTGGATAGTCTTTATGCATCAAGAGGTTAAATTTCAAAAAGAGATGTGATTAAATTATACATAGATTTATGATATTATTTTTTCTATAAATATATGAATAATTTTAATATTTTGTACAGGACTCTGGATTTCGCCGGCTCCGCCCTGCATCAGGATATGCGGTTGAAGAGCGCAATGGCGAGGGCGGGGCTGTTGCTGCAGACGACAGTGGGCGGTGCACGGGCTAGTGCGGCAAGAAAGCCATTCAGTACGCACTTGCACATCCTCTTGGACAAGCGTCTCGGATCTCGCCCTGTCAGCAGCGTGGTAGAGGGCGGCAGGTGCAGTGCGCGGTGCTGACGCTTTTTAGGAGGCCGTTATTGTGTTGTCGGCGATGGTGAAGATGGAGGAGAGGCGAATGCACGACGGCATTGTTTGCTGCGGCGAATGTTGGTGGCTGGGATGGCGAGGTGCTCCGTATCTACAGGCCCCTCGTCTGCCGTGGCAGCCGCCTCATCCGGCCGTTGGATAGCATTCTGATCACAACGTCTGCTTGGCTTGCTGCGCTGAGGAACTAAAGAAAACAACCAAAGTGGCTCGCTGCGGTGAGGAAGAAGGGATGGCAACTAAAGGCGCAATGGGAATGGTTCGTGTTTTTTGCTAAGACTATCTCCAACAGACATCCTAACAGGAATTCCAAACTTATTTTAGGATTTAAAATACCTTCCAACAAAAAGCCCATCCAAGAAGCCCATCGTGGGCTCACTGGCCTCCATATCCTAAAGATAGGCGCTCGAGCGACGTGAGCCATACCAACGACCAAGAACGAGAAAAAAACACGAGCGAGGTGCGGCGGCGGCGGTCGCGACCGGAGTGATCAGATCAGCGACTGCAGGCGAGATCAGATACACCTGCACTTCCTTTTCTCATCAATATCTGCCCGCTTCGTCGATTCTCGCCGTGTGCACCTTGCTGTCTTCGAGCTGCGCATCACCCCGCTAGACCGTGGCCCCGTCCCGCCACGGGCCCCCGCTTAGCCCCACTGATGCCGTCCCGTCGCCCCGCCAACCAGCGGCTACTGTATGCCCCGCTCGCGTCCGATTGTCGTTGTTTATATGTTCAGTTGTTTGGACACTCGTTAGCTGAACTGCTGCAAAGCTTATTTGGCCTAATCTCCCGTGCCCGGCTAGCAGGAGTCCGACAGCGCATGCGGCCACCACCCTGCAGCGTCCGCCACCCGCACGCCAGTGCCCGCTCGCTCGCTTCTGCCCGCACTCGTCCCCTCGCGCTCGCCCCAATCGTAACAATTTGTACCTTCGCCGCCGAGCCGCCTCTTGCAGTCGTGCATCCGTCAAGAATATGTCCCGTCATAAACAGTTTCTCCCGCCCCATTTGAATTCAACTGTTGGAGATCTCTTAGAATAGGTTGCACAAATATGCTATAAAGCAGACAAAATAACGTTGTTGGGGACAGCCTAATAATTCTTGAATGCATAGCTGTTACTGTAGGTTGTGCAATGTTTCCAGCGGGCCAGCACACTTGGGTTCCTTTTGCAATGCAAAAGAAAATCACAGAAATTATACATGATTTCGACATTAAACAATTTCATATAGGAGAAAAGAAAACGATTTAGAAAAATCCCCCAATCCAAAGGTGTAAATAGTGACTACTCGAAAAAATAAGCATGTGTCATTTTTTACAAATACAACTCATTTTATTTCTTTTGTCTTTCTCTCAGCTCACAACAAATTTTCCACAACTCTGATATAAAATTAGATTTTCAGCAATCTATAGATGAAACAAACACACCCTACTACAGTACTACGGGCAAACCTTATCATGGATGTACTCACCCTGCAATGCAATTGTCAGTGGGCTAGTGTTACTACTACGCTAGGTTACGTCCAAGTATTGAGATTTACAATATAGTACCAAAACATTACGGGTCGCATCTATCAGCTGAAGGCCAGGAAGCTCGACGCCCTCGGAATCACTCAAGCAAACCGGTTGGTAAGGTCCATATCCTCCAAGAACTAGAAATGCTAATCCCACCAACGACTTCATCAACAATGAGAAGGTTGAGCAGATACAACACGTCTTGCAATGTCAGAGCTACCCGCCGTGCGCCTCTTTTCTCTTTACCCGCCGCCGCGTCCGACGCCGTTGCCTCAACCGCCGCTGCGCCGCCGCCGCTGCCACGCCCGCCGCCTTCCGCCGCCGCCGCCACGTACTACTCCTCCCCTCCCCTCCTCCCCTCCCATCCCATTCCCGACCATCGGCCCGGCGCCCCGCCTCCTCCCCGAGCGCCACCACCCCTCCCCGACCGACCGCAGCCGGCCTGACCCGCCTCGCGCCCTCCCCGAGCGCCGCCCCCCTCCACTCCCCTCTGCGAGCCCCCCTCCCCCCCTCCACCCCTCCTAGGCCCCCTCCACCTCACCTCCCCGACCCCCCTCCCCTCCCCGGCCGAGCGCCGCCCCCCTCACCCTCCCTGCAGAGGTCCCCCCACCCTTCCCCTCCCCTCCCCAGCCGAGCGCCGCCCCCCCCCCCCCCCCCTCACCCTCCCTGTAGAGGTCCGCCCACCCTCCCCTCCCCTCCCCGAGCCCCCCCTCCCCTCCACAGACCCCCACCCCCCCCCCCCCCCCCAAACACCCCCACCCCAGCCTAACCCATTCAATTGAAATTTGAAATTCAATTGAATTGCATTGTTCAAATTTAATTTGAATTAAATTGAATTGTTCAATTTTGAAATTGAATTGAATTTAATTGTTTAAATTATGCTTAAATTGCTTAATTGTTTAGTTAATTATCCTTAATTAGTTAATTTTCTTAATTTCTTACTTTAGATTATGTTTATTTAATTATGCTTAAATGGTTAAGTTGCATAATTATGCTTAATTTGCTTAGTGTAGATTATGCTTAATTAGTGTAGTGTAGATTATATATGCTTAATTGGTTTCTGTCGAGGGCGGCGTTGGGGGCGGCCGACTGTTGGGCACTTAGGTTCTCTCGTGGCTATAGATGGCCAATGGGCTTTGCCGGGCCAGCCCGGCCCGAGCTCGACCAGTCTCGTGCATGAAAACATTAGGTCTGGCACGGCTCGCAAATTTGTCGTGCATGGTCGGGCCGGCACGATGGGCCATAAGCCAAGGCCAAGCACGACGAATCCCATTTTCCCCTGTCGGATCGTGTCGGGCCCATTCGTGGGTCGAGCGTGTTGTGCCGGCCCGAAGCCTGGCCGAGCCGTGGTATATATGTAGCGTAAATACGGCCCATCAGGCCCAACCCTAGCGTATATAGGCAGTGTGGGTCACGATCGTGACCCGTGACTGGTGACACGAGGTGAATCGTTAGGGTTAAGTGTATATGGGCCAGGCGGCCCATTACTAACCCTAAAAGTCTGTAACAAGGTATCTCTCTGCCGCAAGACCCCTCGTTCACATCTCGCGTATTTGTGAGTACGTATAAGACGATGAAAACTCCGAAAACGTATGTTGTGAGTATTTTCCTTGACTCGCAACATCCGTAAGGCAACAAGTTTCCCAGCTAACCCGTTGCCCCCATTTGTACATTAAGAATTGCACCAGATAGGGGGGTGTAGTGTTAAATATGCGGTGTTATGCTGCCAAAATTTCGTAATTTGTGAGACGTAACCTATCCTGTATACCGTTTGCGGGCTGAGCGTGTTGTGCCAGCACGAAGCCTGGCCGAGCCGTGGTCACCTCCTCGCGCCTAGTCGCCTCCTCTGCAGCTTCTTTGCCAACAGTTTCGTCGGCTCGCCGCAGACTTACCGGGGTCCTCGCCTCGCCTCCTCTAGGCGAGAGTCTAGGAGTCGTCGCTCATCGGGCTTGCCTCGCATCCTCATAGATTCACGGAAGAATCATGTTGGGCATCGTAGATGGGTGGCAGCGGCCGGTGACTCAATATGAGGCGAGGGAGCTGAGGACAGCTGAGCGGGGTCTGAGGTCAAGCCCGAGCATGGCCCGTGTCGGGCTTCAAGTTGGCCTGGACCCAGTTCACTGTCTCTCTCATTATTTTCTCTATCGTGCATAAATTAACGAGAAACTAACGGTAATTTGTCCGGATATTAATTGCAGAGTCAAACATGGGCGAAGATCGTAGTGAGAAATGTTTGCTGGACTGGTTCGACCCAGAATTCGGTCGTGACGTGAGAAATGTTCGCATCGGGTTGGCGACAAATGGGTTCACACTGTTTAGCACAAACGCCGCACCATACTCCTGTTGGCCCGTCTTTGTTATTCCGTACAATCTTCCACTGACTTTTTGCATGAAGAATGAGTTCATGTTTCTTAACCTCATTGTACCTGGGTCGGATCATCCTGGGTCACGTCTCAACATGATGTTGAAACAATTGATAAAAGAGTTGAACATGTTGTGGACAGGAGTCGAAGTGTATGACTGTTACAAGAAGCATAAATTCAACCTTCAAGCTGCTTATTTATGGTCCGCCCATGATTTTCTGGCATACAACATGTTTTCTGGATGGAGCACTCATGGTCGGTTGACATGTCCGATATGTGCCTCGGATACCGATTGCTTTTGACTTACCCATGGAGGCAAGGTATCTTAATTCGATTGTCATAGACTTTGGCTGCCTCCTAATCACTTGTTTAGACAACAGAGAAATGTCTTTAGAAAGAACACTATTGTCACTAAAGGACCAACAAAATGTCTTAACGGCTCAGAAATATCTGATATGTTGGACAAATTGGTGCCAGATGAAGGTCGTCCTAGATATTTCGAAGGTTTCGGAGACAAACACAATTGGACTCACATATGTGGACATTGGGAGCTACCGTATGGGAAGTCGTTGATTCTAAGGCACAACATTGATGTCATGCATCAAGAGCGTAACATGGCCGAATGTGTCATAAGCACATGCATGGACATAACGGGCAAAACAAAAGACAATTTAAAGGCTCGAAAGTATCTCACTGAGCCATGTAACCATCAAACTATTGAGCTCTCCAAAAATGGTGGTAAACCACGCGCTCCTTTCTATCTTCGACCTAAAGAAAAGAAAAAAGTTATCGAATGGTTGCAAAGGTTGAAATTCCTAGATGGTTATGCAGCTAGTCTGAGACGAGCCGTGAATGTGAAAACGGGAAAGGTCATTGGGTCGAAGAGTCAAGATTATCACATAATCATGGAAAGACTTTTTCCTGTTATGTTTCGAGGCTACTTTGATGATGCGGTGTGGAAGGTGTTAGCCGAGCTTAGCCACTTCTATAGGGAACTCTGTGCTAAAGAAATCACGCTAGAGATGATGACTCAGTTGGAGACAGAGATTCCGGTACTTTTGTGTAAGATGGAAAAAAAATTTCCTGCAGGATTTTTCAGTCCAACACAACATCTCTTAATTCATCTCAAGTGTTTACTTTGCAGAGGAACACAATGTTAATACTTCAGTAATGCGGTACAATATGGATGAGCAACCTCCTTGCAGCGATCTCTCCATTTTTGCAACAACAGGCACTACTGTTGGTAGTTACACTTCCTCCGACGTTAGCAAAAAAGAAAGGAGTGCTGCTTTCTTGTAGATGTACACTAATATGGAAGAAATGAATGAATATTTCAAGTAAGTGTTTCTCCTTCACTTATGCTTTTCACCATCTTTTCCAACACATGTATTCTACAAGGTTCTCTTTTCGTGTAGTATGTTCGACAAACAAAATTGGAGACATAGATATCAACCCACGAGCAAGCAAATAGAACAGATTCGACGGGAAGAAATAAATGGGGGATCTAATTTTCTTTTTTGGTTTCGAGATCATGTAATGCTTTCTCTTTAACTTATCAATGTTAACAACATTTTCATAGAACTTAAGATGGCTTATGTTTTCTAATAACTTCATATCTTGGACAGTGCGAAAAAGATGCCAACATCCATAAAGATTTGTGATAACTATCATGTGAAGTGGTTAATGTTAGAAGCTATGGTCGATATGACGTCAACGGCTTTCGATTCCATACAACTGAATTTGAATCTATTCGTCCTCCCGCGGCAACATGTAGTATCGGAGTTGTGATGAGGGCAATTGATTCGCAAAAAAATGAAACTCAGTACTACAGAATTATTAAAAGAATCCTTGAATTCACTTTTGACGTAAAGAAGACAATTCGAGCAGTATTCTTTGACTGCAAATGCTTTGATTCCATTTGTGGAATTCGAGTAAACGAATTTTGCATGGTCGAAGTAAAACACAAGGAACGGTTGAAAGGATTCAATTCATTAGTTCTTGCACACCAAGTAGAGCAAGTGTACTATGTACCTTATCTATGCAATAAATTCAAAGCTTGGTGGGTGGTACAAAAGGTGAATCCTTGTGAGCGGTTATACGCTCCAGGAGATGATGATTATCATGAGGAAGCCGAGGCTGATGTGGTCTACCAAGAGGAAGAGTTGGCAGACTCCTTCTCAGTCGAGCCCGGTGTAGGACTCGAAGTTTGAGACGCTCAAGATATCGAGACTGGCACATGTAAAAGCCCAAATTTCCATAAATTCAAAGTTCAGTTAGGACAAAAAATTTTGAATGACGTAAAGCATTAAAGAGGAATTGAGAAAAATAAAATAATTGAAACTCCAAATGAGGAAATTCAAAAAAATAAACTTAGCTACTGTTTAAATAAAGTTAACATGAATATTTGAGTTGGCCAATGGATTCCAAATATTCCAAATAGCATCCCTGCAAAGTTTCATAATTTTTGAAGAAAGTTTGCTATTTAATTCAATAGCTTCATTGAATTCAACTCAAATTCAAATTCATATTTGAGTTTAAATGAAACTTTGTCAAATAAACTATGGGAATTCAAAATCAAATTATATATGATTAATACAGCCATCCCACAAATATCTAGCAAATTTTGGAATGAATTATGTGGCAGAATTGATGGGGCAAGGATGAGGATAAGGTGGAACCCACTTGTCGTCCAAAGCGAAGTGTTGTTTTGGCTCTCCAAGTGACATCACATTGCATGCAAAGTCCAGACAGCTGCTTGCACTGTTGTGGCTGACTCCAGCTGCCCCAACTCGCCCTGGCTTCCTACTTATACCCCCTCCATGCCCCTGGCTTGATCTTTCTTCACCTTAACTCTCCAGCACTATTTTTACTTCTCTCTCAATTTCTTCTCTGTCCAGCCAATTTGCAGCAAAGGTACTCCGTGTTAAGCACTTTTCTTTGCCTCTCCTCATTCCCCAACCTCTTGCGCAGCCTTTTGATCAAGTTCTGGCACAGCTAGGCCATCCCCAAAGCTGTTAACTTTGAAACCAAGGCCACCGGAAATCTCCCCTATTTTGCCGCGCATCTGCTCATCGTCGACCCGATGATACGGTCATCATATCGCCTCGGTACTAGAAGGAAGAAGGTTTGCCTACTCATGTTCTAGCTGCTCGTAAAGTTTCAGCCTATGCCATGTCTCGGATCCCCCGTATTTGTTTTTGTCCCGACGAACTTCGGTTATGAGTAGAGTTTCTTTCCGTGTGAAATTCCTTCTATACAGTTAAGTATTCCTTGTGCACCTGTGCTATGTTGTTCTATATGTCCAGGCGCATCACCTCGAACAGGAGTCATCGAGTTTCATCAGGTATTCTCACCGGAATCCAATTTTTCCCCAACTGCAGATTTTTTCCACCTCGGGCCGTAGTCGCCACCAGTTTCCAAGCTTTTGCTCTTTTTCTTATGGCCAGATTCTTGTTCCCCATGCTTCCATGAATCTTCCCAAGGTATTCCAGATCAGTTTCACCCACCGTAGGGCTCAGCCGACATGGCCGAAACCCTAATCGCCGCCGCCGCCATCGCGCAAGCCTTTCCGGCCACCGCCGGCATGCGCTGACCCCACCGGCGTGCTCGGCACCTCGAAGTAGGGTCCGGCGGCGAGTTTGGTGAGGAGACGTGCCGTGGATTAATGGTCGGCGAGAGCTCCAGCAAGGCGCCAACGCAGTCGCACGCCTGGCGGGAGATAGACGACACCCCGTGGGGCCCCATCGTCAATGGAAGCGCAGCGCGCGCCCCGGATCAGCTACAGATCGGGGATCTTTTGTGACCACGCCGTTAACTCAGTAACCCTACGTGTTGCCGCCCAGCGATTGGTCCATTTTAAACCCGTGGACCCCTCTGGATTATTCAAACAATTCCCATTTGAAATTTATTCCAGATTTTGCCCCATCTTGGAAAATCTATAACTCCTATGATACTTGTCCAATAATTCCCAAATAAATTTTGTTAGGACCACCATGAAGAGTAATTTCCAGTGGTTCACTTGGATTTGTATGAAAGTCCATATGAATTTCTCCATAATTAAAATAAGCAAAATTGTTATAAACTTAATTGCTATAGTTCTGCTCTTTGGAAAAATACCAAATTATTCCAGAACCTTCATTTCAATATCCTTGAACGCCGGTAAAAATTTCAGGGTCATTAGACTCCATTTACATGGTCTTATCACCTGTGTATTCTTTATGCACATAAAAATAGTCAAAATCATTTGGAGTTTGGACAGAAACTTGTGCAAACTTCTAAATTGATAACTCTCAGTATAAAGCTTCAAAATTTGTCAAACCAATTTTATGGTTTGCTCTTTATCTACACTCACCAGAACTACAACCAAATCTTCATGAAAATCCCTAAATTTTCCTGTAGAGCCCTTTAAAACAAAATCATGTTTTATTTTTATCTGATAATTCACTTCATAGAAAACTATGAAATCTTTCCAAAATGTTCTTTAGTAAGTTTCTGAATTCCTTTAAAAATTTCTGCTTCATTGGACTTTAATAACCTACTTCAATCTGGAGATTTTCCTAACAGATCATAGAGTGCCCAAAAACATCAGAACTATTTCAAAAATTTACCCAAACTTCTAAATTCAATATCTCCCAATAGGAATCTTAGAAATTCATGAAACAAATTTTCCTAGAACCAGTGAGAACCCCTCTGTATGGTACAACCACTTGTAGCCACAATAGACCTCTAGAATTACAATCGAAATTCAGAGAAGGCTTTTACTTGTTGGAATTTTAGAGACAACAAGCTTCCTTGAACATCTCCATTTTTTGTCCAGATCTTCCCCATAGTACCTAGTGTCCCCTGTAAAATTTCGAGAACCATTAGGCTTAATTTAATATACTTAACTGTCTTTCCTTTGAGCTACAACATAATACCGATATTGACTAACTTGCATATTTCTTTGCATATCGATTATTTGCCGAGCTCAAGAGGATCCCGGAGCTACTTGAAGTCATCCCTCTGGAGATTAACTTTGATACCGTCTCGCAACCAGGCAAGCCCCGGTTTGCATTTAAGCACTATTAAAAAATTTTGATTTGTATCACCTATGTCTAGGATGAGTATTGTGCATTAGGGCTAAGGTGATTGAAAATCCACTTGCATGACCAGATCAACCCATGGAGTATTTGGATAGTTGTCAAGTCAATGTGGACTATGCTATGCTAAATGTTGTATAGGATTCGGTAGAAGTCGAGTAGTTGGAATTTACCTGAATGGCTGGGACTTTTCACACAGGATTGGTTCAAAGAGAATGAAGTAGTAATCCGAAAATGAGACCGGGCAGGGGCGTAGGATGCAGCAAGACGTGGTCTTGGGTGCGTAGCCCTGCCTGTGTCGGTTAAGGACCGATCCGTATGCTGCCCTGCCGAGTAAGTTTGAACTGTACCAGAGTCATACTGGATATATGGGGTACAAGAAACCGATGTACCTTGGGAAGCTTTTGTTGAGACTTTTTCGATCGCCTCAAGCTTTCGGCCGCAGCACAATAGACGGAAACTCGCTCACAACATCTACACAGCGGAAGGGTGCATCGTGAGTGGGGATACTATCCTAGACGATTGAATCGATTCAACTTGGGCGGAACTTGAGAAGGGTGGCTGCGTACGACGTCCGTGGAGTGCACCGATGTGACTTCCAGTACGGGCGTACGTGTCGTGTTTCCGGGTATCATTGATTCAAATCACCGTCCCTTGCAGATATGAGTACCACTGTTCACTGAGTTGTGACGTAGTTAAATACTTGCACTTGAGATGAGAATTAATTGCTGCTGTTATGAACATTATATTATCATGGTATTGCTGTGTTGTATGTATAAGTATAGTGCTCACTAAATTTAATTTCCACTTTGGGCATGCAGCATTGTTATGAAGCATTTCTTGTTTGATTGTGGAGTTACGATGTTGCCCCGCACAAGGTTTAAGCTGCTGCTATAAATCTGAAAAGAAGGACCCACATTTAGGCGAGTCCATTATGCAAATCTGCCGTCCTATGTTTATGTCCTTACCCTCATGTCGAGTTTCATGTTTATGTGAGACGGTTAAGTCTTGCTGAGCCTTCGTGCTCACAGTTGCTATATAAGTTGTTTTGCAAGTACTAACCTCTATGCTTATGATTATGGTTGTCCGATGCGACTCGGGACTCTATGAGTAATATACTCATGTGGGAACCATGCCGCTGCTGTTTGGTTTTCATGGCTAGTGAGGAGCGTCCGTGGGCTGGACGGCTTCTCTGTTGCTTATTAGACTGGAGTACGAGAGTTGTAATCTTATCTTCCGCTGTAGTTTATTTTTATAAACTATTTGTAAACTGAATATCTTTGTAAATTTCATCAAATGATTTATGTAATACGCGTTCCTTTACATGTGTGCTGTTGGGTGTCGCATCGCACAGCACCACCCAATGCGATTCCTGGAAAGTGTGGACTCCGGTCCCCACAGCATGGAAGCGGAAACAGAATGAGAATCGGAAACTGAAGATATCGATGACTTAGTCGAACCTTCTGATTTGTGCAAACAAAAACGATATGCGGAAGAAGAAGATTGATGGGCTGGTTTAAGGGGAGGGTGCATGATCGTGATGTTGATGAATTTTGAAGTAACGTTTTATTCAATGACTTAACATTAATTTCATATATTATCTTTGCATATTAATCATTTATTCATTGCAACAGGATGTCGTCGTCAAAGGGGAAGGTGAAGGGGAAGCTAGTGAGAGATTTTGAGCCACCACGAGACCCTTGCTCAGGGACCTCGTTACCTTTGAGCAGATGTTCCCTCTTTCTGGCGCACGCTCCACCCTTAGTTCACGTGTGCTTTTAGCGGACGGAGGTAAATTTTAGTTTACAATAAAGTTATTTTATAAATTGCAGTTATTAATAATTATTAATTGTCAATCTTTTTCTTTTGTACAGTCTGACTCAAAGTCTTCTGAGTCCGAGTCAGAGGTAAGGGGGCCGCTACAGGAGCCCGAGTCAGAGGCTAGGGGGTCGCTATAGGAGCCCGAGTCAGAGGCGGGGCCGCTAGAGGAGCCCTCTAGCGCTAGCCTCCCTTTGGAGCCGGCTAGCGCTAACCTTCCTATGCAGCTGGCTACCGCTAGCCTTCCTTTGGACTCCAGTGTTTCTGCAGAGCCTTCAGGGTCAAAGGACGCGGCGACGTCACAGCAGTGGCGACGCATGAGGAGGACCCACTTTGCGGCTCCTCCTCCAGTTACTTCTCAGCAAACCACAATCCGTCCTGTCGGTGACAGGTAAAAACTGTATATAGTATATTAAATATTATATGATGTTTTCCTTTACTTAATGATTTAATATATTTCGCAAATGTTGGTACAACTTTTCGTTCACGGGGACCGAGAAACACCACTCGCAGGTTAACGGTGTCCTGGGTGCTATCGTGAAGTTGCACTACCCAGGTGTCACTGACAGTTTCCCTACCCTATCGTGGGACGACTATGCTCATGTCTCTCACCCGGTCCATGACACGGCTCAGGGAGCCATGTGGCACGATTTTATGGTAAGTTTAACTGTTTTATTTTTTCAACTCGTTTGAATTGTTAATGCATATCTCTTAAATGTTTGTTTGATTAAAGCTGAGGTACCATGTAGAGGAACCGGGCATGGAGTACCATGTGAGACGTGTGTTCCATTACAACGCTCGGAAGCTCACGACGGCGGTGTTGTCGAACGCCCGGATTCAGGCCGTCAACGCCTACTACAAGCAACACCCCCGGGAGTAGGAGCAGGAGCAGCAAAGGGGTCCATTTAGGAAGGACTCCGATGCGTACTTCACAGAGGAGTAGTACGTGGAGGTAATTTTTTAATATTGTTAAGTATTTACAATATATGTGTATGTTAACTGCATTATTGAAAAATGAAATATGTGCATGTTACTATTTCCTGGTTACAGGGTAACACCGAGGAATACTTAGCCCTTTGTCAGTACTGGGGTAGGGACGCTTTCATCAATAAGTCCACAAAGGCTTGACAGTGCCGCATGGGGTCCGACGGCAAGCACAACTATGGCGGCGACATCTACTTGCGTTTGGCTAAACGCATGGTATGTAATGTTTCAATTTATATATGTGTTCCTAATATATTTATCTCACTAACATGGCTATACAGGAGCGGGAGATGGGTCATGAGCCGACACGGACCCAGGTTTGGAAGAGAGGTCACAAGGGAAGTGACCCTTCTCAGCCAGGGAAGTGTAGTCAAGTCGTAGCCGACCGTCTGGTAAGTTTTTGAAATTCATCAATTTCATTATTACTAATACTATTATTGACATGCTTACAAGATTTATTTGTTTTGTATGCAAAGTACACGCAGGAGGTCGCGAAGATACACGGTGTGGATTACGATTGGGAAAGCGCGCCGATCGACCCCCAAGCCGCGTACGAAAGCAGAGGCGGGAAGGCCCATGGACGTTGAGTTGTTCATGTGTTTCATTTCTTTTTCAATTTATCATCTTCTACTTAGTGTTTTCATTCTTTTCCAGGTTTTCCCTTTTTTTGATGGAGTTGTCGACTCGAGGTCGACGCGACCTTTGAGAGGCGCTTCCTCGTCGTAGTCCTCGTCCGTTGGGACCACCAGTGGTTGTCTCTCGCAGACCCAGCTGGAGCTCCTCGCCTTGAAGGGGACGCAGACGCAGACCCAGGCAGAGCTGGAGAGGTCAAGAGCGAAGGCAAGGGAGGAGCAGTAGAGGATGGCCTTAATGATGGCCCAGATGCAAGCAGCGGATGCGGTAAGTTATTTAATGTACCGTAGTTAAATTTCATAGCATTTCAATAACATATATCTTCAAATATTTTGCAACGGCAGGCTTCTTGCTCGACATAGCGGTTAGGATATCGAGATTCCTACACTTCTGCCACAGCAGACACTTGAGCAGGTGATAAACTCTTTAGTATCAGTTCGACCTTCTTTTAGTTTCAATTTCAGCTTATTAGCAATCTGTTCAGCCTCCCTTTATTAGCAATCAGGTTTAACCTATTCAAAGCACTGCCTAACTATTTCAGTTTCAGTTTGGGCATTTGAATTAAAGTTTAGTTCAATTTGGGAACAATAAGTTTCATATTCACATCTAGGGCAGATTCCAACTTTAGAATCATGAAAAATTACATAAGAACATAAATTGTTCTACTATCAAATCGTTCATTCTTGCTGGTATGGGGTTGGGCTATGCGGAAGATGGAGAATTGAATGAATGTATTGTACATGGTTGGAAATATATGGAAGTCCTCTAAAACTAAACTTTTCTAAGTATTGTTTCTTCTACAGGGTTCGGGAACGCGCCAAGAAGATCGCGGAGGTAGTGGAGGGGCTAGCGTGTAGCCCGGTACTGGAATTACCATGAAAGAATGAATATTGTGTTGTTCTTGATGTTTGAATACTATTTCGAAATTGTCTACTGTATATGTCTATATATGTGTATATGTTTGTCTGTTCTGTCTTCTCGCCATCGTGCAAGGTAGCCAATTTCTGTTTTTAAAAAAAATTCGAAAACTTAACTTACTCGGCTATGGTAACGCCGACGTAAGTTAGCCCAGTTTAACCTACGTTGGTCAGACTGTACCGACGTAAGTTATACCACTTAACTTATGTCGGTTTGCCCCAACCGACGTATGTTATACCACTTAAGTTACGTCGGCTGGCTGTGGCCGACGTAAGTACTCCGGCCCAGGCCGCAGCCCATCTTAGTACATAACTTACGTCAGTTGCCGGAGACCGACGTAATTAAGGTAACTTATGTTGGCGGCTGACGTAAGTTACCTTAACTACGTCCAAACTGCTTCGTCGGCCGGGAGCCAACGTAATTAAGAGAAAACCAACATAATTAAGTAACTTACATCAGTTTAGGCCTTAATTACGTTGGCCCTGGCCGACGTAGTTGATCAGGATTCTTGTAGTGCACCTTAGACCTTCACTTATTTAGCAAACCAGGCAACAAAGGACCGGTCCAGCTCCAGCTGTTTTTTTGCACCACCATCATCATCTCCCGGTTTGACTTCAAGCATACGATAAAACGGGATAACTTGAACTCACGCAATCTGTAAAAAAATATGTTACTGAAAAATTTAAGAATTATATTACCACAGATAAAAAACATAAATCAACTAATAATGCTCACAAGGAAAACAACCTGTTGCCATGGTGCAATAGCTCACAATCACAGTGACATGGTTGCAGTGTCCTGACCCTAGCCCGCTCCATACACCAAAGATTGCATCCACTTTTTTGTGCACCACTATCGTCATCTCCCGGTACAACCTCAAACATATGACAAAGCGTGGTAACTTGAACTCACACAAACTGTAAAATTATTGAATAATTTAAGAATTATATTACCACAAATAAAAGATAAAAATTCACTAATTAATGCTCGCAAGGCAAACCACCTGTCCGTCACACAGTGCCGTTACCGGTATTAAGGGCCATCCGATCGTGTCTCATTAAAATGGCATTATTGACACTTAATCGGGTCATGAAGTCTTTGATTGCTCCTTGAAGGTCCGGAGCTGTTGGTGGTCCACCAGCCTGATTGTTAAAGTTGAAGGTCTGGCGGTTCAGCCACGTGGCAGCTCCAGAGCTTACCGTAGTGGACGGGTAGGTTCGGTGCTGTTGGGCACGTGCCAGTACCAGAGCTTCCCTCTGTCTAGGGTTAGGTCATGGGATGCCATACTGGTATCTAGTCCGGAGCTTTCCCATGTGTGGGCGATAGCTCCGGTCTTATGATACACGTGGCGGCCCTGGGACTAACCATGTCGGGGAAGCAGGTCTCATTACACCTGACATGTGGGGCCTTCAGAGGTCTTCAAATCTGGTAGATGGAGTATCCTTGTGATCTATGCAATCTCAAGGGGTATCCGGTACATAGGGTACCAACAGTGGCCCCCTGGGCCCACCTCCAGGAGAGACCTTTTGGATGAAGTCATTCCGCCGGAGGTGGGTCCATTCTTTAGTTTTTGAGCTGTGTCTTCAAGGGTCTTCGGACGTGCCGTTGGTGATGGTTCACAGTTAAACCACCTCCGCGTGGCATATCTTGGATGCTGCTGGTGAGATCTCAACGTGCGGATCTCACGCAATTGAAGGTCGCGGGTTCCCGATACAAAAATCGTATCGGTTCCGCGCGCCCTGTCAGGCCGCCGCCTTTGGGTTTCCTGTCTTTCATGATGACAACCATGGGACCTCGAATTGATCGTCGGGGTGGCCCCGGGCCTCCTTGTTATTGGCAGGGTGATATTTTTTACTGGTATCGCCGGCTCCTCTGCGGTTTCAATCCAAGCGTTGCAGGGGCTTACTTAAGAAGGAAAGCATGCACCGTTTGGGAGTTCTTTACGCCTTTCATTCGAAATTGCACTCAAACCCTCCAAACTTTCGCTTGTTTTCCATCTCTTGCCCCGCTGTGCCACAATGGAGTTGGGTCTCCGCCATAGCCGATTGAAGACCGACGGTGATTGAAGGTCCGGGCCCTCATGGGGTGGTCTCCTGACTTCTTCAACAACTTGGTCTGCACCGGCAAGCTTCCGTTTGAGAAGGAACATGCCGGCGACATGGTGTACTTCTCTGCGTATGCCATGGTGAGACTGATCCCACCTTTCTCCTCTTTCCTCTTGATGCTGCTAGACTTCTATGGTCTGCAGCTGTACCACCTTGGTCCCCACTCCATTCTTCTGGTGTCGATCTTTGTGCACTTCTGTGAGATGTGGGTGGGCATTCCCCCCTGCATTGAGCTCTTCCGCACCTTCTTCCCTGTCCACACTATGAGCAGGAGTGACCAATACCTTGGCTTCTACTATTTCGTGAAGCGCAAGAAGTGCCCGTACAAGTACTTTCGGTCGTTCCCTTCTAGGAAGTGGGACGACCGGAAGAAGGATTGGAATGTCATCAGGGTGGATGAGCACGAGAAGCTGGAGTTGCCGGAAGGCCTCCCCAACATCGACACTTCAGTTTGGAGCGAAGCTCCGGTGTTGTCGGAGCCTTCAACCCTGCTCTGACCAGGATCTGCCTGTGCGTGGAAGGAGGGGTGACTCCTCAGGTGGTGTTTTGCAACATCCTGACCAACAGGTGGGCTCCGCTGAAGAGGATGGAGAAGCTTGCTTAGGCCCTCAATTGTATGCTGGACGACGACTGGATCGAGACCGGTTTGAAGTCCAACATGGAGGGTGCAACTTTGGAGTTCCACCTCAAGAAGTTCCAGCAGGGCATTGACGTCGAGGGTGACGACTTGGCTCCGCCTGCAGATTTCCTCCCTCTAAACATGGAGGCAAAGTTCAGTAGGGAGCTCCGGCAGACGATGCCGGTGCTTGATGACCTTGGTGTCGTTGAGAGGCGTTCGATCACTGGGTTGGCGATCTCCGGAACTCCTAAAGGCGGCTCCGTTCCAGCCCCAAAACCAAGAACAGAAGTTGTGGGAAAGGGCAAGGAGTTGGCCGAGCCCTCGAGCCGTAAGAGGAAGCTGAAGCATGTCAACAGAAGGTCAGTCAGGCCTGCTTCTTCCGTGCTGGCTCCTTCCCCCCCGGAGGGCGAGGTTTTCAACGGCGGCATCTACTCCAGCAGCGGCATCTTCCCGGGGTGCTAGCTCTGGCCATGTGACTTCAGTACCAGGGCCAGCAGAGAGCTCTGGGTCCGGAGGTCCTTCCCGGTCGAGGGGGGCCTCGACCAAGGCAACGCTGATAGCAGTAGCAAGATCCAGGGGACCCTCCAGGACTACCACGCCAGTGGCGGCTGGGGCCAGTCCGGAGCATCCGGAAACGAGGTTCTGTGCTAACTAGTGCGGAAGCCTTCCGAGGTAATTTTTGATTTTTTACCTCAGTTATTTGTTTTATTGTTATGACTGTATTTTGAGTTTCTTTGTACTTCATTTACAGCGTGCCTAAGAAAAGGGCTGAAGCTCCGGTCCTTGCAGCAGCAGTTGAGGCTGTGCAGGCTGAAGCTCCGGCTCCGATTCCAGCACCACCCCAAGAGGTGGTTGAGGCTGCGGTAGCTTCGGCGCTGGCTATCGTGGTCTTGGACCTCGACTCATCCCCAGAAGCTCCCGTGGTAGCGCCAAACCACGGGAATGAAGATGTACCAGTGGCACCAGCCCTGGAGGTTGAAGCTCCGGGCTTGGATGCTGAGATGTTGGACGCTCCAGCCACAAAGCCGGAGGTAGCTGCAATTCCATGCCTAGAGCCAGATGTTGTTGAAGCCCCGGCAGTCAAGACGGTGGTTGATGAAGTCCCGGTGGTGGAGCCATGTGTTGATGAAGTTCCGGCACTTGAGCCGGTTGTTGAGGAAGCTTCGGCGATAGAGCCAGTTGCTGCAGAAGTTCCGGCTGTAGAGCTGGTCGTTGAAAAGGTTTTGGCGTCCGAGCCAGTTGCTGCGGAGGTGTCGGCGCCTGAGCCCATGATGGTCGAAGCGCCAGCACCTGAGCCAGCGGCGGAGGAGTCGCCTGCGTTGGAGCCTGAAGTAGCTTCTACTCCAACCGAATCATCAACACCTGCTCCAGAGCTGGTGATCCCAGAGGTGCCCGCTGCTGAGCCAGGGTGCCAAGATGAAGCTACTGGCCCCCCCGCCTAAGGGGACAGTTGTTGATGACCTTGTGGTGGAACCTTCGGAACCAATTTTGGAGGTCGGAACTTCTGCTGCAGGACCTTCCTCGGCAGCAGCTGAGGCTATCACGGACGACGGCCCTAGTGCCGTGGAAGCTCGGGGGACCACTCTTGTAGAATGGGACCCAATTTTTGTCACTGAAGATCCGCTGGAGCCAGCGGAGAGGACCCCGGCAGGTCCGGACCCGATCCCCCTATCGTTGTCTATTAACAACGCCTGCTCCAGTCTTCGCCAGGTCCAGCTGGCTTTCTACCACGACAGCAAGGCCCTCGAGGAGGAGCGCCAAACCCTTGGGAGGTGGTGCAACCGACTCAATTTCGAGACCAAGCTGGCGCAGTCGAGGCTGGCTGACGACAAGGAGTCAGTGTAGGGGGAGAAGGTCCGCTTGGAGTACTGGGGTAAGCTATTGGATGAGAGGGAAAGCATGACGCGATCCCTCGACATCCAGTCTCGGGCCATCTATGAGCAGGACAAAGCTAAAAATAGCGCAGCGGATGATCGCCAGGAGAGGCTCACTGCCATTCATGATAGTCTCGTCAAGTGCCGAGAGGCTCTTGAGGCGCGAGAGAGAAAGCTCGAAGATGAAGAGCAAAAACTCCTGAAGCTGCGGGACGACCTCGTAAAGAGGGAGGAAGAGCTTGTCCAAAAGACAGCTTTTGCTGATAAGAGCCTCGAAGAACGCACCAAAAAATTGGAGGAGTGTTGCGAGTAAGAGGAGAAGAAGTCCTGAGAGCGAGAGCAAGATCTCTACAACCAGGAGAATACCGTCGCCGCCAGGGAGAAGAAAGTGCGGGGCCGAGAGAAGGATCAGGTCAACCGCCGGAACGAGATTCACCTCCGGGAGTAAGAGCTCAGTAAACTCGAAAGGCAGGTTGCTGAAAAGATTTAGCAGAATGCCAATGAGGTGGAGCGTCTTGCTCAGGAGAACTCAGAGCCTGCGGCGGCCAAAAGATCCTTGGAGGAGATGCGAAGCACAAGGGTTGTGGAGTCCCAACACGTTTGGGACTTCCTGAGCAAAGCCAACGATGCACTAACGCCAATGGGCTTTAGTCCCGTGCGTCCGGATGACCCAGAGCTAGAGCTGGACCAGGCGCTGGAGGCGCTGAGTTCAGCAGGCAACAAACTCACCAAGATGGGCGAAGTCATCGCAGACCAGCTGGAAACTGAGGTATAGTCCCTGGCAAAGAACGTCGCAGAGTCCATGCTGACGTGCTACACCAGCTGGGACCCTCAATTCCCCCTGGACCCGGTGCTTGAAGGCCCCATCGAAGGAGAGGGAAAAACCACCCGAGCCAGCGTATCAGAGGTTGCCCAGAAGGTCGCCCAGTTCTTCCACAGGGTCTAGGACCATCTCTTTGTAACTCCCGCTTGTATTCTCTCTTCTTCTTCTCCAATTTTGTAATCTCTTGTCTCTAGATGAATGAAATTTTTTTATGAATTTCATTTCTTTTCTTCAACACCTTGTCCCACTTGGCCCCCTGGTAGATGTACACAATTTGATTGTAAACATGTACCAAGAGGATGTAACAGTTGTTGAAGACTTGTGTGCTTCGAACTTGTAGAATGTAGGTCCGAAGTCTTTGATAGTGTAGGCCCCCTGTGGTTGTCAGAGCTTAGTGGCTCCGGCATTGACCATCGTCAGTGCTTAGTAGCTCTGGCAGTAGTCTCCATCAACGCGTAAAGCATTGATGGTTAGCCCTCTGGGGTGTCAGAGCTTGGTAGCTCCGGCAGTGACCTCTGTCAACACATGGCGTGTCAATGGCAGACTCCACTATAGAGTCTTTTCACCATCTTTTCTTCACGTTGATGGCTTGCCCCCTTAGCTTTATCGGAGCTGAGTAGCTCCAGCAACGCTCGATGTCAATGTTTGAACATCGACCACAAGCCGCCTAGGGGATGTCGGAGCTTTGGTAGCTCCGGCTTCATTCACCATCATAATGAAATATTTATTTTTCCTGCCCACTGAAGTCAAGAAAAACAGTAAAATCCACTTCCTATGTATAACTTCATTGCGGCCTACTATTCCCGAGAAAGTTTTAGTTCGAACGCAATTCTAAATACAATCAAGAGCACCGTCTTGTTTCTTTCAGGCCCGATCGTTTCTGGACTCGCCTTACTTCAGCCTGCCGGGGTGTAGGTAGAGTGGCGTACTTAGGGTGCATGACCAGTCTAAGTCAATAGCACACTCTGGCCCTAGATTGGCTTGGCGGCATTCAGACGAGTAGACCATCAACAATGTTCAGACCCGTAAGTATAGACAATGCAACTCGAATTGTACATGAACTGGTCGAGCTAAAGTTTCTTAAGAGCTGCACAACCTTGTTATAGACAAGAAAGAGAAAAATAAAAGATATTGAGCCTGTACAAAGTAAATGCACATGGAGTCTGTTTTCACACAATGATGTCTTTCAGTATAGGTCTTTGGTACAGGGGAAACAAGTACACTCTTAGGGTACGAAACCAGGCTATGTGTTTCGTTTCTCGTTTGACCCAAGGTAGCTAGCTACACTTCTAGTTCTAAGACTGTGACAAGTGTTGCGTGGACGTTGCGGACCTAATGGGGTAGGTCCGGCTGCCCTCCCGGAGGTGCTACCCGACTCTGTACGATGATTCTATAACATACGTCACATGTAATTACAGACTCACCTCCGTGATATTATGTGTAGAACTTACGGAGGTGCTCAATGTTCTAAGGATTTGGGAGAGGTGTCCCATCCTCGATTTCCAAGCGAACGCATCCGGGACGGGATACTTTGATCACTCGGAAGGGTCGCTCCCAGCTGGGGGAGAGTTTGTTTAACCCTTCTCTTGATTGTATTCTCCGTAGCACCAGATCGCCTTCCTAGAGCTGTCGGTTATGAACATGCCATTGGTCATAGCGCCGAAGAGCTTGGCGGTATCGGGCATTCCGAACAGCTGCTCGGCACCTTCCCTCTTCAAGGAGGTCAAGGTCTTCACGTCGGAGCTGGTACTACATGGCTTCATCGGAGGTCCGAACTAGGAGTGACCCCAAGGTGATTTCTATAGGAAGGACTGCTTCAGCTCCGTACATCAGGAAGAAGGGTGTCTCTCCAGTTGACCGGTTTGGAGTTGTCCTATTGGCCCATAGAGTGGGTGGAAGCTCTTCGATTCAGTTGGATCCATGTTTTTCCAGGCGCTCATATGTGTGTGTCTTGAGTCCTTTCAGGATTTCCGCATTTGCTCTCTCGGCTTTGCCATTGCTTGCCGGGTGAGCTACGGAGGCGTAGCTGACTTGGATGCCAAGGTCTTCGCAGTATCCTTGGAAAGCAGAGCTTCTGAACTGGGTCCCATTATCTGTTATGATTTTGTTCGGGACTCCAAATCTGCATACGATGGTCTGCAAGAAGTTGATAGCTGATTGCTTGTTTATTATCAAAATTGGAGTTGCTTCCAGCCATTTGGTGAATTTGTCAATGGCAATATACAGGAACTTGTAACCTCCAACGTCTCTTTGGGAAGGTCCCAAGATGTCCGTCCCCCACATGGCGAAGGGCCATGCAGGAGGTATCATTTGTAGAGGCTGAGCCGGTGTGTGAATTTTCTTTGCATGGAACTGGCATGCATCGCATTTCTTTACCAGCTCAGTTGCATCCTAGAGCGTTGTAGGCCAGTAGAAGCCATGTCAGAAGACTTTACCGACCAGCGTGTGGGAAGTCGCGTGGTTCCCACACTCGCCTCCATGGATTTCTGCGAGGATCTCGCAACCTTCTTCCCTTTTGATGCACCGCATTAGGACGCCATTGGCACCGCGCCAGTAGAGATCCCCTTCTACTAGCGTGTATCTTTCAGCCAATCTGACTATCCGATCAGCGGATACATCATCGTCAGGAAGGATATTGTCTTTCAAGTAGCTCCGGATTTTCGAGATCCATGCATCGGAGCTATCTTGAGCATTTCATCATTGCGTGTTGGGTTGCTCGTAGCCTTTGGCAGTACCTACGACCCTTGATGGCTGCCATGGTAACAGGGCCATCGGGACCGCCAGCTTCTGGATGCTGGTCTCGCCCCCTTCGCTCAGTTCGGCAGGCTGAGCTGTGGGTTTTGACAACCTCCGGACGAAGGTTCCGTCAGGAGCCAGAGCTTCGATTGATGTTATCGTCGAGAGTTCGTCAGCTTCAGCGTTATGGACACGCTGGACATGGTGGAGGTCTAGGACTTCGTAGACCTTCTGAAGCCTCTGGACTTCAAGGAGATAAGCAGCTAGTTGTGGATTGTTACAGGAGCATTCACCCTTCACCTGTTTAATGATGCACTACTAATCTCCCTTGACCAACAGTTGCTTGACACCATATGATACTGCCACCTTTAGTCCATAAATGAGTGCTTCATACTCTGCCATGTTGTTGGTCGCCTTGAAGTCAAGGTGGACCATGTATTTTACATTCTCCCTGGTTGGAACGATGAGAAGGACTCTAGCTCCAGCCCCCTGCTTTCATGGAGCTGTTGAAGTAGAGGGTCCAGTGAGGCTCGGTGAAAACCGGAGCCTTGAGTTCCGTCTTCTGCTCACTAGGGCCCCCAGGGTTTGATGGTGAAGGGGTCCATTCCGCCATGAAGTCTGCCAATGCTTGACTTTTGATCGCTTGTCTTGGGACGAATTCAAGATCGAATTCAGCCAATTCCGCTTCCCACTTTGCAATGTTCCCCGTAGAGTTCGGATTATGCAAGATCTCACGCAGTGGATAAGAAGTCACCACTGAGATCTTGTGAGCTTGGAAGTAATGGCGAAGCTTCCTGGAGGCGATGAGAACTGCGTAGAGCAGCTTGTGCACCTCTAGGTATCGAATCTTGGCATCATGTAGTACTTCGCTGATGAAGTACACTAGGCGCTGGACTATCCGGACCCTCCCGGAGGGGACCGTAGCTTCCTCCACATCGACCCGGACCCTCTCAGAGGGGTCCAAACCTACTTTGGGGACCTCCGGGTCCTTGCCGCAGGAACTCGGAGCTTCTACTGGAGTGACCCGGACACTCCCGAAGGGGTCCAGATCTTCTGGAATAACTCCTTGTAGATTCAAGTATGGGGGCTGGGACCCAGACTCACATTCAGGAACCTCTAGACACTCCCGGAGGGGTCTGGATTCCTGAGCTTGGGATGGTTCTGGTCTCTCCGCAACCAATACCATGCTGACAACTTTGTCGGTTGCCGAAATGTAAAGCAGTAAGGGCTCACCAGGGTTCGGTGCTACCAAGGTTGGTAGAGTGGTGAGGAGCTGCTTTAGCTCCTGGAACGCCTTTTCTGCTTCTTCAAACCATTGGAATGGTCCGAACTTCCTCAATAGCTTGAAGAAGGGTAGCGGCCGTTCCAACAGTCTTGAGTTGAACCGACTGAGGGCGGCTAGACATCCAGTCAGTTTCTGGACGTCCTTGATGCGGGCTGGTGGCCGCATATCCTCAATGGCTTTATTCTTCGCCGGATTTGCCTCTATGCCTCGGTGGCTTACCAGGAAACCAAGAAGCTTTCTGGAGCTAACCCCGAAGACGCACTTGTCTGGGTTCAGCTTCGTGCGAGTGGCTCGCAACTTGTCGAAGACAACTTGCAAAGTGTCAAGCAGTGTCTCCTTGTCTTTGATCTTGACGATGATGTCATCAACATACACTTCCACTACATCTCTGATGAGCTCTCCAAAGGTTTTATACATAGCTTGTACAAATGTTGAAGCCGCATTCTTGAGACCGAATGGCATGGCAGTATAGCAGTACAATCCATCTATTGTGATAAAAGAAGTATGTTCTTCATCTTCCCTAGACATTCGGATTTGACGCTACCCAGAATATGCGTCTAGGAAACACAGTAATTCACACCCAGAGGTGGAATCCATTATTTGATCTATTCTAGGTTGTGGAAATGGATCTTTTGGGCATGCCTTATTTAGTGTGGTGTAGTCGATACACATCCGAAGCTTCCTGCTTGCCTTGGGTACAACGACTGGGTTTGCCAGCCATTTTGGGTGGAAGACTTCTTGGATGAATCCAGCTTCGAGCAACTTCTTCACTTCTTGTAATATGAAGTTCTGTCACTCTACTGATTGCTTTCGAGGCTTCTAGTGTACAGGCCGAGTGTCAGGATAGATCTTCAGATTATGCTCGATCACTTCCCTAGGGATCCCAGGCATTTGTGACAGTTGCCAGGCAAACACTTCAATGTTAGCCCAGAGGAAAGTGATGAGCGTGATTTCCTATTTGTCATTAAGACCTCTCGATATACAGGTGGTCTAAGCGGCATTGGAACCGAATTGGACGACTTTGACGGGGATATCGGCGTCGCCGCTTGGTTGCACGCGAGGTGCGGAGGTTGAGCCTTGTTGATGAATGCTCGGTGGTTTCGGAGCTTGCTCCTGTTTGGATTCTTCCTCCTGCACTGTAGCAAGAGCATGAAGTTCTTCTAGAACAGTCACTCCGGCAGTGCGGTCTCCGTGGATCCGGAGAACACCAGCTGGTGTCGGCATCTTCAACACCAGATAGCCATAATGAGCAACAGCAATGAACTTGTATAAGGCTGGTCTGCCTAGAATGGCATTGAAAGGTATGTTGATCTGAGCAATGTCAAAGACCAACCTCTCAGTGCGGTAGTTCTCCTGGGTCCCGAAGGTCACGGGGAGAGTAATGGCACCAATTGGGGTTATGGCCCCCAGACCTACTCTGGAGAAAGGTCGGGAGGGGCGAAGGTCCGAAGGTCGGAGCTGAAGCTTGACGAAAGCTTCAAAGCTTATGAGGTTCAGCCCCGAACCTCCGTCCATCATTACATGGTGGAGTTGAAGTTTATTTATGGTCGGAGATACCATAAAAGGTAGTTGACCACCTCCGATCATGTTCCGAGGGCAGTCCGAAGCATCAAAAGTGAGTGTAGTGTCCATCCACTTTCGATAAGGCTCCGCCCTGGCTGTAGGAGCTACCGAAGCCATGTCCCGCCGCATGGTTTTGAGGACACGGCGGGAGGTGATGTCCCACAAACCACCAAAGATGGTGTTCATGGTTTTCTGACGTTCATTATCGGAGATGTCGGAATCATCGTCGACGGAGGTGTATACAGCCTTCAGGACCTTTTTGGGGTCCTAAAAACCTAACTCCTCTTCAGTCGGAGCTTCGTCGTCTTTCTGTTTTCCTTCCTTTTGTCGGAAAGGAACTTCTTCGCGACGCTTGTTGTAGCATCGACAAGGTTTTGGACCTCCCGGCAGTCTTCCAAGTTGTGGCTATTCTACTTGTGAATAGGGCACCACACTTTGGAGTTGCCACCCTCTTCAGACGATAGCCAAGGTCGTTTCTTAGGGCGTGGCCCCCGGCCACCCGGAGCTACAGCAGCTGCAGCAGTAGATGTCCTGGCCGACGGCTTCTTCTTGCCGTTGGACTTTTTCTTCTTTTTTCCACTCTCGGAAATAGTGGCTTCGCCTTTGGAGGATTTTTTACCATCCTCCGGAGGTGGTTTGGAGTGCATTTCACGGCCCTCCGCAGCTTTGGCGCACTTGTCAGCCAAGCTAAAAAGTTCTGTGACGCTGGTGATCTCCTTGATCGCCAGCTTCTCCATAATAATAATATAGTCACCGCGGATAGAAGGAATAGTGTTTTGTACCTAGAAGAACCTCTAGATGAATGAGCGCAGGGATTCTCCCCCCTTCTGCAAGGTCCAGTTCGGTGCCTGGTCGGATGTATGAACTCCCAAAATTGGCGGTGAACTGTTGGCACAATTCCTACCAACTATTGATGGAGTTGTGAGGAAGGCTCATGAACCAGGATCTGGCGGTCCCAGTCAAGGCCACTGGGAAGTAGTTGGCCATTATGGCCTTGTTACCTCCGGCCGCAAGGATTGCGGTGGAGTAAATCTGGAGAAACTCAGTGGGATTAACAGTCCCGTTGAATTTCCTCGGAAGGTGAGGCCAAAACTTTTGTGGCCATCTGACCATGCGTAGGTGCATGGCCAGGGCAGAACAGCCTCATCCTACTCCCTTGGGAGCAGGACTGTCTTGAGCCTCTCGCCTTTCGCGAGCACGCTCGATATGGACACGGCCGTCCTGTTGACGGTAACGGCGATCAAGCTCCGCCCGGTGGTCATGAGTTGAAAGCCTGGTTACCGTATGAGTGTGTCGCGCCCGGGAAGGTAGCGATGTAACTGGATGTGATGCACCATGCCTCCTATTTTGGGAAGAGTGCGGACCAAGTCTGCCCGACACAGTCCGACGCTGCGATGGGGCCTGCCCCGACAGGGGAGGACCTTGGTTGCTGATGTGGTCGGCTGCTGCAGCAACCAGATGTTCCACATCAGCCCTCCATTGCTCCATTGCACCCTGGGATGCACCTGGAGGTGGTGGACGTTGGAGAGCACGCAGTGCATGGAGCGCGTATTCGGTGTTGTTGTTATTCGCCAATGCGGTGACCGACGCCAATGCAGCGTCACGCTGCCCAGCTTGACATGCTGGTGCAGGCGGTGGAGGTGGAGGCATGACTCCTGCTGGAGCCATGGCACCTACTAGTTGTTGCATGTTGGAGGGATTGCCCCCGGCAGGTTGAACAGCAGGATTGCCGTTGGATGATCCAGCAGCTGAGTTCACCATCCTTGAAATCTCGGGCACCCCCCTACCTGGCGCACCAACCGTCTGTGTTTCGATCCGGCAGATCTCCCGATACTACGTTGATAGACTGGGGAGTTGTAGTTCGGTAGTGGGCACAGAGATTCAAGAAGGTGAAGGACAAGTGGACACAGATATTTATGTGGTTCGGTCCGCCTGAGCATAATACCCTACTCCACGGGGTGTGTTGGTGTTTTATTGAACATGTAAGTCTAGAAGAAGCTCCAGAAGAAGAAGCTCATCTAGGTCAGGGAGTCCCACATATGTCTCGAGCCGTCCCTTGTGTATTGTTGACCAATCCTTTTATAGTACAAGGACTGGTAGTTACACCGTTAGCCTGGCCCGACATGTGGCCCCAACGGTTACACATTCTTAATAGACAATTAATGAGGTTAATTACCCTTAATATCCCGGTAACGGGCCTTAACAGTGCCATTACCAATATTAAGAGCCATCCGATCGTGTGTCATTAATATGGCATTAATGACACTTAGTCGGGTCTTGAAGTCTTTGATTGCTCCTTGAAGGTCCAGAGCCGTTGGGGGTCCACCAACCTGATTGTTGAAGTTGAAGGTCTGGCGGTTCAGCCACGTGGTAGCTCCTGAGCTTACCATCGTGGATGGGTAGGTCCGGTGCTGTTGGACACGTGTCAGTACCGGAGCTTCCCTCTGTCTGGTGTTAGGTCCAGGGATGCCATACTGGTATCTAGTCCTGAGCTTTCCCATGTGTGGGCGATAGCTCCGATCTTATGATACATGTGGCGGCCCTGAGACTAACCATGTCGGTGAAGCAGGTCCGGTTACACCTGACATGTGGGGCCTTCAGAGGTCTTCAAATCTGGTAGATGGAGTTTCCTTGTGATCTTTGCAATCTCAAGGGGTATCCGGTACATAGGGTACCGACAATTGTATTTAGGGTTATGTATTGGACAATATAAATGTTTTCTGGACTATTGTGTTATGTGTTGGACAATATAATGGACATGTTTTATTATATGTTGAATTGTTGTAGAAATTTATTTATATGCATTGTACTCTCAGTACAAGGATCCCAATGATAAATGATGGCTAGAAACCGTTGTTAATAAGGACCTTACCGTTGTTTATAAGTTATTGAATGTAGCCAAGAGGGGGGTGAATAGGATTTTTGAATTTTTGTTGGAACCTGAAACACTTAGCAACCTGATCAAACACAGAGAAATCGGACTAGTCTGGTAGGGTGCAGGCTAGTATGGTGTATGCGGACTAGATTGATCAAGTTTGATCAATGATTTCGATCAAAGTACTCTATGCAGTGGAAATTGAGTTGTAACCTGAATGTATTGCTTCAATAAAACTAGATGTGACACAATTTAACTTTAGTTTCATGGTTTCAATTTAAGTTGAACAAGATCGAGCAAACCCTATATTACAATGAATAGTAAGAACAAAAGCAAAGGACACAACGATTTTATCCTGTGGTTCGATTCCACAGAGGAAATCTACATCCACATTGAGGAATCCACAGAGGACTGAGTCTTCACCAACCCCACCCTCATTGAATCGCCACAGAGGCCGATTCTCTTCCACTAATCACAAAGGGGTAAATAACCATGTTCAAGAGGCACTATCACAAGTTGAGGGCTCCCCAATATTTACAATTCGAAACACCACCAAACACACTCGAAAAGTATGCAATGAAACAGCAAGATTGTGTGAGAGAATCAAACCCAAGAGTTCAAGACGTGAAGAACATATTTCTCCTTTGATCTATGGTTAATCCTCAAGAATTTGATCGTTCTTGTGTTGGATTGTGTGGAGAGACGTGTTTTCTGGGCTCTTGGAAGGTGTGATGGCGCAGGGGGTCTAGAGAGTTTGATTATAGGCCGTACACCTCTATTTATACTAGGGTTTCCAAGGGTTACTGTTAGGGTTTGCAAAGTCCGGACTAGTCGGTAGTGGACTACAGACTAGTCCGGTGTGCGGCGTGTGGGAAACCCTAAGTGTCCTTAATTATCGGACTTGTCCGGCAATTGGCGGGCTAGTCGGATTTTGTCTCTGGAGATATTCGGACTAGTCCGCACATATCGTACTATTCCGGCGTGGTGAATCCCTTAGTGAATTGAGGACGAGTTTGCACTTGGAGGACTTGTCCGATTTTAGTCAGAGAGATTATCAGACTAGTCCAGATAATATCGGACTAGTACGGTGTCGTGAAATTTTAAGGGGCTAAGGACAAGTCTGAAATCGGGGGAACTTGTCCAATGTTGGTCAGTGAGGATTTCAGACTAGTATGTGGAATATCAGGCTTGTTCAATATTGATCAGAAGGATTATCGAACTAGCCCGGACTTTATCAAACTAGTCCAATGCAGACAAGTCCGCACTGGGGGGACTTGTCCGACCCTAGACAGAGAGATTATCAGACTAGTCCGGAGTTGTGAGTAAACTTGTGCAGTTAGAGTGTTTTCTTTTGCTTGAGCTCTTGGGGTGTGTTTCTCCAAAACACTCCATACACAAAGAGTATTCTATTCATCTCTCGAGCTCTTTTCAACTTGATTCATCACTCTCCTTTCTTTTTGAGCTTACTTCATAATTTCATCAAAACCTGCGCTCATCTCAACAATTTGGTTAGGATCTCATTTGTTTGTCATAAATCAACCAAAAACCCACAAGGGATGCCTAGATGCACTTTCAATCTCCCCCTTGTTGGTGATTGATGACAACCAATTTAGATTTCATGAATATGATTAAAATTCCAGATTTTCATAGTGTGTGCACACATGAGCTCGGAACAAATTAACCAATGAAAACATAAGACATATGTGCACTCTTTATCGTGATGAGAATCAGATAATTGACATAATCATATCAACATCAAGCATATATGTCAATTTCAGAGCAAAAACATAGATCATATCAAACGTGAACATAGATTATATCAAGGCATCATCATAGGCTTCATAAACATGACTAGAACCATAATAAGAGCACAATGGCAGTTTTACAACCCAAAAGTAGCAGAATTTCATAAGAAACACAATTGGAGCTCTCATATCTCAAACTACTGCTAGACCTAGTGACTCCCCTCAATCTCTCCCCATCTGGCATCAAGGCACAAAAAAGTAGGAGAGGAGGGATTTAGAAGTCGCCGCAGGCTCATTCCTCGATGTTGGTCCTCTCATCATCTTCAATGTCGTCAGCTTGAGCAGGAGGAGGGTGAGAACTACTTGCAGCGCCCCCAATGTCAAAATAGGCAAGTTCAAAAGGTGAAAGGGATGGAAGCTCTGAGAAGTCAGAAGGAGAGTCCTCGAAGATGTCAGGAGACCCAATAGGCTCAATCTCCAGCTTCTAGCATATGGCTTTGACATTTTGCTTTACGTATCTCATATCCTCTTTCCTTGTCTTGTTCAACTTGTGGACTTTCACCTCAACCTTTTTGCAGGAGCCAAAGATGGCGGCCAAGTACATCAAGATGCCACTAGGAGACCCTTTTTGTGGAGGGGCTCTAGTAGAGGGAGCAGTCCTTGCATCTCCTTGAGCCCTCCTCGGAGCCTCTTCACTTCACATAGGAGATGGAGCAGCTGGGAGAGTGGCTTGAGGAGGCTTCTGGGGCCTTAGAGGGGTATGCTCTACATCCTTCACAAACTAAATTCCTGTGACTTTCTCAATCATAAACATCAGGTATGGTGCATAGCCACATGAGCAGTTCAGTGTGCAGGAGATGTTCACCATATCATTCCAAATATAGTCGAAGACATCAAACTTCCCGTTCTTGCTTATCACCTTCATCAGTGTCCTTGGGTAACCATGAACACTTTCTGCATCTCCATCTTTTGGAGCTATGATCTTCCTTAGCACCCTGTTGAGAACCATGAAGAAGGATTCCATGTTCTTGGTCGATGGAGAATTGTACTTCAGGCAAGTATCATAAAGGAACTCCATCTTATCCTTCTCTATGAAACCAAAGTTGTGAAAGATGGGCTCATTGCTGCTAGTGTCCTCAAGATGCAGCAGTCTTACAAACTCATCATAAGTAATAGTACACTTGGATCCATGTGTCATCCAAGACACCCTTTCCTCTTCATCACTAGCAAAGTAGCAGGTTGCATAGAATTGAGCGATGACTTCATCATTCCAGTTACACCTGAAAGCAAAAAAGTCTTGGAGCCCATGCCTCTCCACAGCCTGTATCACTTCATCAAAGGTTGGGCAACTCTTTCTCTCAAAGTGGCCAGTCAATCCACTGGTTGCAGACCACCGGAGTCTTCATCGTGAGATACACGAAACTATCGTAGTCCGCGTGGAAGTTGCCCTAGAACCTTGCATCAGCTGCCTTCTTGGAACTGCTATAACAATCAATCGTCCTGAGTTTTGAAGCTATGTCACTTCCTTTGCCATTGAATCTTTCTTCAGAGGGGTCTCTGTTCCCCTGTCTTGGTGCACTCATCTGGAGAGCGCCAATTGAGCCAGAGGTGATCCCTTACCCATTGCCCTTAGCTTGGCGACGAGCTGCCGAGCTACGGCCAGCTGCATCCTTTCCTTTGGATGCAGGCTTCTTGGCGACAACCTTTCACGGCACATGAGGTGGTGTGGACGACGGGTCAGCGGCATGGTTTTGCCTCTTCTTGCTTTGGCCCGTCGAGGACCAAAGCAATGACTCTTGGTCCATCTCGGCCTTATAGTCGGAGATCTCATCATTTGAGCTTGACATGGTCTTGACAAAAGGATTACACAATACATGGATGAGGATTGATGGCAATGCAATGCATTAAGTAGTTGGAATTTAGGGTTGAGTTCAGTCAAAAATCGGACTTGTCCGGTGCTAAAGTGTGGACTGGTCCGGAGGGCCGGACTTGTCCGTACTGAGACCGGACTAGTCCGATGTTCAACTGCTCAAACCCTAACTAGCAACTCAATGGTGTTTCTCAATGCAAAAACAGCTCAAGGTAGATGTAATACAACAAGGAGTCATGTATTAGATAGTGGAGCTATGCAATTTGGTCCATAACACAAGAAATAGAGGATTCTAGGGTTTTGAGCAAAGTTTACCAAAATCCTTCGATTCTTGAGGTTGGAGGAGTTGTGTTGCGGACTAGTCCGTGGACCTCGATCCCCTTGCAATGAAGATCGTTTTCCGCAGAGAGTTGAAGAGATTTTATGGATAAATAGCCAAATCACCTTAGGGTCGCTCGAGTGAGGAGAGAGAATGGGAGAAATGTTGTGAGGATGAAGGGGGTTAGGGTTTGGTGGACCTATGGTCATGGAGTCAAAAAATCAGACTAGTCTGTGGTCAACCGGACTAGTCCAGATTACCAGACCTCTGTAGACTAGTCTGTAGTGTGCGGACTAGTCCGGATAACCACGGACTAATCCGTGGTCACTGGAACAGAAGCATTTATCCCATTCGTATATAATAGAAGGTGCTTACAAAGAAAATAGGGGGAAAAACAAACAAATAATCTTGATGAATATGATCAGTAAACATCCAACAATCAAGCTATGACTATAATTCACCAAGATCATGTAACTGAAATAGTTTTTTGGAGAAAATAAACAGAGATGATTTTCATAACACAATCAATAGATTTTGAAGATGGATACAGGTATGCAAGAGTTCAAGCCACATTCCGAGCATCAAGGATATTCAGTCCATTTTGGAGCTCGCAAAAATGTTTTTCATCAAGTGGCTTGGTAAATATATCAGCTAGTTGTTTTTTGATGTTGACAAAGGAAATGGCTATGTCTCCTTTTATTAAAAAGTGATGTCGGAGGTCTATGTGTTTGGTCCTAGAGTGATCAACGGGGTTATGGGCAATTTTAATAGCACCCTCATTATCACAATGGAGTGGAATACGACTCATATTGTAACTATAATCCCTTAGAGTATGTTGCATCCAAAGGAGTTGTGCACAACAACTCCCGGGTGCAACATACTCTGCTTCATCCGTGGATAAGGCAATGGAGTTTTGTTTCTTGGAGGACCAAAAAACTAGGGATCTACCTAGGAATTGGAATGTACTGGAGGTACATTTTCTTTCTACCTTGCATCCGACATAATCTGCATTGGAGTATCCAATGAGAGTGAACTTGGAACCTTTAGGATACCAAAGGCCTAGGTTGGGTGTATGATCTAAATATTGCAAGATTCTTTTTACGGCTGTCAAATGACAGTCCTTAGGATTGGCTTGAAATCTTGCACACAAACATACACTCAACATTATATTAGGCCTAGATGCACATAAGTAAAGTAGGGATCCAATCATGGAGCGATATACCTTTTGATACACGTTTGGTCCATCTTCATTTAGATCCAGGTGTCCATTTGTTGCCATGGGAGTCTTTATTGGCTTCGCCTTATCCATTCCAAACTTCTTGAGTATACTTGGTTTGGCTTCTGAACGTCCCTTCCTTTGGTTGCTTCACTTGGAATCCCAAGAAATATCTCAATTCTCCCATCATAGACATCTGAAATCTATCTGTCATAATCTTACTAAAATCTTCACAAAAGGATTTGTTAGTTGAACCAAATATAATATCATCAACATAAATTTGACAGATAAATAGATCATTGTCAAAGTGCTTGGTAAACAACGTGTAATCAGCTTTGCCAATCTTAAATCTATTTTACATTAAAAATCTCTAAGAAACTCATACCAAGCTCTAGGAGCTTGTTTCAGGCCATAGAGAGCCTTACGCAGTTTAAAGACATGGTTGGGGAACTATTGATCTTTGAATCTGGGGGGTTGCTCCATGTACACCTCCTCCTTTATTGGTCTGTCGAGGAAGGCGTTTTTCACATCGATTTGATAGAGCTTGAAATCATGGTGAGTAGCATATGCAAGTAATATTCTTATCGATTAAAGCCTAGCTACGGGAGCAAAAGTTTGGTTGAAATCCAAACCTTCAACTTGTGAATACCCTTTGGCCACAAGTCGCACCTTGTTTCTTATCAACACCCCGTGTTCATCTTGCTTGTTGCGGAAGACCCATTTAGTGCCGATGACATTGAACTTGGGCCTTTCAACAAGTTCCCACACCTCGTTCCGTTTGAATTTGTTCAATTCTTCTTGCATTGCCACCACTCAATCCAGATCTTTTGATGCATCTTCATCCCCGTGAGAATCCAAAGAGGATACAAATGGGTAATGTTCACAAAAATTAGCAATTCAAGATCTAATAGTTACTCCCTTTTGGATGTCACTTATTATGTTGTCGACGGGGTGATCTCTTTGGATGCATTGGTGTACTCTTGGATGTGTAAATTGTGGTCTTGAATATTCATGGACATCTTCTTCTCCCCATAGATGGTTGCCCTCATTCATTTGTTGGTCACCTGGATCTTCATGAGGTTGATCATGTGTAGAATCTCCCCCTTGATAAATTACCTCCACTTGTGGTTCATCTTCTTCATTTTCATTTGGAGGTGGCGCTTGTGGTCGAACATCGCCCAACGCCATTCTTCTCAATGCTGGACATGGAGCTTCTTCTCTATCGGTGAGTAGTTCATATGATGTTTTCTTGTGTAGGCGATGAAGACAAAGTCGATTTATAGTGTGACAAGCGGTGTTGACCGCTTTAGCCCAAAATCAATCTGAAGTCTTGTACTCATCAAGCACTGTCCTCGCCATCTCTATGAGGGTTCGATTCTTCCGTTCGACTTCACCGTTTTGTTGAGGGGAGTATGGTGCTGAAAATTCATGTTTTATGCCTTCTTCGTCTAGGTAATCCTCACCTTGGGTGTTCCTGAACTCCGTGCCATTGTCACTTCGTATGCTCTTGATCTTCAATGAAAATTCATTTTGGACACGTTTGAGAAACTTCTTGAGGGTTCCTTGAGTTTCTGTCTTATCATGCAAAAAGAAAACTCACGTTAAGCGCAAAAAATCATCAACAATTACTAAACCGTATTTGTTACCGCCGATGCTTATGTAAGCAATTGGACCAAATAGATCCATGTGAAGTAGCTCGAGCGGTCTTGTCATTGTCATGATGTTCTTCGCAGGATGGGGTGCTCCTATTTGCTTCCCGTCTTGGCACACGCTACAAGGCCTGTCTTTCTCAATAACAAGATCCTTCAAACCTCGGATGTGATCTCCCTTAAGGATTTTTTGAAGATTCCTCATACCAACATGTGCTAGCCGTTTATGCCACAACCAACCCATCTTGGTCTTTGTAATCAAGCATGTGTCAAGTTCGGCTTTATCTTTGTTGATGTCAACAAGATAAAGCTTTCCCTTTAACACACCCTTGATGCAATCGAGTCATCACTCCATCTAGAGATGATCACACCCTCATTAGTGAACAAGCAATTATAACCCCTGTCATATAATTGAGATATTGACAGAAGGTTATAATCTAAGGAATCGACATGTAAGGCATGAGAAAGAGTGTGTTGAGACGATACTGCAATTTTACCGATAGCGAGCACCCTTCCTTGACTGTTGTCTCCAAAATAATTCCTTCGCTTGGATCTTCATTTTCTTCATATTCAACGAACATCCTTCTTTCTCTGGTCATGTGGTTGGTGCATCCACTATCTAGCACCCATTTCGATCCAACAGAGGAGTAGGCCTGCAAAACAAATTACGCCTTGGTTTTAGGTACCCAAACTTGCTTGGGTCCTTTGAGGTTAGTTACAAGTGATTTGGGCACCCACACATGAGACTTTGTGTTCCCATGGTGTGGCCCAACATGCTTAGCATAAACTCTACCAATATTACTCTTCATAAAAACATATGAAGCATCAAAGGTTCTAAAAAATAGTTGTTGTTCATATGTGCTAAAATATTTGAACTTTCAACATTATTAGGCTTTCTAGCTTGAGAGGAGTTTCCCTTGACAAAAGGAATGTGTTCCTTGTTATTCTTGTGGCTTCTACCATTTTGCTTTTCACCACAAGAAAACCCAATGCCACATTTAAAATTAGGAGGTCTTGTGGCCAAGTATGCACTGCGTGCATACTTGACCATCTCCTTGTCAAATATGCCACTACGGGAAGGATGCTTGTCCTTTGTCAAGTTTGACTTATCCTTCAAGTTAGTATCAATTTTAGCACATGCACAAGTAATAGTAGTTTCAGATTTGAAGTCTTGAGAAGGTGAGCTTGAAGAGGATGAAGGGTCACTTTGTTTTAGTGACTCAACTTGTACCTCAAGGATCTTGTTAACTTTGGTTAAGTTTGCAAGTTCATCCTTGATGATTACATTTGAGTCGCTTAACTTCCAACAAGCTTCCTTGCTTGAAGCTAAATCAAGTTCTAGTGACTTGCTTCACTCCTTTTCAAGTTCAAGGTGCTTTTTGATATTAAGATATTTCTCCTTTTGAAGGATGATCATATCTTCTTGGCGATCAACAAGCTCCTCCTTATCAACAAGCTTATCCATCAAGAATTTCATTTTTGCAACAGTTTTCTTATCTAAGCCAACACGCATATCTTCATCATCACTATAAGCATCACTATCGCTAGAGAAAGATTGCGAAGACGAAGATTTAGTCATTACCTTTCTTTTACCTTCCTTCGCAATTAGACATGTGTCGTTGTCCTTTCTTGCGCCAATGGTTGGGGAGAGGGTGGCTTTCTTGGTTGTCTTCTTAACGGCTATGCTAGCCATCTCCTCTTCCTCTTCGGATGAGGACTCATCATTGGAGTCCCACTCTTTTCCTAGGTGCGCCTGTCCAATTAGCTTTTTCTTCTTGAACATCTTCTTAGGTTGAGGCTTTGTATCCTTGGTATTCTTCTTGTTTTCTTCATAGGGACAATCAACTATAAAGTGATCGTATTCACCACAATTATAACAAGCGCGTCTCAACTTAGGTCTTGATTTGTCTTTGTGTCTTCATTTGATCTACCACTTTGTCTTCTTTTCATCATCTTCTTGAATTTCTTCATAAATAGGATCATATCTTCTTCATCTATATCGATGCTTTCGTTGTCGTTGTCCTCTTCTTGTTGAGCTTCTCGAGCTTCTTTTGACATGGGCTTGCAAATGGACTTCAAAACGACTCCTTTCTTCTTTGCCGAGGTGAGGTCGACAATCTCTTTGACATATTTTGCTTCATTTTCCATCATCTCAAAATTTATAATCTTTCCAAGCAATTCGTCCGGGGCAATTTTGTTGTACCCGAGGCTTTCCCTAATCATCAAACATAGTGTTAAATTGTGAGGCATGAAGGCTCTAAGAATTAGCTTCACCACATCGTGATCATTCCACTTTTTTCTTCCATAGGCTCGAACTTTACTGATGAGACTCTTCAACCGATTGTACATGTCTTGCAATGACTCATCTTCTTCTATGGCGAATCTTCCCAATTCGCCTTC
Source organism: Tuctoria greenei (assembly GCA_036927565.1). NCBI lineage: Eukaryota > Viridiplantae > Streptophyta > Magnoliopsida > Poales > Poaceae > Tuctoria > Tuctoria greenei. The sequence goes on from JAYESD010000001.1 coordinate 54,342,294, forward strand.
GATCATTTCAAACTTGGCCACTCGCACATGATGATCGCCTTCTTGTGCAATTTGTAATGTGTCCCATATCTCTTCTGTAATTTTGAGTTCATCCACCTTGGTGAACTCGTCAACGACTCAATGATGAAATTATGATAGCTGCAGCTTGAGTGTTCTGACTTGGTGTTAGCTCTTCATCGTCGTCCGAGATATCTATCCCTATGCACACTATATGGCACAAGCTGGGGTTAAGTGATATTAGATGCAACTTTATATTTTGCCACCACATTGAATAATCGTTGCCATCAAAATATGGGGCTTTCCCTAGAGGAATTGCTAAATAATGATTATTGTTTGAATTTAAATGATCATAGTTAAAAGGATATCGGGAGTAGTCGGTGTGACTACTCCCCTTATTCTTCTTCTCATCATCGATCTTTATCTTCCCTTTGGAGAGTGCCTTCTTTCTTAGGAGCGCCTTGAGTTCAAAGGCCTCCTCATCATCATCCTCGAAGTCTTGGATGGCGTCGAGGAGCTTCTCCAACTTTTGAGTCTTTTCATCTTCAACTTTATCTTGGTTGATGTTCTTGTGCACATCCTTCATGTCTGACATCTTCTCTTTGAGCGATTAATCTCTTTTTCAAGAGCCTTGCTCTGATACCAATTGAATGTGGCCTAGAGGTGGATGAATAGGCTTTTTAAATTCTTGTCGGAACTAGAAACACTTAGCAACCTGATCAAATACAGAGAAATTGGACTAGTCCGGTAGGGTGAGGACTAGTCCGGTGTATGCAGACTAGATTGATCTAGTTTGATTAATAATTTTGATCAAAGTACTCTATGCATCGGAAATTGAGTTGTAACTTGAATGTATTTCTTAAATGAAACTAGATGTGGCACAAGTTAACTTTAGTTTCAAGGTTTTAACGTAAGTTGAACAAGATTGAGCAAACCCTAGATTATAATGAATAGTAAGAACGAAAGCAATGGACACAACGATTTTATCCCGTGGTTCGACTCCACAGAGGAAATCTACGTCCACGTTGGGGAGCCCACAGAGGATCGGTTCTTCACCAACCCTACCCTCGTCGAATCGCCACGGAGGCTGATTCTCTTCCGCTAATCACAAAGGGGTAATTAAACGTGTTCAATGGGCCTTCTCACAAGTTGAGGGCTCCCCAAGATTTACAATTCGAAACACCACCAAACACACTCAAAAAGTATGCAATGAAACAACGAGAGTGTGTGAGAGAATCAAACCCAAGAGCTCAAGACATGAAGATGTGAGACCTATATGTGCTGAAACATTGGCTTTCATGATAAAAGTTTTGAATACTACCAAAACATCTTTTTATCAAGATTCTACGATAGGCCCGACATGTGTTTGTTAACTTTGGCAAGGTTCGAAGCTTGATTGCAATTGCTCTGCTTTTATTTTGCAATGTTTCAAACTTGTTTTACAATTATGGAAAAGTTGCTTAGTATTCTTTTACTAAGTTTTTGGTGTGTTTTGGTTGTTATGGCTGATATCGATTTTCCTATGGTTTGCAACATGCTTGTGTGAGGTGCTCACGTAAGGTGTTGTGGTTTCGGAACTAACGTGAGTCAAGTCGAGGACTTGTGCTCGAAAGTATTAGTTGTTTATTCATGTGCATTTGTTGCTTGAGTTCAAGACATGGTTGGTGACAGGGTCTGTTGAACTAGTCTTAGGGAGAAGATGAGGCTCAACAACCATGTTCGGGAGGAATTGTGGTTGAGTTGATCGGGAGGTCGCGCGACATGTATGAATCAAGAACAATGCATATAAAGGTATCGTCAACGTCGTTGGAATATTTTTGCACATATGCAAGGACTGCATTGATGTGGATACATGGTTCCGAGGCGTGATGAATAGATGTGGATGTAAAGAATTGGTCGGAAAGATCCAACAGACTTGGTTATGGACACAGGCTGCCGCTAAGTTGTGTTTGACTCAAATATGGAAAGTTTTGAGTTGTTTATGATAGGATTTCGTATGGGTCACGAATTTGAGTTGTTTTATAAATGTAGGATACTTTCCTAAGGTGTTTGGAAGTCTTAAGATTGCTTCTATCTGCGTATAGAAGAGTCTTGAGCAGATATGGAAAGTTTCGATTCGTGAATTAAGTATGATTAGAGTCCTAGTTAGCATTGGGTTGGCCTAAGGGCTCGTTATATAAGCAAGGGAGGCCAGAGCTCATGGTAGACGACTTTTGGGCTATTCCTCTTGTGTTCTATTGAATAAAGTTCATAGTTTAAAGGAACTTTTGTGCTTTGTTTGTCTGACTTGTTCTAGACAAGTTTTTCTCGTCAAGTTTTCTGCACAGCACTACCTTTCTTCGGTGGTTTTATCATAAATCGAGTTTTACAGATCCAATTGACGTGATTCTTTTTGGGTTGTCTTCACAACTTGATTATATATCATGTGTCAAAATGTAACGGTAATTGGATATGCGGTTTTTGATCTACTCGAGTTTCTTTGCAGTATTGCAGATCTGTTTTTTACTCGGCATAACAGGTTGACCTTTGTTCGATCTCTCAATCATAACTTGAGTTTCTCTGGACGGATTTGAGTGATTCTTGTTGTGTCATATTTGTGACTTAATTCTCTCTGATATCTATCACTTTTTTATGGTGAAACACGATTAGATTAGTATCATGCACGATTTCTTTAATAGATCATTTTTCTGCAAAGGGGTTTTCATTGCTTCTGCTGAAAAAAATTTAAATCTACCATTCACCCCCTCCCTCTGGTAGCTTTTCACGCTCTCTTGGATCCTACAATTGGTATCAGAGCCGGGTTTCTCTAATCTTTGTGATTTGCACATGTTTTTGACTAATCATCATGGAGAAATACTCCGCAAAACATTTTGTTTTTAACGGTATTGATTTTCAGGTTTGGAAGGCACGTATGGAAGCTTTCATCTAGGCACAAGGCTTCGCAATGTGGGAGAATATATACAAGCCTTACATTGTGCCGTCAAACAATCAAGTTACAACTACAAATCTGAGAGATGTCGACAACAACAACAAGGCTCAAAACTTGATCATACAGGGATTAATTCAAAGCGACTTCGACCGTGTTGCACACCTCCGATCTGCATAAGATGTGTGGAAAGCACATTGTGACTACCACGAAGGATCAAACACGATCTAGGAGGTAAGGAAGGACATGTTCAAGAAAGAATACATATGCTTCGAGATGCAACCCAATGAGTCCATTGATGATCTATGTTTCTCGCTTTAATAAATTTATCAGCAACTTGCATAGCGTCAATGTTAATTTTCGGATGCTAAGAATGCTAGGCAATTACTAAGTGCATTAGACATGTCAATTTGGGATATGAAAGTCACATCTATTCGTGAGTCTACTGTCATGAGTACACTTACTTTAGATGTACTATGTTATAAATTAAAAACTCATGAAATTGACATAATCTCCCGTAAGAACCCCAAAAAGTCTCTTGCATTTGTTTCTCAACATGATATGCCTAGCTCCAACCAATCTTCATCTTGTGTTACACTTGCTTTGTTGTCCTCTCTAACCCTTCAACAGATTGAGGAGTTTCCAGAGGAGGAGATAGTACTTCTCTATACTAGGTTCTCAAAAGCATTGCAAAATTTGAGAACTAGAAGGAGAGGAAGCTTCGGACCTCAACGATGTTTCAAATGTGGTAAGATAAGACATTTTTGTTTAGATTGCCCTAACCTTTCTGGTCCAACTTCCCGGGATGAAAAGAAAACAAGGACGAAGCACTCCTCTGCAAAAGATATGAAGAACAAGAAGGGTTTTATAGGACGTCAATTGGTGAGCAGTTTTATCTCTGCACTTCAAGAACATGGCTCAAGTGGACCCTGGAAGTGACGAAGATGAAGATGATTTGGCAAACTTGTGCTTCATGGCGGGCAAGTCAAGATCCAGTATGGAGGAGATTGAACACAAAAATGACAATGAAGAGGTTACACGCTTGAGGAAGGAGAACATTTGGATTGTGGATTCAGGTTGCTCACGCCACATGACTGGTAACAAAGAATGGTTCTCATCCCTCTCTTTTGTGTCACGTGTAGAGAATGTTACTTTTGCCGATAATTCTTCAACTCCTATAATTGCTAAGGGTTCGGTTAGAGTAAATGATCACTACACTTTGAAGGATGTGGCAGTTGTTAAAAATTTGAAATACAACTTGCTTTCAGTTTCACAACTGCTAGATGAAAATCTGGAAATTATTTTCATTAGAAATTGTTGTAAAGTTGTAAATTCAAATAGGGAGCTTATTTTTAACATGTCTCGGTTTGGAACAGTTTTTAAAGCTAATTTTGATATGTCTTCGTCTAAGCATTGGTGTGCAGTTGATAATGAATCAAAGGACTTATATTTTTGGCATCGTAGACTTGGTCATGTAGGCTTTGATCATCTAACATGTTAGTGCTCTTTATCGCATATGTTGGATGCCTAAGCTTAAAGGGGACAAAGAAATTGTGTGCTCTTCTTGTAGACATGCTATTATGGTTGCAGGTTCACAAACTCTTCTCACAACGATCATGAAACCTGAACCGGGTCAACTTTTGCACCATGACCAGTAGGACCTTCACGAGTTTAATCCATTGGAGGTAAATGGTATGTTGTTGTGATTGTTTATGATTATTCTAGGTACTCTTGGGTTTACTTTATGGCATCTAAGAATGAAGCTTATAGTCACTTTAGAACTTTATTTCTTCGATTATCAATTGATCACTCAGGATCTTTAAAAGCAATTAGTAGTGATAACGAAACCGAATTTAAAAACCAATCGTTTGATCACTTTTGTGCTGAAAATGGAATAGATCATCAATTTTCTTCACCATATGTACCTCAATAAAATGGTGTTGTAGAAAGGAAGAACATAACCTTAGTTGAGATGGCTAGGACTATGCTTGATGAATATCAAACTCCTAGGAAATTTTGGGCTGATGCGATTGCAACCGCTTGTTATGTATCAAATCATGTTTTCTTGCATGCTAAGCTAGGTAAAACACCATATGTGCTCCTGTTTGGACATAGGCCTAGTGTTACACACTTTCGGGTCTTTGGTTGCAAATGTTTTGTTAAGAAACATGATAATCTTGATAAATTTGAACCTAGATCCATTGATGGCATGTTTCTTGGTTATCCATCTCATACTAGAGGCTACCGTGTGCTTTTACTTGACACTAACAAAATTGTGGAAACTTGTGAGGTGTCTTTTGATGAAGCTAGCACAGGTACTAGCTCAAACATTGCAGGTCTGGATCCATATCCGCAGGGGGAGAGCATTTTTGTCGAATATGAGGAAGAAGTGGTGCTGCTGCCCGAAAATTCAGCAGCTAATGACATTGTTCCAGCTCCTGATTTTGATTCACAGCCAGCACCGACGACCATAATTGCTGGTCCAGATCCTCCTAAAGTCACAAGCTCATTGATCTGTGATGAACATGAAGAAGTAGAAGATTCTAAATTGTCCACTCCCCTGCGGGTTCTCAAAAGTCATCCTCCATAACAAATTAATGGAAGCTTGCACGAACGAGTCACACGGTCCAGGTTTTGTGATCTAAGCTATCATGCTCATTCTGCTTTTGTTGCTTCTTTTGAATCCAAAGATATATCACATGCACTCACTGATGAATCTTAGATTATTGCCATGCAAGAAGAGTTAGAATAGTTTGAAAGAAATAATGTTTGGAAACTTGTACCTCCACCTAAAGGTCACACTTTAATTGGAAATAAATGGGTGTTTAAAAATAAACAGAGTGAGGATGGGGTTTTGGTTAGCAATAAGGCTAAGTTGGTTGCTCAAGGTTTCACTCAAGTTGAAGGTCTAGATTTTGATGAAACATTTGCTCCTGTTGCTAGATTAGAAGCCATAAGAATTTTGTTAGCTTTTGTTGTATCTAAAGGTTTTAAGCTATATCAAATGGATGTTAAAAGTTTTTTTCTTAATGGCTACATAGATGAGGAGGTTTATGTCAAACAACTGCCGGGTTTTTAAAATCCAGATCTTCCTAATCATGTTTACAAACTGTCCAAAGCCTTGTACGGTCTCAAACAAGCCCCTGGAGCATGGTATCATAGGTTAAAAACATTTTTACTTGAAAAGGGGTTTACAATGGGCAAGGTTGATAAAACTCTTTTTGTGCTTAAGCATGGCAATGACTCATTATTCATTAAAGTGTATGTGGATGATATTATCGTTGGTTGTGCTTCTCATGATCTTGTTTCCAAGTTTTCAGCTATGATGAGTTCAGAATTTGAGATGAATATGATGGGAGAACTCACATACTTTTTGGGGCTGCAAATCAAGCAAACAAAGGAGGGTACCTTTGTGCATCAAACGAAGTATACAAAAGACCTTCTAAGGCGCTTCAACATGGACAAAAGAAAGCCTATTCGGACACCAATGGGAACAGTAACAACACTTGAACTTGATGAAGATGGTGAACCCGTGGATCAAAAAGAATATAAAAGCATGATCGAATCACTTTTGTACCTCACGACATCAAGACCGGACATACAATTCAGTGTATGTCTTTGTGCACGATTTCAAGCTTCCCCACGTTCTTCACATCGTCAAGCCCTCAAAAGGATTCTCAGATACTTACATGGAACTTGAGAATTTGGCATTTTTCTTCCTTCTTGCTCAACCATTACTTGAAAAGCTTTTTTCGATGCTGATTTTGGAGGTTGGAGGATTGATAGAAAAAGTACTTCTGGTGCTTGCCATTTTCTTCGTAATTCACTTGTTGCTTGGTCCTCTAGAAAACAAAGTTCAGTTGCACAATCCATAGCCAAATCTGAATATGTAGCTGTTAATGGCGCTTGTTCACAAATATTTTGGATTGTTCAAACACTTAAGGACTATGGGGTTGATCTAGATAGTGTTCCACTATTTGTGATAACACTAGTGCCATTTGCATTGCTAAAAACCCCGTGCAACATTCTAGAACTAAGAACATTGGTATTAGGTATCACTTTCTCCGTGATAATTTTGAAAAAGGAAACATTGTGCTTCACCATGTAGATATCGAACAAGAATTGACTGACATTTTTACAAAACCATTGTATTTCACTCGTTTTTGTTTCATTCGTAGTAAAATAGTGGTTATGCATCCTTATGGCTTACATTGAGGGGGAGTTTCAAAACTTGAGAAGTCTATGTGTGAATCCGAATTTAAAATAATATGAGCTTAGTATTTCATACATATATGACTCTGTAATTCCTTTCACATGCTGAAAGTTCTTACTACATTACTCATGTTATACTTTTTGTAGTTTTTGCCATGTCTGGTAATTGAAATAATTACTTACACTAAATATGGTCATGGTCGAACATTCTTTCTGTTTTGAACTTTTTGCGTGCTCACAAGTTCTTTTAATCATAAAGAATTAATCAAGAAATCAACTCATATGTTGAGTTTTTATGATCAAATGAAGAGAAAAGATCAAGAGAATATGCTTGGATCTCACTTCTTCTTTTGAGATGGCTGATCATTGCACTTAGATATGAACTTGGAACAAGTTGTGTATGACTAAAACCATGTCCTCAAGCTTCTGATTGTCAAGTGACATAGGATTGGCTTGGCTGGTTAGGATAAGGAAGATGCGCATATAATTTCTTGCAAATATCATATGATCTAAATTTGTGCTTTAAAAGAAAATAAAATTGCAGTAACAAGTGTCATGCTTTCACGTTTTGAAATAGTTAAGTTTGTGAGGTCATGACTTGTTAAAATTTAAAATTACATTTGATCTCTAGCGTGGCTTACACTACTTTATGTATCTCACTGATGTGATAGTGTAAGTTACTTGATAGTATGTCTTGGATGAGCTTTTTTTTATATGTATATGTTATAATATGCTCATAACATTTGAAATTTCTCTTTTGGACCATGTTGAATACATTGTCAAAGGGGGAGAGATAATAGATAATATGTGAATTTTTAAAGATAAGTATGCAAGGGAGAGAATTTGATTACACATTGCACATATTCACAATTGTTTTGGCACGATTATTCTCAGGGGGGGAATTTGTTTTTTTTTCTCATTTTATTTCTGTTTTACAATGGGGGAGAAATTGTTTTCAAAACTTTTAATGTAAATTAGCCAATGTTCGAATCTTAAGAGGTGTTGCCAATGCATTCATCAAGGGGGAGATTGTGAGACCTATGTGTGCAGAATACATTGGCTTTGACGATAAAAGTTTTGAATACTACTAAAACATCTTTTTATCAAGATTCTACGATAGGTCCGACATGTTTTGGTTAGCTTTGGCAAGGTTCCAAGCTTGATTGCAATTGTTATAATTTTATTTTGCAATGTATCAAACTTGCTTTACACTTATGGAAAAGTTTCTTAGTATTCTTTTACTAAGTTTTTGGTGTGTTTTGGTGGTTACGGCTGATAACAATTTGGCTATGGTTTGCAACATGCTTATGTGAGGTGCTCATGTAAGGTGTTGTGGTTTCGGAACTAACGTGAGTCAAGTCGAGGACTTGTGCTCAGAAATATTGGTTGTTTATTCATGTGTAGGTGTTTCTTGAGTTCAAGACATGGCTGGTGACGGGATCCATTGAACTAGTCTTAGGGAGTAGATGAGGTTCAACAACAAAGTTCAGGAGGAATTGTGGTTGAGTTGATCGGGAGGTCGCGCAACATGTATGAATCAAGAACAATGCATATGAAGGTATCCTAAACATCATTGGAAGATGTTAGCACGTATGCAAGGAGTGCATGGACGTGGCTACATGGTTCCAAGGTGTGATGAAGAGATGTAGACGTAATGAATTGGTCGGAATGGTCCAACCGACTAGGTTATGGACTCAGGCTGCGGCTGAGTCGTGTTTGACTCAAATATGGAAAGTTTTAAGTTGTTTATGATAGGATTTCGTGTTGGTCATGAATTTGAGTTGTTTTAGGAAAGTGGGATACGATCATAAGGTGTTTGGAAGTCTTAAGATTGCTTCTATCTGCGTATAGAAGAGTCTTGAGCAGTTATGGAAAGTTTGGATTCGTGAATTGAGTAGGATTAGAGTCCTAGTTAGGATTGGGTTGGCCTAAGGGCTGGTTATATAAGCGAAGGAGGCCAGAGCTCGTAGTAGACGAATTTTGGGCTGGTCCTCTTGTGTTCTATTGAATAAAGATCGTAGTTTAAAGGAACTTTTGTGCCTTGTTCGTCTGACTTGTTCCAGACAAGTTTTTCTCGTCGAGTTTTCTGCACAGCACTACCTTTCTTCGGCAGTTTTACCATAACTCGATTTTAACATATCTGTCGACTGTTGGAGTCGGCAGATCCCCTGTCACTATGAAAGTGTTTAAAGGAGTTGTGGTTCGGTTTGGGCGCGCGGAGATCTAAGAAAGTGAAGTGCGATTTGGACACGAGTGACACAGTAGTTTACGTGGTTCGGGCCGCCTGAGCGTAATACCCTACTCCACGGGTGTGCGTGTGAGTTGTATTTACTTGTGAGCTTGAGTGTGTTCGAGAGTTCTCTCTCCTCGTGTACCGGCGGTTTGTCCTTTTATAATACAAGGACAAACCGTTACAAGTCAGCCTGGCCCGACATGTGGCCCTGGCGGTTATTGGCATTGATACACAAGATTAATTGTTGTTAATAACCCTGTAACGGCTCTGACAGTGCCGTTACGGGAGTTAAGATCATCCGATTAAATATCATTAATGTGGAATTAATGATAATTAACCGGGTCTTGAAGTCTGTGGCTGTCCTTTGGAGATCCGGAGCCGTTACAACGTCTCCCGGGGGTTTAAAGCGGCTAGCTCCGACGTATGGACACGTGGCAGCTCCGGAGCTTGCTCGAGGGAGGCGGGAAGCTCCGGGGCGGCCTGCCACGTGTCAGGTCCGGAGCTTCTCTCGGTCAGGGGCTACCTCCGGAGGTGCCGTTTCAGTACTTGGCCCGGAGCTTCACCTTTGCGGGTAATAGCTCTGGGCTGACAGTACACGTGGCAACCTAGAGGTTAACCATGTTGGAGAAGTGGGTCCCGTCACGTCTGGCGAGTGGGCCCCCGAGGGTCTTCAATTTGAGTTGATGTCCTTCCCTTGAGATCTTCGTAACCTCAGGGGGTGTATGGTTTTTAGGGTACTGACAGTGGCCCCCTGGACCTACCTCCGGGGAAGGCTAACGGGATGAAGTCATTCCGCCGGAGGTGGGTCCACACTTGCGGCTCTTGAACTGGGTCTTCAAGGGTCTTCAGAGTTGCCTTTTGCGGAGCTTTATGGTTAAGTCCTGACGCGTGGCGCGCCTCAGGCGGCAGATAAGATCTTTGACGTGCGGATCTCTCGCAATTGAAGGTCGTCGGTTCCCGATACGAAAACCGTATCGGTTCCGCGCGCCTTGTCAGTCCGCCGCCTTTGGGTTTCCCGCCTCGTGATGACAACTGTTCGCCTGGGTAAGAGCCTCGACTTGATCGTCGGGGTGGTCCCGGGCCCTCTTGTCATCGGCTGGGTTGAATTCTTGAATAGTATGCTTGACTCTCCTGCAGTTTCCATCCAAGCGTTGCGAGGGCTTACTTAAGAAGGAAAGCGCACCGTCGGGAGTTCTTTACGCTTTCCATCTGTTCTCGCGCTCAAACTCCCAACTCGTGCTTTGCTTCTCTTCTCTCGCCTAGCTGTGCAGCGATGGAGTTGGGTCTGCGTGAGAGTCGTTTGAAGACGGAGAGCGATCTGAAGAAGGTCCGAGCCCTCATGGGGTGGTCGTCGGACTTCTTCAACCGTTCAATCCGCACCGGCGGGGAGCTTCCCTTTAAAAAGGAGCACTCCGGCGAAATGGTATACTTTTCATCGTATGCCATGGTGGGGCTGATCCCACCATTTTCTTCCTTCTTTTTGATGCTGCTGGACTTCTATGGTCTGCAGCTATACCACCTTGGCCCTCACTCCCTCCTCCTTGTGTCCATCTTTGTCCACTTCTGCGAGATGTGGGTGGGCATCCCTCCCTGCATCGAGCTCTTCCGCACTTTCTTCACCGTCCAGACCACCGGCCGAAGTGACGAGTACCTTGGCTTCTACTACTTTGTGAAGCGCAAGAAGTGCCCGTTCAAGTACCTCCGGTCGTTCCCTTCCGGGAAGTGGGATGACTGGAAGAAAGATTGGGTAGTTGTCCGGGTGGAGGAGCACGAGCGGTTGGAGCTGCCAGACGGTCTGCCCGGCATTGACACGTCGGTGTGGAGCGAAGTTCCGGTGCTGGCGGCAACCTTCGACCCCATTCTGTCCAGGATCCGCCAATGTGTGGAGGGAGGACTGACTCCCCAGGCGGTGTTCTGCAACTTCCTGTCCAACAGGTGGGCACCGCTGAAGAGGAGGGAGAAGCTCGCTTGGGCCCTCAACAGCGTGATGGACGAAGACCGGGTCGAGACCGGGTTGAAGTCCAGCATGGTGGGGAAGTCCTTGGGGTTTCACCTCAAGAAATTCCAGCACGGCATCGATGTAGACGGAGAGTACCTGACTCCGCCACCGGCTTTCCTCCCCCTGAACGTGGAAGTTGAGTTCAGCAGGGAGCTCCGGCGGAGGATGCCCGCGCTTGACGACCTTGGCGTCGTCGAGAGAAGATCGACCGCCCGGTTGGCGATCCCCGGGTTGTCGGAAGGCGGCTCCGCCCCTGTCTCTCAGCCAAGAGCTGAAGTCACCGGCAAAGGCAAAGAGCTGGCGGAGGAGCCGGAGAGCCGGAAGAGGAAGCTGCGACATGCTGACGGAAGGTCCGTCGGGCTTGCTACTTCCCCGCCAGTTCCCCGTCCTCAGGAAGGAAGATCCTCCGCTGCTGTAGCGTCTGTCCCCGTGGTGGGATCTTTTCGGAGCGCTACTGTTCCGGCGGTGGGATCCTCCCGGAGTGCTGCTGTCCCTGTGATGGGTCCCTCCGGAGGTGCCAGCTCCGGACATGCGACTCCGGTTCGAGAAGCGGTGAGGGCCTCCAGGTCTAGGAGTTCCTCCCGGTCAAGGAGAGCTCCGACCCGGGAAACGCCCGTGGCTACGGCAAGTCCTGGGAGTCCTCCCGGAGCTCCTATGCCGACCGTGGCCAGCCCGGAACGTCCGGGAAAGAGGTTCCGCGCAAGCTGGTGCGTGAGCCTCCCAAGGTAATTTTTCTTGCTTATCTCAATTAACTTTAATTATAGTAACTGTTTGCTCAATTTCTTCATTCTTCATCTGCAGCGTTCCCAAGAAGGGGAGTGAAGCTCCGCCCTCAGCCACAGTGTCTGAGGCTACAAGGGTTTCTGCTCCAGCTCCGGTGCCACCCCAGGCGGAGGCTGCGACAGCTCCGGCGCCGGCTGTCGTGGTCATGGACCTTGACTCGTCTCCAGAAGTTCCCGTGGTAGCGCCGGACCACGGGTTTGAAGATGCGCCAGCGGCACCCGCTCCGGAGGTTGAAGCTCCGGGCCCCTGTGCTGCAGAAGTAGATGCTCCGGCTGTTGAGCCGGAGGAAGTAGCGGTCCCGGCTTTAGAGCCGGAAAGTGCTGAAGCCCCGGCGGTTGAGCCGGAGGTAGCTGAAGCCCCGGCATGCGAGCCGGAAGTTGAAGTGGTTCCGGCAATTGAGCCGGTTACTTCTGAAGCTCCGGTCGCAGAGCCGGTGGTTATTGGAGCGCCGGCTGCAGAGCCGGTGGTGGTGGAGGCGCCGGCTGTAGAGCCGGTGGTTGAAGAGGCGAGGGAGCTTGAGCCTCCCTCGGAAGGAGCGTCACGGCCGGAGCCATTGGAGGCGACGACGTCGATGGTACCCGTGGCGGAGCCAGAGTGCCTGAACGAAGTCGCCGGCCCCCAGCCTGAGGGGGCGAATGAAGATTTGGTGGCGGGACCTTCTTCGGTGGCGACTGAGGCCATCCCGGAGGAGGGCCCTAGTGCCTTGGAAGCTCGGGGTTCCGCTCTCGTAGAGTGGGACCCAATTTTTGTAGATGAAGACCCGCTGGAGCCAGCAGAGGAGACCCCAGAAGGTCCGGAGCCCATCTCGCTGTCGATGTCCATCGACAACGCTTGCTCCAGTCTGCGCCAAGTCCAACTAGCCTTCTTCCACGACAGCAAGGTTCTTGAAGAGGAGCGCCAAACCCTTAGGAGGTGGCGTAATAGACTCCAATTCGAGACCAAGCTGGCGCAGTCGAGGATTGCTGAGGACAAGGAATGGATCAGGCGGGAGAAGATCCGCCTGGAGCTTTGGGGTGAGATGCTGGACGAGAGGGAGAGCATGACTCACAACCTCGACGCCCAATCCCGGGAGTACCATGACCAAGCTAAGGCTGCCAATGATGCAGCCAACGCTCGGTTCGATCAACTCGAAGCCATCAGTACCGCACTCATCAAGCGCCGAGAGGCACTTGAGGGAAGGGAAAAGCGGCTCGAGGATGAGGAGCAAAAACTCCTGGAACTACGGGACGACGTCTTGCGACGTGAAGAAGAGCTCGCCGAGAAGACAGCTCTGGCGGACAAGGGCCTCGAGGAGCGCGCTAAAAAATTGGAAGAGCGCTGCCTCGAGGAGGAGGAGAAGACCTGGGTGCGAGGGCAGGAACTCTACGAGTATGAGTGTGCCCTCGTCGCCCGGGAGAAGAAAATAGAGGCTAGGGAGAAAGACCTGGTCGACCGCCAGAACAAGATCCACCTCCGGGAGGAGGAGCTCGGAAGACTCGAAAAGCGGGTTGCTGCGAAGATTCAGCAAAACGCCAAAGAAGTTGAGCGCCTCTCCCGCGAGAACTCGGAGCTGGCGGCAGCCCGGAGGTCCTTGGAAGAGATGAAGGGCCTGAGGAAGACGGACTCCCTGCAAATTTGGGAGTTCCTGAGCAAGGCCGACGATGCACTAGCGCCGATGGGTTTCAGCCCCGTGCTTCCGGATGATCCGGAGCCGGAGCCGGACCTTGCGCTGCAAGCGTTGGGCGCTGCGGGCAGCAAGCTCTCCAAGGTGGGCGACGTCATCGCGGACCAGTTGGAGGTCGAAGGGCAATCCCTGGCTAGAAACATCACAGAGTATGTGTTGACGTGTTACACTAGCCGGAACCCTCGATTCCCTCTGGACCCGGTGCTTGAAGGCCCCGTTGAAGGAGAAGGCGAAGCTACCCGAGCCAGCGTGTCGGAGGTCGCCCAGAAGGTCGCTGAGTTCTTCCATAGGGTCTAGGACTATCTTTCTTAGCCTTTATTTGTATCTTCTCTTCTTCCTCAATTTTGTAATCCTTTGTCCCCAGATGTAATCTCTGGTCTTCAAATGAAATGAAATCCTCAATTGCGTGAATTTCATTTTTTGTCTTCAACATCTTTGTATTCACTTGGCCCCCTGGTAGATGCGCACAATTTGATTGTGGACATGTACCAAAAGGATTTTGATTTTTGTTGAAGACAGATTTGCTTCGAACTCGTACAGTTTTGGTCCGAAGTTTTCGATAGTGAAGGTCCCTTGAAGTCGTCGGAGCTTAGAAGCTCTGGCAATGCCCATCGTCGGAGCTTAGTAGCTCCGGCAATAGCTTCTACCAACACGTTGAGTGTCGATAGTTAATACTTCAAGGTGTCGGAGCTTAGTAGCTCCGGCAATGACCTTTGCCACGCTTGGCTTGCTGGCAACAGATTCTAGTGATAGAGTCTTCTCACCATCTTTAAGTTAACGCCAGTGGGAGTCGAAGCTTGGTTAACTCCGGTTTTTCTCCATCAATATCATTTTTATTTTTCCTGCACACTTAAGCCAAGAAAAACAGTAAAATTCGTTCCTTATCTATAACTTCGTCGCGGCTTACGGTTCTCAAGAGAATTTCAAGTTGAACACGATTTTTAGTACAATTGGATGAATTGTCTTTTCTTTCAGATCCAATTGTCTATGGACCCACCTTACTTTGGCCTGCCGGGATGTAGGTAGAGTGGCGTACTTAGGGTGCTTGACCAGGCTAAGTCGATAGCACACTCCGGCCCTAGAATGGCTTGGCGGCTTTCAGGCGAGTTGACCACAAACGATATTTAAATCTAAAAAATCTGACAATCCAACTCAAATTGTACATAAACCGGTTAAACTAGAACTTCTTAAGAATTGCACGTTTCTGTTATAGACAAGAAAGAGAAAAATAAAAATGTTGAGCCTTATGCAAAAATGAATGCACGTGGAGTCTATTTCACATGAAGATGTCTTTCATTATAGGTCCGGGGTACAGGGGAAACAAGTACACTCTTAGGGTACGGAACCAGGCTAAGCGTGTTCGGTTTCTCTTTTAACCCAGGGTAATTAGCTACACTTCTAGTCCGGAGACTGTATCAAGTGTTGCATGAGCTTTCCAAACCTTTCGGGAAAGGTCCGGCTGCTCTCCCGGAGGAACTACCCGACTCTGTACAATGACTCTATAACATACACTTCAAGTTACTTAAGACTCACCTCCGTGGAATTAAGTGTAGAACTTACGGAGGTGCTCGATATTCCAAGGATTTGGGAGAGGTGTCCCATCCTCGGCAGCCAAGCGAATGCTTCCGGGACGGGATACTTTGATCACTCGGAAGGGTCCTTCCCAGCCGGGGGAGAGTTTGTTTTGCCCTTCTTTGGATAGTATTCTCCGTAGCACCAGATCGCCTTCCTCGAGCTGTCGGTTGTGTACATGCCGCTGATGATAGCGCCGTAGAGCTTGGCGATATCGGGCGTTCCGAACAGCTGCTTGGCACCTTCCCTCCTCGAGGAGGTCTAGGTCTTCACGCCGGAGCTGGTCCTGCGCGGCTTCGTCGAAGGTCCGGACTCGGAGAGAACCCAGGGTGATTTCCGGAGGAAGGATCGCTTCTGCTCCGTACACCAGGAAGAAGGGTGTTTCTCCGGTTGCCCGACTTGGAGAAGTCCTGTTAGCCCATAGAGTGGGCGGAAGCTCTTCGATCCAATTAGTTCCGTGCTTTTTCAAACGCTCATAAGTGCGCGTTTTTAATCCTTTAAGGATCTCTGCGTTTGCTCTCTCGGCTTGCCCATTGCTGGCAAGATGAGCTACGGAAGCGTAGCAAACTTGTATGCCGAGGTCTTCGCAATATCCTTGAAATGCGGAACTTGTGAACTGAGTCCCATTGTCAGTGATGATCTTGTTTGGGACTCCGAATCTGCTCACGATAGATTGTAGAAAATTGATTGCAGATTGTTTGTTGATCGTCACAACAGGAGTAGCTTCCGGCCACTTGGTGAACTTGTCGATGGCGACATACAGGAACTTGTAACCTCCGACGGCTCTTGGGAAGGGTCCCAAGATGTCCATCCCCCACACAGCGAAAGGCCACGTAGGAGGTATCATTTGTAAGGGCTGAGCAGGTGTATGAATTTCCTTTGCATGAAATTGGCATGCTTTGCATTTCTTCACTAGCTCAGTAGCATCCTGGAGCGCTGTAGGCCAGTAGAAGCCGTGCCGAAAGGCTTTTCCGACCAGCGTGCGGGAAGACGCGTGGTTCCCACACTCACCTCCATGGATTTCTGCGAGGAGCTCGCAGCCTTCTTCCCTTGTGATGCACCGCATTAGGATGCCGTTGGCACCGCGCCGGTAGAGATCCCCTTCTACCAACGTGTATCTTTTAGCCAATCTGACTACCCGGTCAGCGGATACATCATCGTCAGGAAGGATGTTGTCTTTCAAGTAGTTCCGGATCTCCGAGATCCATGCATCGGAACTGACTTGAGCATTTGAGTCTTGCGTGCTGGGTTGCTCGGAGCTTCCGGCAGCACCTACGACCCTTGATGGCTGCCATGGTAACAGGGCCATCGGGACCGTCAGCTTCGGGATGCTGATCTCGCCCCCTTCGTTCAGCTCGGCAGGCTGAACTGTGGGTTTTGACAACCTCCGGACAAAGGTTCCGTCTGGAGCCGGAGCTCCGGTTGACGCCTTAGTCGAGAGTTCGTCAGCTTCAGCGTTGTGAGCACGCTGAACATGGTGAAGGTCTAGGACTTCGAAGTCCTTCTGAAGCCTCTGGACTTCAAGGAGATAAGCAGCCAGCTAGAGATTATTGCAGGAGCACTCACCCTTCACCTGTTTGATGACAAGTTGTGAATCTCCTTTGCCCAGCAACTGCTTGACACCATATGATAGTGCCACCTTTAATCCATATATGAGTGCTTCGTACTCCGCCATGTTGTTAGTTGCCTTGAAGTCAAGGTGCACCATGTATTTTACCTTCTCCCCGGTTGGTGCGAGGAGAAGGATTCCAGCTCCGGCTCCCTGCTTCTGCATGGAGCCGTCGAAGTAAAGGGTCCAGTGAGGCTTAGTGAAGGCCGGAACTTGTGGTTCCTTCTTCTGCTCGCTGGGGCCCCCAGGGTTTAATGGAGAGGGAGTCCATTCTGCCACGAAATCTGCCAACGCTTGACTCTTGACTGCTTGTCTTGGAATGAATTCGAGGTCGAATTCAGCCAGTTCCGCTGCCCACTTCGCTATATTCCCAGTTGAATTGGGATTATGCAGGATCGCTCGAAGTGGATATGAAGTTACCACCGAGACTTTGTGAGCTTGGAAATAATGTCGAAGCTTTCTTGAGGCGATAAGAACTGCGTAGAGCAGCTTATGCACCTCTAGGTATCGAGTCTTGGCATCGTGTAATACTTCACTGATGAAGTATACTGGGCGTTGAATGGTCCGGACCCTCCCGAAGGGGTCCGGAACTTCCTCTTCATTGATCCGGACCCTGTCAGAGGGGTCCAGACTATCTTCGGGGACCTCCGGGTTCTGGGTGGAGGAACCCGGAGCTTCTTCAGGAATGACTTGGATCCTATCGGGAGGATCCGGGTCCTCTGAAGTGGCTTCTTGTGGGTTTAGGTCTGGGAGCTGGGACCCAGACCCGCTTTCAGGAAGCTCCGGATCCTCCCGAAGGGATCTGGATTCCTGAGTATTGGGTAGTTCCGGTCTCTCCGCAACCAGAACCATACTGACGACTTCGTCAGCTGCTGAAATATAGAGCAACAAAGGCTCACCAGGGTTTGGAGCTACCAAGACTGGTAGGGTGGTGAGGAACTGTTTCAGCTCCTGGAATGCCTTCTCTGCTTCTTCAGACCATTGGAATGGTCCGGATTTCCTCAGTAACTTGAAGAAGGGAAGTGCCCTTTCCGCCAGTCTTGAAATGAACCGGCTGAGGGCTGCTAGACATCCGGTTAATTTTTGGACATCTTTGATGCGGGTTGGTGGCCGCATGTCTTCAATGGCTTTTATCTTCGTCGGATTAGCCTCTATACCCCGGTGACTTACCAGGAAACCAAGAAGCTTTCCGGAACTAACCCCGAAGACGCACTTGTCTGGGTTTAGCTTCGTGCGGGTGGCCCGCAGCTTGTCGAAAACAGCCTGCAAGGTGTCCAAGAGGGACTCCTTGTTTTTGACTTTGACTACGATGTCATCAACGTACACTTCCACTATGTCTCTGATGAGTTCTTCGAAAGTTTTGTACATTGCTCGTACAAAAGTTGAAGCTGCATTCTTGAGACCAAAAGGCATGGCTGTGTAACAATACAACCATCCACTGTGATGAATGAAGTATGTTCTTCATCTTCCCTAGACATCCGGATTTGATGATATCCTGAATATGCATCTAGAAAACACAGCAACTCACACCCGGAGGTGGAATCCACTATCTGGTCTATTCTAGGTAGTGGGAATGGATCTTTTGGACATGCCTTATTCAGTGTGGTGTAGTCGATGCACATCCGAAGTTTCCCGCCGGCCTTAGGCACAACGACTGGGTTTGCCAGCCATTTTGGATGGTAGACTTCTCGGATGAATCCGGCTTCGAGCAACTTCTTCACTTCTTGTCGGATGAAGTTTTGTCGCTCTACAGATTGCTTCCGAGGTTTCTGGTGCACAGGCCGAGCGTCGGGGTAAATCTTCAGATTGTGCTCAATCACTTCCCTGGGGATCCCAGGCATTTGTGACGGTTGCCAGGCAAACACGTCAACGTTAGCCCGGAGGAAAGTGATGAGCGCGAGTTCCTATTTGTCGTTCAAGCCACCCGATATGCGGGTAGTTTGAGTGACATCGGAACCAATTTGGACGACTTTGACGGGAATGTCGGTGTCGCCGCTTGGCTGCACACGGGGTGCAGAGGTCGAGCCTCGTTGACGAATGCTCGGAGGTTGTGGAGCTTGCTTCTGTCTGGAGTCCTCCTCTTGCGCTGTGGTGAGTGCATGGAGTTCCTCCAGAGCAGTTATTCCGGCAGTGCGATCTCCACGGATCCGGAGAACGCCTACTGGTGTTGGCATCTTCAACACCAGGTATCCATAATGAGCAGCTGCCATGAATTTGTACAAGGCAGGTCTACCCAAGATGGCGTTGAATGGTAAGTTGATCTGAGCGACGTCGAAGATCAACTTTTCGGTGCGATACTTCTCCCGGGTCCCGAAGGTAACAGGGAGAGTAATAGCTCCGAGTGGGGTTATGGCCCCCGGACCTACTCCGGAGAAAGGTCGAGAGGGCTGGAGGTCCGAAGGTCGGAGCTGAAGCTTAGTGAAAGCTTCGAAGCTAATGAGATTAAGCCCCGAACCTCCGTCTACCAGGACATGATGGAGCTGGATGTTGTTGATGGTGGGAGATACCATCAAGGGTAGCTGGCCAGCTCCGATCATGCTTTGAGGACAGTCCGAAGCATCAAAAGTAATGGGTGTGTCCATCCACTTTCGATGTGGCTCCGGTCTAGCTGTAGGAGCTACAACAGCCATATCCCGTCGCATAGTCTTGATGACACGACGAGAGGTGATGTCCCATGATCCACCAAAGATGGTGTTCATGGTTTTTCGACGCTCGTTGTCGGAGACGTCGGAATCATCGTCGAAAGAGGTGTAGACGGCTTTCAAGACCTTTTTGGGGTCTTGAAACCCCAACTCCTCTTCAGCCGGAGCTTCATCGACCTTTTGTTTCCCCTCCCTCTGTCGGAAGGGAGACCTTTCCCGGCGCTTGTGATAGCGCTCGGCAAGGTTTTGGACCTCCCGGCAGTCCTCCAGTCTGTGGCTGCCCGTTTTGTGAATGGGGCACCACATCTTGGATTTGCCACCGTCTTCGGAAGACGGTCGAGGTCGCTTCTCGGGGCGTGGCCCCCGGCCACCAGGAGTTGCAGCGGCTGCAACGTTGGATGTGCCGGCCGACGGCTTCTTCTTGCCGTTGGTCTTCTTTTTCTTCTTGCCACTCCCGGAGGTAGCGGCTTCTTCTTTGGAGGATTTTTTATGATCCTCCAGGGCTGGTTTGGAGTGCATTTCACGGCCCTCCGCAGCTCTGGCACATTTGTCAGCCAGGCTGAAGAGCTCCGTGACACTGGTGATCTCTTTGATCGCCAGCTTCTCCAACATCTTCTTGTCTCGTACACCCTGTCTGAATGCTACAATGACAGAAGCGCTTGAGATAGAAGGGATTGTGTTACGTACCTGAGAGAATCTCTGGATGAATGACCGCAAAGATTCTCCTCCTTTTTGCACGACCGCAAAAAGGTCCAGTTCGGTGCCCGGACGGGTGTATGAACTCCCGAAATTGGCGGTGAACTGGCGGCATAGCTCCTCCCAACTGTCGATAGAGTTGGGTGGAAGGCTCATAAACCAGGACCTGGCGGTCCCAGTTAAAGCCACTGGAAAGTAATTGGCCATTACGGCCTCGTTACCTCCAGCTGCTAAGATCGCAGTGGAGTATATCTGTAGGAATTCTACGGGATTGACAGTCCCATCGAATTTTTCCGGCAAGTGTGGCCGGAACTTCTGTGGCCATCTAACCATGCGCAGATGCATGGCTAGGGCGGAACAGCCTCCTCCTACTCCTTCCAGAGTAGAAAGGTCTTGAGCATCTCGTCTTTCTCGAGCTCGCTCGATGTGAACACGGCCATCCTGTTGGCGGTATCGGCGATCAAGCTCCGCCCGGAGGTCGTGTGTCGAAAGTCGAGATGCAGTATGGGCACGACGTGCCCCAGAGGGCAACGACGTCACTTGCTGTGACGCAGCTCTTCTCCGGTTGTTGGAGACATGTGGACCAAGTCTTCCAGACAACGTTCGTCGCTGCGACGGGGCCCGCCCTGAAGGGGGTGGACCCTGATTGTTGAGGCGTTCGGCCGCTGCTGCGACCAAATGCTCAATATCAGCTCTCCATTGCTCCATGGCACCTTGAGATGCATCCGGAGGTGGTGGTCGCTGAAGGAGAGCACGCGCTGCATGGAGCGCGTGTTCTGGGTTGTCACGACTTGCCGGCGCAGAATGAGACGCCGGTGTACCATCATGTCATTCGGCACGTCTTGCCGGAGAAGATGGCGGTGGTGGGAGTGTGACTCCCGCTGGAACTGAGGCTCCCGCCGGTGGTTGCATGTTGGAGGGATTGCCTCCGACAGCCTGAGCACCAGGTTGCCCGTTGGATGATCCAGCCGCAGAATTCACCATTCTTGAAGATCTCAGGCGCCCCTACCTGGCGCGCCAACTGTCGACTGTTGGAGTCGGCAGATCCCCTGTCACTATGAAAGTGTTTAAAGGAGTTGTGGTTCGGTTTGGGCGCGCGGAGATCTAAGAAAGTGAAGTGCGATTTGGACACGAGTGACACAGTAGTTTACGTGGTTCGGGCCGCCTGAGCGTAATACCCTACTCCACGGGTGTGCGTGTGAGTTGTATTTACTTGTGAGCTTGAGTGTGTTCGAGAGTTCTCTCTCCTCGTGTACCGGCGGTTTGTCCTTTTATAATACAAGGACAAACCGTTACAAGTCAGCCTGGCCCGACATGTGGCCGTGGCGGTTATTGGCATTGATACACAAGATTAATTGTTGTTAATAACCCTGTAACGGCTCTGACAGTGCCGTTACGGGAGTTAAGATCATCCGATTAAATATCATTAATGTGGAATTAATGATAATTAACCGGGTCTTGAAGTCCGTGGCTGTCCTTTGGAGATCCGGAGCCGTTACAACGTCTCCCGGGGGTTTAAAGCGGCTAGCTCCGACGTATGGACACGTGGCAGCTCCGGAGCTTGCTCGAGGGAGGCGGGAAGCTCCGGGGCGGCCTGCCACGTGTCAGGTCCGGAGCTTCTCTCGGTCAGGGGCTACCTCCGGAGGTGCCGTTTCAGTACTTGGCCCGGAGCTTCACCTTTGCGGGTAATAGCTCTGGGCTGACAGTACACGTGGCAACCTAGAGGTTAACCATGTTGGAGAAGTGGGTCCCGTCACGTCTGGCGAGTGGGCCCCCGAGGGTCTTCAATTTGAGTTGATGTCCTTCCCTTGAGATCTTCGTAACCTCAGGGGGTGTATGGTTTTTAGGGTACCGACAATATCCAATTGATGTTATTCGTTTTGGGTTGTCTTTACAACTTGATTATCTATCACCTGTAAAAATCTCACGATTATTAGATTTCTTTGCAGTATTGCAGATCTATTTTTTACTCGGTAGAACAGATTGACCTTTGTTGATCTTTTGATCGTAACTTGTGTTTCTTTGCAGTATTGCAGATCTATTTTTTACTCGTAGAACAGATTGACCTTTTTTGATATTTTGATCGTAACTTGAGTTTCTCTCGACGGATTTGTGTGATTCTTGTTGTGTCATCTTTGTGAATTGATTCTCTCTGATATCTATCACTTTTTTCATGGTGAAACACGTTTAGATTAGTCTCACACATGATTTCTTTAACAAATCATTTTCTGTCGAGGGGTTTTCATTGCTTCCGCTGAAAAAGTTTTAAATCTACCATTAACCCCCCTTCTGGTAGCTTTTTACAGGCTCTTCGATCCTACAAAAGAATGTGTCTCTCCTTTGATCTATGGTTAATCCTCAATAATTTGACATTTTCTTGTGTTGGATTGTGTGGAGAGACATGCTTTCTGGTCACTTGGAAGGTGTGACGGCACAGGGGGTCGAGAGAGTTTGATTATGGGCCGTACGCCTCTATTTATACTAGGGTTTTCAAGGGTAACCATTAGGGTTTGCTAAGTCCGTACTAGTCCGTGGTGGACTACGGACTAGTCCGGTGTTCGTCGTGTGGGAAACCCTAAGTGTCCTGAATTATCGGACTTGTCCGACAATTGGCGGACTAGTCCGATTTTGTCTCTGGAGATATTCGGGCTAGTCCAGCACATATTGAACTAGTCTGGTGTGGTGAATCCCTTAGTGAATTGATGACAAGTCCACACTTGGAGGAATTTTGCGATTTTAGTCAGAGTGGTTGTTGGACTATTCCGGATAATATTGGACTAGTCTAGTGTCGTGAAATTTTGAGGGGCTAAGGACAAGTCTGAAATTGGGGGAACTTGGCCGATGTTGGTCAGTGGGGATTTCAGACTAGTCTGTGGAATATAGGACTTGTCCGATATTGATCAGAAGGATTACCGGACTAGTCCGGTGCGGACAAGTAGCACTAGGCGGACTTGTCCGATCCTAGACAGAGAGATTATCGGACTAGTCTGGGGAACATCAGACTAGTTCGGGGCTGTGTGTAAACTTGTACAATGAGAGTGTTTTCTTTTGTTGGAGCTCTTGGGGTGTGTTTCGACAACACACTCCATACACAAAGAGTATTCTATTCTTCTCTTGTGCTCTTTTCAAATTGATTCATCACACTCCTTTCTTTTTGCGCTTACTTCATAATTTCATCAAAACCTACCCTCATCTCAACAATTTGGTTAGGGTCTCATTTGTTTGCCATAAATCAGCCAAACCCACAAGGGATGCCTAGATGCACTTTCAGTTATAGACGATCGTAACTGCTTATTAACGATGGTTTCCGGCTATCTCCGATAATTAGTCGCCTATAAGCTTATTGACGATGACAATCGTCGTCTATAAAATAATTGATGACGGCCAGACAAGCTCATCATGAATTAGTCCACCACGCCACATGGCAGCAAGTGGGGCTTATAGACGATGGTGCCCCTGGCCGTCGCCAATTATTATGGTCTATAGACGAAGGTGCCCTTGGTTGTCACCAATTAATATGACTTATTCATGACGATATTTCGGGTTGTCGCAAATTAATATGGCTTATTGACGACAGCCAACTACTAGAAACTGTCGTCAATAAGGGAGGTATTTTTAAAGAAAATAGAAAATGGTGCCCTGCCTTTGAGGCCAGCTGGCTCGATGGCTAGCTCACATAGACATATCAAAACATATTTCATATATATATATATACATATATATATATATATATATATATATATATATATATATATATATATATATATATATATATCACCACAATAATTGCCAAATGCTAATTCTTCACAAACACCATACACACACGACACACGCCACACTACACACTACCCCGTCCGCTGCCTCAGGAGCCTGGGAAGTCGTCCTTGAGCCATCATCCAAGAGCCGAATGCTGTGGAGATGGAGTTTGAGTCTCCGCCACTAATCCCTGTGATGTGCAAGTGTAGTTAGACAAGTTATAAGTTTAAAAATGCATATTTAACTATATTATATTGATTGAGCAAGTTAACAAGATTTGGCTATGTTTGAATAAGTTTGCTCATATTATACTAACACCGCAAGAATTCCGGTTTATTGCAACCAAAAAATTATTCGCAATAGGTCGTTGTTGCAACGAAAAGAGCGTGGCGATAGTTTTTACGAATCATCGTAATAATTCCCGCAGCGATAGGTTATTTGCGACACCCTGGCATTCGTGGCGATAGATATGGTATTGCAATGATTCTACATCAGTGGCAAATAGGATGGATGCTATTGCAACATTTTCATGTATTGCGATGATTTAACGTATCGCAATGAATTGTACCGTATTGCAACGGGTTCACCATCGTGGCAAATAGTACGGTATTGCAACGATTTCATATTCGTGGCAAATAGTATGTTGTTACAACGATTTAGCGTATTGCGACGATTTAATGTATTGCAACAAACAGCATGGTATTGCAATGATTTCAGATTCGTGGTAATTGTATGTGGTTGCAACAATTTCACAGGCATGGCAATAGTACGGTATTGTAACGATTTCACATTCGTGGCAAATAGTATGTTATTGCAACGGTTTAGCGTATTGCGACGATTTAACGTATTGCAACGAATACCATTGTATTCCAGCGATTTCGCAGGCGTAGCAATAGTACCGTATTGTAACGATTTCACATTCGTGGCAAATAGTATGGTATTGCAAAGGTTTACCGTATTGCGACAATTTAACGTATTGCAACGAATAGCATTGTATTGCAACGAATTCGCGTTCGTGGTAATAGTATGTAATTGCAACGATTTCGCGTCCGTGGCAAATACTACAGTATTGCAACGATTTTCACAGTCGTAGCAAATAGTAACATATTGCAACGAGTTATGGTGTAGCGACGATTTACCATATTTCAACGAATATCACGGTATTGCAACGATTTCACATTCGTGACAAATAGTATGGTACTGCAACGATGCCATAGTCGTGGAAAATAGTATCATACTGCGACGAGTCAACAAACGTGGCGAATAGTACCGTATTGCATCAATTTCAGATCCATGGGAACTAGTCTGGTACTGCAACGATTTCGTATCCGTGGCCAATAGTAGGGTATTGCAACGAGTCTACAAACGTGGCGAATAGTACTGTATTGCAACGATTTTAGATCCGTTGGAACTAGTATGGTACCGCTACTATTTCGCATCCATGGCGAATAGTTTGGTATTGCAACGATTTCTTATCTATGGCAATAGTGTTTTAATGCAACATTTTTTGAGTCATTGCCAAATGTTTATACTACAACGTTTTGTCATTCTATTACCACATTTTATCATCCATATTAGCAATAGCTTCCTATTGCAACAATTTATCATTCGTGACAAGAAATTCGTAATGCCAAGTTTTATAATTAGCGGCAGTAGAACCCGAGTGCACCAGGTTTGAAAATTAGTGGCAATAGAATCACGAATTTAACAATAAACATCCATCAATTGATATTACAACATGCATAACAACACTCAAGGATTACTTAAGCGACGTGTTTGCATGCTAATAGTTTTCCTAAGCTGACTGGGACTAATTGTTGGAGCAGGTGGCTTTTGGCGATTCCTAATTTGTTGGACGTTCTGTGGAGTGGTCACAATCATTTTGTGCATTTCAGCCATCATTGAGGCGCGCATGTCCTGCATTTCCTTAGATGTCTGTTCAGGATCAGCCGCTATCTGACCTTGTATGTTCTGGGCTTGAATGATTAACTCTTCATTCTTCTGGTTTATGCAGTCCATCTGGGAGGTTAATCTATCATTTCTTCCTTCCAGCTCATGCACTGTTTCATTGAGGCCTGCATTTCTATCTTCTATGTTTCGAACTTGGTCGCTGAGGTGTTCAGACATCTGGATACGCATACGTTCACATTCAGGACCAGTTGGGTTAGCCATATAACCACGCCCCCAAACCTATGATCCTGCACAACCGATTGAGGATCTATAACAATGCTGGAAGATGTGGTTTCTCTCCTCATTTGGTATTGGGCCTCCCTGCTCAGCTTCCATGTCGTCCACTTGGGCACGTGCCTGGATCTATATACGAAAAGAAAAGTCTCAGGTAATTTGCAAATATTTATTTAATTGGAGATTGTTTGAAGTGTTACTCAGATGTACAGCTTCTGCCAGCTTGTTTGTCCAGTTACCGTTCTCCAACAAATGTCTTGCCTCCCATAGTTGTATTTCATCGGGTTCTTCTCCGGTCTCTCGGTCTCGCTACATAAAATACAAGTAAACATCAACATGTTGGTATACATATTGTTTGCAGCGCAAAGTAAAAGCGTTATTTATTTTTCATACGTTCTCGTAACTAAGTTGGGCGTAGGATTTGGAGCCAAGCAAGTGACACGCCTTTTGTCTTCTTCAATTTTGAGAATTGGTCCTGCTTATTGACTGCAGTAATTTTAAGAATTAATTCCACGAATAAAAGTAAATGAAATATTTATTGTATGATGCGAAGCTATTAAAAATTTAGCTGACCTTGAATCGCTCAGCCCCAAAATATTCTATTAGCCGCAACCACTCTAGCGTCTTTACGTCAGCAGGCTGGTTTCGTATACGTCCTTCATCGGTAGGATAACTCTTATAGGTGGCATGCAAAGTCGAGTGCCACCCCTTGTAGCGCTCACCAACAATTTTCAAAATTTTTCTTTCCCTCTCCGGTGTGTCCTCCACATCCCATAAATCCTTTACATCGTATAACAAGTTGTTGTAAACGTACAGGTTGCAGATTGCAAGAAAAAAAAATACTTGTGTGGGGGTGTGACAACACTAACCAGAATGTCTCGTACTATATCTCTCTTGTTACTATGGCCAACCTCTGCTCACTTCCTTGCACCGGTGATGGATGCATCTCTTTTTGTAAACATAACCACATGATTGACAAAGTGCCACTAATTAATACCAACCGCAACACCCAACCTAGCGGAGAACTGAATTGGTAGCTTCACATGCTGCATTCTACTAACTTGGGATGCATAGCGTATTCTGGCAACCTTAAGTCCTTTAGCCAAACTTCTTCCTAGCTTCCTACCTTCTGTTACATTGATTCAAACGGTAAACGATTAAAGCATATTACCGCCTGAACAAGTTTAGTATCATGTACAAATAGTGTGAAAAGAAGAAAAGTCTGATGTTCATACCATCTTCAGGACGAGTGCAGAAAATACGAGCGTGGGAGGACCGCGTCGTGCCAGCAACATTTTGTTCTATAGTACTCCCTCCTGGTTTATATTAATTGTCGCCCACAAATGAATTAAAAATGAACTACTACAGTAGTTAGGACTGTCCTAACGACACCTATTTTGATGGGGGGGGGGGGGTTACATTATTGACTTCTTTGTTGCTGTTCATACCCTAAAATGAGCCATCAGGTACACATGTTAGTGGCGGTACGCACTCGTAGTACTGCAGAGGATTTTCAATCCATGAGCAAAGCAGGCAAGACTGTGAGGGGGCATGCAGCTGGCAATGCTAAACTAGACAAAGATAGGGTTCGCCGGTTCGGTCTAACTGACATCAGCCGGAGCGCGTCTCAAAGAGAATTATTAGTTGCAGGGCAAGTAATGAATGCCAGCTGTAGAAGGTGGCGGATGTAAGACAGATAAGGCAGACAGCTTGCAGGATTGAAATCCTCTGCAGTACTGCACCTGGATTAGCTGCCACTGACATGTGGGCCCATGATACACCGGGTCTACTTGTCATTGGCGGCTACTACAGGTGCAATACTGCATAGTGCCAGCTTGCGACACTCAGCAAAGTGAGGGTTTGGTCTCTCCAAAACTCTCGAGGAGGATTGGTGGCAGGGCGAGTAATGGCCAGGGATTTGCGGGCGGCAGGGTAATCATGAAACGCGAAGGATGGGACGTGGCGATGGGCAAGGGAGACGCGTCGGGGAGGACACTGAAGTGACCAGCAGCAGGGCGTGGGCATGGGCGCCGGTGCCGGCCGGAGTGACCGGGGGCGAGAGAGCACAGCGTGGAGGCATAAAAAAATCATGCCATCATCACACATGCTGATGAACTGTTAACTATAAAGACTAAGTACTATTAAGAAAGTAGAATCGCAAGGCATGCTAAAACAATTAGTAGAGCCTAGGAAAGAATGCAAATGACCATGATACACCCATAATCAATATATCTAAAGGACAGAACATAGTCTCTCGAAATGCTCCAAATTCATTGCCAAAGGAGTAGAGTAAAACACTAACACGCTCTGCCAAAACAAATGGCACGGTAGAGAGGTAGGTAATAATGTGATGTGATATGGGTAGTTGGAAGCTACTAACCAGGATAGAGTTGGAGTGGGACAATTTTGAAGCTCCAAAAGTAAAATTACGCTGGGCAGAAGGAGTATTTCTGGTTTGTATATCTATACCTGCTGTTGGTTCATGCATCGTAGTAGTACCAGGGAGTGAAGAACCTCGGGGTTCCTAAACATCATGTGCTGCAATATTCTTTGCGTACCATGCAAATGATTTAATGTTGTCTAAATTTGTTTAATTTTGATAGTAAACACATTTATAGTTATACCAGGTGCTTGTTGGCCACCATGAATGCTTGTAGACGACATCACAGTTTGATGTCTTGTTCCTAATGTAAAGAGCATTGTAAGTAGTCATTCCAAATAACAGTGATAACATCAGATTACATGACCGGCGTAGATTTTGAATCGGACAGTGTGCTTTCTATAAACTGCAGTGTTTGTTACTAACGGAGGAATTAGAAAAGAAAGAATAGTAAAAAGCGTACGATCCAAAAAAGCCACAAGAAAGAAAAAAGTGAAAACCATGGGAACTAAAAATCTTAGGAATACAAATTTGTGAAACAAGAATGAGAGTACAACATTTGGAGTGGTTGATCAGATAACCCGTGCTTCACTTACTTCTAAATCCAGAAATTACATACTAGTACCTATGGTTTTTAGTATGTGTCATTCTCGGCCAGGAATTGAACTAGAAATACACTACCGTAATAAGCTGTCGGAGCAACATTTATATAGGGACATATGTAGTGTGTCTATATATATATATATATATATATATATATATATATATATATATATATATAACTAAATTCGTGAAACAAAAGACCACATTTCTTCTTTGTTAATTTATTTAATCTTGGTATATCAGGATGGATCGTGTATAACTTAACTAGGCCAACACTGCATGGATCGTGTACAACCAAGCCAATATAGCTCTATAAAAAGACAGTATGGATCGTGTAGTTTACCTAGCACAAAACTGGAGTCCGGGATGCGATGTCGCAGGGAGGTGTCGGCGACGAAGAGGTTCGGTAGAGCCCGCCAAACTTGGTCGCCCGGTGTTGTACCCAGGAGTCAACACCACCAAGAGCTTCGATCCGTCACTGCGAGATCTATGGAGGGAAAATTGTAAAAACCATTGGAATGAAAACACGGGAATTTCTTAGGAATATAGGTATGGAACACAGGATAGAGAGACAACACATTTTGGAGTCCTGCGAGATCACCGGAAGGGCGGGGCAGCAGTGTGTCGGGAACGGAGGCCAGTGTTTCCATTTATACTCATCGTGGCTGAAATAGGGTTACAATAATAGGCGGGATTGAAATTGGAGGCGCAGGTAGTGAAAATTGAATTGTCAAAATCTCAAATGTGGCGCGCCATGTAGAACGAAAAAATTTTCGCGGGAGTGGAGAATTTGACGCAAGCCGTGCCCTTGTGCACGCATCCAATCGTGATTAATTACATCTCATGTCGTGTCGATTTCTGCACATGGCTGGCGCGTGTAGCTAGAGGGGTAGACTTCGTCTTTGGACAACTTGCTCGCTTCTTAATTCAGCTTTGTTGCCATGCATGGAGATCAAAATCTAAAAGCAGTCATCTGCTTGTGGGACATTCCAAAAAAATACAAAAAAATATGAATCGCCAAATGTATACGTATGTGCTAATGCAAACGATATGCAAATACAGCCAAGTGCATGAAACGATGGTAAATAATTAACATTTTGTAACATTAATCACAATGAAACGATAACATGTAGTATATACTACTACATACTAAAAATACATTTTCCCATGCGCCGACTACAAATGAAAAGATTGAGTGAATGAACAAAAAAGACGAGAAACGCAGCCTGAACCACGATCTCAATGGAGTTTCAACCAAGAGTCGTTGATTTTCGCAACACAACGAATTCTTGGCTAGACATTGAACAACAGTTATCTCACCCCTTTTTCAGAAAGGTGATGTTTTTCTATACTACATAGGACGCATTGTTCATGAACAGAAAAGACATCTATCATTAAAATAGAAACAACACATATTACAAACAAGAACTACGAAAGCACATAGAAGACAAGAAAAAGAAAAACTACAAATACTACTCTACTCGAAGTCGTCGGAGATCTCCTCCACCTCCGCCTCCGTCGCTGCTGCCGCTGCCGCCTCCTCCGGCATTTGAGTCCAAAGCTTCTGTGCGACGGTCCGCAGAAGATGCTGGCGGCCCTCCAACCCAGCCACCTCCCCAATCGTCTCGTAGAGGACGTTGAGATGACCGGCCACAAACCCTAATCCAAAGCAGTAGTGGCCGGTGGTGTCTATGCTGGTGCAGACGGGAAGTTTCCCAAGACCGAGACGCTCACACGTGCGAGATGTATCAGAAAATACATCTCGCACAAATATGTCGAGCTTTTTTGCTCGCCCGGCGGTGGCGGAAAGGTGCTTAGTGGCCTCCTTCATGTGCCGATCGAGTTCATCGAAGCGGTGTTTGACGAGGTGGGTAGTCTCCTAAACCAAAACGGGATGAGGAGGTGCGGGCGCCGCGGGCGGAGAAGGGGACAGAGGAGGTGTGGGCGCCGCCTCCAGTTCCACCGGCATTGGCTGCGACAGAAACGGAGAAGAAGAAAGTTCTGAAGACGTCGACGGCTTGGAGCACTTCGGTGCGGGGCTACCCATATGTGCAGCGACGGAGTTGCGGAGAAAGAGCGAGAGGTGGTAGGCGATGGTGCGGCGGTGAAGGAAGAGATGTTTGGAGGCTACGATCGATGGAGATGGAGTGGTGCGGCGGAGACGCAAGAGGACGGGTGTGCCTTTGTAGCGGGTCCTCGTCCCGTGCGAGTGGAGATGATCGGACGCTTCAAAAACTATGGTTTCGAATTAATCCAAACCGCAGTTGGCTTCCATCTCTACTTCACACGCAATTTTTTAATTTGACATGCAAAGGGTCCACGGTATGCAGTGGCCCAGCTGGCATACTTTGTAGGTCCATCCGGCGGTGTTTCAGTTTTTCAGTTCCAGTTTTTAGTTTTGACACGCAAAGGGCCCACCGGCCCAAGGTATATGCAATGTTCCAGTTTTTTTTTTTCAGTTTGTCACGCAAAATACCTCGATCATGTTTCATGACGTTACACATTTTCTCTTATTTTTTGAAAGATTCTCATATATATATATATATATATATATATATATATATATATATATATATATATATATATATATATATATATATATATATATATATATATAGTTGAAAGATCATCAGAAAACACAAGAAAAAAGTACAAGACGATGAACACACCACACATTCATGCATTCATTAAGACACACACACACACACACACACACACACACACACACACACACACACACACATATATATATATATATATATATATATATATATATATATATATATATATATATATATATATATATATATTTGTTTATTTATATATATCACAAGCCCTCGTTCATGTTTTTTGTTTGACATGCAAAAGACCTCGATCATGCATGTTTGATGACGTAAGTGTTTTCTAATTTTGTTGAAAGATCGTCATATTTGAGACTCGTTGATCATGTTTGGGCTGTAGCAAGCATGCATGGACAAGTAACATATGCACTTGAAAACCTCGCGACGATCATGTTTGATGACAAAATTATTATGTGTTTTCTCTGTTTTTTGTTGAAACATCGTCATATATAGTTTGAGGCTCGTTGATCATGTTGGGAGTGACAACTAACATGTTATATAAATATATATATTGTTTTCCCTTTTTGTTGAAAGATCGTCATATATATATATATATATATATATATATATATATATATATATTGTTTGGCTCGTTGATCAATCATCCTATGTTTGCGGCGTAGGGTAGCATGCATGGACAACTATAATTAACATGCATGTGAGAGAGACGTCGATGATCATATGTGCTCCCCCTGTCTCCATGAACTTGTCGCTTTGTCGTAGTTCATTTTTTAACTACAAAAGCCGCATCAGAAGAGCTTGTTTATTGGCTCATGGACAAGGAAAATTATTTGTACCTAGTACAAAAAGTATAAGTTGGTCGGCGTTGCCGTTCGTACACGAAGGATGCGGCCAGGTAGTTGCTCTTGCAGGTGTATGGTAATTACGTGAGTGTTTGGTCGGGTCATGTGGTTATTCCACGATGCACCCTAAACCCGGTGTTGAGGCCGTGTATTTGTCATTTGTGCGTACAATCTAGTGACATGTGACAAAGTGCTCAGTCATCAATTGCGTTTGGTTTGACGTCGAAGTTCGATTGGAGATGGATCATCCATTTCTTTATGTCCTGGATCATCCAAATTAACGTTTGGATGGATGGACTGGACGATCCAATTTTTTGTTGGTAGGTTGGATGAAACTTGATTGGGATTATTGAATAATAAAAGTTGATAATTTTATAATATTATTCAGGCGCATGAGGATGGATCGTGCACGCCGAGCGCCGATTTATTCAGATCGCTGAGCAAAGTTTGGACGTGGAGTTCGTGTGTGCCCGTGCGCCCTGCAAGATTCGGTGCGCCCGCGTACGTGGCAATCATCAGGACAGGGGGGTACAGTCGCGGGAACCGTGAAGTGCGCCCTTGGCTGTAAGATTTGGAGCGTGAACGTACGTGGCAACCATCTGGGCAGGGTCACACAAAGACGGCTGTGTGCGGAAGGGCCGCAGAGAATTCGATTTTGGTGTTTGGGAACATGATATTTTTGGAGTTTTAGAGCAATTAGCAATACCGTGGTATTTGAGATTACTATGGTATTTTTTACAGAATGGTGTTTGTCAACCAAATAGTCCTATGTATTGCAAAATCGTGGTATTACAAAACTGTGTTACTGAAATACGTACTTTGGTATTGCCATGTCATTTTAAAAACTGTGGTTTCCAAAACATTAGTATTAAAAAACTGTGCTCCCAAACACAGCCTAAAGCTCTGGGCCTAGACGGGCGGAAATAAATTTTCTGCGGCCCTGCCCACAACGTCGCACGTGCGCCCCCACACCGCACGCCGTCCCATGGAAATCCCGCTGAGATCTTTCGCTTCACGCTAGGTTTGTTGTCCGGACACCGAAGGATGGAAATCCTGCGTGTCCCGCTCCCACGATTATGCGTGATGCTATGCGGCAGGGTCGCATAAAATTTGTGGGCTACTGCCTAGGGCCAAGCCGGTGGTTGGGGGTGGTCACGTCCTACTAATGTTAGTTCAATGCTTTGTCCAAAACGTCAAATAAAAGAATAAGGAGGGAGTATTTATTAGATACAGTATAATATTACTAATGTGTTAATTTTCCATATGCGATGTTTTTCGATAAAAGGAGGAGTTTTTCGTTAGTGCATGTACTGGAGTAGGACACATTGTTCATGAACATAAAATAAAAGGCATTTTTCATTAACATAAAAAAACACATATATTACAAACAAGAAAAAACACATAGAAAACAAAAGAAAAAACTACTACTCATCCTACTCTACTCGGAGGAGGACTTGTCCACCTCTGCCGCCGCCGCCTCCGCCGGCGGCGCCTCCGCCTCCGCATCCACCGCTGGTGCCTCCGCCTCTGCCGTAACTGCCGATGGAGCATCCTCCAACACCAGATTGAACTTCTTCCAGCTGATGGCCTCCATGAGTTGCTCGGGAAACCCCTCCCCGGCCTCCTCACCGATCATCTTGTAGAGGCAGTCGAGACAAGCGGCAACAAAGCCTAACCCGAAGATGTATTAGCCAGCGGAGTCCATGCTGGTGTGCTGGCGATGGACACCAAGTCCCAGTCGGCGACAGGAGTGAGATATATTGTGAAATACATCCTGCTCCATTTTGTTGAGCGCTTTTACTTGCACGTCGGTGGCAAACAGGCTTATGATGACCTCCTTAAGCTTGCTGTCGAATTTGTCGATTCTTTCCTCCATGAGGCGGACAGTCTCCTCATAGTCGGACGGAAGAGGTGCGGGCACCGCAGGCGGAGATGGAGTGGAGGAGGTGCGGGCGCGGCCTCTAGTTCCACCGGCCTTGGCGGCGACGAAAACGGAGAAGGAGGTTCGGAGGACGTCGATGACCTGGAGTGCTTCGGTGCAGGGCTTCCCATTTGTGCGGCGACGGAGGTGCGAACAAAGAGAGAGAGGTGGTCGACGGTGGTGCGGAAGAAAAGCAAGAGAAGAAGTTTGGAGACTAAAATCGATCGAGAGGTGCAGCGGAGAAGAAGAGGAAGAAGTGCCTTTATAGCGGGTCGTCGTCTAAGCGCGTGAGTGGAGAGATTATCGGACGCTTCAAAAATTGTGCTTTTGAATTGTCGGTGAGAGTTACTCCAAACTGCGGTTTGCCTCCTCTCGGTTATAGCAAGTGTTTTCACAAGTGTGTTCATTTATTCGTAAAATCAGAACACGAAGCGGCTAGCGCCTACGCCTGTTGTTTCTTCAAAAGTCGAGTACAGCGATACATAATGGCAGCATGTGATCGATTAATTTGATGAACCACGTACGTACGTAGTGAGAGCTGTGTGCTTATTAGATGATGTTAGAACACATTCTATCCTCGTACCATCAAGGGAACATCCTTGTGTCAAATTTGTTATCTCTATTGATGACAGGATAATATTCTTCATTAGTGTGGTAGTTAAACTGTCATATACTCATACTATAGGTTGAGAGCATACACGCATGCATGGTAGATAATATGATAAATATAGAAATATATATACATGGTAGGAAATATTATTCTATTCTTGGAATACATGTTTGGGACGTAGCATATGTACGTCTAACATACATGTGAAAGACCTCGATCATGTTTGCTGACGTTACGTGTTCTCTTTTTTGTTAAGAGATTGTCATATTTGAGGCTCGTTGATCATGTTTGGGGCATAGCATGCACGGACAACTAACACGCATGTGAAAGACCTCGATGCATGTTAAATAACATACATGTTTTTGAAAGCAACATATAGTGTTTCCTCAAGAAAAAATAATTTTATGGGAGATTGGGCACACAAGCACAAAAGCTAGAACTTGAGCGATGCACCTAAGAATTCCATATGTCGAGATGATCGACGGCAGCCGATCCACAAGCTCGATGGTAAGATCAGTAGTCGCTGGAGAGCAGCTTGCGGCCGACCTCGAAGGAGACGAAGGTGTCGATGCACGCATAGCTGATCTGCTCGCTAGAGAGATTGTACACGTCCCAGTTGCTCGTCCTCATCCCATAAGGATTCTCCATGTCGGCGCCCACCATGGCGCTCGCGATGTCCTTCAGCCCCGCGTGGTGGAGGCTCGAGCGATCCATCTCCTCCGCTGTGAGCTCGGCCAGGTCCACCGTTTTGGCCACCTTCAGCTGCCAATCCTTCCAAAGTCTATCGGCGTCACCCTCCACGCCGACACCGACGAAGCGGTAGTCAGAATTGCCGAGGAAATCTTTTAGCTCATTGGGGAAGTAGTCAGCGTGGATGACCTGGAAGATGAGGCAGCGCCGGCTAACGCAGAGCTGTAGAACGGCGACAGAGTTCTGGTCGGGAGAGTAGCTGGGGTGCCACTCGACGTCGAGCCCAACGACGAGCTTGTGAAGGCGCCGACGATGGACGAAGAGGACCTCATCGAGCCAGTCCTCCACAGCCTTGCTGGAGGACGTCACGGTGGTGGTGATCACGTCTTCCTCAAACGTCATGTTGTACACCTGAGCCCCACCATTGGGTCTCTCTCCTTGTCGTCCCTACGGTTGTCGTTTGCGGCGGCACAGCACAACTCTCTCTCTTGTGCACAACCTTCGTCTACACCTTTAGTTTGGATTTTAATTGGAAACGGTCCTGGATATATAACTGATGCAGTTACGATATGAGCAGAGGAGCTTCCGAATTTGACGGGCCCGAGCCCGGAGTAAAGAGAGTAATGAAGATTTTTGAATCTTATATACTCTTTCTAATTTTTAATTCTTATCGTTATGACCACAAGTTGCATGGTCTCAACCTAACACCACGTACAACAACAACAACATATCTCAGGAGCCCACCCACTGGATATGCCGGGTGGGCCACGGGATACCCTGGGTCCCAATCACCAGAGAGTAGCTAGTGTGAAAACATGCTGGAGAGATAAGCGGAATCGGGAACTGGCCAATGAAGATGGATGTCAGCAGTGTCACGGTTCATGTATCGAAACGCGCACCATCCTTTTTCTTCTTCTCGTTTTTCTTATAAGTTCGTATTATGTTCCATCAATCTTCTAAGAGCATCTCCAACCCGTTTTCTTTTTTTTTTCTTGCTATTCTTTCAAGTAGCAAATATGCTATCCACATTTAGCATCTCATTCTATGAACATCTCCAACCCGTTTGCTATATGATGTGCTATATTAAGAAAATTCATATTTTATTAATATGTAATAATTATTTTAAAATTCAAATAACATTGTTGCAACGGCTATATTGTGACATTTGTATTTCTAACGGCTATTTTTCAATTGTTATATTTCTAACGACTATTTTTCAACGGTTCTATTTCCAACGGTTAATTTTAAACAACTATTTTGCAACAGAAATGACAATAATGTAGCAAAAATTGGGGATAGCAAACCGGATAGCATTTGCTACTAGTAGCACACCGAGAGCTCCATATAGCAAATGGCTAAAAGTAGCAATCCTAATAGCAAACAGGTTGGAGATGATTTTTGCTCTAAATTTGCTAAATAATAGGATATCACATCATATAGGTAATGGCTAAAAGATCATCTCCAACCCATTAGCTATATGATGTGCTATCCTATTATTTAGCAAATCTAGAGCAAAAATCGTCTCCAACCGGTTTGCTATTAGGATTGCTACTTTTAGCCATTTGCTATATATGGAGCTCTCGGTGTGCTACTAGTAGCAAATGCTATGCGGTTTGCTATCCCCGATTTCCGGTACATTATCGTTGTTCCGTTGCAAAATAGTCGTTGAAAATTAGTCATTGGAAATACATCCATTGAAAAATAGTCGTTAGAAATATACCATCGAAAAATAGTCGTTATAAATACAACCGTTACAATATAGCCATTGCAACAATGTTATTTGAATTTTAAAATAATTATTATATACTAATAAAATATGGAAAAAAATTAATATATCACATCATATAGCAAACGGGTTGGAAATGCTCATGGAATGAGATGCTAAGGCTATGTTTTGAACACGGTATTTTTAGAGTTTTAGAGCAATACCGTGGTATTTGATATTACTATGGTATTTTTTACAGAATGGTGTTTGGCAACCAACTCAAAAACTATGTATTGAAAACCACGGTTTTGTCTATACTACGGTATTTTTGGGGTATAAAAAACTTTGGTCTGAACAGAAGTTTTTCTCATTTTGCATGCTCTTGATGCTTGCTACTTTGCTCCCAAACAGTTCTATGTATTGCAAAACCGTGGTATTACAAAACCGTGGTATTAAAATACTCTGGTATTGCTATGTCATTATAAAAACTGTTGTTTCTAAAACTTTAGTATTTAAATACTATGCTCCCAAACACAACCTAAATGTGGATAGCATATTTGTCATTTGAAAGAATAGCAAACCAAAAGTAACAAAGGGGTTGGAGATGCTCTAACCCTCCTTTATTTGAAGTAGTACGGTTGGATCAGGATACGTGGCTGGCGTACACTTTGTGACACACTAGTGAAAGTAAAACACCCGATACATTTTATGACACAATTGTGAAAGTTAAAATACCCGACACATTTTATTATTATGGAAGTCTATAACCAAGACTCAATCCAAATCGGGCAAAATTTTTGATGACCCCGACTTCTAGTTTGTTTTTGCAAGCCATCTGAAATCAAGTCTTTTTTGTCCTCACCCTTCTGCAATGACGACCACGAGCATCTAATCTGGGCTAAAGTTGAGACGTACGTACTCCAGAAACTGTTGTTGCATTTTTTGTGATTTACTATGTGCTTTGCTATTTGATTGCTCATTATGTTGGATACGTGTTGGGTTTGAACAGAGAGTGGGCTTCTCCCTGCTGGTCCTGTCAGATAAACTAGTATAGGTGATAGTCACTTTCTGGATCTCCAGCTCAGTAGAGTTGGAAGTGGAAATATATTCCATTCTAAAAGATAAAAGAGATAAATAGTCCACGAGTTTATCATTAGAACAACAACATTAGAACTATTTTTGCGCACTAATGAATAGAAATATAAAGTTCATTACCTTAAGACGATACATTACAAACAGGAAAATAGAAAAACACAAACTACAAACAAGAAAAGATAAACAACACAACTAAGAACAAGAAAAGAACTACTTCTCCACCTCGCTCCACCTACTTCTCCTTCTCCTCCTCCTCCTCCTTGGGCTATTGGCTGGGCGGGGGTGCCTCCTGCGGCAGAGACAGGAAGCCCAGTTTCCTGGACGTCGCCGCCACCAGGTTGTCGCGGCCGGCGACGTCGAGCTCGTCCGCCAGCGTCTCCTAGAGGACGTCGAGACGACCGGCCAAATGCGTCATGCCAAAGACATAGTGGCTCGTGGTCCCCATGGCACCATACTCTGGAAGGGGACCAAGCCCAAGGCGACGCATGGAGCACGATGTATTGTCAAATACATCACGCGCCATCTTCCGGAGAGCCCACTCCATGTCCGGGGGGGGGGGGGTCTGATCGGGGACGCTTCCCCTTGGCATCCTTCTGCGGGCTTCACGGTGGCGTTGTCTTGTCAGCCATGGTGTTCTTGGCGCGGTTCTGGGAAGAGAGGAAGAATGGATGTGCGGAGAAGACGATTGTGTGCCCGGTGATCTTATAGCGTAGATGAAATCCCCTACAGTAATTGCACTACGGTTACTGCAACTGAGTGGTGGGACCTCTGCAGTACTGCAGGTGCAGTAGAGGTGGCTGACATGTGGGTCCCACACCATGTGGGGCCCTCATGTCAGCCATGTCTACTGCACCTGCAGTACCGCAGGGGATTTGAACCCGCTTGAATGTTCATCTCTCAACACGCGCAGTAGTGGTGATGGGACGCAGAGCGGTTCCAATTGAATTCTAAGATGCGCATGCGCTGCGCGCGTTTAAGGCGCCTCGGTGACTGGCGCGCACGTAAGCTCGGTGCGCCCGGTCGCATCAGCCGCCTGTACAAATGGCTACGGCTTGAACGATGGACAAAACCTTATGCGGCAAACTGCAACGTATAATACTTCCTCCGCCCCAACTCAAATCTATTTCTGTTTTGGTCGAACTAATTACCTTTGACAAATGATTTATATGGAATTTATTAACTTCAATAACATGTAGTACTAGATTGTATATTATGGAAATATTTTCACGGTGAATCTAGAAGTACAATTCTCGTATTGTTAAAACATATCAAAATTGCAAAAATCTCAAAGATAGATTTGACGAAACCTATGACTTCCCTTTGAAAAAGTTTTATACATTATATTAGTTTTACATATGTAATATGCACATAGGATATATCACTAAATAGTTTTGCAAAAAAAAATATGCAAGAAAAATATGTATATCCCATATATATGCTACTACTACGTAAATGAGGGGTGGGCAAATGAACCGAGATCGAAAAACTGAAACCGATAAAAGCGAGACCAGAACTGAAAAGACCGAAATATCGGGTATCAGGTACTTTTCGG
This sequence comes from Tuctoria greenei, assembly GCA_036927565.1. Classification (NCBI taxonomy): domain Eukaryota; kingdom Viridiplantae; phylum Streptophyta; class Magnoliopsida; order Poales; family Poaceae; genus Tuctoria; species Tuctoria greenei. Next base: position 54,382,546 of record JAYESD010000001.1, read on the forward strand.
GTAGCAAATATAAATAACTAATAAATAAATGTCAGGTTTGGACGGATGAAGCAGTTCCACATTTGTGACATGTGTCTACATGAACGGACTGATGAAGCAGTTGCATGACTGTGACATGTGTCCACATAAACGAACGAGGTCGTATGATGACCAGACATGACAGGGATAATGCCAAGCAATCGTATCCTTCTAAAGCATAATTTTTCTCCGCATACGTTGGGCCCTTCGGATGCAACTTCGGTGCTCCCGTTTGTGCTTTCATGCGTACTCCCGCTTATGTGTCATCATCTAATTGGTTGAAGTTAAATCAGGCATTATGTTAGGTAAATGAAAGGGCCAATAAAATCATGACACTTAAGTAGGAGCAAGCATGGATGCACTAAATGGGAGTATACAAGTTGTGTCCTCCCGTTCGCAGATGCGACTTCGGTGCTCCCGTTTGTGCTTCCATGCGTACTCCGTGCTTATGTGTCATCATCAAATTGGTTGAAGTTAAATCAGGCATTATGTTAGGTAAATGAAAGGGCCAATAAAATCATGACACTTATGTAGGAGCACGCATGGAAGCACTGAATGGGAGTATACAAGTTGTGTCCCCCCCATTCCATCCTCCCATGCATCATCCCATTGATGTGTCAAAATGATATTGGTCCCTTTATTAATGCTTATTTTAACTACCATACCTTCACGACAAATAATGTTGGCGTAGTCGACCTTGCACATCTTCCGCGAGTCGGTCGCCTTCCAACGGAAGCCATGCAGGTGCTTCCACAGCCGTAATGCCGTTCATCTTCACCGGCACATTATGTACGGTCCGGGTGTGCTGGTGTGTACCTTAACCCCCGTCGTGCGTCCCCGGTGGTGGTTGGAAGACCTCTGCAGGTATGTTCTAATTCCTGTCCTCTAACTACATCTAGGTTTCTGATGACACATGCGGTTCACCACCAGACAAATCAGAAAAGCCTCGGTGATGAGAGCGGCATGCAAATTTCTTGATGACAAACTGGCTACAAGCCCTGTCCCTCCCATTCTGTCCTCCCATGCATCATCCCGCTGATGTGTCCAAATGTTATTGGTCCCTTTAATAATGCTTAGTTTAACTACCATACCTTCACAACAAATTATATGATGACTCGTCATCGAGAGTGTCAGTAAAATACTAGAGATGGATGCGACAGCAGGCCGCAGTCAGTTTTTCATCAAAAAACTTGCATGTCGCTCAACCTTTTTTGGTTTGCCTGATGGTGAACCGCCTGCGTCATCAGAAACCTAGAGATAGAGTAAGAGGTTTGGAATCAGGGCATACCTGTAAGGCTCTTCCCAACAACCACCGGGGACGGACGACATACGGGGGGGGGGGGGGTTAATGTACACCAGCACACCCGTACAGTACATGAACCCGGCCAGCCGTGTACTAGTGGTTTCCTTCAAACCTCCAGCAGAAGAAAGCGGCATGCAAGTTTCATTTAGTATGGAGAATGTTTGTCGTGTATTCATCAGGGAACACCATATACACTTTATATAGTTTATATAGGCTAGCTAGTGTAGTGTGAAACCAAAACAAAACCCTTTCGCACTACACAGACTCAAAAGCTAGCGTTAATGACTAAACGTAGGCCAACGCAGTCAAACAATGACGTTAGACGAACTCAGTCAACAATAATTGTTACATGTGTGCGTGCTTATCCTTTCTACGCTCTGGTGGTGAACCGCCTGCATCATCGGAAGCCTAGATGGAGTTAGAGGACAGGAATTGGAGCATACCTGGCTAGACCAGGATCACCTGACATCAGGGGCAGACCTACAGCGTATGCCGGGTGGGCCTCAGCATACCCTGGGCCAGCCAAGTAAGAAAAATAATGGATGGATCAATAATCAATTGATTCTGCTGTAGGCATTGAGGCGGTGTATGCAGGCACTATGCAGGCTGATGGGAACAAACACGGCTTGTATACTCCCATTCAGTGCTTCCATGCGTGCTCCTACTTAAGTGTCATGATTTTATTGGCCCTTTCATTTACCTAACATAATGTCTGATTTAACTTCAACCAATTAGATGATGACACATAAGCGCGGAGTACGCATGGAAGCACAAACGGGAGCATGCGCCATCGGAAACCTATATGTAGTCATCAAGAAATTTGCATGTCGCTCATCACCGAGGCTTTGCTGGTTTGTATGGTGGTGAACCGCATGCGTCATCGAAAACCTAGATGTAGTTTAGAGGACAGGAATCAGAACATACCTGCAGGGGTCTTCCAACCAGGTCGTATTATGGCCAGACACTCTCCAATCCACTTAGATTGAAGTGGAACCACTCCTACCCAAACAAGGAAAAAAATTTATCAATACGGTATGCATATCCAAGGCTGTCCATACCATTCCACATTTGTGACATGTGTCCACATGAACAGACGCGCGCAGTAGTGGTGATGGGACGCGGAGCGGTTCCAATTGAATTCAAAGATGCGCATGCGCTGCGCGCGTTTAAGGCGCCTCGGTGACTGGCGCGCACGTAAAAGCTTGATGCACCCAGTCGCATCAGCCACCTGTACAAATGGCTACGGCTTGAACAAAGGACCAAACCTTTTGCGGCAAACAGCAACATATAATATTTCCTCCGCACCAACTCAACTCTATTTCTGTTTTGGTCGAACTAATTACCTTTGACCAATGATTTATATGGAATTTATTAACTTCAATAACATGTAGTACTAGATTGTATATTATGGAAATATTTTCATGGTGAATCTAAAAGTACAATTCTTGTATTGTTAAAACATATCAAAATTGCGTAATTTTTCCCCGCATACGATGGGCCCTTCGTGTGTCAAATTAAAAATTTATCCTTTTATCGAAAAACAGCTCCTTTAACAATGCCAAAGTTCGGTACATGGGCTCACGCGTACATGGGGACGAACACCAAGCGTTCCAGCGCAGTTTCGGCCCAGGAATACAAAGTGACTCAGTGCAGTTTCAGCCCACGAATGACAAGTGGCCCAGCGTAGTGTTGGGCCTACTCTGATAGCTTCACGTACGCTTTGTCCTGGCTGCCTCCCCGCTGGACCCTTCGATCCACAATGGCCCCCTCTCCCGATTGCACGAAATGCGCCTAGAGGAGCATCCACGGGCCGCCTCGCTCTTTGAGAAGCATCCGCCGGCCGCCACGCTCTTGGAGGAGCATCCGCTTGCTGCCACGCTCTTGGAAGAGCATCCGCCGTCCACCGGGGTGGAGGAGCATCCACCGGCCGCCGCACATGGAAGAGCAACAACGCTAGGTACAATTGCTCACATAATGTTATTGTAGTTCAATCCTCTTACGGATACGTTGATTGAATTGTAGGAAGCGATGTCAGAAGATAAGACATGGATGGGAAAAGACATGCGTACGAAGGAGTGGCAAGATGGAATGAAGTCATTTTTAGATTTAGCATTCCAGGGCACTCGTGATAAAGAAACTAAGCCTTGTCTTTGCATGAAATGTCATAATATTTGCCACAGGAGACGCAAGGAAGTTCATCTAAACTTGCTTCCTTACGGGATGTTATTTGATTATACTTGTTGGGTACACCATGGTGAAAAACGAGTTGTGAAAAAAATTGCTGAGCAATCAGCAAATAATGAGGAGATAATTTCTAATGATGCTGCTATGGAAAATATGCTGTCCAGCCTTCTTAGAGGCACTGGTGATCGTGGTGGTACTTCAGCAGGTGTCGATGATCCAAAAAATGCTATAAACCAGCAGGAGCCAACTGGTTGTGCAAAGGCATTCTATGACTTATTAAATGATCCCAAAAAGGAGTTGTATCCAGGTTGTGAGAAGGTGACCCAATTATCCTTCATTGTCAGGTTGTACCAGATAAAGTGTTTAACTGGTTTGAGCAAAAAAGCGTGTGAGTTCATCCTTGAACTATTCTCATATGTGCTTCCAGAGGGCCATTGCATTCCTAATACACTTGATGAAGTTCAAAAGGTTGTTCGTGACCTCGGGCTGAGCTACGAAAAGATCGATGCATGTGTCAATGACTGTGTGTTATTCCAGAAGGACTATTCTCTTCTGGATCGATGCCCAAAATGTGGTGAATTAAGATGGAAAAATAGTACCTGTGGGGATGCAAGGGAGGCTTTACCTTGTGAAAAAGCCAGGAAGCTTGTAGCACGCAAGATTCTATGATACTTCCCTTTATTCCCCGTCTTCAAAGGTTTTATATGGCAGAATCAATAGCATCAAACATGCGCTGGCACAAAGAAGAATGTATTGATGATGGAATATTATGCCATACTGCAGATTCGAAAGCATGGAAGCATTTTGATAGCATTCACCCAAATTTCTCATCTGATCGTCGCAACATAAGACTTGGGCTAGCATCTGATAGTTTCAATCCTTTTGGAGTAATCAATGTTTCTTACAGTACATGGCCCGTGATTCTAATCCCTTATAATCTACCACCTTGGTTGTGTATGAAGCAACCTTATTGGTTGATGTCAATGATAATTCCTGGGCCAAAGTCACCTAGAAACAACATTGATGTGTATCTGCAGCCTTTGATAGATGAGCTACTGAAATTATGGTTTGATGGTGTTGAAACATACGACAGTTCAAAGAAAGAGACATTTCTCATGCGAGCTTCTATATTGTGGACAATAAATGATTTTCCAGCATATGTAATGCTATGTGGATGGAGCACAAAAGGTAGGCTAGCATGTCCATACTGTCATGTAAACACTGACGCCTTGTGGTTGAAACATGAATGAAAGTATTGCTACATGGGTCCTTGTTGTTTCCTACCTCAGGATCACCAGTGGCGTTGGGACAAAGCTTCTTTCAACAACAGGATAGAGAATAGAGAGGCTCCAACATCACTCCCTGGTCACAAAGTACTCCAACAATACGAGACTTTTGATCAGGTGAGTTTTGGACAGATGAATAATATGATAAAGCGCACTGAGGAAGATAGGTGGAATAGTTGGAAGAAGAAAAGTATATTTTTTCAGCTCGCGTATTGGAAGACATTGCTAATAAGGCATAACTTGGATGTCATGCACATTGAGAAAAACATTTGTGATAGCATATTGGGTACATTGCTTAATATGGATGGTAAACAAAGATAGTCTAGAAGCTCATTTTGATATGCAGGAAATGGGTATACGGCCAAAGCAACATCCGGTGGGTATAAAAGGGAAGTATGATTGTCCATCAGCATCATATACTTCGGAAAAAGATCATAAGACCACCTTGTGCAAGTTTTTGGTGGATGTGAAGATGCCCGATGGTTATGCCTCAAACATCAAGAGAAGTGTGGACATAACAGCACGTAAGGTATTAGGTCTATAAACTCATGACTGCCATATTATATTTTAGAAGCTCCTTCCTATTGCAATACGTGACATATTGCCAAAAAAGGTTTTTGAACCTTTAATTGAGTTTAGCAGATTCTTTTCTGGAATTTGTTCTAAAGAATTGGCGGAACCAAATTTGGATAAGATTATTTAACAATTTCTTGAAACAATTTGTAAGCTTGAGATGTTGCTTCCTCCCGCTTTCTTTGATATCATGGTACATCTTCCAATCCCTCTTGGCGAAGAAGCTCGCTTGGGTGGACCTGTTTCTTACAGATGGATGTATCCAATTGAGTGGTACCTTGGTACATTGAAGAGGTATGTACGTAACAGAGCTCAACGGGAGGGTTCTATAGCCGAGGGATATATTATGGAAGAGTGTATGACTTTTTGTAGCCAGTTTTTGGATAACATCAGCACCAAGCTTAATAGGCCAGAACGTCATGAAGCTGCAGCTAGGAATGAACCTTCTCTCGAGTCTAATATATTTACAGAAGTTGATAATTCTAAAAAAGGGTTTAAATGAGGCAAACTTACTATGGTGGAACTACATAACATCAGGCATTATATTATTTCTAATGTTGAAGAGTCCGCTCCATGGATCAAGTACGTATCACACTCAGAGATGTTATATACTATATTAATGGATCATGCTTATTGTAGATGGCTAATTTAATTTTGTAACCTTTTCAGTGAGCATTTTGAAGAGCTGAAAAAGATTCATTCTCGTGATGTTGAAAGATGCCATAGAGATGAGTTTGTTTATTAGTTTCAGGAACGAGTAAGCACATGCAAGTTTTTACTTTGATGAAATATTGAAGAAATATTTGTTCTGATGTTGGTTTATTGATGATCCCTTTTATACTAATTACTGTGTACGGATTACGACATTACACAAGGAAGGCAAAGTAACTGATTATTTGTATGCACTATCTAGAGGACCTAATCGTCGGACACGTTTCTTTAGTCGATCATTCATAAATGGCTTCTTCTATCGAACAGCAGAGGTGGAAAAAGATTTACAGACGCAAAACAGTGGTGTTGTTGTTCGGGATGGTGATCATGAGTGGTATGGAGTAATCAAGAAAATGATTTATGTTGATTTCGAAAAAAAATCAAGAGGTTATGTTATTTGAATGTGAATGGTTTGATCGGCCTCGTTCTGGTCAGAGCCAAAGCAGAGGCTAAAAAATGGATTGATACAGAATGATAGATGTGGACACTACTATTTCTCAATTTAAGTATGAGCCTTACATTCTAGCCACCCAAGCAGAACAAGTTTTTTACGTTAGAAGTGTCAAGCAACCTAAATGGGCTACAGTAGTTAAAAAGATGCCAAGAAACCTTTTTTGCCATGCCCCCTGGAGATAGTGAAAATAATGTCAGTGAGATGATGGAGGCTGAGACATTATTTGATGATCGATGACTTACTGATATAAATGAGGATATGACCACACGGGATAGGAGTGACATTGACGGAGCAACCGGTGATGCTTCCGCTCTTTCAAATGAAGATGACGACGACGATGATGATACATATATGAATGATGGTATTGTACCTCCAATATTGAGGGAGGACAGCGAAGATGATGATTTTTTCATATAGGTACTGTGTGAGCTAGTTGTACGTGAACTATGTAATGCAGTTTGTGTTACGTGGCGATAGATCTTAATGCCACCAACCTGTATTTCATGGCAACGGATCCTAATACAACGATTGTGTTTCGTGGCGGTAGATCCTATCACCACGAACTTCTGAATCGTGGCATAAGTTCCTAATGCAATGTTTGTGTTTCATGGCAATAGATGCTAATGCCACGAACTATTGAATCGTGGCAACAGATCCTATTGCAGCGATCGGGTTCTGTGGCGATAGATGCTAATGCCACTAACTAGTGAATCGTGGCAACAGATTCTAATGCAATGATCGCGTTCCGTGTTGATAGATGCTAATGCCACGAACTAGAAATCGTGGCAACAGATTCTAATGCAACGATCGGGTTCCATGGTGATAGATGCTAATGCCACAAACTATTGAATCGTAGCAACAGATCCTAATGCAATGATCGGGTTCCGTGGTGTTAGATGCTAATGCCATGAACTATTGAATTGTAGCAATAGATCCTAATGCAAAGATCGAGTTTCGTGGTGATAGATGCTAACACCACAACCTATTGAATCGTAGCAACAAATCCTAATGCAACATTCGGGTTCAGTGGCGATAGATGCTAATGCCACGAACTAGTGAATCGTGGCAATAGATTCGTGGCGATAGATCCTAATGCCACGAACTAGTGAATCGTGGAATCAGATCCTAATGCAACGATCGTGTTCCATGGCGATAGATGCTAATGCCACGAACTCATGAATCGTGGCAACCGATTCATGGTGATAGATCCTAATGCCACGAACTAGTGAATCGTGGCAACATATTCTAGTGCAACAATCGTGTTCCGTGGAAATAGATGCTAATGCCATGAACTAGTGAATCGTGGCAACAGATTCTTTGCGATAGATCCTAATGCCACGAACTAGTGAATCGTGGCAATAGATCCTAATGCAACGATCATGTTCCGTGGCGATAGATGCTAATGCCACGAACTCTTGAATCATGGCAACAGATTCGTGGCAATAGATTCTAATGCCACGAACTAGTGAATCATGGCAACAGATCCTAATGCAACGATCGTGTGCCGTGGCGATAGATGCTAGTGCCATGAACTCGTGAATCGTGGCAACAGATTCGTGGCGATAGATTCTAATGCCACGAACTAGTGAATCGTGGCAACAAATCCTAATGCAACGATCGTGTTCCATTGCGATAGATGCTAATGCCACGAACTAGTGGATCGTGGCAACAAACCAAGCTTACTACAATGATTTAGTGTTCGTTGCAGTACAATCGTTGCAGCAGGATGGAATCCTTGTAGTGTAAGTTTGAGCAAGATTGACTAGTTTTGTTTATGTTTGAGCAAGTTCAACTAGTTTTGAGTAAGTTTCATCATATTTTACTAAGTTTGAGCATGTTTAACTAGTTTTGTCTATGTTTGAGTAAGTTTGATCAAATTTTACTAAATTTGATAAAGTTAACTAGTTTTGGCTATTTTGAGTAATATCATACGTGTGTTCCTGTCGTCGATACCTATGGCAGCTCCATCGGTAGCGACACCCACTACGGAAAGATCGCCTTCTGTCCTGCAGTCATATCCTGCAAATACAAAGCAAAGCATTATCATATACTTGTCATTTATATGTTAGAAATATTACGTACAACTGTTAGAACTTACCTGCATGGCAGCTTGCCATTGTAGCATGTACGAGTTTTGATACTCGTCCATAGCTCTGAGGCTGCTTCTTGCCTATCGTTCATCCATTGCAGCTTCGTGCATCCTATGGAGCTCTTTCTGGACACTCTGGAGCTTCAGATCTCAGCTGGTACGGCTGCTGGACCCATCCTACTGTGATGAATAGGCTCTTGATAAATTTCGTGTCTCCCTCGAGTCGACCACTCCAGTAAAGATGGCTAACCTACACAAAGAAGTAAGATTATTAAATTTTTGTTTCTCAAAGTTCATGACAGTAAATTAAAAATAACAAACTCACCGTCCGTGATGTTTTCCACCACCGCCTACATATGCGTCTTGGGAGATGATTGGCGCGCTCCGCCAATCGTACTCTTCGCCTTGAAGCCTCCGCGCTTCCTGCCTGTACCTTGCCTGGAAATGCAGAAAAATAACATCATCAAAACTATTAAAGAGAATTTAATTAAGTTAACAAAATAACTCACCAACGCCTCCGACGCCGCTTGAGAACTCAGCTGGTAAGGCTGCAACGATTCACTTGCCATGTGACCCCTCTTCCACACCTGGATAGTTGTCAGCTCCTAGTTACTCTCACGCTCCTATGGATATGTGTTAGCACAACGAAGATTAAAAATTACTTAAATAGAATTCAATTCACACTTAGCATCCGTTTAGAAAGACGTAAGTAGCCATCCGCACCAAACAGGTATTTCCCTTCTGTCCCTCTACTCTCTCGACAAGTGATAGACACACTTTGAAAGCGCTCGCTCGCCCAAAGGGCCAACAAGGCTTGTTACACGCCCAGACGTCTGTCAAGCCATGCTACGTCGACTTATAGACATTAATTATTGGATGAAAACATTGTTAACAAAATTGGATAATTAAGGAAAGTAAAATAAACGCTTTACCTCTATGCATTGTGCCTCCGTCGAGTACTTGTCGGCCAAATCCCTGTACTGCCCCAGCTCACCCTCGTCTGGATGCATCTTGAAGTACGCCTTCATAGCTAGAATACAGACGTACGATATTGACTGCATCACGAGCTTCCTGTTGTTCTTATAGAAAACGGAACACGCGTGGTGCAACTGTTGGGCCTTGTCCTCCAAACGGCATCGTGCCTTGAAGAAAAATATACAAGTAAATGTATTTAATATATAATAAATTTGTATTACTGTTGGCATTTCTCAACGTCTACAGGTCATCCTAGCAGCAAGGCTAGTTCAGCTAAGGCACTAGGCTAACCTAAGCCAAAGCAAGATGGATTCCTCGAGTGCACGGAAAGTACTTGTTGACATTTCATACATGAGAGATAAAAATCTGCAAGCGTATGCAAACTATCATGTAAAATTTCACCCAAGAGTATTCTATGGATATCATATTTATCCTAAAGGAAGGCAATGCAGTAATGTAGACACTACTCTTATAAACAAGCTATGGGAGACTAATCAATTGTCAAGGCAGAGGTAAGAAATATTCATTCCTTCAAATAATTGAGTTATATTGATGGTTGGAATTGGTATATAATGACCCGTCAACAAACTCCCCCAAGCTTATGTTTTGCTCGTCCCGAAGCAAAGATGACGACATAGGTTGTTGATCAGGAGGTTCTATAATGTTCTATTTTGCATGAGTACCATGTGCACAACAAAGTATTCTACCTTGCATTGAATAAATTGGCTATGGTACCTCACACTTTTTCTTAGTCATTATGGGGCTTATGCCTCATCCTTTTCTTGGGTGGTTGAAGGACAAAACAACAGAATGAGCATACATCACCTAATGTATGAGTTCCACTCAAATTTCCGAAGAATTTCAAATGGAGTTTGGATTTAAGTTCCTCAAATGATGCACTCAATAACTCCTATGTGGGAATTGGTATTTGTATTCCTCACAAAGGCAATGCATTTCTTGTCCTACATCTAAATAAGGCTTGTATGTGGAGCTTGGTAGGGATCAAGAATAGGCATATTTGCAACACATATATTGCTAAGTCAAAAGAGTATGCCTTAGGAGGAAACAAATCATACTTTTTATAAAGATTTGTGCAAGTGTGATGGAATATTTGTGTAGTGGAAATAGGAAGATGACTCCTTTGTATGCACTCGCTTTTTGTGAGAATGAAACATGGCTACTTATTCTCTCTTTTTTTTTCTCTCACGCTCTTGTACATGAGCATGCATTTTCTTTTTATTGTAGCCATGTCTTCTACTCCTCTTTTCAAATAATTTTGAAGGAGTATTGTACATGAAAACCTTGGAGTATCTTTTTGGTGGTGGAATGGTATGATAGAATTTTGCTAACTTTAATGTAGAGGTTTAGCATGTGCTCGTGTAATCTTGATCTTAAAAGCATGAAAAGATTCTCACATAGGTCTATACTAGTTTGACGAAGCTCAATTTGAAGGAAAATAGCATATGCATAAGATTTATCTAATTCAAATCTTCATATGGCTTTGGTAAGAATTTCTATCAAATGAGGAACTCCAATTTTATATTTTCTTCGTGAAACCAAGTTTCACTTTCAACTAGGATATTAGCAGCTCTTATCACTATATCATATCCCACAACAACCTAGAATTGGACATAGCTTTTGCTACCCACAATTTACAAGTTTCAGGCAAGAATATTCTTGGCCAATAAACCCAATACTTGGAGAATACTAAGTTGTATGCAACGGACTAGAGAAAATAAAGCAAAGCAACTATTCATCATTTCAACTTATGGAAGTAAAAATAATATTCTTACCGCACATCCTTTATTTTATTAACCTGACCTATACTACGTTATTTTTTAAGATGCAAATATTGTGGAAAGAAAGAAATAAAATAAAGGAATGCAAATGGGGTGTGATACAAGTTACCTCAAGTTGGGGTCCTCCCCCAAGTTTGTTCTTGGTCAAGGTCCGTGATAGAGGTTGTAACCCTAGCGACAGATGTAGGCCATGAGGTTGGCATAACCTTGTTGCAGCATGGCTTTGGCATTGGAGGGTTGAGTGTCGATAATGGGTTCCCTTCCATGGGTTCCATGAGTGTGGTCGAGGAGAGTGTTGTTGATGTCACTCATACACACCTCAAGGTTTCCATAGGTTGGATGTTCCTTGTTATTTCTTGGCGAAGGTAAGGATATACTTTAGCTACAACCGAATGACATGCACTCAACATGCATTGAGTGTGTTCCGTCATTATTTTGGCTTAAGGTGTATCATATATTCTTGCCATAAAGAAATAACTTGTAACTTTAATGCATTGGGTGTGATCCGTCATTCCTTAGCTAAGGTAATGATAACCTTTAGCCACAAAGGAGTGACATGTACCCAACATGAGTTGGGTAGGATCTATTGTTCCTTGGCTACGCAACAACATACATATAACCAAAGGGATGACGTGCACTCAACATGGGTTGAGTGTGATCCATTGTTCCTTGTCTAAGGTATAAAATACCTTCTGGCCGCATAGGAACAACTTGAGGGAGTGCTTAGAATAGTTGAGAGCATAATGCTCTCACATATTCGTAGCAGCCCATTCGTTACTCATGGAGGGTTACCATATCAAATATGTGGCCTCGTATAGTTATGGTTCACCTTCAGGCTTAATTTCCGATAGGTAGCAACCATCCTAATTTACTCCTTGGCCAAAAGATGTTGAAATGGACTCCTCTAGGGATTCCAACAATCGGATCTTTGAATGCCTGCATAGTTATTTTACTCCTGCAAACTTCCCTTATATTATAGAGAGGGATGGTTAGCTCCTGATACTGGTACAAAGAATTTTCGGGTTAGGTAACTGAATCATCATTTGTTTGTACGGGGAAGAACAAGACCAAAGATGCATTGGGTCCAATTTCAAGTTTATTCATGAACGTTGTCTTATTCACTGATAGGAGTGGGGCTTTATGGATAAATCCATTTGCACATTTTTGAAACCTCTTACTCATAGCAATGCAAGTGGTATAAATACACTATATGGCTCCCTTTATCTTGTAAAATGTCTAATCATCATAGCTTTTCACAAGAGCGGGTATTTATCATGTGGATGATGGCAAACAAGATTCTCAATTTTATCCTCTTGAACATTTTTTATTTCTTGCCTATGAATTTGAAATTTAGTGAGTCATGTAAGAATGAATTTCAAATCAAAATTATGGACACCACTATTCCTACATTGCTACATACCAATTCAACCATGAAGTCTTTCCATAAGCATTACCTAGACAGAAAATATCTAAGTCAATGTTAGCAATGCTTATGAAATTCTATATACTTGTTTAAATTTATTCCCAAATAAGGTGTCCTTCCTTTTCGATAAATCAAAAAGGGCAATACAAGCACTTACTCTCGTGAGAATGCATAAGAATTGAATGATGAGATGGTGTAAGACTTCCTCACCAATGTAAGAAAAAATCATTCAATCCAAATATAATTCAAATGATGGAAAATTTGAACTTGTACCTAAATTGATGAGCAGTCCTGGTGGAAGGTCGTTGTTTGAGACACTCACGATCATGGATTTTGGTGTAGCCTTCATGTTCAATGTCTCCTCCCATGTTGAGGTTGGAGTTGAATGAGCTTCATCTTGCTTCTCCATTGGTCCACCATTTTGAGCATTTCTCCAACATGAACTCAAAATGATATCGATGGAGGGATATGTGCTTGATGGGGCCTTCCAACCTCTTTACAAATTTTGTCTTGACTGCACTAAAATCAAGAACAAACAAAACAACTCGAAAACAGGTTACGTAAGCTAAAAAGCATGTTGCACCTTTTGACAAATTGTTTTGCCCAACTTGAAACAACTTGCAAATGCAATGAATATTTAAGGGAAATATTTTTTTTTGTTTGAATTAGGAAGATGATTTCAAGTGGTTACATCCAAAGTTCATATCCAATAAATTTATTTCCTAATTCAAAATTTTAGTTTTATGATGGTTGGAAATTTTACTCTCCAACATGCAAGTGTGAAAACATGCTAAATGCGAATGCAATGATTGATGGGAAATTGAAATATGCAATTGGGAAATTAAATATGAGATAACTACCAATTAACCTATTGGCAAGGACTTGCCAAATATTTGAAGTCCGGTGAGTGGGACTTACCTCCGTCCTGTTTAGTGAGATGATTTGTTGTCCAATCCCGGAGTTGAATATGTGGACAACTTCTCCTGCTTGACATGCCAAAGTTACTTTGGCTGTCATTAAGACATGTGCGCCACATGGTGGCCCTAGCCTCTCCGTCATATTTATGAAGACTTGTTGATGTAGTGACGGCTTTTCCCTATTGAAGTTATTCTTTCTTGAACATCGTGAGGCTTGTCCTTATTTAGTGGTGCCACTTCGACCTTCTTGATATTCCTTAAGGTCAACCCATACTTTGATCATGGATCAAAAGCTTCCTTGGGCATGATTACATGTGGACTCCACAATCAAACAAGAAACACTTCATCCACAATGTCACTTGCCCTAGGTTGCATGAGCTTGGTCGAAGGGTAGGGATCCCAACAAGTGATTGTGGCTTATCATGGATCTTGAATGCTCTTTAAGTTTCTTGTCCTTGGCCAAGAGCTTCATGTAAATGTGGTCTTGATTTCTTGCTTGGCCATGGACAAGATACTTCAAGGTAGGCTAGTTGAACTTAAATCTCTTGAAATCCCCATAGCATCCTTTATTACAAAGGTGATGTTGATTTACCCTTGACCTACTTGTAGGTGATAGCCATTGGAGTTGTGTTTGAAAGGAATAATCCTCATGGGTCTTAGGGAAATGATTCCCCATGTGGCCCTGGTCGACATGGATTTTTACAAATCATGTAAATATCCATGGCTTGGATCTTCCAAACACTTCTCCATTGGCTTGATCTTCATGTTACTTCAATGGGAGGTGAAGTTCCATAACTAGCATGTCAACCTTGTTAAGTGGTGTGCATGCCAAGCAAAGGGAACTAGAGCATTCTTCAATCCACCCCTTGAGTGGAGACCATATTCTCATCCATGAGGAATGAGAATAGGACTCCTTTAGCTCCAACATAAATGTGGTCATGGATTGGTGGTGCCAACCAATGACATGAGTGTTGGATGAAGAGACAACTATCCACTCCATGATGGAGGCAAACCAAGAAGAACTCTTGGAGCCTCCCCAAGCTTGGGGATGGATGACTTTTGCTCCTACTGGAAGCTAAAATTCTTTCGTGAAAGGCAATGGTGTTGCCTAGCGACCATTTGTTGGGGTACACCTTGAATTATCTTGTAGTGGAGCACTTGCGTCCTCGTTGGCCATCCCATAAAATGGGTTAGCCAACACTACCCTCTTTTCACACAAACGGAGAAAACAAACAAGGGTAATCCTGTCTAATAGCTATTAGTACCTATAGCATAATCACAAGTGATAGCAATCCTTCACTTCCTTTGTCTTCCTCGGCAACGGTGCTAGAAACGCTTGTTGACTTTTCTTACGTCACTGATAAAAATCCGCAAGCACATGAAAACTATCGTGTAGCATTTCGCCCAAGAGTATTCCAAGGGTGTCGTATTTATCCCAAAGGAAGCCAATGGAGTAAAGTAGACACTACCCTTATAATCAAACTATGGGATACTAATGAATTATCAAAATAGGGGTAAGTTGATAATATGGGTAGCGTGACACACACCTAAGCAATCTATTCTAAAGGGTAAATGGGTCCTATGGAGATTAGACTAAGAGTTGGGGAGTTGTTCCTACAATGCCTATAATATACATATACATAGCCTAGGTTAGGTACTAATGAGCATGTCAATGGTGAATCCTTATGCTAAGTTGTTCAACATATCTGGCACGGGTTTACCTCTAGCAATATTAGGACGACTCTTGCAAAGAGCATGTGGCATAGCTGAACGTGGAGGATTACAAAGGACAGATAGGGCCGTCACCACCTTTTGCATACCTCTTCAATTGGTGGGTCTACGAGACATCCAATGTTACATAACTATTCTAGCACCATGCTTTCATATTAAGTAAATACCTTAGGAGCCGCGGCATTAGCCATCCTAAGGAAATGACTGATCTAAACATCGTTGAACCGATGTTGAAACATAGCATAAGTCATTCATATTAACATGATCATATCATAGCTAATTAGACTATAGTGGGTGTTTGTGGTGTTTATGATGATAGTATAATTACATTAGGACATGATCATAAATACTATACCTACCACATACATGGAATCCACAATCAAACAAGAAACACTTAATCCAAGTATATGAATAAAAGAAGACTAAAAATAATATCTTAATTATGCATAAAGTCACAAATATAAGAAAAGATACATGAGCCATACCTTTCCCAATTAGGACTTGAGACTAGAGGCACCTCTCTACAGCCTAACCTCCACTAAGGAACTAGGAGAACTAGTGTATACAATAGAATGATGCTCAAGTGGTGTGTATTGAAGTGAGGGGTTAAGGGTCCTACTTATAGATAGAGAAGGATTGGTTCCTGCCACCAAAAGCGCGTCAATCAGTCTTCATCATTATCAGGGCACCACCGGGAGTCGACAATTGGATGTTGACCGTGTTTGGCGCCAGGAAGAGGTCGATCGAACCCCCTGTTCGGCCGACCTGGTCTTGGCTCCGTTTGCGGTGTGCATCCTCCAGGTCACTTCCAGGTGGCTCCTATTGACTAATATGGGTGATACACCATTGGATGGCATTAGATACTTCTGTTTTGTGGGCCATTTGATCCATGTGATGCCATGTGTTGGTGCTTGATTGGCTGGGATGATAATTTATAGGATGCACCCCCTTGTTTCACCTCAATTCTGTATAAAATACCGACATGCACCAATTTCTCCAAGTACACGTGGAACTAAGTTATTTCTAACGATAATGCGTGTAAGAAATATTCATTCCTTCACATAATTGAATTATATTAATGGTCGGAATTAGTACATAATGACCGTCAATAGTACTGTTGTAGCATTTCACCCGAGAGTATTCCCTAGGGTATCTTATTTTATCTATCTCAAAGGAGGGCAAGGTAGAAGAGTGTCAAGGTCAAGGATAGAAAATGGGGTTCTTGTGAGAGATTTCATAGGATGGATAAATGAAGTGATGGGTAGTGTGACACACACCTAAGCAAACTACTCTAAGGGGTAAGATGTCCTAGTGGGGGATAAGTTAAGGAGAGAGAGAGAGGGAGAGAGAGAGAGAGAGAGCTACTCCTACTGTGTTTTAGGTATCCATATACATAGTCAACTAGTGTACATATGGAGATGCTAACAATGAGTACTAGGGCTTAGCGGTCCAAGATATCAGGCACGGGTTTGTCTTTGAGAATATCAGGATGATTCCCGCCACGAGCCTGCTGCGTAGCTGAACGTGGGGGATTACAAAGGACAGACAGGGCTGTCACCACCTACCGCCTACACCTACAAACCATGGGTCTACGAGAAATCCATTGCTACTTAATTATCTAAGCACCATGCTTACATAATAGGTAAATACCTTAAGAGTCTAGATACAAATGTCATCCTAAGGCAATGATTAACCTAAACATTGTTGAATCCAATGTTGGGACCGAGCACTACATTACCCATATTAACATATTCACAATAATACCTAATTAGACTATAGTGGAGGTACATGATGTTTATGATAGTATAATAAGAGCAATATAACTAGATCATAATGACATCTATACCTAACACGTGCATGGAATCCACAACCAAACAAGAAACGCTTCATCAAGTATATGAATAAATAAAGACTAATAATATCATAAAGCATAATGTCACAAATACGACAGAAGATACATGAACCGTATCTTTCTCAATTTGGACTTGGGACTAGAGACTCCTCTCGACAGCCTAACCTCCACTATATGGAACCAAGAGCACTAGTGTAATACAAGAGAGAATGTTTGAGTGGTGTGTGTGAGAAGTGAGTCACCCCCTATCTACACACAGAGTAGAGGCGGTTCCCACAACAATTAGGGCGTGAATCAGTCTTCACCGCTTTCAGAGAGCCATGAGGAGCCAACATGTGGAGGAAGACCAGGTTTGGCGCCAGGGCCAAGTCAGCCGTCTAGGGGGGTCAACCGACTTGGTCCTGGTTCCCCATCGGTTGTGCTTCCTCGGGGTGACTTCTAGGTGTGCCCTCATACACTTCCCAGATGATACACTGTTGGATCTCCTTGGATATGCTTGGGAATGAGTCATGGATCCATGTGGTGCCTCATGTTGTTGCGTGATTGGCTGGGTGGCACTTTTTTAGGATTGCTCCCCTCATTCTCCATGATTTCTGCATAAAAACTCCTACATGCACTGTTTCTCCAAGTACAAGTAGAATTATGTTAAATATAAGTATAATTTGTGTAACAAATATTTTATTCCTTCACATAATTGAATTATATTGACGGTCAAAATTGGTATATAAGGACTGTCAACAATTACACAAATATTCTTCATACTTACCATGAAGTTGTGCCATACAGCCTCCTAGTGGTTGGCATGAGCAAGCTCCTAAGTTTCAGCATAATCGTCCCAAGACGTAGAAGGAGTCCGTACACTAAACTGGGTTAGTGCAAACGGGTCGGATGGCCCAGGACACCGTTCATCTACTGGTGGTGTCCCTGACACGTGAACAAGGCATCGTACCAAGACCTGATAGTTGATTCTCAATTAGAACATATATATCTCTAAAAATATCTAAGTTGGATGGTTAGAGATTTACATACCTATCGCCAAACAAGTGAATAACAATCCGGTCGTCTAGGTTTGCAGGAGCCAGAGGAGGAGCACGTGGTGGCTCCTACTAGTCCACTTCGCTGCTTCGAAGGTGGCTCCACATCAGGTGACCCAGAAGAGAGGTCACCCGACTGCACTGGCTCGCTAGCTGGCTCCAAAGCAGGCTTCGATGCTTGGTCACCCTGTTGAAGATAACCCCTAGCCTCTTAGTACCCAGACGTAGAGTCATCCTGACAATTTTAAAGATAAATAATATAGATTAAAGAATTACTTATATAATTTATGTAATTAAATGTTATTTACCTGTCACAACTGCTGTACAGGTCTGCGTGATGACTCTAGTAGATGGCTCAACAATTAGGCCCATCTAATCCCACTAGACTGACTACCCTAGAAGGCAGAGTCTGTTCTCGTGGAAAGAAAGCCTCACACCCCCCGCCGTCTGCTGCTTGACGACATGCTGTTGAAAGGAAAATTTGCTAATGAATTTAAAAGGAAAGCATATAAGAGGAAAGAAGATATGAAGGAAATGTGTCTCGCTGCGAAAGGTCCACACCTCATAATGTTGCATAAAATTGTTTTGACACAAGTGGAAAGTCAACATCACATTGTCAAAACACTTCCATTCTGACATCTGCTACATGCGCACTACATCTTACTGTTGTTTAAAAACAAAAAAAATTCGTTGTATAAAAGCATCTGTCTTGCTGAACCACTCCATTGAGTTGCTCCCATCCTTTTTACAACCAGTATACATCCAAGTGCAGTCTTCAGCCATGTTTGAGGGTATACCTTCCAAGAAGACAGATCATTATTAGTTTTATTTTTATGTTATGTCACGATCCTACAACTAGGTAGATAGGTCTTAAACCCACCCAAGTGTGACCGAGGTAACATGCTTATGACGTGAGACAAGGTCCGAATTCAGACAAAATTTTGGCAGCATAACCCTGCTATTCTCCAACTACACGCCCAAAAGTGGTGCAGCGAAGAACATTAGGGTTATGCTGTCAAAATCATGTACGGATCCAGACCCCGTACCTAGCTCGTCATAAGCACGTCCTTATTCACTCCCCGGCTTTCCACAAAGATACAATTCCAAACCTATTGTATGTGAGGTGTGACAATACAAAATGGGTGACGCATTTCTATAGGTTACATTAGTCATTTTTTTTTCATTTTTATGTCATTTACGAGAGAGGAAAGAATGAGAGAGATAGAGAGGGGAAAGTTGGGCTTAGATGACACTTCCACGTTCGGATCCACAGTCCCCGTAGGCGCGGGTGATTGACGTCGTCCTCACCATCACCGTTCGGTTTTGTGTTATCTTGATGCATACGTTACAACTACAACCGTCTATACGACACGAACGCATTTAATGCGTGCCGTGTCGGGTCGAACCGGACCGGCCCGAAACTCATTTATTTACATATAGCAAGTAATCACTCAAAAGCATTTAATATCAATAAACAATAAATATTAATTAATGAACAATTAACCTAACTAAAGCGCACAATTATCTAATAAACAATTAACATGTAATCAACTAACTAATAAACAATTAACCTAACTAGATATCACACAACTAAAAATTAACTAATCATCAATTCCATCAACTAATCCAATAATTAATTTCATCAACTAATCCACTAATCAATTCAACTGACAAATCATCAATTTCATCAATAATCAACTAATCCATGGTGCGGGAGGGGCAATGGGGGCTAGAGGCCATACGGTGGGGCTAGTGGGGAGGGGACGCACAGTTGGGGAGGTGCGGTGGGGGGGGGGGGTGGCGCACTGTGGGGCCGGTGGAGGTCGGTGGGGAGTTGGCCGAATGGTCGGGGAGGGATGGTGGGGAGCAGTGGGGAGGCGGTGTGGCGGTGGGGAGGCGGCTGGTGGCAGTGGAGGGCAGTTGGGGGGCTAGGCCGTCGACCATGGAGTGAGGGGGATCGGTCATGGCGAACTCGGCCGACATCCATGGAGTGGGGAGGTGGCTTGGGTGAGAGAAATGGGGTGTGGGGGTTTGGCGGTCGCTGTGGAGGAGCCGTGGAGGGCGTTGGGGAGGGGCTAGCGCACGATGGAGGGCGGTGCTGTGTGGAGGCACACGTTGAGTGGCAGCGTACCTCGAAATGGTGGTGGTGCTGGCTATGACGCAGTCGACGGTGCGATGGGCATGACGGTGCAGCGCTGCGACGGGCACGACGGCAGGCGCGACGGCGAAAGGTGGACGTATGGTGACAAATAAAAGATGGAGAGATAGGCGCCGACACGAAATAAGGAGGAATACATGTTGGGCTGGGTAAAATACAATTATGAACGATTGTTTAGGTCTACCATCGCCAATTATGGGTAATATTGACGATGGTTTAGGTCAACCGCTGTCAATTATGGCTCGGGTGGGCCTGGTATTCGACCCATATTGAAACCGACCCGTATTGACGATAATCGACCTTCGCTCATAAAAGGTTGAGACCTAGTTTTTGATGGCCTTAGGGTTACCGTCACCAATTATGCACCTATTAACGACGACTGATTTGGTAGGTGAGACGCATGACGTTCGGATCTCAAGAAATTGAAGGACGCCAAATCCCAATACGATATCCGTATCGATTCCCAGTGTAATCTTTATAGCCCTATCAGGCTGCCACCTTCGGGCTTCCAACTTCCCATCATGAAAATTGTACGCCCAGTGAGATTTATTAACAAAGTGGACCCAGGCCCCCTTATCATTGATGAGGTAACTTCGCACAGTGTGACAATAGTGCAGATGCAGTTGCCATCCAAGCGTTGCGGAGACTTAATAATGAGAGATGTGCTGCAAGGGGAGAGAACTCTTACGCACTGATCTATTCTTGCAATAGATTTCTCCGCTTGAACCCTTGCGCCACGCTCCCACTTTTGCTCCACTTTGCGGTGATGGAACTCGGACTTCCCTCCAGCAAGATCACAAGTGATGAAGATCTCACTAGAGTCTGCAAGTTGATGGGTTGGCAAACCAGCTCCTTCAACAATGCCATTCGCTGCGACAAGCTCCCATTAAAGGTGTCCAACAGAAACGTTGTTTACTTTTCAGCGTACGCTATGGTCAGGCTGGTTCCACAGGTATCGAACTTCCTGTCGATGATGTTAGAGTCGTACGGACTCCAACTATACCACCTCAGACCTCACCCCATCTTGTTGGTGGCGATCATTGTCCACTTCTTCCAGATGTGGGTGGGTGTGCCGCCATGCATCCTTCTCTTTTGGACCTTCTTCACTCTCTAGACGACCGGCAAAGGTAACAGCTTGTTGGTGTTCTACTACTTCGTAAAGCATAGAAATGCCCCCATTCAAGTACATCATGACCTTTCCTTCTAGGAAGTGGGAGACGTGGAAGACTGATTGGGTGGTGATCCGGGTAGACCCTCATGACCGGCTGGAGCTGTCAAAAGGACTTCCGATGACGGATTCCTACTCCTGGGTGGAGCTCCCGGAGCTGTCTAAGAAGTACAATCTCGTGCTGACAAGGATCCGAGAATTGGTGGACGGAGGACAAATATCTCTGATGGTCCTCAGCATCTTCCTGACCAACCGTTGGGCGCCTCTTAAGGAGCAAAAGTTCGTAGCTTGGTCTTTCTCTGGAGAAATGGATTTCCTCCAGATTGAAGTTGGCCTAGGTACCAATCTCGACGAGCATGCTTTGAAGGTCCATCTATAAAAGTTAAACAGCAGGGCTTTTATGAGGGATGACCTTGGACCTTCGGCTGAGTTTTCGCCTCTGAACATTGTTCCGGAGGTTAGGAGAGAGCTACAGAAGAACATGTCATTGCTTGATGACACAGGTCTTGCGGTGCGTCAATGGAGCACTCCGACAGTAGGGATTTCAATCCCCAGAGCTTTAGAGGGCAAGGCTCATGCAGCTTTAAGCTAGAAGAAACCTGACTCGAGTCGGGGTAAAGGCAAGGAGCCCGTCGGATTCTCTAGCCGGAAGAGGAAGCTGACGCAGTCTGACGACAACTCGGTCAGATCAGGTCCAATAGAGGCAGTGCTGGCAGCTCGCCCAACCCTCAAGTGCGTACTGGTAGTGCCCTAGCATCAACAGCTCCTGCTTCAGCAGCTAAATAATCTTCATATCCAGTCTCCATGGAGGGCACTAGGTCCGGCAAGTCTACTGAAGTCCCGACACGAGCGGCAAGCGCTAGGTATGGAGAAATTTCTCCAACGACGGAGATACCAGCTGAGGCAGGGCCGGTGGCTAACTCAACTTTGGGACAAAGCCCGGAGCATCTGCCACACCAACGACGGGGGGCTCTGACTCCAGGCGTTCAAATAAGAAGTTCCGTGGAGCTGCAATATCCCTAGATAATTATCGACACCTGAGCTTGAGTCTTTATTTCTATGTTTCCAGAGTATCAAGAGCTTCTGCTCCAGCACCTTCCAGTGCCTCGTCCCCATAAACTGCACCGTCCAGAGCCTCCTCTGTTGAAACAGCTCCTTCGATGGTTGAGGCAGTCCACCCCTCAGTTTCGGCGCATTCTAGCACCGAGACGACCTTGGTACCAGCGGCCGAAGAAGAAGTTGTGGTTGCATCGAGCAAGGTTCAACTGCTTCGGAGCCAGCACCGGAGGTACCGGAGCCAGTACAAGAGACTTCGGAAGCTGCGGTTGAAGCTCCGACACCAAATCCAGAGGTGATGGTGCCATTGGTTGAAGATCAGGTTGCGGGACCTTCCTCGTCTGCGCTGGAGGTAGATGAGCTTCTGGAGATCAGCCCTGTTGACATCGAGCTGCTGGAGTCCATGCTCGTGCCATAGGCTCCAACGACTATCCCAGAAGACCCGGAGGAACCGGAGGACAAACCTCAAGCGGTTCCGGAGCCAATCCCTCTGGCATTGTCGATTGACAATGCCTGCTCAAGCCTCCGCCAGGCCCTGATGAGGACATCACAACAGCGGAGACGCTCATTGAACTACAAGGACCAATCACAAGAGCACGAGCACGATTAATAAATTAGCAGGTGGATTCACTCCTAACTTCCTTTGCATGTGAGTTTGAGAATAGATTGCTATTTGATGAATTAATTGTTAAGGAACAATGGAGAAGATCAACAAGTTAAGGAAAGAGGCATTTGGAACGTGGAGAACCAGTAGGGACGTCCACAAGTTGATGGAATCTGTTTACAACTCGGACTCGAGTTCAACTCATGGTTTGAGAGCAGTCCACCTTAAAATGGACGCCTAGGATGCATACGGACTCCGTTTTTGACGTTCTACATATGCCCGAAAAGAGCAGAAGATAAACTTTTTCATGACTCTGGTTTCACATCAAAATCTGTGACACCCGGTTCCGAATATGAACCAAGTATATCGTATATGTGTGTCCAGGATGTTAAACGCACATACACGAAAGCATCACAAACGATATACAGAATTTAACCACGTCTTAACTAATAAATAAGTACCTTATTACAGTAATCCAATGGTTCATGAATGACAAGACTCTAATTATTGCAACAGAAAATAAACTAGGTAGCTTGACTCCATTCCACAGGCAATTGACCGCGGTATGCAACCTAATACTCCACGTGATCCTCAGGGTACTCCCAAGTGTCTCCTGTAGTTGTTGGGGGGGGGGGGATTTCAAGGGTGAGTACGTGTCGTACTCAGCAAGTGTGGAAATAGATGACTAACAAAAGGATGGAAATAAAATGGCTAATTGCAAAAAAGTACATTTCATAAACATGTAAAAGTAGCCTGTCATGTCTTTGTGAGTTTAATTCCATCCTGTCCTAATTAATCATTATAATCCATATCCATCATTCTCGTTTACGATCATAATTTAGTTATAACCAGCTAACAATTAATGTCATCACCATATATAAAATTCATATCCTTCCATAACCTGACTATACTCATGTGACGAACCAACCCATACAAAACCATCCCAAAATCTCAAATCCAATTCCAATCATAGAAGTTGTCGAGGTGGTCGTGACCGGGAGCACGACTATCTCGATAGTTTTTGACACTCCGCAATGGTTGTACCACTTTACCCACATGTTCGTGATTTCATCACCTTTCGATGACTAAGAACCTCTATTATGCCTTATCACACTTCCATAGGTGTGTGGCCAAGAGATCACAAAATAGCCTTTCAAAAGGGACTACTAGTATGTACGGGCCCACTAAGGCTTCACCGGCAGGCTTGACTCTCCATTCTCCCACCCACGGGGCCCCTCTGCCATGCGGATCCCAAGGTAGCCCTACTTGACTCCCATTCCCCGTACCATCTAATGGTCCATACAATACTAGCAACACTCTTAATTATTCAGCTACGCCGCACCCATACTTGGCCTTGTGGTGGCACTGTTGTCTTGGCATATTCTCGCATGAACCGGTCCTTAGATCTAAGGCAAGCAAAACTACCGTATCATCCAACCCATCCTCAAAACCATGCTTGCTTAGATCACCCAAGTCCCATATCACAAATGATTTATCATTATTCCATATTCATTAATCCACATGATTAGAGTTGTTAAGCAAGTTTATATTGTTTCCCATAACCCTGTAAAGCGATGCAACTCAAAAGAGAAGCACCCATACCCGACTCATCATGTACCCGACGACAAGGGGTGGCATACAACGCTAGTAAACTCCTACGTATGGGTTTCCCATCATATTGACAGGAGCATGCAATTTTGTAAACAAAACATTTAATAAACGGGATCAATATGATCAAGGACACTTGCCTTGCTCCAACGGATGGGTTGCTCAAGCGCTTCGAAGTCACGATTCTGGAAATCCTCGTACACGGCCTCTTGAGCATGTCCCTCTACTCGTGATCACAAACATACAAGAAAATACATACGAATCAACATGATGCACACATATTAATCAATATGCAATGACATGAATGCATGCAAGGTTCGATAATTAATTATCAATGGATGTTTATTAATTAGATGCAACTAGTTCATATGCGTTCATGCGAGTTTACGGGGGTTTTAGCTAGAATTAAGGTTGCTGAAATAAAATAGATAGGTGCAACTATGATTTAATTCCGGGTATTTGATATAATACGTCGCCAAAATTTGTGTCGGAAAACGTATCCTACCGTAGATGCAGTGGGTTCGAAGACCGCAAGACAGAGGCGTAGCATAGACGAAGTAGACGGTGTAGCGATCCTCTTGCGGCATGACTACAGCAGCGCGACGATCTTTGGCGGGCGGCGGCTCCTTCCTCCTCTTCCTCTTCTTTCTCCTTGCGGTGGCCTCCTTTTTCCCTCTGGCAGCTAGGTTATTTTCTTCTCCCTGGCGGCACTGGAATAAGCTAGGAAATTTTTTATGAGGGCTGGGCTTACGGGGGTCAGTGCTATTTATAACCGGCAGGAGCGCGGCTAGAGACCGACTTAGTTACGATCCTTGTGCGGCACGACACTTGAGCACACGCAACACCATGGCGTACGCGGCTGGGAAACCGAGTCCCAACCCGACTTGGCTCCAGTCCCGGGCGCGTGTGGGCGCCAGCTCTGACGCGCCTGGCACTAGGGCGACTCGGTTGCCCGGAACCTTCCGAGGGTGGGAGCAAAGCTTCCCCCAGAAACTTCCGGAAGGTTCCAGAAATTCATTTTTTCTTGATATGTTTTATAACATTTGTTTTATATATTTTTTATTTATATATTTTCCATTTGTTTATATTTATTTTCTATTATATATTTTATATTCTTCTTCACTTTTCTAATTACCTACACATATTTTTATACATATGTTTTATCATTTATTTTTATTGTCTTTTGTTCTACTAATGTTTCATGCATGAAAATGTATGCAATGCATGATGCTAAAAATGAGAGTGTTACAAACTACCCCCCTTAAAGTGAATCTCACCCTCGAGATTTGATAGCGTGGAGAAAAGATGAGAGAATTCTGCCTTGAGGTCTTCTTCACATTCCCACAGAGCCTTGTCTTCTGTATGGTGGTTCCACTGCACTTTGCACCAACGGACTCTCTTGTTCCTCGTGACTCTTTCCTTCATGTCCAAGATTTTGATAGGTTGCTTGTGACACTTTCCTCCTGAAGTTCTAGCTCATCCATTGGCACCTGTTCTTCTGGCACTCTGAGATACTTCTTGAGTTGAGACACGTGAAATACGTTGTGTACATAGGAGAGAGCGCCGGCAGCTCAAGTCGATATGCTACTTCTTCTCGCTTGTCCAAAATCATAAGTGGCCCGATATAACGAGGTGCCAATTTTCCTTTAAAGTTCAACCGTCGTTGACCTCGAATAGGTGACACTTTGAGGTATACAAAATCCCCAACTTCAAAAGCCAGATTTCTTTGCCTATTATCCGCATATCCCTTTTGTCGTGACTGAGCAGCCCTTAGGTTTTCATGAATTATTTGAACTTACCTTTCAGCGTCTTGTAACACATTAGGACCACATACTTGATTCTCTCCTGTCTCATTCCAAAACAAAGGTATCCTACACTTCCTTCCGTATAGTTCTTCATAGGGTGACATTTTCAAACTGGCTTGGTAGCTATTGTTCTATGAGAATTCAGTATACGGCAAACTCTTGTCCCAGCTACATTCATGTTTCAAGGCGCAGGCTCTCAACTTGTCCTCTAATATCTGGTTTGTCCTATTAGTTTGTTCATCAGTCTATGGATGGTACACAGAGCTGAGATTTAACCTTGTACCCATAGCTTCATGCAGTTTTTGCCAGAACCTAGAGGTGAACTGAGAATCTCGGTCCAAAACTGTTTTCTTCGGAACTCCATGTCGGCATACAATTTTCTCCATGTACAACTCAGCTAACTAGGAAGCATTACACTTGGTCTTGACGGGAATGAAATGAGCTGAATTGGTCAACTGATCCACAATAATGCATATTGATCCATACCCGGACGTGGTTTGAGGTAATCCAACTATGAAGTCCATACCGATTCCTTCTCACTTCCATTCTGGAATATTCAATGGCTGCAATAATCTAGCTGGCTTTTGATGTTCAACTTTGACTCGTCAACATACATCACGTAGTGCAATGTACTCTGCTATGTCCTCTTTCATGTTGGCCCACCAATGACATGTCTTCAAGTCTTTGTACATCTTTGTACAGCCGGGATAGATTGATTAAGGAGAGTCATTTGCTTACTTTAATATCGTTTCCCGAATATGCATCACATTAGGTACAACCATTCTATTTCCAAGCCATAGAGTATGTCGGTACCCGACATATTGGGTACCCTCACGCACGAGCTAGAGCCTCCTAGGTACCTCATCTCCTAGAAGGGACAAGGTCCAAGGGCCTCAGATGGGAGGTCTGGGGTGCCCACAAGACATCCAGAAGGAGGAGCTCAGCTCCACCTTGACGAGAAGCTGCCAGACAGCCACGTGTCTAGCAGGACAGGACCCGACCTCCTTCGCAGAGGTGAGCTCCCCAACTGCCACGTGGCCCACAAAGTTGAGACCTGATCTCCACCGCGGAGGCGAGCACCCGAGCTGCCACGTGGCCCGCTGGGTGAGACCTGGCCTCCCCAAAGAGGTGATCTCCCGAGCTGCCACGTGGCCCGCAAGACGGGTGTGGCCTCCACCATGGCATAGAGCTCCCCAGCGGCAGCATGGTCAGTCCACTTGCCCTGAGTGGATAGTGAGTAAGTTAAGAGGGTGCTGCGCCTTGTCTCCATCAAGCCTTCAAGATACGCGGACTCCCCAGACGCAAGGCGTGGCACACGCCTAATGTCAGGTACAGCTACGACTAATCGCATCACAGTGAAGACGTCGCTGACCTATCCCACTCTGCCATGTGGGTAGCTTACGGCGCCAGAGACAGTTTGATGGGACATTCCATGCCAATGTCAGCAACGCTGCGTGGGCTACTGACAACATGGGCGGCAAGACGACGAGTCCTCGAGTCCGTGGTCAGAGCAAGCTTACAGAAGAAGCCTTAGATATTTATGATAAAATTGCCCTGGGACCACCTATCGGGCCCCAGGACCCCACTTGTAAGGCATCCGACCTTGAGTATAAAAGGGTCAGACTGCCATCGATACAAGGACCAGACTCAGAATTCACGATACACACACACACACACACGCATACACACTCACCAAACAATACAATCCAATGTGGAGTAGGGTGTTACGCTCCTTGCAGCCCGAACCAAGTAAATCCACTATCTCATACTCTTCTGCTATAACATGGGTTTGAGGCATAAGCCCTGACGAACAAGAACCTCCGCGGGCTGCTCCTTAGTAGTTCCGGGGGAAGTGTCGCATTAACACTTCGACATGTGGCATGCCAGGTAGCGCCTTTTCCCCTAAAAAAAGTGGTAGCGCTTTGACCGCCATGGTGTTCAATAGGCCCGTGGAAGGCGGTTTTCACGGCCGTCGTCCGGTGACCAGATCTGTCACTTGAGTGACACTCTCTAGTCTGTCTCACCCCCGTGCAGGTACGGCTGGCCAAAATGGCATGTCGGTACATGCCCCAGCTCTGTCGACTCCACCAGCGCCCCCAACAGTGAGCCCAGAGAGCGCTTTGGCGGCGACCAGAGCTCTCCCATACCACCCACCGTCGCTGAGCGCCTCTCAAGGGGCATCTCAGCAGTGTGTCGAAGACATCGACCACTTCATTGTCGCATCCATCAACTCCCCCAATAGGGGAAGGTGCCTCGTGTCACAGTCATGCACGCCGTCCATCGATCGTCACACCAACAACTCCAGCTCCTCCAAGTGTACGAGCGTTGGCCGGCTCCCCACGGAGGACCTCAGGGCTAAGCTTGATCGTCGTCAAGCTCACATGGACGGCCTTGTCATCATCTAGCGGCAGCAAGAGAGGCGGCGCAACCTCGACGCCGAATATGGCCCTCAATGCCCTGTTCACGACGCATCCTTCGTCCAAGGTGCGCCGCAGGTATACCCTCCGCTACCTGACCAGGAGTATATCGGCCCGACAGCTTCCCTGCGGTACTCGATGCAGCAGGATGTGCAGCAACATTACTTGGCACAACCAGTATCATTGCATCAAAGCATGGCACAACTATTGCCACAACCGCAGGTCCAGCAAGTGTCGCACATCATGCAGCAGAGCCCCTTGGGGTATGTTGTCCTATCTGCCTCTCCGACGAAGCCCCCTGGAGGTTGCTCGGCATTGGCTCTGCACCTCTTCTTCTCGATGTGGCCATGCAAGTTCTTGCCACATATCCAGGAGAGATTCGATGGAAGCATCAACCCGGCGGAGTTCCTACAGATCTACACCACGACGCTCCTTGCTGCAGGAGCGGATTAGACCACCCTGGCGAACTACTTCCTCGTCGCCCTGACTAGATCAGCCCACTTGTGGCTGATGAACATTCCCGAGGGGTCTTTAACCTCTTGGGATAAGCTGTGTCGGCAGTTCACGGTGAACTTCGGCAACTCCTACACGCGCCCTGGCACCAGCTCAACCTCCGCTCTGTGCGACAACAACCCAAGTAGACGCTGTGATCATTCATCCGGCGTTTCTCCCAAGTACGCAACTCCATTCCCATTATCCCAAATGGCTCTGTCATAGTTACATTTTGCCAGGGAGTGCGTGACCGCAAGATTCTCGAGAAGTTAGCCACGCACAATGTGCAAGACGTCTCCGAGCTCTTCTCCATCGCTAATTGGTGTGCCAGGGTGGCAGAAGGCCGCGACTGGCATGCTAAGCCCGCCACCAGGGCGGTCGGGGCCAGCTAGACAAGAGAAGAAGTCGCTACCCCTGGTAGTGGCAAAAAGAAGAACAAGAACCGGGGTGGCGGACACAACAAGCCGCTGCATGGATCCCCCATCGCGCCAGCAGCCGCAACTGGAGGAGGCAAACCCTCACGCCCGGAGAAACGCCCTTGTTAGCCACCTACCGCTGATGAAGACGTCGAGCCCTGCCTGGTGCACAAGACTCGCGAACACACCGCAAGGGAGTGCCAGGAGGTAAAAAGGGTCACCGAACGCTACCAAGAGCGGGCGCAGCAGCACCCAGACGGCGCCCCCTTCCGCCAATGGGAGGGAAGCAGAAGGTCGAATCCAAGGCCGCAATGACGAGGAGCTGGAGTTCCAGAAGCAAGAGTGGGCCATCAAAGTGGTCCACCAAGATAAGGACTCCAACGCCAGTAGCGACAACAAGCATCGCAAGACCCTCCACCTTTAGAGGCTCTTGGGATCTCGTGTCCTGGAACGCGGTCAAGTTCCTTCGTCGTGCGGCGGCTTCGATAGCCCCTATACCCACTCTGGTGCAACGAAACCGCTGGAAGAAGACGTCGATCAACTTTGATGCCTCCGACTGCCCCAAGAACATGGCCGGGGCAGATGTCCTACCTCTCCTATTCGCCCCCACCATAGCCAATGTCAAGCTCCACTACATCTTGATAGTTGGCGGGGCCAGCCTCAACCGCCTTAGTCGTGCAGCCTTCGAACAGCTGTGCATCCCTGTGTCCAAGCTGGCCCCCTCGAGCCCATTCTTGGGGGTGGGACCTGGGAGCATTATCCCGTGCGGCAACATCCACCTCCGGTTGACCTTCGGGACACCTGACAACTATAGGATAGAGAGAATCCTCTTCGACGTCGCCGAAGTCAGCCTCCCCTTCAACGCCAACGTCGGCAGACATGCCCTATACCAGTTCATGGTTGTAGTCCACTATGTCTACCTCATCCAGAAGATGCCAACCCCCTTCAGCGTCCTCAAGATCCGCGAGATCGCACCACTGTAGTGTTAGCCTTTGAGCACCTCCAATCACTCACAGCAGACCTCACAGCTGTGGCAATTGGCGCTGGATCAAGTCGGTCTCCGCCAAGCTCACGACAGTGCATAGCACCCACCGCGCCTCAGCTGCATCCCTTTGGCAGCATCGACACCTCCGTCAAAGCTGACAAGCCCAGTCTCAGCTCTACTCGGACAACTCGCAAGATGGGCAGTCAAGGTACGAAATAGGGATGCTCACTCATCGTCCCTCTAAGTAGATGTTGACAGCAAGGTTGCCCGCCGACCATGCAGCTACCCATGGAGCTTTGGGCACCACTATTGTAAATACTAGTCTTAGTAGAATAGTGTAAAGGATTTCGTAGGGCTCGGGAGCAGCACTAAGGACAACCAAGCACTGGGAGGGTTAGGTCCAGAGTGTGCAGCTAGCTTAGCTTGGATCAGAACCCTAAGCCTGTGTACCCTGCCTCCCTCATCATCCGGAGGCAAGCTGTTGCCCTCTTTTGTAAAATCCTTTCTCCCCCCTATGAACTCCTATAAAAAATCACTATTTTACTCAAAGGCTTCTTAAAAACTTTGTCCATTTACTTACACATTAAGTTTATGAACATGCCACACTAAGAATCGTTTATTGTGTATTATTTTATATGCGCGATTGTACACTCTGTAACTCACCCATGCAGGAGTCATGCATTCCTAATGCAGGCAGGTCTACTTGAGGTACCTGCGGTGTATGAGGGGTTCTTATGGCCCCTCTCATCATTAGGGCCATGTGACGCCAGAAGTTTCCCCAGGAAAGGCCTATGCCGAGCAGGAGGTCTAGGGGGTGTAAATTGCTTAGCCTGGTCCTATACCCTAAGCGTACACACCCTGCCTCCAAGCGCTACAGCCAACTACTGAGAGCTAGAAAGCTTACACCTTGAGGATGATAGGAGCCGGGCCCCAGAGCACCAACACACTGAATTACCCAGGCCCCGTGAGTCAGCCCAGGACAGTGACACATGAGAGAGCTAAGGGAGAGCTACAGGTAAATTAACGAGCAAACTATTCCACCTTGCTTTTATCATATTTGCAGAACAACCCTCCCCAACACCTCCCAAGGGGCCTGTCGTTGACGACTCTACGATGATGGTGGACGACGCCAGAGCATCCAGCTCCAGCATCTCCCAAGGGGCCTGCAGTCGACGTCCCAGAACGTCAACGACAGCACCAAGTGTGGATAAATGAGTCAACTCTTATACCTCGCTCTTGTTGTTGACAGGCTTCTCTTGCAATGGCCTATAAACCAGGGACCTGTCGTCGATGTCTACACGAAGATGGTGGATGACGCCGGAGCACCCAACTTTGGCACCTCCCAATGAGTCTGCCGTCGACGACTCTACGATGATTGTGGATGACGCCGAACACATCCAGCTCCGACACCTCGCAAGGGGCCTACAGTTGACGTCTCCACGATGATGCTGGACGACGCCAGAGCATCCAGCTCCAACACCTCCCAAGGGGCCTGCCGTCAATGTCTCAAAACGTCAATGATAGCACCAAGTGCAGATAAGTGAATAAACTATCCTGCCCCGCTATTGTTGCTGATAGGGTTCTCTTGTGATAGCCTGTAAACCAGGGACCTACCGTCGACATCCTCACAACGATGGTGGGCGATGCCGGAGCATCCAGCTCTGGCACCCCCCAAGGGGCCTGCCGTCGACGACTCTACGACTATGTTGGACGACGCCAGAGCATCTAGCTGCGGCACCGCCAAAGGGGCTTGCCGTCGACGTCTCCACGATGATGGTGGACGACGTTGGAGCATCCAACTCCGGCACCACCCAAGGGGCCTGCGATCAGTGACTCTACTATGATGGTGTACGATGCCGGAGCATCTAGCTCTAGTACCTCCCATGGGGCCCACCTTCGACGTCTCCATGACGATGGTGGACGACGCCGGAGCATTGAGCTCCGACACCTCCCAAGGTGCCTACCGTCGACGTCTCCACGACGATGGTGGACGATGCCAGAGCATCCAGCTCCGGCACCTCCCAAGGGGCCTACCATCGACGCCCCAGAATGTCAATGACAGCACCAAGCGCAGATAAGTGAGCAAACTCTCCTGCCCCGCTCTTGTTGCTGACAGGGTTCTCTTGCAATAGCCTGTAAACCAACCTGCCACCGACGTCCTGTGACACCAGGTTCCGAAAAAAGAACCACGTGAACGCATATGTGTGTCCGGCATGTTCAACACACATACACAAGTGCATTCACAAAAGGATATATAAAAAAATTACCACAGAACAAGATTAGATATCACTTTTATTACACAATTCATAATATCCTCAAATACAAGCTCTAATGAATATTCATGACAAATTCAACTAATGCAGTGGAAATAAACTAAATAAGCAACTGTAAAATCCCAGTTTTTTCCTTAATATAAATTTTAGTTACCAGTTGGTTATCAACCATAGTGGATATCAATTATGGTTGTACACGTGAACTTGATCTCATCAAAAAAAAATTCTTTTGCTCATACTTAAAATTTATTAACATAGGGGATGGACTTCACCAAGGACCCTTGGATAATTCAAGTGACGTTTCTGCAAATTTTGGAATTTAATGAATGGAAATTTGCTAGGGCAATACAATATGCAGTACTAAATATATTCAAATTATTTCAAAACTTGAATATAGCTACTGTACATTTAGGCCCTGACAAAATATTCAAATCTGAAGCTATACATTTTCCATGGCCTCATAATATCCCAAATAGACTTACTACAAAGTTTCAAGATTTTCGAATTCCATTTGCTATTTTATTTGAGACGTTTAGCAAATTCAAGTCAAATTCAAATTGGAATTTTAATTTTACATGAAACCTGTCCAAATTTGAAATCCAATTTTCGAATCTGAATCACCATATTTAATTTGGCCTCTCCGGAAAAATTTATGATTTTTGAATCAAGTTTTGTAGGGGAATTGAAGTTCCAGAGAGGATAGACTCATCGGGCAATGGGACCCACTAGTCATACAGGGAATTATGGTAGTGCTCTTCTTTAGCTCACCATGGCGACACCGCATGCATGCAAAGATCCAGCGAGCTACCTGCTTGCCTGCTCGCCGCGCGCATTAAAGCCGCATCCGCTGCCACCGCCTCACGCCAGTTCCCTCACTCCTCCGTTCCCTTTTCGTGTTTTCCCCTCTGCTTGCGCGCCGCCGACCTCACCTCGGAACTCCGACGATAGCTTGCCATCTAGCCAAGGATTGATCATTAGTTCTTTAGCGAAGTTGTTCACAACTTTCTTGCGCTCCTTCTAAAACTTTTGGTTCGATGTTTCCTCACCCGGTTGTGCCGTATTCCGCAGTTTTTCGACGATCGTGGGAGAATCCACCAAGAACCCGCCCCTGCTCCACCGTCGACAGGCTGGAGGAAGCCTCTACAGGCCCTGACTTCTATAAGAGAAAGGTGTGTTATCACGCCTTATGCATGTTCACCAAGTTTCAAGCCATGCCATGCCTTGTAGCGTTCTTATTTCCATTTTTCCCGATGATAGTTGATACCTATGTCTCTAGGTTAGGGATTTAATTAGTTTTCTACATCTAATAATTCTTGACCATAGTTTAGGGATAGTTTACCTAACTCCCTGCAAACACTCCAGATCAAAAATATTTGAAAACTATCAAGTGTTGACAAAGATAGCCGAGTTTTGGTAGCCGTCGGTGAAAAATCGAGTGTTGACAAAGATAGCCGAGTTTTGGTCGCCGTCGGTGAAAAAGCCGTGGTTCACCGTCGAACTCATCGTTGCCGACTATTCCACCCTACTTGCACCTCCAAATCGTCATCCTCATGCTCCCAGGAACGTTTCTAGCCCTCCCCCAAGCTTCTCGCACAATTTTTAACTGATTCCGACCATCGCCAAAACCCTAGCGCCGCCGCCGCCGTCGCCCACGGTGTTCGGGGCATCGCCGGCGTTCGGTGACCCCTCCGTCGTGCTCAGCACCCTGGAAAATGGTTAGGCGGCAAGTGGCAAGGAGAGAGGAGACTGGGAAATGGGAACCGACGAACTCACCGGTGCAGCGCGGCCGCGTCGCGCGTCGGGAGGAAGAAGATGACACGCATGCCCCGCCTGTTAGCGACGCGTGCAACAACGCGGATCAGCTGCGGCACCAGATCGGGTGCGGCTACGCGGGTTAACCCCGTGGCCCTTGGTGCGGCCCCGCGCTGATTGGTCCATTCAAATGAAGTGGGACCGACTGCTTTATTCAAATTTCCCAAATGGAAAATAATTCCAGGATTCAATCAAACTTCTAAAATTCATTACTTATATTAGAATTGCTCAAAAATTTCCAAATAAATTCTGGTAGACTCATCTTGATCCCAACTTTACAGTGGAGCAATTATTTGTACATGAAACTCCAAGAATTTTCATAATAAATTCCTTTGAGCTAACTGCTTGGGAAATTAATTACTCCTGTTCTGTTAATTGGAAAATTCCCAATTTGGTCAGAACACTCTTAATAATACACTTAATCTCCAGTAAAAATTTCAAGTTCATTGGACTTCATTTACTGGGTTGATCAGTGTTCCAAATCTCTATGTAATTGAAAAATTGGGAAACCAGAATTTCAGAATTTCTCCAAAACTTGTAAAATCAATTTCTACCTAGACGAAGCTTAGAAAATTGTGAAACAAATTTTCCTAGAACCAGTGAGACCCCTCTACATGGTAAAAGCACTAGTAGCATGATAGACCTCCAGAATTACAACCAAAATTCAAAGAAGGCTTTTACTTGTATGAATTTTAGAGACAACAAACTTCCTTGATCATCTCCTGTTCTTTGCAAGGGTCTCCATTATAGTCTCTAGTATCTACCATATAAGTCCCAAAGCCAATTAAGATCATTATCTTATTTTGATCATAGGATATTAGCTTGTTACCTTAAACATATTATTTATTTTCAAAGTCATTCATATATAGTATATGCATATCATGTAGTAATTAAAGTCGAGGAGGAGTTGGAAGCCTTGTAAGTCAATCTGCCGGAGACTAACGTAGACCCGGACTCGCATTCAGGCAAGCCCCAGTTTGCATTTATGTGGTATTTCAAATTTTCTATTTGTATCACTTATGTCTAGGATGAATTTGTGCATTAGGGATAAGGTGATTGTTACTCCACTTTCATGACCCATAAATCCCATGGAATGTCGGGTTGGTCTACAGCCCGACAAATAGAAAATGCCATGCTTATATTCATAGGAATCCGGTAAAAGTCGAGTAGTTGGACTCTACTCGCGAGATAGGAATTTATCACACGAGATGAATTGGATCAAGAAATGGTTTATGAATATGAAATTAAGACCGAGCAGCGGGTAGGATGCAATGAGACGTGGTCCCAGGTGCGTAGCCCTGCTTGTGTCGATTGAGGACCGATTCGTGTGCGGCCCTGCTGGACAAGTTTGAACAGTACCGAATGCATACTGGCATATGGAACCCAAGAAATCAATGTAACTTGATAACTTGGATGTCGAGGCGTGGCCCATTGTCTATAGGGGTGGGCTGAGGGTAGTAATATGTAAATTCGCCAGCAGGCACAGACACGCTCCGTGCGGGAACCTTATGCCCGCGATGGTGGGACTGGTTCGTCATTTGAGTTCTCTTGTGAAAGGTGGCTGCGTATGACGTGGTGAGGAGCACGGCACGCTACTTAGGAACGGGTGTATGTGACGTGTTATTCGGGTGTGTCCTAATTGCAATAACTGTCTCTCGCGGTTATTTGAGTACCGCTTGTTCACTGTGTCGTGACGTTGTAAATATTGAAGAAGTTAGGAGAATACGATGTATTGAATTATAATTGTTTTGGAACTTTGATTGCTGTCCAATATGATCACTAAAGTCCTTTCATTAAACTTGTAAGCTACTGAATAATAACTTGAAAGCTAAGGATCCACTTGTCAGTGAGTCTTTTACTGCTTTACCTTACCTATGCTTATTATTCACCCTGCATATGTCTAGTGAGACGGGTTAGTCTTGCTGAGCCTTAACCTCACGCTTGCAGTTAACAAGTTTTTGCAGATTACACGATTGATGACAGGTTCGACGATGAGACTGTACCCCCTCAGGGTTTACAGCCGAGTGGAAGCCCTGCACACCGCCGTAAGTTTAGTGAGTGAGGGTTGCTAGAGCAAAGCATCCAGGACATCGATGACTTTGCTTTTGCATAGCTAGTGTCGAGAGTGTAGCTATGATGTATAGGTAACTTTCCTTTTCGCTTAGTATTGTAAAACTTCCGCTGTGTTTAGAAATAAAGACTTGGTATTGTATTTTATTCTCATTCTTTTCTTGTATACTGTTGGGTGTCGCATCGCACGACACCACCCAATGAGATCCTTGGATGTTGGGATTCCAGTCCCCACAGACATGGTATCAGTGCATCATTGGGAACAGTGTGCTTGAAAAGAGCATATTTTCAAAAAATTATGATTATATGAGTGAGGAATTAGCTATATGCCCATACAAGGAGTATTATTAGTATAAGATATAAAGGTGGTAAACTAACTTATGTGTTATTATTTTTGTAACGACGCTCCGACGTCAGGTAAGAGGTAAGGTACGCCACCGAGAGCGGATCAATCTCGGTAAGCTAAGCATACGAGATGTGGTATGTGATTGTTTCCGTGGCTTAGCACGGAAAGTCTATATAAGTCTCTAAAACTTTCCATGTGTCTGGGAACATATGACTTGCAATACCCCAACGTGACACAAAATTAGTGGGAGCCCCCGTCGGGTGGTGGATAACCCGATAGTATGCATCTCTAGAACTATTTATGTTCTATGGGAGCATGCGAAACACGTATGCCTGAGCGTGTATAAGCCGGTTCATGCGGGAGTCTTTGTTGTACAGACGTGGTACATCCATGTACCTCGAGACATGACCTCGCTCGAGGGCGACACACACCAGAGTCGTATGCATTGACTTGTATATATATTATTGTGACTGCTTGTTGTGTTTCCCCGTGCCGCCCTTGAGGTGTGAAGGAGTGAAAGGGGATTGTGTGTCTTCTGCAGCTACACTAACTACGGTAGCGACCCGTGTAGAACATGTTTGCGAGTGAACGTTACTAGGGCCACCTATAAACGTATCCAGATATACTGGTTAGAATTTTCTTTGGTGAGGCACGTAGTACCGTTAGTATCAAATTTGATACTTGACCATCCCCAATGACAAAATGGCTGCATTACGTTTTGGGAAGTCCGACTATCTGATTCTGGTAGGTTTGGACTCCGCAAAATGCGTTTCGAATCGACAAAAGGGTTGGAACCAGGATTCTTAATTTCTGGCAGAAGTTTGGTCAACTTCGCTGGATTATGATATTGGTTGGTGATTATTTATAATAGGGTTATGCTATATGAATGGAAAGATTATGAAGACCTCTACAACTTTTCTGTTGACCATCAAGGCAGAAGAGCTTGATAATCTGTTGAAATTTGGAGTATATTTAAACTGTACCAGATGACCATACCATTGTACCAGTCTCTGTATTTTTTCCATAACTCACTGTAGAAAAACCTTCTGCCTTATTGTAATACATATATGGAAAGGGTAGGAGGAGATCTACATATTTTCTATTCAAAGATTTTCCTGATTCAAATATGAGTCCAATCAAATTTTGAGTTCAAAACGGTGAACTGCAGGGCTGCTGGTTAAAACCAGTCAAATTATCTGTTATGTTTGGATAGTTATAGCTCTTAATCCATAATAGTGACATGGTCACATATATACATTTCCGGAAATCTTAGGAAGTCCTCTATCAACTTTATATTGCACTCATGACCTGAATCTTGGTGTAACATTGTTTAATTCCTATTGTCACAAACTTGGTTCTGGCAGACCAGAACTTGAAACAGTTTGCACATAGTTTCAAATTTGCCCGCTATACCTGTATAACAAATTTTTCAAGGCTGAAATATTTTACTTATGAATTGTTGACTTGATGTTATACAATGTTTATTGTGTCATTACCCCCATATATTGTTATGATATACCTGTATAAATTGTGGAAATAACCACATGTACAGGGGAGGTTCTGTCAAAATATCCAGAAAACTTGGGTCAACTTTAAACCTGCATAGATTCTTCTTCCTAGCTCACCTGGAGCTGTATGAGTACAATTTGGAAAGTTTGTAAAGTATGCTACAACTTTTCTATTCAAACCAACTTCTGGTTCTAACATTTCCTCTACGAAAATTTTAAATTTATACAGGAAGGTCAGCTGGAACAGACTGTGATGACTACTCCAGCTTTAAATTTTTCTTGAACTAATGGAAGTTGTATATTTGGCACTAAAGTATCATTTCCACAGATGGCGGATTTGATGGTACACTTACCGAACGGATGGGTGTTCATGACGTGTGCTCTTCGAAGAGGTTTTCTGGAGTTCTTGATAGCGCTGCTTCAACGGTTTGGGTATCGCAAAATACCGAGCTATTGGGGCAGGGAATTAGATGATGGAGGTGTGACAAGATGCACCATCTATGTCAATGTGCCTGCTGGTCTGCCATATATTGGATGGGCTCCTTTCTCCATCTAGGTGAAAGGGACTCAGTTGGAAGACACGTGGTGTTTTGCCGCGAGAGTTGCTATTGTGAGGTTTTGCAAGCTTTATTATTGTAATATGGTGGGCACCCCATTTGCGCTCTTTCCAGTCGACGGTATAGCTGGTGATGAGTGGGCGAGTCGAATGGGTGCATCTTATGACATTCACAAAGAGGTACCATTGATAACCTTGGTGTTATATGCAGCATCATCGTGTCAAGTGAGCTTTACATAGCATGCTAGCAGTGAAGGGTTGATAGGTGATCTGAAGCAAGCTATGATTCAAGGAGATCGCTTTGAATGGGCCAATGACTCACTTAGAGCCATG
The DNA here is from genome assembly GCA_036927565.1 of Tuctoria greenei. NCBI lineage: Eukaryota > Viridiplantae > Streptophyta > Magnoliopsida > Poales > Poaceae > Tuctoria > Tuctoria greenei. The sequence continues at coordinate 54,422,502 of JAYESD010000001.1, forward strand.
ATTGCTCCTCTCAATCGACGTCTAAACGTTAAGGAGAATCAGTGGCACCTAGCTTTTCAAGATCTATCGGAAGCTCGCCAGGAAACGCACTGCGCAGAAAGCGCGTTGGAAGCGAGTCAACTTGAGGTGCAACAGCTGGATGATCAGTTGAATACGGTGACTCAAGAACGGGATCAATCCAGGGAGGAGACTCAGGATTGGAAAGCCAGTTGTGAGAATGCACAGAAGGAACTGGAGGCCTTTAAGACATTTCTTCCACAGGCTGATGTGCAATCATTAGTTGTCGCGGCATCATCGATGGTAGGTGAGGCAGCAGCTCCTGATCCAACACATGCACCTGTAGCACCAAATCCTGAGGATGAGGACGAAGAAGATCCCGAGATACTCGAGTACGCCGAAGAGGACGTATCGGAGTAGGATGAGGGCAGCACCCCTGCCATCACGTGGCCACATATAGTTAGTAGTTGCTCGTGTTTATTTTGTGGACAAGTTTGTGTCATATTAAAAATAGTAGTGGGTGTGTATAAGATGACAAGGTGTGTATGACGCCTCATGGAGACCAAGTATAGTAGGGATGCACTTCTGTAGTGGGAGTTCGTCATTTTTGGGTTCACTACTGTGAACTTGGTCATGAGATAATATATATTGTATTAAGTTTGTACTTTATCAATATATGTGAATGTTATGCACTTATATCCTTGCCAATATTGGCACTACTGTAACATGAAATGGATGAAGGAAAAAAACATGTTGCTGATTTTTAAATCATGTGGATATAGAATGGTGCGTACGCGTTCGGCGCCTGAGATGGGAGGCTTGAGCCGTGGTCTTGAGGACGAACCTCCGACCCTGGAGCAAGCTGCAACACCGCAGCAACAAGTTCCACCACCACCACCTCCTGCACTTCCGAGGAGTCTCGCGGAGGCTCTCGCCACAGTGCTCAGCTCGCGCGACGTGCAAACCCAGTTGCTGCGGACCTTAGTTCAACATTCGTCCCGTCAAGGGGGGCGACCAGATGCGGGTCGACGACAGCCCTATATGAGTTCATACTCGGACTTCATATCAACGCACCCGCCGGTCTTCATGGCGGCCGATGGACCGTTGGAGGCGGACAACTAGCTCCACTCCATAGAAGGAAAGTTGGGTTTGCTGCAAATAACCGAACAGCAGAAGACCCTGTTCGCGGCACAATAGTTGCAGGGATCTTCTAGTGTGTGGTGGGCGAATTATCTCGCCGCACGACCAGCAGACTATGTCGTGAGCTGGGGGGAGTTCCGGGAGGTGTTCCGGGCCTATCATATACCTCCAGAGATCATGAGGAGGATGCTTAAAGAGTTGATGGAGCTGAAGCAAGTAGAAAGTAGTGCTTACGAGTACTCCAAGACCTTCAACCACTTGGCCCAGTATGCTCAGGACCAAGTGAGAACTGAAGATAGAAAGCATGAGTGCTCTACCGGTGTTTGAACCCCAAGATGAAGGACAAGCATGCCTTGTTCAATCGCGGCAGCTTCAACGACATTGTCAATGCAGCGATCGTACAGGAGGACGCTACTAGGGAGCTGTCCTCTTACAAGAAGAAGAGGCGTGCTCCGCAGGGCAGTAGAGGTGGTGCTCCTCAGAAGTACCGAATGGTGTATCGATCACCATTCGGCCAGAGGTGGCAGCCGCCATCGCGACCACCGATATTTCGTAGTCGCTAGTTCAACAACACCGGTTTTCATCTACAGCAGCAGCAGGGGATGATTCTGCGTGCACCTCCACCTCCATCGTGTGCACCGGAATTCCGTCCTTCCTTCCTTCCTTGCTGGTCAGACCTCGTACACGTGTTTCATGTGTGGTTGTACAGAGAAGTTCGCCAAGGACTGCCCGTAGGAGAGGCAGGGCGGGGAACAGTCATCGTACCAGGTGGAAAACTTGCCCCACAACCAGCCCAAGAAGCCAGCCACCAGAACTGGCAACATCCACCACCTCGCCATCGAGGACGTTTTGGAAGGCGCACCCGTACTCACGGGTATGTTCTCTTTCCTTGGTCATCCCGTAGTCATCCTGTTTGAATCTGGTGCCACCCATCATTTCATTAGCCAATCATATGTTATCAAGCATCAATTACCTATCACTCCCACAGAATGTCCATATTTGATTTGCTCTCCGGGTGGGAAAATAACAGCGGACATGAAAGTCCATAAAGCGCAACTTAAGCTAGGTGGGAATATCTATCCGACTTCTCCGGGTACATGTCATTGTCAATTATGTGGCACGACAATATGCAGAGTTGTATATTGCTAGGTTCCTGTGCCTACACGGGTACCCCACACTATCATATCAGATCGTGGAACCTCATTTGTTGCCCGATTTTGGGAGCGGCTCCAAGCATCTCTAGGTACCAAGTTGATTCGGAGCTTAGCTTACCACCCTCAGATGGATGGTCAAACGGTAGGATCAAAGAGCACGTGAAAAGTTACCATAGGGGGGAGTGAATGGTAAATTTAAGACTTTTTCAGCAGAAGCAATGAAAACCCCTCCCTTTCTGCAGAAAAACGATCCGTTAGAGAAACCATGTGTGAGACTAATCTAAATGTGTTTCACAGTGACAAAAGTGATAGATATCAGAGTGAATCAAGTTACGACGACAAAACAAAAAGAATTACTCAAATCCATCGAGAGAAACTCAAGTTATTATTGAAAGATCAAACAAAGGTCAATCTGTTCTACCGAGTAAAAAACAGATCTATAATACTGCAAAGAAACTATTGTAAATCAAAAACCACAAATCCAATGACCGTGAAATTTTGACACATGATATACAGTCAAGTTGTGAAGACAACCCAAAAATAATCACGTCAATTTTATTTGTAAAACTCGAGTTATGATAAAACCACCAATGAAAGGTATTGCAGTGCAGAAACTCGATGAGAAAAACTTGACAGAAACAAATCAGACAAACAAGGCACAAAAGTTCCTTTAAACTACAATATTTATTCAATAGAACACAAGAGAAACAGCCCAAAAGTCGTCTACCATGAGCTTTAGCCTCCCTTGCTTATATAACCAACGCTTCGACCAACCCAATCTCAACTAGGACTCTAATCCTACTCAAATCACTAATCAAAACTTTCCATAAGCGTTTAGGACTCTTCTATACGCAGATAGAAGCCATCTTAAGACTTCCAAACACCTTAGGAACGTATCCCACATTCCTAAAACAACTAAAACTTGTGACCCACACGAAATCCTATCATAACCAACTCAAATCTTTCCATAGTTGAGTCAAACACGACTCAGCCGCAACCTGAGTCCATAACCAAGTCGGCTGGACCATTCCGACCAATTCTTTACGTCCACATCTTTTCATCATGCATCGTAACCATGTTGCCATGTACATGCACTCCTTGCATATGAGCAAACATCTTCCAATGACATCCACGATACCTTCATATGCATTGTTCTTGAATCATACATGTTGCGCAACCTCGCGATCAACTCAAACACAATTCCTCCCGAACTTTGTTGTTGAACCTCATCTTCCCCCTAAGACTAGTTCAATGGATCCCGTCACCAGCCATGTCTTGAACTCAAGCAACAGCTGAACATGAATAAAGAACCAATCCGTACAACCCAACTCTGCAACTTGACTCAAGTTAGTTCCGAACACAACTCCTTACGTGAGCACCTCACATAAGCATGTTGCAAAACCACAGTAAAACGATATCAGCCATATCAACCAAAACGCACCAAAAACTTAGCAATTTAATACTAAGAAATCTTTCCAACAATGTAAAGCAAGTTCGAAACATTTTACATTAAAAGCAGGTTCATTGCGATCAAGCTCCAAACCTTGCCAAAGCGAACCAGAGCTTGAGCTGGAGCTTACCAAAGCTAGTACAACCTAGTGCTAGAGCTTACCAAAGCTAGTACAACCTAGCGTCAGAGCTAGAAAAACATGTCGGAGCTAACCAACATAAGTCGGACCTAGCAAAACATATCAGAGCTTAAAAAAGACATGACGGAGCTATCAAAGACATGCCAGAGCTAAAGACAAAGCTTAAGCGGAGCTACCCAAAAACATGTCGGACTTTGACAAAGCAAGTCGGTCCTATGGTCAGACCTTGCAGAAGCTCAGAGCTAGAGTCAGACTTTGCCAAACGGGGTGTTTTGGGAGAATTGAAGAACTTATATCATCAAAGCCAATGTATTCAGTACAAGCCAATGTATTCAGCACACATAGGTCTCACAATCTCCCCCTTGATGAATGCATTGGCAGCACCACTTAAAATCTGAGCATTGGCTTATTCACATTAAAAGTTTTGAAAACAATTTCTACCCCTTTGTAAAACAGAAATAAAATGTGAAGAAAGACAAATTCTCCCCCTGAGAAGAATTGTGCCAAAACAATTTGTGAATATGTGCAATGTGTAATCAAATTCTCTCCTTGCATACTTATCTTTAAAAATTCACATATTGTCTATTATCTCTCCTCCTTTGACAATGTATTCAGCAAGGTTCAAAAGAGAAATTTTAATTGTTATGAGCATATTATAACATATACATATAAAACAAAGCTCATCCAAGTCATATACTATCAAGTAACTTACAATATCACAACAATGTGATACATAACTTATTGTAAGCCATGCTAGAGATCAAATGTAATTTTCAATTTAAGCATGTCATGATCTCACAAACTTAACTATTTCAATATCTGAAAGCATGACACTTGTTGCTGCATTTTATAATTTTTCAAAGAACAAATGTAGATTATATGATATTTGCAAGAGATTATATGCGCATCCGCCTTATTCTGTCCGATCAAGCCAAGCCTATGTCATTTGACAATCACAAGCTTAAGGACATGGTTTTAGTCATACACAACTTCTAAGTTCATATCTAAGTGCAATGGTAAGCCATCTCAAAAGAAGAAGTGCGATGCATGCATATTCTCTTGATCTTTTCTCATTTTTATTTCATCATAAAAGCTCAACATGTGAGTTGATTACTTGATTAATTCTTTATGATTAAAAACACTTGTGAGCATTCAACTTGTTCAAAACAGCAGGAAAGTTCGATCATGACCAGATTTGGTGTATGTAATTATTCCAATTACTAGTCATGGCAAAAACTACAAAATGTATAACATGAGTAATGTAGTAAGAATTTTCAGCATGTAAAAGAAATCACAAAGTCATATATGTACAAAATACTATGCTCATATTATTTTAAGTTCAGATTCACACATAGACTTCCCAAGTTTCAAAAACTCCACCTCAATTTAAACCATGAGGATGCATAACCCCTATTTCACTACGAATGTAACAAAAACGAGTAAAATCCAAAGGTTTCGTAAAAATTTCAGCCAATTGTTGCTCGGTATCAACATGGGGAAGCACAATGTTCCCTTTTTCAACATTATCACGGAGATACCTAATGTCCATGTGCTTTGTTCTGGAATGTTGCACAGGGTTTTTAGCAATGCAAATAGCACTAGTGTTATCAAAAAACGGTGGAACACTATCTAGATCAACCACATAGTCCTTAAGTGTTTGAACAATCCAAAGAATTTGTGAACAAGAACTAGCAGCAGCTACATATTCAGATTCGGCTGTGGATTGTGCAACTTAGTTTTGTTTTCTAGAGGACCAAGCAACAAGTGAATTACCAAGAAAATGACAAGAAATAGAAGTACTTTTCCTATCAATCCTACAACCCCCAAAATCAGCATCCGAAAAAGCTTTCAAAGTAAGGGTTGAGGAGGAAGGAAGAAAAATGCCAAATTCTTGAGTTCCTTGTAAGTACCTGAGAATTCTTTTGACGGCTTGAATATGTGAAGCACGTGGGGATGCTTGAAACCGTGCACAAAGACATACGCTTAATTGTATGTCTAGTCTTGATGTCGTGAGGTACAAAAGTGGTTCTATCATGCTTCTATATTCTTTTTGATCCATGGGTTCACCATCTTCATCAAGTTCAAGTGTTGTTGCTGTTCCCATTGGTGTCCGAAGAGGCTTGCTTTTGTCCATGTTAAAGCGCCTTAGGAGGTCTTTTGTATACTTCATTTGATGCACACAGGTACCCTCCTTGGTTTGCTTGATTTGCAGCCCCAAAAAGTATGTGAGTTCTCCCATCATACTCATCTCAAATTCTGAACTCATCATAGCTGAAAACTTGGACACAAGATCATGAGAAGCACAACCAAAGATAATATCATCCACATACACTTGAACGAATAATGAGTCATTGCCATGCTTAAGCACAAAAAGAGTTTTATGAACCTTGCCCATGGTAAACCCCTTATCAAGTAAGAATGTTTTTAAACATACATACAATGTTCTAGGGGCTTGTTTGAGACCATACAAGACTTTGGATAGTTTGTAAACATGATTAGGAAAATCTGAATTTTCAAAACCCGGTGGTTGTTTGACATAAACTTCCTCATCTATGTAGCCATTAATAAAAGCACTTTTAACATCCATGATAAAGCTTAAAACCTTTAGATGCAGCAAAAGCTAACAAAATTCTTATGGATTCTAATCTAGCAACAGGAGCAAAAGTTTCATCAAAATCTAGACCTTCAACTTGAGTGAAACATTGAGCAACCAACCTAGCCTTATTCCTAACCACAACCCCATCCTCACATTGTTTATTTTTAAACACCCATTTAGTTCCAATTAAAGTGTGACCCTGAGGTGGAGGTACATGTTTCCAAACATTATTTCTTTCAAAATTTTCTAACTCTTCTTGCATGGCAATAATCCAAGATTCATTAGTGAGTGCGTGTGATATATCTATGAGTTCAAAAGAAGCAATAAAAGCAGAATGAGCATGAGATTTTTGATCGCAAAACATGGATTGTGTGACTCGTACGTGCAAGCTTCCAATAATTTGTTGTGGTGGATGAATTTATAGAACTCGGAGGGGAGTGGACACTTCACAAGCTTCTTCTTCTTCATGTTCATCATAAATCGATGACCTTGTGACTTGAGGAGGATCCGGACCAGCAATGGTGGTCGTCGGTGCTGGCTGTGAATCAAAATCAGGAGCTGGAACAATGTCATTAGCTACTGAATTTTTGTGCAGCAACTCCACCTCTTCCTCTTCTTCAACGAAAATGCTCTCCCCCTGCGGATATGAATCTGTACCTGCAATATTTGAGCTAGTACCTGGGCTAGCTTCATCAAAAGACACCTCACAAGTCTCCACAATTTTGTTAGTGTCAAGAAAAAGCACACGGTAGACTCTAGTATGAGATGGATAACTAAGAAACATGCCATCAACAGATCTAGGTTCAAATTTATCAAGATTACCATGTTTCTTAACAAAGCATTTACAACCAAAGACCCGAAAGTGTGTAAAACTTGGCCTATGTCCAAACCGGAGCTCATATGGTGTTTTACCTAGCTTAGCACGCAAGAAAACACGATTTGAAATATAACAAGCAGTTGCATACGCAACAGCCCAAAATTTCGTAGGAGTCTGATAATCATCAAGCATAGTCCTAGCCATATCAAATAAAGTTCCGTTCTTTCTTTCTACGACACCGTTTTGTTGAGGTACATATGGTGAAGAAATATGATCATCTATTCCATTTTCAGCAAAAAAGTGATCAAAAAAATGATTTTTAAATTCGGTTCCATTATCACTTCTAATTGCTTTTGAAGATCCTAGGTGATCAATTGATAATCTAAGAAATAAAGTTCTAAAGTGACTAAAATATTCAATCTTAGATGCCATAAAGTAATCCCAAGAGTATCTAGAATAATCATCAACAATCACAAGAACATACCATTTACCTCGGAAGGATTGAATGCGTGAAGGTCCTACGGTTTCAAGGTGCAAAAGTTGACCCGGTTCAGTTTTCATGATCATTGTGAGAGGAGTATGTGAACCTGCAGCCATATTAGCATGTCTACAAGAAGAGCACACAATTTCATTGTTCCCTTTAAGCTTAGGCAGCCCACGTATGCGATCAAGAGCACTAACACGCATTAGATGATCAAAGACTACGTGACCAAGTCTACGATGCCAAAAATATATGTCCTTTGAATCATTAGCAACTAGACACCTATGCTTAGAGGAAGACATATCAAAATCAGCTTTAAAAACTCTTCAAACCGAGACATGTTAAAAATAAGCACACTATTTGAATTTACAACTTTGCTGCAATTTTTAGTGAAAATAATTTCCAGATTTCCATCTAGCAGTTGTGAAACAGGAAGCAAGTTGAATTTCAAATTTTTAACAAGTGCCACATCCTTCAAAGTGTAGTGATTATTTAATCTAACTGAACCCTTAAAAATTATAGGGGTTGAAGAATTAATGGCAAAAGTAACATTCTCTACACGTGACACAAAAGAGAGGGAGGGGAACCATTCTTTGTTACTGATCATGTGGCATGAGCAACCTGAATCCACAATCCAAATGTTCTCATCCCTCAAGCGTGTAACTTACATAGAAGCACAATACGTCGATGACTCAATACTGGGGTTAGTCAAAAGACATTTAGGAATCCAGTACTGAGTCACACGATGTCCAGCAGGAATAACACGCGAAAGCTAAGATAAAACAGCAGGTTTATGAGCCAAAGCTTGAGGATTCTTGTACCCAACTACTGTCCTACGAGATGTTACATGTGTAGCACAAAAAACAGAAGGATTGGGAGCAACCTTTGCATGTTTTCGACTCATTCCAGCAGATTGCATGTTCCTATCATTCGGTTTAGCAAGTGCAGCAAATTTTGCATGAAAGTTATGAGATCTTGCAATCATTCTTTCCTTTTTCTGTTGTATAGCTAGTCTATAACAAAAATCTACGACATGACCATCTCTACCACAGTAGGTACAATGAAATTTAACTTTGTGTTCATGTCTAGATGAGCAAGCAACAATTTTATTTGAGACCGAATGAGACAACACTCCTGCATATTTGGAAACTACTTCTTCTGGAAATTCCTCAATCTGTTCAATGGGTTAGAGAGGACAACAAACAAGTGTACCACAAGATGAATATTGACCAGAGCTAGGCATGTCATTTTGAGAAACAAAATCAATAGACTTGTTGGGGTTCTTATGTGATATTATGTCAATTTCATGAGTTTTTAACTTGGAATATAGCACATCTAAATTAAGTGTACTCATGACAGTAGATTCACAAATAGATGTGACTTTAATCTCCCAAATTGACATATCTAATGCACTTAACAATTGCCTAGCATTTTCAGCATCTGAAAAATTAACATTGACACTATACAAGATGTTGAGAATTTTATTAAAGCGAGCGAAAAGGTCATCAATAGATTCATCGGATTGCATGTCTTGCCTTACCCCCTTGATCGTGTTGGATCCTTCGTGGTAGTCACAAAGTGCTTTCCACACATTGTATGCAGATCGGAGGTATGCAACACGGTCGAAGTCGCTTTGAGTTAGTCCTTGTATCATCAAGTTCTGAGCCTTGTTGTTGTTGTCGACATCTCTCAGATTTGTAGTTGTAACTTGACCATTTGACGGCACTTCATAAGGCTTGTATACCTTTTCCCATATTGTGAAGCCTTGGGCCTGGATGAAGGCTTCCATACATGCCTTCCAAACCTCAAAATCAATACCACTAAAGACACAAGGTTTTGCGGAGTATTTCTCCACGATGATTAGTCAAAATACGTGCAAATCACAAATATTAAAGCACTGTGGCTCTGATACCAATTGTAGGATCGAAGAGCACGTGAAATGTTAACAGAGGGGGGGGGTGAATGGTAGATTTAAAACTTTTTCAGCCGAAGCAATGAAAACCCCTCCCTTTCGGAAGAAAAACGATCCATTAAAGAAATCGTGTGTGAGACTAATCTAAATGTGTTTCACCATGACAAAAGTGATAGATATCAGAGAGAATCAAGTCACGAAGACAACACAACAATAATTACTCAAATTCGTCGAGAGAAACTCAAGTTACGATCGAAAGATCGAACAAAGGTCAATCTGTTCTACTGAGTAAAAAACAGATATGTAATACTGCAAAGAAACTAGTGTTAATAAAAAACCACTAATGCAATGACCGTGAAATGTTTAGAGATGATAGATAGTCAAGTTGTGAAGACAACACAAAAAGAATAACATCAATTGGATTTGTAAAACTCGAGTTATGATAAAACCACCGAAGAAAGGTATTGTTGTGCAGAAACTTGACAAGAAAAACTTGACAGAAACAAGTCGGACAAACAAGGCACAAAAGTTCCTTTAAACTACAATATTTATTCAATAGAACACAACAGGAACAGCCCCAAAGTCATATACCACGAGCTCTGGCCTCCCTTGTTTATATAACCAGCTCTTAGGCCAACCCAATCCCAACTAGGACTCTAATCCTACTCAAATCACGAATCGAAACTTTCCATAAGCGCTTATGACTCTTCTATACGCAGATAGAAGCAATCTTAAGACTTCCAAACACCTTAGGAACGTATCCCACATTCCTAAAATAACTTTGTTTCGTGACCCACATGAAATCCTATCATAACCAACTCAAATCTTTCCATATTTGAGTCAAACACGACTTAGCCGCAACCTGAGTCCATAACCTAGTCAGTTGGACCTTTCCGACATATTCTTTACGTCCATGTCTCTTCATCACGCCTCAGAACCATGTATCCACGTCCATGCACTCATTGCATACATGCAAACATCTTCCAACGACGTCCACGATAGCTTCATATACATTGTTCTTTATTCATACATATTGTGCGACCTCCCGATCAACTCAACCACAATTCCTCCCAAACTTGGTCGCTGAACCTCATCTTCTCCCTAAGACTAGTTTAATGGATCCCGTCACCAGCCATGTCTTGAACTCAGGCAACACCTGCACATGAATAAAAAACCAATCCGTACGAGCCCAAGTCTATGACTTGACTCAAGTTAGTTCTGAACACAACACCTTACATGACCATCTCACATAAGCATGATGCAAAACCACATTAAAGTGATATCAGCCATATCAACCAAAACGCACCAAAAACATAGCAAATGAATACTAAGCAATCTTGCCAACAATGTAAAGCATGTTCAAAACATTTTACACTAAAAGCAGGATCATTGCGATCAAGTTCCAAACCTTGCCAAAGCTAACCGGAGCTTGAGCCAGAGCTTACCAAAGCTAGTACAACCTAGCGCTGGAGCTTACCGAAGCTAGTACAACTTTGTGCCAGAGCTAGAAAAACATGTCGGAGCTAGCCAACATAATTCGGACCTAGCAAAACATATTGGAGCTTAACAAAGACATGCCGGAGCTATCAAAGACATGTCAGAGCTAAAGACAAAGCTTCAGCGGAGCTACCCAAAAACATGTTGGACTTTGACAAACCAAGTCAGTCCTATTGTCATACCTTGTAGAAGCTCGGAGCTAGACTCAGACTTTGCCAAAAGGGGTGTTTTGGTAAAATTTAAGAATTTATATCATCAAAGTCAATGTATTCAGTACAAGCCAATGTATTCAGCACACATAGGTCTCACACAAATGGAGCAAGTAAACCAAGTGCTAGAGGATATGCTCCGCGCCTGTGCAATCCACCATGGTAAGAATTGGGATGATTATCTACCACTGGCAGAGTTTTCATACAACAATGGTTATCAGGCTAGCATCCAGATGGCACCATATGAGGCTCTTTATGGCCGAAAGTGCCGCACACCTTTGAACTGGTGCGAATCTGGTGAATGAGTGATATATGGTAATGACTTGGTGAATGAAGCCGAAGAACAAGTACGAGTTATTGAAGCCAACCTCAAGGCTGCTCAATCTTGTCAGAAAAGCTATGCGAACAAGTAGCGTCGACCTCTTCACTTCGATGTCGGGGATCACGTTTATCTTCGTGTATCCCGAATGAAATTGATTCATCGTTTCGGAGTAAAGGAAGGCTAGCTACACACTTCATTGGGCCATTCGCAGTAATTGAACGATGCGGACCTGTGACCTATCGGCTAAAGCTACCAGCGTCGCTTTCAGGGGTCCACAATGTGTTTCACATTTTGCAGTTGTGAAAATGTCTCAAGGACCCAACTGACGTCCGTATGGAGGATTTGGAAGCTCTCCAACCAAATCTTACTTACTCGGAGCATCCAACCCAGATAACCGATGAAAAGACTCGCACCACAAGAAGCCGCACCTTGCATTTCTACAAGGTCTTGTGGGGCAACCACACCATTGAAGAAGCAACGTGAGAAAGCGAGGAATACCTTAGAACGAAGTATTCGGATTTGTTAGCGGCATATGTTCATTAGATCTTTTTCTTTTATCCTTCCTATTGTAATCTTGGGACGAGATTCTTTTAACGAGGGAGGAACGTGAAATCCCAGTTTTTCCTTAATATAAAGTTCAGTTACCAGTTGGTTATCATCCATAGTGGAGATCGATTCTGGTTGTACACATGAACTTGATCTCATAAAAAAATTTCTTTCACTCATACTTAAATTTTATTAACATAGGGGACGGACTTCACCAATGAACCTAGGATAATTCAAGTGACCTTTCTGCAAATTTTGAAATTTATTGAATGGAAATTTCCTAGGGAAAAACAATATGTAGTACTAAATATATTCAAATTATTTCAAAACTTGAATATAGCTATTGTACATTTAGGCCCTGTCAAAATATTCAAATCTGAGGCTATACATTTTGCCATGGCCTCATATTCCAAATAGCCTTCCTCAAATTTCAAGATTTTTTAAATTCTATTTGCTATTTTATTTGAGACGTTTAGCAAATTCAAGTCTAATTCAAATTTGAATTTGAATATCACATAAAACCTGTCCAAATTTGAAATCCAATTTTGGAATCTGAATCTCCATATTTAATTTGGCCTCTCCAAAAAAAAAAATCTAGGATTTTTGTATCAAGTTTGGTAGGGCAATTGAAACTCCAGAGAGGATAGACTCAAGGGGTAGTGGGCACACTATGATGAGGACATCACAACAGCAAAGATGCACATTGAACTGCAAGGACCAATCAAAAGAGCACGAGCACGGTTAATAAATCAGAAGGTGAATTCGTTCCTAACTTCTTTTGCATGTGAGTTTGAGAATAGATTGCTATGTGATGATTTAATTGTTATTAGGAATAATGAAGAAGATCAACAAGTGAAGGAAAGAGGCCTTGGGAGCGTGGAGAACCAGCTGGGACGTCCACAAGTTGATGGAAACAGTTTACAACTTGGACTCGAGTTCAACTCGGAGTCCAGGATCAGCCCACCTTAAAACGGACGCCCAGGAGGCATACGGACTCCTCTTTCGACGTTCTACATATGCACGGAAAGAGGAGAAGATAAACTTTCTAATGGTTTTGGTTCCACCTCAAAATTCCTCCGGAGTCATTGGGAATCATCAAAACAAGTCGAGTCCAGATTTCTATCCGGTGCTGCGCCACCGAATCGGGCCTTTAAGCCTTATATCTTGTAAGAGATCATTAGGGACGCGTCTAATCGTGTTTTGGTCGAACCCTAGCCTATAAATACTGCAGCCGCCGGTCATGTTCGGTGGGTTTTGCTTAGATCAATAATATCGCGGTTCTACGGTTTGTGAGACCACAACTTCGCGATTTCAGATTGTGTCTTCGACGTTCTTGCTCGTGTTCTCGGTTGCACTTGCAGGGATTAGCCTTCTTGGCGATCTCAAGCGTGTGCAACACGGTTGATAACCAATGGAGCCGTGGTGTAGTGATTGCCGGGGTACTCGAACTGCTCGAGTGCCGCGGATCATCAACGTCGAGTTCTCCACCCCAATCAACATACCTTTCAGAAGATCAGGCCTAAACCTACTCATCAATTGGTATCAGAGCTAGGTTGCCCATGAGGTATTTTTGTTTTCCTTCCATTTGATAGATTTTGTTTTGTACCTAGAGTCCACTGAAAAGCCACAAAAAAATTAGATCATTTTTACCGCTTCCCAGACTATAGTGCCTACAGTTTCGTTTTTCAGTTTGCATTGTTGAGTTTGCATTCGTATGGTCGAGTCTTGTTGCTGGTTTAGCTTTGTGTTGTGGGTCCTAGTTATCGTGTTTTGTCCTTGTTTTCTTGCTGTTCGACACCTATTCCACAATCCCTAAATAACAAACCGATCCACCACGTTCATCGGTTTGCCCTAGCTAGCCGCCTTGCATGAACTCCCGCATCGTCAGCCCTAGATTAGGTGACAAACCTTTGTACCACCCATCCTTGTATCATCACACACCACCCCATTAGTTGCCGTGCAACTTCCCGATCGTTTTCATATCCGATTGCAAGTCTTGTTCTCAAACCGAGTTGGAATCAACATCCAAAAAAAAACATAACTCGGACAGCCTACCTTAAAATGGCCATAACTTTCGCATACGAACTCAAAATCGGGCGATTTCTTTTCAAATTCATCTACGCAAAATTTCGCATCTGATTTTCCCCACGTAGCCGTGTTCAGCGAAATTAGATTGCCCAAATTCCCCTCCGAAGATAGCCTATCCGGCCTCTGAAGTGTTAGCACGAATTTTAAAGAATATTCTTAATTTTCTATAGGCCGCATATTTCATCCAATTGAGCTGCAAATTTGTGTACTTCCTATATTTGTGCTCCTGAGTAAAAAAATATCAAGAAAATTTTAAAAAATGAAAAAAATAGAGAAGAGCACACATATTAAAGCAATTGGCCTATACCACATGGTGCTGATTTGTTGGCTATATCATTTTGTCTTTCCTTTGCCTTGATACTTCCTTGTGTTGTGCTAGGACCTAGGGCACTTGGTTGACCAGCAACAGTTTCTTACATTCAATACTTATTCAATTTTGTTTAGCTGTTAACGATTTTCTGCTTATTAGCCACTATATTGTGCCATCCAAGCTCCACCTTTTTTCTTGAGCATAACAGGTACCTTTGCAATCAACCCACGCTTGATTGGTTCATCTCACTGTGCACACCAACTACTGTGTCGGTAAGAACACTTGTAAGAGCCTGGTAAGACGCTTGAGCGAGAGAGATTGTTTCTTCCATCTTTCACATTGTCATTGTAGTTGATAGGGATAACATATTTTTGTTGTCTTTTGTTTCCTACTAACAATGGCAGGAGAAGACAGTGATGACGAATGTGTTCAATATGCTAAGTTATGTGATATGATGAAGACCATGACAGATATGTTCGCCAAATACAACGCAGCAACGGAGGAGTCATTGGCGAACTTGACTCGCCAACTTGATGACCTTGCTCTTCGGATGAATACTTTTGAGGCCCGATTGCCTCTCGCCGGAAGACAAGAAGACAATGCTTATGATGAACTGGAAGATCACAATAATCAACCACGACTGCCACTTTAACGTCGAGGTATGGGAGGTAATAATCATAACAATTATAATCGTCCTCCTGATGATCCTTTTGCTAAAGTGAAATTTACTATACCCTCTTTTTCTGGTGCTTATGATGCTGAGGCTTATCTTGATTGGGAGATGACAGTAGAGCAAAAATTTAATTCCTATCTTGTTCCTGAACAACATAGAGTTAGTCAAGCCACTAGTGAGTTTAAGGACTTTGCTATCATATGGTGGAATGAACTGGTTAAAACTAGAACTGATCCTCCAACATGGAATATATTAAAGGAAGTTATGCGTGTTCGATTTGTTCCTCCATCTTTTTAGTGTGACCTTCGCAAAAAATTGCAGCGCTTAGACCAAGGTAACATGTCCGTAGAGGAGTATTATCAAGAGTTACAAAAGGGTATGCTGCGTTGTGGGGTAGTAGAAGACATGGATGATTGAATAGCTCGTTTTTATGGGGGGTTGAGACATGAAATTCAGGACATTGTTGATTATAAGGAATATGATACTGTTAACTGATTTTCTCAGCTTGCTATGTTGGCAAAAAAAAAAGAATTGCAGGGCCGACCATAACAGCAACAATGCACAAGGAGCAACTTCACGCCGCGTTCGACGCTCGCACCATCCAAAACAGCACCATCATAGACCCCCCGTGCAGCGACTACACCATCCAATGGCGGCCAACAAACTATACCTGCTGCTCCACCTTCTCGCGTTCTGGAGGGCAGCAAGGCGACATCATTCAAGACTTCGCCGTCCACTCCATCTACGGGTTGTTCTTCCGACATTAAGTGTCACCGCTGCCAGGGACTTGGTCATCTGATGAGAGATTGCCCGAGCAAACGAGCATACATAGCACGCTACAATGGCGGGTATGATAGTACTTCGGATGTTGAAGATGAATATTCTCTTTCTATTGACTTTACAGGTCCAAATGACGAACACGCCGACGAAGAGGTACTTGGTACAACGGCGATGTAGAACTATAGGAGCATCATCGTGCAGCGTGCCTTGAGCTCCAAAGTGGAGACCGACGACAAGATACAATGACACAACCTCTTCCACATGTTTCTCATCGTCAAGGACTGTCGTGTACACACAATAATTGATGGAGGTAGCTGCAATAACTTGGTGAACACGAATGTCGTCAAGAAACTTGGTTTGACAACAAGAGCACCCCCTCATCCATACCACATTCAATGGTTGAACAACAGCGGTAAGGTTCGGGTAACACAAACAGCAAGTATACATTTTTCAATTGGTTCTTACCATGATTTTGCTTATTTTGATGTCGTTCCTATGGATGCTTGTTCTCTTTTATTTGGTTGTCCTTGGGAATTTGATACAGATGCTATTCATCTTTGTAGAACTAATAAATATACTCTCGTGCATAAGGGAAAGAAAATCACTTTGCTCCCCATGACTTCTGCTGAAATTGTGCATTTTGCGAAGAGTAAAATTCCTGATGGCAAATCAACAAAACTAGAATCTGAAAAACAGCAAGTCATTAAGTTAAAATCAACATCGTTGCTCGCAACTAAATCTGACCTTGCTGATTTATTCGATGCTAAGGGGATGTGCTATGCTTTAGTATGCAAAGAAGCCATGTTTTAGATTAATGAATTGTCTATTGCATTTCCCCTGCTGTTGCTAACCTTTTGCAGGAGTTTGAGGATGTGTTTCCCTCTGAGATAACCCCTGGTTTACCACCGATGAGAGGCATTGAACACAAGATTGATTTGATTCCAGGAGCAAGTTTGCCAAATCGTGCAGCATACGGGGTGAATCCACAAGAAACTAAGGAAATTCAGCGACAAGTCCAAGATCTTTTGGACCGCTGGTACATTCATGAAAGCCTAAGCCCTGGTTCCGTTCCTGTTCTTTTGGTTCCTAAGAAAGATGGTAGTTGGTGCATGTGTGTTGATTGTCGAGCGATTAATAACATCACCATTCGATATCGTTATTCTATTCCTCGCTTAGATGACATGCTTGATGAATTGAGTGGTGCTATCATCTTCACAAAATGCGTAGTGGTTACCACCAATTTAGAATGGCACTAGGAGATGAATGGAAAACTGCACTTAAAACCAAGTTTGGATTGTATGAGTGGTTAGTCATGCCTTTTGGTTTAACTAATGCACCCAGCACCTTTATGCAATTAATGAACGAGGTTTTACGTGCTTTCATTGGACAATTTGTGGTGGTTTACTTTGATGATATCCTCATTTACAACAAGTCATATGATGAACATCTTGATCATTTACGTGCTGTTTTTACTGTTTTGGGAGATGCATGTTTGTTTGGTAACCTCAAAAAGTGTGTCTTTTGCACCAATCGAATCTCGTTTCTTGGCTATGTCGTTTCCTTGCAGGGAATTGAGATGGATGCGGCAAAAATTGAAGCAATCCGCAGCTGGCCAGCCCCAACAACTGTCACGCCGGTTCGTAGTTTTCTTCGTCTTGCAGGTTTTTATCGGCGTTTTGTGCGGGATTTCAGCATCATTGCAGCACCTCTGCATGAACTAACAAAGAAGGGAGTGATGTTTTGATGGGGTGAACAGCAGCAACAAGCTTTTGATGCTCTCGAATTGAAGCTTACACAAGCACCGTTGCTACAACTTCCTGATTTTGACAAGACCTTTGAGCTAGAATGCGATGCAAGTGGCATTGGTATTGGAGGCGTTCTCATACAAGGAGGTAAACCCGTTGCTTTATTTAGTGAAAAACTTCATGGTCCGTCTCTTTATTATTCTACATATGATAAGGAATTGTATGCCTTAGTGCGTGTATTACAAACTTGGCAACATTATCTTTGGTCTAAGGAGTTTGTCATACATTCTGATCATTAATCATTGAAGTATCTTAAGTGTCAAACCAATCTGAATAAATGACATGCTAAGTGGATTGAGTTCATAGAGTCATTTCCATACATCATTAAGCATAAGAAAGGGAAGGAAAATATCATTGCCGATGCATTATCTAGGCGTTATATCATGCTGTCCCAACTTGATCAAAAATCTTTGGTTTGGAAACAATAAAAGCATTATATCCTACTGATTTGGACTTCAAAGATGCTTTTGAAAATTGTATAGAAGGAAGACTTGGAATAAATATGTGCTGCGAGAGGGTCTCCTCTATCGTGCTAACAAGCTATGTGTTCCAGCTAGCTCTGTTCGTCTATTACTTTTGCAGGAAGCACATGGAGGAGGTTTGATGGGACATTTTGGAGTGAAGAAAACTAAAGACTTGCTGTCCACACACTTCTTTTGGCCAAAGATGAGGCGTGATGTCGAGCGCTACGTGTCACGATGCACTACTTGCAACAAAGCTAAGTCTCGCCTTAACCCACATGGTCTTTATATGCCTCTTCCTGTTCCTAGTGTACCTTGGGAGGATATTTCTATGGACAAAATTTTGGGATTGCCTATGACTAAGAGGGGGAGGGATAGTATTTTTTTAGTTGTTGATCGTTTTTCCAAAATGGCACACTTTATACCTTGTCATATGAATGATAATGCCACACACATTGCTAATTTATTTATGACAGAAATTATTCGTTTACATGGTGTGCCAAATACCATTGTTTCTGATCATGATGCAAAATTTTTATGTCATTTTTGGAGATCTTTGTGGTATAAATTGGGAATCAAGTTGCTATTTTCAACTACATGTCACCCACAAGCGGATCGACAAACCGAGTTAGTTAATCGTACTTTATCCACTATGTTGTGGGCTGTCTTGAAAACAAATTTGAAGTTGTGGGAGGAGTGTCTACCACATATAGAATTTGCTTACAACAGATCCATTCACTCCACGACAAATGTAAGCCCATTCCAGGTAGTGTATGGTTTCAATCCCTGTGCTCCGATTGATTTACTACCTTTGCCTCGTTCTGAAACTATAAATTTGGATGCTACACAAAGATCTGAATTCATTCTTAAGATGCATGAAGCTACAAAAAAAATATTGAAATGATGAATGAGAAGTATAGGATTGCAGGTAGTAAACGTAGAAAAGAAATAAAACTTGAACCGGGTGATTTGGTGTGGTTACATTTGAGAAAAGAGCGATTTCCCGACTTGAAAAAGTCAAAACTTATGCCACGAGCTGCTGGTCCTTTTAAGATCGTTGAAAAGATTAATGATAATGCATATAAGTTTGAATTGCCTGCCGATTTTGGGGTTCGTTCTACATTTAAAATTTTAGATTTGCGACTGTACTTGGGAGAAGAAGATGAATTTGAGTCGAGGACGACTCCAATTCAAGAGGGGGGAGGATGATGAGGACATCACAACAGCAGAGGCGCACATTGAACTGCAAGGACCAATTACAAGAGCATGAGCACAGTCAATAAATCAGCAGGTAAATTCGTTCCAAACTTCTTTTGCATGTGAGTTTAAGAATAAATTGCTATGTGATGATTTAATTGTTATTAGGAATAATGGAGAAGATCAACAAGTGAAGGAAAGAGGCCTTGGGAGCGTGGAGAACCAGCTGGGACGTCCACAAGTTGATGAAAACTGTTTACAACTCGGAGTCCAGGAGCAGCCCACCTTAAAACGGATGCCCAGGAGGCATACAGACTCAGTTTTCGACGTTCTACATATGCACAGAAAGAGGAGAAGATAATCTTTCTAATGGTTCTGGTCCCACTTCAAAATTCCTCCAGAGTCATTCGGAATCTTCGAAACAAGTCGAGTCCGGATTTCTGTCCGGTGCTGCGCCACCGAATCGGACCTTTGGGCTTTGTATCCCGTAAGAGTCCATTAGGGACGCGTGTAATCATATTTTGGTCGAACCCTATCGTATAAATACTGCAGCATCCAGTCATATTTGGTGGGTTTTGCTTAGATCAATAATATCGCTGTTCTACAGTTTGTGAGACCCCAACTTCGCGATTTCAGATCGTGTCTTCAACGTTATTGCTCGTGTTCTCGGTTGCACTTGAAGGGATTAGCCTTCTTGGCGATCTCAAGCGTGTGCAGCACGGTTCACAACCAACGGAGTCGTGGTGTAGTGATTGCAGGGGTACTCGAACAGCTCGAGTGCCGTGGATCATCAACGTCGAGTTCTCCACCCCAATCGACATACCTTTCAGAAGATCGGGCCTAAACCTACTCATCAATTGGTATCGGAGCCAGATTGCCCGTGAGGTATCTTTGTTTTCCTTCCATGATATCGATTTTGTTTCGTAACTAGAGTCCACAGAAAAGCCACAAAAAAATTAGATCGTTTTTATCGCTTCCCAGACTATAGTGCCCGCAGTTTCGTTTTTCAGTTTGCATTGTTGAGTTTGCATTCGTGTGGTCGAGTCTTGTTGCTAGTTTAGCTTTGTGTTTTGGGTCCTAGTTATCGTGTTTCGTCCTTGTTTTCTTGCCGTTCGACAGCTATTCAACAATCCTTAAATAACAAACCGATCCACCACGTTCATCGGTTTGCCCTAGCTAGCCGCCTTGCATGAACTCCCACATCGCCATCCCTAGATTAGGTGACAAACCTTTGTACCACTCATCCTTGAATCATCACACACCACCCTATTAGTTGCTGTGCAAATTCCCGGTCATTTTCATATTTGATTGCGAGTTCTGTTCTCAAACCGAGTTGGAATCAACATAAAAAAAACGTAACTCGAACAACCTATCTTAAAACGGGCGATTTTTTTTTTCAAAATCATCTACGCAAAATTTTGCATCTGAGTTTCCGTCGCGTAGCCGCGTTAGGCGAAACTAGATTGGCCAAATTCCCCTCGAAAGATAGGCTATCTGACCTCCGAAGTGTCAGCATGAATTTTAAAGAATCTCTTGACTTTCTATAGGCCGCATATTACATACAATTAAGCTGCAAATTTTTGTGCTTCCTATATTTGTGCTCCCGAGTAAAACAAATATCAAAAAAAATATTACAAAAAAGAAAAAAAATAGTGAAGAGCACACATATTAAAGCAATTGGCCTATACCACTTGGTGCTTATTTGTTGGCTATATCAGTATGTCTTTCTTTTGCCTTGATACTCCCTTGTGTTGTGCTAGTCCTTAGGGCACTTGGTTGACCAGCAACAGTTTCCTACATTGAATACATATTCAATTTTGTTTAGCTATTAACGATTTTCTGCTTATTAGCCACCATATTGTGCCATCCATGCTCCACCTTTTCTCTTGAGCATAACAGGTACCTTTGCAATCATCCCACACTTCATTGGTTCATCTCACCGTCCACACCACCTGTTGCGTCAGTAAGAACACTTGTAAGAGTGTGGTAAGTCGATTGAGCGAGAGAGATTGTTTCTTCCACCTTTCACATTGTCATTGTAGTTGATAGGGATAACATATTTTGTTGTCTTCTGTTTCCTACTAACAATGGCAGGAGAAGACAATGATGATGAATGTGTTCAACATGCTGAGTTACGTGATATGATGAAGACCATGACAAATATGTTCGCCAAATACAACGTAGCAACGGAGGAGTCATTGGCGAACTTGACTCACCAACTTGATGACCTCGCTCTTCGGATGAATACTTTTGAGGCTCGGTTGCCTCTCACTAGAAGACAAGAAGACAAAGCTTATGATGAACTGGAAGATCACAATAATGAGCCACGACTGCCACTTTATCATCGAGGTATGGGAGGTAATAATCATAACAATTATAATTGTCCTCCTGATGATCCTTTTGCTAAAGTGAAATTTACTATACCCTCTTTTTCTGGTGCTTATGATGATGAGGCTTATCTTGATTGGGAGACGACAGTAGAGCAAAAATTTAATTCTATTCTTGTTCTTGAACAACATAGAGTTCGTCAAGCCACTAGTGAGTTTAAGGACTTTGCTATCACATGGTGGAATGAACTTGTTAAAACTAGAACTGATCCTCCAACATGGGATAGATTAAAGGAAGCTATACGTGTTCGATTTGTTCCTCCATCTTTTCAGCGGGACCTTCGCAAAAAATTGCAGCGCTTAGACCAAGGTAACATGTCCGTAGAGGAGTATTATCAAGAGATACAAAAGGATATGCTGCGTTGTGGGGTAGTAGAAGACATGAATGATAAAATAGCTCATTTTTATGGGGGGGTTGAGACATGAAATTCAGGACATTGTTGATTACAAGGAATATGATACTGTTAACAGATTGTTTCAGCTTGCTATGTTGGCAGAAAGAGTCGTGAAATTCAGGACATTGTTGATTACAAGGAATATGATACTGTTAACAGATTGTTTCAGCATGCTATGTTGGTAGAAAAAAATTCCAGGGCCGACAACAACAGCAAAAATGCACAAGGAGCAACTTCACGCCGCGTTCGACGCCCGCACCATCCAAAACAGCACCATCTTGGACCCCCCCCCCCCCCCCCCCCCCGTGCAGCGACTACACCATCCAATGGCGACCAATTAACTATACCTGCTGCTCCACCTTCTCGCGTTCTGGAGGGCAGCAAGGTGACATCATTCAAGCCTTCGTCGTCCACTCCTTCTACGGGTCGTTCTTCCGAAATTAAGTGTCACTGCTGCCAGGGACTTGGTCATATGATGAGAGATTGCCCGAGCAAACGAGCATACATAGCACGCGACGATGGCGGGTATGATAGTACATTGGATGTTGAAGATGAATATTCTCATGCTACTGAATTTACAGATCCAAATGACGAACACGCCGATGAAGAGGTACTTGGTACAGCGGCGACAGAGAACTTTTGGAGCATCATCGTGCAGCGTGCCTTGAGGTCCAAAGTGGAGACCGATGACAAGCTATAACGACACAACCTCTTCCACATGTTTCTCGTCGTCATGGACTGACGTGTACACACAACAATTGATGGAGGTAGCTGCAATAACTTGGTGAACACGCACGTCGTCAAGAAACTTGGTTTGACAACAAGAGCACACCCTCATCCGTACCACATTCAATGGTTCAACAACAGCGGTAAGGTTTGAGTAACACAAACAACGAGAATACATTTTTCAATTTGTTCTTACCATGATTTTTCTGATTTTGATGTTGTTCCTATGGATGCTTGTTCTCTTTTATTGGGTCGTCCTTGGGAATATGATACAGATGCTATTCATCATGGTAGAACTAATAAATATACTCTCATGCATAAGGGAAAGAAAATCACTTTGCTCCCCATGACTCCTGCTGAAATTGTGCATTTTGAGAAGAGTAAAATTCGTGATGGCAAATCAACAAAACTAGAATCTGAAAAACAGCAAGTCATTAAGTTAAAATCACCATCGTTGCAAGCAACTAAATCTTACCTTGCTAATTTATTCGATGCTAAGTGTATGTGCTATGCTTTAGTATGCAAAGAAGCCATGTTTTCAATTCAAGAATTGTCTATTGCATTGCCCCCTGCTGTTGCTAACCTTTTGCAGGAGTTTGAGGATGGGTTTCCCTCTGAGATACCCCCTGGTTTACCACCGATGGGAGGCATTGAACACAAGATTAATTTGATTCTAGGAGCAAGTTTGTCAAATCGTGCAGCATACAGGGCAAATCCACAAGAAACTAAGTAAATTTAGCGACAAGTCAAAGATCTTTTGGACCGCGGGTACATTCGTGAAAGCCTTAGCCCATGTTCCGTTCATGTTCTTTTGGTTCCTAAGAAAGATGGTAGTTGGTGCATGTGTGTTGATTGTTGAGCGAGTAATAACATCACCATTCGATATTGTTAACTTATTCCTCGATTAGATGACATGCTTGATGAATTGAGTGGTGCTATCATCTTCACAAAAATTGAGTTGCGTAGTGGTTACCACAAAATTAGAATGGCACTAGGAGATGAATGGGAAACTACAATTAAAACCAAGTTTGGACTTTATCACTACAGGAAACACGGTCATGCCTTTTGGTTTTACTAATGCACCCAGCTATGCGATTAATGAACGAGGTTTTACGTGCTTTCATTGGACAATTTGTGGTGGTTTACTTCGATGATATCCTAATTACAGCAAGTCATATGATGGACATCTTTATCGTTTACATGCTGTTTTTACTGTTTTGAGAGATGCACGTTTGTTTGGTAGCCTCGAAAAGTGCGTCTTTTGCACCGATCAAGTCTCGTTTCTTGGCTACGTCGTTTCCTCGCAGGGAATTGAGATGGATGAGGCAAAAATTTAAGCAATGACCAGCTGGCCAGCCCCAACAACCGTCGCGTAGGTTTGTAGTTTTCTTGGTCTTGCAGGTTTTTATCGGTGTTTTGTGCGGGATTTCAGCATTATTGCAGCACCTCTACATGAACTAATGAAGAAGGGAGTGACGTTTCAATGGGGCGAACAGCAGAAACAAGCTTTTGATGCTCTCAAATCGAAGCTTACACAAGCACCGTTGCTACAACTTCCTGATTTTTACAAGACCTTTGAGCTAGAATGCGATGCAAGCGGCATTGGTATTGGAGGCGTTCTCATACAAGGAGGTAAACCCGTTGCTTTATTTAGTGAAAAACTTCATGGTCCTTCTCTGAATTATTCTACTTATGATAAGAAATTGTATGCCTTAGTGCGTGTATTATAGACTTGGCAACATTATCTTTGGTCTAAGGAGTTTGTCATACATTCTGATCATGGATCATTGAAGTATCTTAAGTGTCAAACCAATCTGAATAAACGACATGCTAAATAGATTGAGTTCATAGAGTCGTTTCCATACATCATTAAGCATAAGAAAGGGAAGGAAAATATCATTGCCGATGCATTATCTAGGCGTTATACCATGCTGTCCCAACTGGATCATAAAATCTTTGGTTTGGAAACAATAAAAGCATTATATCCTACTGATTTGGACTTCAATGATGCTTTTGAAAATTGTAGAGAATGAAGAACTTGGAATAAATATGTGCTGCGAGAGGGTATCCACTATCGTGCTAACAAGCTATGCATTCCGGCTAGCTCTGTTCGTCTATTACTTTTGCAGGAAGCACATGGTGGAAGTTTGATGGGACATTTTGGAGTGAATAAAACTGAAGACGTGCTGTACACACACTTCATTTGGCCAAATATGAGGCATGATGTCGAGCGCTACGTGTCACGATGCACTACTTGCAACAAAGCTAAGTCTCGCCTTAACCCACATGGTCTTTATATGCCTCTTCCTGTTCCTAGTGTACCTTGGGAGGATATTTCCATGGACATTGTTTTGGGATTGCCTAGGACTAAGAGGAGGAGGGATATTATTTTTGTAGTTGTTGATCATTTTTCCAAAATGGCACACTTTATACCTTTTCATAAGAATGATAATGCCTCACACATTGCTGATTTATTTATGATGGAAATTGTTCATTTACATGGTGTGCCAAATACCATTGTTTTTTATCATGATGCAAAATTTTTAAGTCATTTTTGGAGAACTTTGTGGTATAAATTGGGAACCAAGTTGCTGTTTTCAACTACATGTCACCCACAAACAGATGGACAAAACGAGGTAGTTAATCGTACTTTATCCACTATGTTGCGGGTTGTCTTGAAAACAAATTTGATGTTGTGGGAGGAGTGTTTACCACATATAGAATTTGCTTACAACAGATCCATTCACTTCACGACAAAGGTAAGCCCATTCCAGGGAGTGTATGGTTTCAATCCCTGTGCTCCTATTGATTTACTACATTTGCCTCCTTCTGAAACTATAAATTTGGATGCTACACAAGAATCTGAATTCATTCTTAAGATCCATGAAACTACAAAGAAAAATATTGAAATGATGAATGCGAAGTATAAGATTGCAGATAGTAAAGGTAGAAAAGAAATAAAACTTGAACCAGGTGATTTGGTGTGGTTACATCTGAGAAAAGAGCGATTTCCCGACTTGAGAAAATCAAAACTTATGCCACGAGCTGCTGGTCCTTTTAAGATCGTTGAAAAGATTAATGATAATGCATATAAGCTTGAATTGCCTCCCGATTTTGGGGTTAGTCCTACATTTAACATTTCAGATTTGTGACCGTACTTGGGAGAAGAAGATGAACTTGAGCCGGGGACGACTCCAATTCAAGAGGGGGAGGATGATGAGGACATCACAACAGCAGAGACGCACATTGAACTGCAAGGACCAATCACAAGAGGGTTAATAAATCAGCAGGTGAATTCGTTCCCAACTTCATTTGCATGTGAGTTTGAGAATAGATTGCTATGTGATGATTTAATTGATATTAGGAATAATGGAGAAGATCAACAAGTGAAGGAAAGAGGCCTTGGGAGCATGGAGAACCAGCTGGCACATCCACAAGTTGATGGAAACAGTTTACAACTCGGACTCGAGTTCAACTCGGACTGCAGGAGCAGTCCACCTCAAAACGGACGCCCAGGAGGCATACGGACTCCGTTTCGACGTTCTACATATGCACGGAAAGAGGAGAAGATTAAATTTCTAATGGTTCTAGTACCACCTCAAAATTCCTCCGGGGTCATTGGGAATCGTCGAAACAAGTCGAGTCCAGATTTATGCCCAGTGCTGTGCCACCGAATCGGGCCTTTGGGCCTTGTATCCCGTAAGAGTCCATTAGGGACGCATCTAATCATGTTTTGATCGAACACTAGCCTATAAATACTGCAGCCTCCAGTCATATTCGGTGGGTTTTGCTTAGATCAATAATATCGCCATTCTACGGTTTGTGAGACCCCAACTTCGCGATTTCAGATCGTGTCTTTAACGTTCTTGCTCGTGTTCTCGGTTGCACTTGCAGGGATTAGCCTTCTTGGCAAGGTCAAGTGTGTGCAGCACGGTTGATAACCAATGGAGCCGTGGTGTAGTGATTGCAGGGGTACTCGAACCGCTTGAGTACCGTGGCTCATCAATGTCGAGTTCTCCACCCCAATCGACATACCTTTCGGAAGATCAGGCCTAAACCTACTCACCACACTAGTCATATAGAATTATGGTAGTGCTCTGCTTTAGTTCACCGTGGCGACACCGCACGCATGCAAAGCTCCAGTGAGCTAACTACTTGCCTGCTCGCCGCGCGCACTAAAGCCGTAGCCGCCGCCACCGCCTCACGCCAGTTCCCCCACTCCTCCATTCCCTTTTTGCGTTTTCCCCTCAGCTCGCTCGCCGCCAACCTCACCTCGTAACTCTGACGATAGCTTGTGATAGGAAAATTGGTTCCGATCTTCCGAAAGGTATGTCGATTGGGGTGGAGAACTCGACGTTGATGATCCGCTGCACTCGAGCGGTTCGAGTACCCCTGCAATCACTAGACCACGGCTCCGTTGGTTATCAACCGCGCTGCACACGCTTGACCTCGCCAAGAAGGCTAATCCCTGCAAGTGCAATCGAGAACACGAGCAAGAACGTAGAAGACACGATCGGAAATCGCGGAATTGGGGTCTCACAAACCGTAGAACGGCGATTTTATTGATCTAAGCAAAACCCAATTGTCTATGGCGGCTACCATGGAGTATATATAGGTGGGAGGACGTCCAAGGGGGTGTTAGGGTCGTGACCTAACGCTAAGACACGAAAATAATGGACTTAGACTTGATACAAGGCCCAATGGCCCAATACGGTGGCGCAACACCCTGACAGATTATGTACTTGATTTTGTTTCGACGATTCCCGACTACTCCAAGGAACTTTGACATGGGACCGGTGCCATTGGAAAGGTTATCCTCTCCCCTTTCCGTGCATATGTAGAACGTCCAAAACGGAGTTCGTATGTGTCCTGGGCGTCCGTTTTAGTGCGTACTGCTCCTGGACTCCGAGTTGGATACGATTTGGAGTTTGGTTCGGTTTCCATCTTCTTTGAACGAATTCTCTGGTCTTCCACGTCCCTAATACTCCCTCCAAGTACTCCTTGAACCTCTCCATGGATCCTAATCACAAATAAATCATTAAGTAGCAATCTATGCTCAAAAACATATAAGGAAATATATAAGAACGAGTTCACCTCTGAAATTAATTGTTGTGTATGAACTCTTTTGATTGGATCTTGTATATTCAGCAGAGTGTTGTTTGTATCCATATAAGTGATGTCCTCATCATCCTCCCCTCCTTGAATTGGAGTCGTCCTCGACTCAAGTTCGTCACCTCTCATGTGTTGGTCCAAGTGTGCAACGCCATCAAATCTTCTTGTATGCATGAATGGAGGAGGCCAAGGTGGTGGACGACATAGTGCGCCATCTTGATCTTGTCCATCAAATAAGAGTGCAAATTCACTTGAGCCAGGATCCCAAACAAATAAATATTGTGTCATGTTTGTAGGTGCAATAATAATGTGCATGATCTCATCATTCTCCCCTTCTTTATGACAAGCCGTCCTCGGCTTGCTCGTATGTCCAGCAAAGAGGCTTGCATTGGAGGTAGAGTAAGTGCTGTCCATAATGCACAACCACAGTGAATAATGCTTTTGTTGTCCCTGCTGCAAGGAAAACATACTAGAAAAACTTGACAAGACATTATTAGCGTTAGTACATTTATTTACTTGACCATGTTGTTGCAGCACAAAAGGAGCTTCCTCATTTGAACATATGTAAACTTTATGCACCATAAACATACCACTATGTTAATATTTGCCTATAGCATAAAAAATATTTCTACTTAACAAAGGCAATTGAGACTGAGAAAATATCATCTTCTCTACGATATCTAGATCACAAAGAGTGTCAAATTCAATATAGCCCAAAGTATTTAGAGAAGATAATAATTTCAGCTCATCCCTTTCACATGTAGTTGGGATCAAATGCTTAATTTCAGCACAAGTGAGTAATAAAGTATCAAATTCATTTGGTTGTTCTAGCATAGGTATAATATAATTATCAGCACACAACTCATTTTTGTTATAAGAATCAGTAGGAAAATCAACTAATGGTAAAAGTGTATTATGAAAAGGTTCATCTTGTTGCTGCTCATCGATAGTATGATTGGTAGCAAAATTCAGAACATCCAAAAACTTCTCACCTTCAACAAGTGTGTTGTGATATTCGTTACCTTTATTCTCATTTTCAGCAGTAATTGTGGGTGAAATATGAATTGATAGATCTGAATTTTCATAGGAGTTGTTGAACACCTCATTCGGTTTTGGATTTTCTACGATTATAGGTTCTTGTTCCTGCAAAAGGATAGGCATAGGAGGAGGTACAACAAGAAAATTCTTCTCAAGCTCATGTATTTCATCTTTGCAATTGGATACACTAGTAAATGTTTCTCGCATAAGAATTTTCATATCTTTCCATGTTCGAGGTTTTTCTAAATCATTTAAATTGTTCCACCAAGTTAATGCACAACCTACTAATGCACTTGCAATATTTCTAATCTTCCTCCTCTCACACATATGACATTTTCCAAAAAATTTATCCAACTCTATTTCCCAAGCAATATATTCATCATAACCAAGACCATCAAAAGAAGGAAAAGATGGGAGAATGTAATTACTTCTTGTGGAAGGTGTTGTAAAGGTGGTCTGAATGTCATGTGAATCCTTGGTTGATGTTTGATTTTTAGTGAGCAACTCCATCGCCGTCTTCATCATGTCCATCATCTCAGCATATAATGCATGATTCTTTCTTTTACCTGACATTGTTAGTAGCAAACAGAAGACAACACAAAAAATATGTTATCTCTATCAACTACAAAGGATAATGGAAAAGTGGAAGTGGAATCACACACTCTCAAGCGTCTTACCACGCTCTTACAAGTGTTCTTACCGACACTGCAGGTGGCAAACGGTGATCGGTATGAAGAAACCAATGAAGCGTGGGATGATTGCAAAGGTGTATCGATTCTGCTCAAGAGTAAGGTGTAGCTTGGATGGCACTTTATTTGTAGCAAGGATTAGCAACAATGAAATCAGATAGTAAAGCTGAATAAGTATCCAAAGTACTTGTCAAAGTTGCTGGCCTAAATGTGTTCCTAGTAGTTCAAGCTAGCAAGACATGAGACAAAACTAGATGACACAAAGAATGCAAGCACTTCGGTTTTTTTTTTGTTGTTTTTTTTCTCTTTTGTGTGCGGATTTTGTTTCTTGTTTTGCACTTGCCTTTTTCTTTTTTCTTCCTTTTTTTCAGAATGTGCTGCAAGGGAAGAACACAATGAAAATCAATCCAAGATATCTCGTGTGTCTGTTGCAGATTTTCTGCTCAATCTTTCAGGGACAAATAGGCACACTTATAGGCTCTAAATTGGAAAACTTAGAACATCAAGATTGTAGATATATCTCTCCTATTTAATTTCAATATATGGAAGACCTATTTAGGAAAAGAACAATAGGAGATACTGCCCCCGAAATACAGACTGTTCAAAATTTTTAGGTCAATAACAGATTCGGATCTAATGCAATTTCGACATCGATAACTATATTGTCTGGGAAAATGATGAATAAGAAAGTTATAGAGAACTTCTTAAGCTTTCCAGAAAGTATAAGAACACAAAAATCCGAGTTGTATGAGCTAGATATGATGAAAATACTGAACTGGACAGAGATGAATCTAATCTGGACGTGATGACGTGATTCAAAAAGATGAATCAACACAATGCAAAACTCAAACTAAGACTAAAAACACTTCTAAACCAGCAATATGACTCAACCACGGACACAAAGTCAACCAAACGAAACTGAATAACAAAGTTGCAAAGGCTCAATGTGGTTTGGACAAAGTAATTAACAGATTTACGAAACTGCAAGTTTTTTTGTGGCTTTTTTGTGGACTCTAGGTATGAAAAACAAAAATAATGTAATGGATAGATGAATTACCTAACGGGAAACCTGGAAATCTGATACCTATTGATAGGAAAATTGGTCCCGATCTTCCGAAAGGTATGTCGATTGGGGTGGAGAACTCGACGTTGATGATCCGCGGCACTCGAGCAGTTCGAGTACCCCTGCAATCACTACACCACGGCTCCGTTGGTTATCAACCGTGCTGCACACGCTTGACCTCGCCAAGAAGTCTAATCCCTGCAAGTGCAATCGAGAACACGAGCAAGAACGTAGAAGACACGATCGGAAATCGCGGAATTGGGGTCTCACAAACCGTAGAACGGCGATATTATTGATCTAAGCAAAACCCAATTGTCTATGGCGGCTACCATGGAGTATATATAGGTGGGAGGACGTCCAAGGGGGTGTTATGGTCGTGACCTAACCCTAAGACACGAAAATAATGGACTTAGACTTGATATAAGGCCCAATGGCCCAATACGGTGGCGCAGCACCCTGACAGATTCTGTACATGACTTTGTTTCGACGATTCCCGACGACTCCAAGGAACTTTGACATGGGACCGGTGCCATTGGAAAGTTTATCCTCTCCCCTTTCCGTGCATATGTAGAACGTCCAAAACAGAGTTCGTATGTGTCCTGGGCGTCCGTTTTAGTGTGTACTGCTCCTGGACTCCGAGTTGGATACGATTTGGAGTTTGGTTCGGTTTCCATCTTCTTTGAACGAATTCTCTGGTCTTCCACGTCCCTAATACTCCCTCCAAGTACTCCTTGAACCTCTCCATGGATCCTAATCACAAATAAATCATTAAGTAGCAATCTATGCTCAAAAACATATAAGGAAATATATAAGAACGAGTTCACCTCTGAAATTAATTGTTGTGTATGAACTCTATTGATTGCATCTTGTATATTCAGCAGAGTGTTGTTTGTATCCATATAAGTGATGTCCTCATCAGCTTGCCATCTAGCCAAGGATTGATCGTGAAATCTTTACAAAAGTTGTTCAAAACTTGCTTGTGCACCTTATCAGACTTTTGGTTCGGTGTTTCCTCAACCGGTTGTGTTGTATGCCGCAGTTTTCCAAGGACCGGGGGAGAAGCCGCCAAGAACCGCCCCTGCTCCACCGTCGACAAGCTGGAGGACACCTCTACAGGCCCCAACTTCTATAAGAGAAATGTGTGTTATCGTGCCTTACGCATGTTCACGAAGTTTCAAGCCATGCCATGCCTTGTAGCGTTCTTATTTCCATTTTTCCCGATGATAGTTAATACCTATGTCTCTAGGTTAGGGATTTAATTTGTGTTCTACATCTAATAGTTCTTGACCATAGTTAAGGGATAGTTTACCTATCTCCATGTAAACACTTCGGATCAATAAGATTTGAAAACTACCGAGTGTTGACCGAGATAACTGAATTTTGGTCGCCGCCGGTGAAAAAGCCGCGGTTCGCCATCGAACTCATCGTTGTTGACTATTCCACCCTGCTTGCACCTCCAAATCGTCGTCCTCATGCTCCTAGTAATGTTTCTAGCCTTTCCCTGAGCTCCTTGCACCATTCCAGGGCGATTCTGGCCATCGCCGAAAATCTAGCTCCGCCGCCGCCATCGTGCATGGTGTTCCGGGCATCGCTGGCATTCGAAGACCCCTTTGTTGTGCTCAGCACCGATGAAAACAGTTAGGCGGCAAGTGGTGATGAGAGAGGAGACCGGGAAATGGGAACTGATGAACTCGCCGGCGCAGCGCCGCCGCGGCCGCGGCCGCGTCGCTTGTCGGGAGGAAGAAGATGACCTGCGGGCCCTGCCTGTTAGTGACGTGTGCAACCGCGCGGATCAGCTGCGGCACTGGATCGGGTGCGGCTGCGCGGGTTAACCACGTGGCCCTCGGTGCGGCCCTGCTCTGACTCGTTGAAAGTGCATCTAGGATTTCCTTGTGGGTTTTGGATGATTTATGACAAGCAATTGGGCTCCTAACCTCTTTGTTGAGGTGAGTGCAGGCTTATGATAGAAAAATGAGCAAAGTACCAAAAAGAAGGAAGAATGAGGAGCAAAGTGGAAATGAGCTAAAGGAAGAAGAGTAGTAGATTATTGTGTATGGAGTGGTTTAAGGAAACACATTCCAAGAGCTCAACGACATTTAAACACACACATTGCACAAAGTTACACAGGACCGGACTAGTCCGACAGACATTGGACTAGTCCGATATCCTTTCTGCACGAAATTGGACAAGTCCGATATCCATCAGACTAGTCCGATATCCTTTCTAACCAGAATCGGACTAGTCCTCCCCCGTGCAGACCAGTACTCAAAACACTTCACAAGTCGCACAAAATAGGACAAGTTCGATCACAATCGAACTAGTCCAATATTCATTCTGATCCAAAACGGACAAGTCCGACATTGGACGGACTAGTCCGAAATACCCTCTGATTTGAATCGGACATGTCCTCCAAGTGCATACTTGTCATCCTATACACTCAGTGTTTCACATGTACGGACAAGTCTGATAACTATCGGACTTGTCCGAAGATTTCCAGTAGCGAAATCGGACAAGTCCGCTCCTAGCTGGACTAGTCCGATATTTTAGGACACTTAGGGTTTGCTACACACAGCACACCGGACTAGTCCGGTGACCATCACGGACTAGTTAGATCTTTCTGAACCCTAACGGTCACTTTTAGAAACCCATATAAATAGAGTTGTACGGCAATATTTTACCTTGGCTCGAACCCTAGCGCCGTCACACCTCCCAAGAGCCTAAAAAACCACATCTCTCCACGAAATTAAGTGCAACAACGATCAATCCTTTGAGGATTCACTCTAGATCATTGGAGAGACACGTTCAACACCACATTGAGCTCTTGGTTTGATTCTCTAACACACTCCTGCGATTTAATTGTAATCTTTTGAGTGTGTTTTGGTGGTATTTCGTGTTGTAATCCAAGGGAGCTCTCAACGTGTGAGAAGGCCCCTTTGAATTCGGTTATTCACCCCTTTGTGATTAGTGGAAGAGGAGTGGCCTTCGTGGCGATCCAACGAGGGTAGGGTTGGAGAAGACCCGGTCCTTTTGTGGACTCCTCAACGTGGACGTAGGTTGCCTTTGTGGGAGCCGAACTACGGGATAAATCCTTGTGTCTTGTTTTTGGTGTTCATCGTTCTTATTCATCAATATAATCTAGGGTTTCATAATCATTGCTTATCTCACGTTGAACTGTTAAACATAAGATTTAATTGTGATATAATCTAGCATATAACATTGAAACCTTTATTTGATTCTATATTTCCGCTGCATACATAGAAGAATCAATCTAATCGATCAAGTTTGACCAACTTAGTCCATGAACACCGGACTAGTCCGCACTTTAACAGACTAGTCCGATATCTCCGTTATTGAACTGGTTGTTAAGTGTTGCAGGATCTGACAATTTGCAAAAAGACCTATTCACCCCCCTCTAGGCCACATTCAATTGGTATCAGAGCAGGTTCTTCAAGAAAGAGTCTAACCACTCAAAGAGATCATGTCGGAGATGAAGAACATCCACAAAATCAACAACCAAGAAGAGGTTAACACCGACAAAAATCAAAAGGTGGAAAGGTACCTCGAAGCCATTCAAGACTTCGAGGACGATGACGAGGAGACACTGGAGCTAAAGGCGCTCCTCAGAAAGAAGGCGCTTTCCAAAGGGAAAGTGAAAGTTGAAGAGAAGAAGAAGGGGAGTAGTCACACCGACTGCTCCGGATATCCTTTTAACTATGATCGTGTAAATTCCAATAATAATCATTACTTATCTATCCCACTTGAAAAAGCTCCACACTTCGATGGATGTGATTACTCAATGTGGAGGCAGAATATGAATATGCATTTGATTTACCTCAATCCAAGTCTATGGCATGTTGTATGCACAGGGATAGATATTCCGGACGACGACGAAGAGCTCACCCCAAGCCAAGAGTAGGCTATTCATAGAAACGCTCAAGCCGCAGCAGTAATAACCTCCTCACCCAGTCGGGACGAGTTCACCAAGGTCGATGGACTCGAAATTGCTAAGGAGATATGGGATACACTGCAAACTGCACATGAAGGTGACCGACATGTGCGTGAAGCAAAAATCGAGATGGTCGAAGGCGAATTAGGAAGATTCACAATTGAGGAAGACGAGTCACCCCAAGAAATGTACAACCGATTGAAGACACTCGTCAACAAAGTTCGATCATATGGGAGCAAGAAGTGGAATGATCACGAGGTGGTAAAGCTCATCCTTAGAGCTTTTATGCCTCGCAATGTCACACTATGCTCCATGATTAGAGAAAGCCCCGGGTACAAAATGATGACTCGGAATGAATTGCTTGGAAAGATCATCAACTTTGAGGTGATGGAAAAACAAGCACAACACGTCAAGGAAATTGCCGACCTCACCTCGGCAAAGAAGAAACGGGTTGCTTTGAAGTCCACCCTCAAGCCCTTATCCAAAGAAGCTAGAGAAGCACAACTAGAGGAAGATAGTGACGACGAGAGCAGTGAATTAGATGAAGAAGACATGATATTGTTCATGAAGACATTCAAAAGAATCATGAAGAAGAGACAAGGTACAAAGTCAAGCGAAGGAAGGTACAAAGAAAGAACAAGGCCTAAGTTGAGGCGGGCATGCTATAATTATGGTGAGTATAACCACTTTATAGTTGATTGCCCATATGACGAGAACAAGAAAAAGACAAAAGAAGCCAATCCTCAACACAAGAAATTCTTCAAGAAGAAGAAACAAGCCGAACAAGCGCACATTGGGAAAGAGTGGGACTCAAATGATGAGTCCTCATCGTCCAAAGAAGAAGAGATGGCTAGCATAGCCATAGAGAAGACATCCAAGAAGTCTACCCTCTTCCCTACACTCGGCGCAAGGAAGGGAAATGGCACTTGCCTCATGGCAAAGGAAGGTAAACGCAAGGTAACCATCAAAGCCCCTTCCGTGCATTCCTACTCTAGTGATGATGAAATAAATAGTGATAATGAGGATATTCTTATTGGACTAGATAGGAAAGCTGCAACAAAAATGAAATTTTTACTTGATCAACTTGTTGAGAAGGATAGGTTAATTCATCGTCAAGAGGACATGATTATCTCCCAAATGGAGAAGTATCTCAAACTTGACAAACTTCTAGAACTTGAAAAGGAGAAAAGCAATTCACTAGGGCTTGAGTTAGCTTCAAGCAAGGAAGCTTGCCTAGAGTTACCAACTTGCTGACCTGATCAAGGTTAACAAGATCCTTGAAGTGCAAGTTGAGTCACTCAAGCTGAGTGAGCCTTCCTCCTCTTCAAGCTCACCTTCTCAACCCACTAAAACTAATTTTGCTCATGCTTGCACATGTAAGAAAGGTGACACCATCTTGAAGGAAAAGTCAACCTCCACAAAGGATAAACATCCTGCC
Organism: Tuctoria greenei; assembly: GCA_036927565.1. Classification (NCBI taxonomy): domain Eukaryota; kingdom Viridiplantae; phylum Streptophyta; class Magnoliopsida; order Poales; family Poaceae; genus Tuctoria; species Tuctoria greenei. Next base: position 54,458,870 of record JAYESD010000001.1, read on the forward strand.
CAAAGTGGCATACTTGACAAGGAGAAGATCGACTATGCACATAGTGCATACTTGGTCCAAAGACCTCCAAATGTTAAATATGGTGGTTACTCTTATGATGAAATGCAGCATGCTAGAAACCATAAGAATAACAAGGAGAGGATTTCCTTTGTGAAGGGAAGACCCTCGCAAACTAGTAAGTCGAAGAGTAAAAACTTGAACTCACACGAACACCGGACTAGTTCGGTCAGTGTCCGGACATGTCCGGTCCTCCGGACAAGTCTGACCTCCCAGACTAGTCCTGTTTAGAAACAACAACAATTACTCTTTGGAACCTTTGATGCCTCCTATGTGTTGATGAGAAATAATTTTGGCAAGGTTTATGCTCATTATGTTGGGCCACACCATGGGAACACTAAATCTCATGTGTGGGTGTCCAAATGTATTGTAACTAACCTCCAAGGACCCAAGCAAGCTTGGGTACCTAAAACCAAAGCATAATTTGTTTTTGCGGGCCTATTCCTCCAGTGGATCTAAATGGGTGCTAGACAGTGGTTGCACCAACCATATGATCAGAGAAAGAAGAATGTTCGTGGAATATGAAGAGAATGAGGACCCAAATGAGGGCATCTACTTTGGAGATAACAGTCAAGGAAGGGTGCTCGGTACCGGTAAAATTACTATATCATCTAAACACACACTTTCTCATGTACTACATGTTGAATCCTTAGATTATAACCTACTGTCCATATCTCAACTATGTGACAAAGGTTATAATTGCTTATTCACTAACGAGGGTGTGACCGTCTCTAGGAGGAGTGATGGTTCTATTGCATTCGAGGGAATGTTGAAGGGAAAGCTTTACCTTGTTGATTTCAACAAGGATAAAGCCGAACTTGACACATGCTTGATTGCAAAGACCAACATGGGTTGGATGTGGCATAGATGGGTAGTGCATGTTGGTATGAGGAATCTTCAAAAGCTCCTCAAGGGCGATCACATCCGCGGTTTGAAGGATGTTGTTTTTGAGAAACACGGGCCTTGTAGCGCGTGCCAAGCCGGGAAGCAAGTTGGAGCACCTCATCCTGCAAAGAACGTCATGACTACAACAAGACCGCTCGAACTACTTCACATGGACTTATTTGGTCCAGTTGCTTACATAAGCATCGGCGGTAATAAATATGGTTTAGTAGTTGTTGATGACTTTTCTCGCTTCACTTGGGTTTTCTTTTTGCATGATAAGTCAGATAGGATATTGGAATAGTCCGATGGAACACTCAATAAGTTCTTCAAGCGAGCTCAAAACGAATTCTCATTGACAATCAAGAATATTCGAAGCGACAACGGCACGGAGTTCAAGAACACGCAAGTGGAAGAGTACCTTGATGAAGAAGGCATAAAGCATGAATTTTCAGCACCGTACTCCCCACAACAAAACGGAGTTGCCGAAAGAAAGAATCGAACACTCATAGAGATGGCAAGAACAATGCTCGATGAGTAAAACACATCGGATCGATTTTGGGTGGAAGCGGTTAACATCGCTTGCCACGCCGTAAATCGACTCTACCTTCATCGACTAGTCAAGAAGACATCGTATGAGCTACTCACCGGTAACAAACCAAATATTTCATATTTTCGTGTTTTCGGTTCTCCATGTTATATCTTGAACAAGAAGCCTAGGACTTCAAAGTTCGTTTCGAAGTCCGATGAAGGTTTCTTCCTTGGTTATGATTCGAACGCTTACGCCTGTCGTGTTTTCAACAAGACCTCTGGACTTGTTGAAATAGCACGTGACGTAGTGTTCGATGAGACTAATGGCTCCCAAAAGGAGCAAGTTGATCCAAGTGAACTAGGTAAAGAAGAAGCGCCTTGTCAAGCATTGAAAAGAATGGCTCTAGATGAGGTTCGACCACAAGAGCCACCTCCGCATGTACATGAAGAAGATGAACCGCAAGAGGAGATCAACGATCAAGGGGGAGATTCAACACAAGATCAACAACAATGATACGAAGATAATCAACAAGTCAACGAAGGCAATGACTTAGCGGGAGAAGTAGATTACCATGAAGATACAACTCCTCAAGTGCCACACCCAAGAGTAGACCAATGCGTCCAAAGGGATCACCCAATTGACAACATCATCGGTGATATCCAAAAGGGAGTAACCACTAGATCTCGCATAGCTAACTTTCATGAACACTATTCGTTTGTATCCTTTTTGTAACCACGCAGGGTTGAAGATGCATTGAAAGATCTGGACTGGGTGGTGGCAATGCAAGGAGAATTGAACTACTTCAAGCAAAACAAAGTGTGGGAACTTGTGGCAAGACCAAATGCAAACATTGTCGGCACCAAGTGGGTCTTCCGCAACAAACAAGATGAACACGGGGTGGTGACAAGGAACAAGGCACGACATGTGGCCAAAGGGTATTCACAAGTCGAAGGTTTGGATTTTGATGAAACTTTTACTCCAGTAGCTAGGCTTGAATCTATTAGAATATTACTTGCATATGCTATTCACAATGATTTCAAGCTGTCTCAAATGGATGTGAAAAGCGCCTTCCTCAACGGACCAATCAAGGAAGAGGTGTACGTGGAGCAACCACCAGGATTTAAAGATGAAGAGTTCCCCGACCACGTGTTTAAATTGTCTAAGGCTCTCTACGGCCTCAAACAAGCTCCTAGAGCTTGGTATGAGTGACTTAGAGATTTCTTAATTGAAAATGGCTTTAAGATTGGAAAAGTAGACTATACACTGTGTACAATGAATTTTGATGATGATCTTTTTATTTGTCAAATTTATGTTGACAATATAATCTTTGGGTCAACTAACAATTCTTTTTGTGAAGAATTTAGTAAAATCATGACAGACAGGTTTGAAATGTCAATGATGGGAGAGTTAAAGTACTTCTTGGGATTCCAAGTGCGGCCACAAAAGGAAGGGACGTTCATAAGCCAAACCAAGTACACTCAGGACATACTTAAGAAGTTTGGTATGGACAAGGCAAAGCCCATAAAGACCCCCATGGAAACAAATGGCCACTTGGATCTTAATGAAGATGGACCTAGAGTCGACCAAAAGGTATATCGCTCCATGATTGGATCTCTACTCTATTTATTTGCATCTAGGCTTGATATTATGTTGAGTGTATGTTTGTGTGCAAGATTTCAAGCCAACCCTAAGGAATGTCACTTGACAGCCGTAAAAAGGATCTTGAGATATTTAGTTCATACACCCCACCTTGGTCTTTGTACCCAAAAGGCTCAAAATTCAATCTCATTGGTTACTCTGATGCAGATTATGTCGGGTGCAAAGTAGATAGAAAAAGCACCTCCGGTACATGCCAATTCCTAGGGAGATCCTTAGTTTCTTGGTCCTCCAAGAAACAAAATTCTATTGCCTTATCCACAGCCGAAGGGGAGTATGTTGCAGCCGGGAGTTGTTGTGCTCAACTCCTTTGGATGCGACAAACTCTAAGGGACTATGGTTACAATATGAACCATATTCAACTCCTTTGTGACAATGAGAGTGCCATTAAAATTGCCCACAACCCAGTTGAGCACTCCAGAACTAAACACATAGACATGAGACATCACATTTTAAGAGATCATGCCATGAAAGGAGACATAGCCATTTCACATTCAACAATCAAAAGCAATTAGCCGACATATTCACCAAGCCACTTGATGAAAAACGCTTTTGCGAACTCCGAAATGAACTAAATATCCTTGATGCTCGTAGTATGGCTTGAAAAGTTGCATACCTGTAAGAATTCTTCAAAATATGTTGACTGAATTGTGAAAATCATCTCTCTTATTTTTCTCTAAAACTATGTCAATTACTAGATCTTGGTGAATTATGATCATTGCTTGATTGTTGTATGCTTACTGATCATATTCATCAAGATTATTTGTTTTGATTTGCCCTCCTATTTTCTTGGTATGCACCTTCAAATATATGTGAATGGGCTATAATTTCTTCTCCTGTAACCACAGACTAGTCTGTGGTTACCCGGACTTGTCCACCCATGCAGACAAGTCCACTGAGTGCTGGTTAGGACAAACTAGTCCGGTAGACAATGGACTAGTCCGATATAGCCCCTGGAAAAGTTCAGACTAGTTCGGTCATCTTCGGACTTGTCTGATTTTTCATGTCCATAACCCTAGCCGCCGCTAAACCCTAAATTCCTCACCTCCACTCTTGCCTCACGCGCTCTCTCTCTTCGTGCTCGAGCTCCCAAGGCGATTCCTTGCTCCCTCGACCAAAAAGCTTCACATTTGGGTGGAAATCAAGCTTGTCCACTTGAGGATTGAAGCTAGCGGACTTGTCCGGCCTTCAACATCCTCATCTCCATGTTTCAAGCAATTCTTCGGTAATTTTTGCTCAAACCCTAGAAAATCCCAAATTTCTTCATTGTTGATCAAATATCCTAGCATTCCTCGCTATATACATGCTCTCTTGATGTATTACATGTTTGCTAGGGTCGTCCTGCATTAGAATTCACCATTTATCCAGTCTCATAGGTTTTTGAGGATGAACACTGGACTAGTCCGGTCCATGCACGGACATGTCCAGTCCCCCGAACTAGTCCGTGCCTGCGCACCGGACAAGTCCAATGTTTCTGAACTCAAATCCTAATTCTTCAATTCCTTATTGCAATTCCTTGCTACCTGTTCACGCCTTTGCCTTGTGTCATTCATTATCATTCAACTGGTATCGAGTTTGTCAAAGATGTGGAGCACACACCTCTGAGGCCTCTGAAGCCTCAACGAGTAAATGTCCAGGTTGCTCCCTCTCCGGCCTCCAGCCCTGAGGCACCGGCAAAAACAAGAGAAGATTCAAGTGCTGCCCATGCTGGTAGGGCAGCCCCTCAAAAAGGATCAGCTACTGGGATCCTTAAATATCTCACTGCAATATTTGCCTCCTGCAAGAAGGCCGAAGTGAAGGCCCACAAGCTCAATTAGAAAAGAAAGGAGGACATGAGGTAGATCAAGGCAAATGTGAAGCAAATTTTCCAGAAGCTGGAGATCGACCGCATTGGATCTCCAGTGATTTCTGAGGACTCCGACCCGGACATCACTGAGCTCGGGCCCTTGACCCCCTCCGAGCTTGCCTACTTTGGCATTGGGGACTCGAGTGGCTCCGCCCCTCCTCCTTCTCCTCCTCATCAAGCTGAAGATGAAGATGACGAAGACGACGATGAGAGGACCGACAGTGAAGAGTGAAGACCTTAGGACCCTCCTCTCCTTCTTTTTGGTGTCTTGTTTCCAAAGGGGGAGAGATTGAGGGGGAGTCTTAGTCTTAGCTGTAGTTTGCGAGGAGAGAGTTCTATGCTTTTATTTTTATCTCTTTTGTGGCTTGTAATGTTTTAACTTTGTTCTTAAGTTAATTATGGTTCCTTGATGCAATGAGTTAATCCTTTGAGTAGTATTTATGAAAACTGTGATTTTGCTCTAGATTGTCATATATGCTTGCTATTTGGTAATTAATTTCAATTATGTCATTATCAATGTTTTAGTGTACTTAGTTATGCATCCCACCATAAAGAATGCACATATGGACAATACTTTTCACTGCTTGATGTATTTTGGACTCATATGTGCATACTTTATGAAAATCTCAATTTTTATCATATTTTGTGAAATCCCAATTGGTTGTCATCAATCACCAAAAAGGGGGAGATTGAAAGTGCATCTAGGATTCCCTTGTGGGTTTTGGATGATTTATGACAAGCAATTGGGATCCTAACCTCTTTGTTGAGATGAGTGCAGGCTTATGATAGAAAAATGAGCAAAGTACAAAAAAGAAGGAAGAATGAGGAGCAAAGTGGAAATGAGCTCAAGGAAGAAGAGTAGTAGATTATTGTGTATGGAGTGTGTTAAGGAAACACATACCAAGAGCTCAACCACATTTAAACACACACATTGCACAAAGTTACACAGGACCGGACTAGTCCAACAGACACTGGACTAGTCCAATATCCTTTCTGCACGAAATCGGACAAGTCCGATATCCACCGGACTAGTCCGATATCCTTTCTGACCAGAATCAGACTAGTCCTCACGAGTGTGGACCAGTCCTCAAAACACTTCACAGGTCGCACAAAATCAGACAAGTCCGATCACAACCGGACTAGTCCAATATTCATTATGATCCAAAACGGACAAGTCTGCATTGCACGGACTAGTTCAAAATACCCTCTCATCTGAATCGGACAAGTCCTCCAAGTGCGGACTTGTCATCCTATACACTTAGGGTTTCACATGCCCAGACAAGTCCGATAACTATCGAACTAGTCCGAAGATTTCTAGTAGCGAAATCGGACAAGTCCGCTCCTAGCCGGACTAGTCTGATATTTCGGGACATTTAGGGTTTGCTACACACAGCACACCGGACTAGTCTGGTGACCAGCACGGACTAGTCCGATCTTTCTGAACCCTAATGGTCAATTTTAGAAACCCATATAAATAGAGCTGTACGGCCATATTTTACCTTGACTCGAACCCTAGCGCCGTCACACCTCCCAAGAGCCTCAAAAACCACATCTCTCCACGAAATTAAGTGCAACAATGATCAATCCTTTGTGGATTCACTCTAGATCATTGGAGAAACACATTCAACACCACATTGAGCTCTTGGTTTGATTCTCTAACACACTCCTGCGATTTAGTTGTAATCTTTTGAGTGTGTTTTGGTGGTATTTCGTGTTGTAATCCAAGGGAGCTCTCAACGTGTGACAAGGCCCCTTTGAATTCGGTTATTCACCCCCTTGTGATTAGTGGAAGAGGATTGGCCTTCGTGGAGATCCGACGAGGGTAGGGTTGGAGAAGACCTGGTCCTTTTGTGGACTCGTCAACGTGGACGTAGGTTGCCTCTGTGGGAGCCGAACCACGGGATAAATCCTTGTGTCTTGTTTTTGGTGTTCATCGTTCTTATTCATCAATATAATCTAGGGTTTCATAATCATTGCTTATCTCGTGTTGAACTGTTAAACATAAGATTTAATTGTGATATAATCTAGCATATCACATTGAAACCTTTATTTGATTCTATATTTCCGCTGCATATATAAAAGAATCAATCTAATCTATCAAGTTTAACCAACTTAGTCCGTGAACACCGGACTAGTCCGCACTTTACTGGACTAGTCCGATATCTCTGGTATTGAACTGGTTGTTAAGTGTTCAAGGATCCAACAATTTGCAAAAAGGCCTATTCACCCCCCTCTAGGCCACATTCACTAGTCCATTCAAATGAAGTGGGACCGACTGCTTTATTCAAATTTTTCAATTGGAAAATTATTCCAGGATTCAATCAAACTTCTAAAATTCATTACTCCTAGTTGAATTGCTAAAAAATTTCAAAATAAATTCTGGTAGACTCATATTGATCCCAACTTTACAATGGTGCCATTTGTTGGACATGAAACTCCCAAAATTTTCATAATAAATTCATTGGAGCTAACTGCTTGGGAAATTAATTACTCCTGTTTTGTTAATTGGAAAATTCCCAATTTTGGTCACTCTTAATGATACTCTTGATCTCCAGTAATAATTTCAAGTTCACTGGACTTTATTTACTGGGTTGATCAGTGTTCCAAATCTCTATTTGATTGAAAAATTGGGGAAAATACAGTAACCATTTCAAAATTTCTTCCAAACTTGTAAAATCAATTTCTCACTGTAGGGAGCTTAGAAAATTGTGAAACAAATTTTGCTAAAACTAGTGAGACCCCTCTACATGGTACAACCACTGGTAGCGATGATAGACCTCCAGAATTACAACCAAAATTCAGAGAAGGCTTTTACTTGTAGGAATTTTAAATACAACAAACTTCCTTGATCATCTCCTATTCTTTGCAAGGGTCAGCATTATAGTCCCTAGTATCTACCATACAAGTCCCAAAGCCAATTAAGATCATTATCTTATTTTGATCACAAGATATTAGCTTGTGACCTTGAACATATTATTTATTTTCAAAGTCATTCATATATGGTATATGCATATCGTGTAGTAACTGAAGTCGAGGAGGAGCCGGAAGCCTTGGAAGTCCATCTGCCAGTGACTAACGTAGACCCGGGCTCGCATTCAGGCAAGCCCCGATTTGCGTTTATGTGACATTTCAAATTTTCTATTTGTATCACTTATGTATAGGATGAATTTGTGCATTAGGGCTAAGGTGCTTGTTACTCCACTTGCATGACCCATAAAACCCATGGAGTATTTGGTAGGTCTATAGCCCGAGAAGTAAAAAATGCCATGCTTATGTTCATAGGAATACGATAGAAGTTGAGTAGTTGGAATCTACCCGCGAGATAGGAATTTATCAAACGGCATGAATTGGATCAAGAAATGGTTTATGAATATGAAATTGAGACCAAGCAGTGGGTAGGATGCAGCGAGACGTTGTCTGACATGTGTAGCCCTGCTTGTGTCGATTGAGGACTGATCCGTGTGTGGCCCTGCTAGAAAAGTTTGAACAGTACCAGATGCATACTGGGCATATGGAACCCAAGAAACCGATGTAACTTGATAACTTGGATGTGGAGGCATAGCCCATTGTCGATACGGGTGGGCTGAGGGTGGTAAGGTGTAAATTCGCCGGCGGGCACAGACACGCTCTGTGCGGGAACCTTATGCCCGCGATGGTGGGACCGGTTCGACGTTTGAGTTCTCTTGTAAAAGGTGGCTGCGTATGACGTGATGAGGAGTATGGCACACTCCTTAGGCACGAGTGTACGTGATGTGTTATTTGGGTGTGTCCTGATTGCAATCACCGTCCCTCGCGGTTATTTGAGTACCGCTTGTTCACTGTGTCGTGACGTAGTAAATATTGAAGAGGTCAGGAGAATACGATGTATTGAATCATAATTGTTTTGGAACTTTGATTGCTGTCCAATATGATCACTAAAGTCCTTTCATTAAACTTGTAAGCTACTGATAATAACTTGAAAGCTAAGGATCCACTTGTAGGCAAGTCTTTTACTGCTTTACCTTACCTATGCTTAGTATTCACCCTGCATATGTCCAGTGAGATGGGTTAGTCTTGCTGAGCCTTAAGCTCACATTTGCAGTTAACAAGTTTTTGCAGATTACACGACTAATGACGGATTCGAAGACGAGGCTGTACCCCCTCAAGGTTTTACAGCTGAGTGGGAGCCCTGCGCGCCGCCGTAAGTTTGGTGAGTGAAGGTTGCTAGTGCGAAGCATCCAGGACATGGATGACTTTGCTTTTGCATAGCTAGTGCCGAGAGCGTAGCTATGATGTATAGGTCACTTTCCTTTTCTCTTACTATTGTAAAACTTCCACTATGTTTATAAATAAAGTCTTGGTATTGTATTTTATTCTCATTATTTTCTTGTGTACTATTGGGTGTCGCATCGCACGGCACCACCCAATGAGATCCTTGGATGTCGGTTCCGGTCCCCACAGCAACTAAGCAACTAAGCAGCATAAGCAAAGAGTATAGTGCAGCTCCAACACTCTACAATCAAAGCTGACGGCAGACACGGCCTAGAACTCCGCATTATCATTGTTATACTCCAAATCCTGACCTGACACTGTTGGTGGGGGAATCGCAAGGGTGAGTACATGTCAGCAAGTGTGGAAAGTATGATATGTAGCTGATTCAAATGACGAATATAATAATGGATAAGTGCTGAAAAGAACATTAAAACATTTGAAAAGCAATATATTAGAAGTATGTGAAGTAAACCCATCATAAACCATAAGTAATAACATAGTACCAGTCTATATATCATTACCATCAGCCAAATTTCAGATTTCATCATTTTCATTAATCATGTTCATTGCCATAAATCATAGTACCATCCATAACCATAACTATTACCAAACCATCCCAATACCAAGTTTACTCTAATCATGTGAGGGGCTGGGTTGCTATTATCCGGTAGCATGGCTATCATGATAGTTTTTAGACACACTATGGAGAGGTTGTACCACTTTACCCACGTATTTGTGATTTCATCACCTTTCGATGACTATATAATCTCAATTATGCTATCTCACACTTCCTTAGGTGTGTAGCCAAGAGATAAAAAAATAGCCTTTACAAAGGGATTACTAGCCTATTTAGACCCCACTGAGGTTTCATCAGTGGCGATGTCTCCAACTGAGCACATCTTCAACCAAGGGCCCCCTCTTGAGCCATATGGATCCCAGGGTAGTCCCACCAATCATCAACAAACTCAATCCGACTACCCTTCCCTGAGCATCCTTAATTGTCTAAATAGCCCTGGCAAAGCTCTAATTAATCAGCTACGCTGCACCCATACTTGGCCTCGTGGTGGCACTGTAAATTGTGGATGATCGCTCCACGAACTGGTCCTTAGATCTAAAGCAAGCAAACCACCATAACATCCAACCCATCCACATACCATGCTTGCCTAGATCACCTATTACCACATCTTATTAACCAGTTCATGTCAATCATAATCTCATAAATGCATAATTAACATAAGTAATGTAATTGTGTTCCCATCCCGACTCTCTACCATAAATTCTTGGTGACAAGGGTGGTTAAACAAAACTAGTAAACCTCCTATCATAGGATTCCCGTCAAATTGACACAAGCATGCAGTTTGCAAACAAAACATTTATTTTAAAAACAGGATCAATATGCTTCAAGGACACTTGCCTTGCTCTTGGGATTGGTTTTGGTCAAAGCCTTCAAACTCTTGGTGCTGGATATCCTCCGCGGCACTCTCTAGTGCAAATCTGTCTAATCCGCAGAATAAACATACAATCAAGAATTACAATCAATAGATGCACATATATTACTCAATATGACATGACATGCATGATTAATGCAAATGCAAGGTGGAACATGTTAATGAGTTGCTTTTAATGATCAATAACTAGTTCTAATAGATTTTAACAAGTTTATACATGTTCGGATTTGATTCAATCTAACTCAGAATTAATTCAATATAAATTAACCACGAAAATCGCACTAGTTCGTTAGGGATCGGACAAGTCCGCACTTGGCAGAGCTTGCGAACAAGGGTTTTCTAGATCGACGTGAATTTGGTGAAACGGTGTCAAATTCATGTAAGAAAAAAAGTAGAAGGTATACAAGGTGTTTAGGACTCCAATGAATAAAGGACCATCGATGCAACACTTGGATCTTGACGATCTAGGGTTGATGAAGAACTTGATTGTGAATTGTTGACGAAGAATGCGGAGTTGATGGAGATCTTGATCCTCTTTCGTTTCCTCCTCTTCTTCTTCATGTTCTAGACCTCTTTCTCCCTCCTTTGTGGTGGCTAATCACGATCTAGGGTTTGGGTGAGGTGGAAAAGAGGCAAAAATATGTCAAGTCAAGGGGCGGGGTTGTTTATATAGAGGTGGAGGCTAGGGTTAGACGGATTTCGAGTTTGAGATGAGTAGGGGTCGGTTTGGAGTCCCACATGGGCTCTAAAAGAGTTAGGAACGATTTCCCTAGGCCCACTTAACGTAAAACCAAAGAAACAAGTCGTGAAACAAAAGATCAACTCGGAGTCGCGATTTATCGGACAAGTTCGAAGAGGGTCAGACTAGTCCGAAGTTAGACCAAGGGAAATCGGACAAGTTCGGACTGGACATCGAACAAGTCTGAACTTATTCATAGGGAAAAACAGACAAGCCTGGCCAAAAATAGGACACGTTCGACTTTTGTCAGAGGGAAAAAACGGACAAGTCCACTGGAACACCGGACTAGTCTGCACAAGTCTAGGGACATAGCAAAATTTCAAGAATTCTTGGAACACCGGACTAGTCCGCACAGGACTGGACAAGTCCGAAGGTGTCTAGAGGGAAAAACAGATTAGTCCGCAGCAAAAAGGACAAGTCCATTTCAAGTAAGAGAGAAATCGGACTAGTCCGCACCAAGATCGGACTCGTCCGCACTACCTATAATTCTTAAGTGCGGTTTTGTTTCTAATTCATTTTAAACTTGTTCCTTTTGATGTGGATTAATGTTAAACATGTATTATGATGGATGCAAGGCATGATGCATGAAAATGAGGGTGTTACAAACCTACCCCCCTTAAAATGAATCTTGCCCTCGAGATTCGACGCGGAAGAGAAGAGATAGGGAAATTCCTTCTTGAGATCATCCTCCAACTCCCATGTTGCCTCTGATTCCGTATGATGCTTCCATTGAACTTTACACCACTGAGTAACCTTATTCCTTGTGACCCTCTCCTTGGTTTCCAAGATTTTGACTGGTTGCTTGGTATAAGTCAAATCTTCCTCTAGTTCCAATTCTTCCATTGGCACTTCTTCCGATATTCTTAAGCACTTCTTGAGCTGGGAAACATGAACCACATCATGAACATCTAAAAGATGAGTTGGCATCTCCAATTTATACGCTACTTCTCCTCTTTTGTCCAAAATCTTAAATGGCCTAATGTAGTGAGGTGCTAGCTTGCCTCTTATGTCAAATCTATTATGACCTCTCATTGGTGACACCTTGAGGTAAACGAAGTCTCCTACTTCAAAGGCTAGTTTCCTTCTCCTATTGTCCGCATAGCCTTTTTTCCTTGATTGAGCGGCCCTCAAGTTTTGGCCAATAACCTGAACATGTTTTTCAGCTTCTTGCAGCACGTCTGTACCGAATACTTGAGTTTCCCCTGTCTCATTCCAGAACAAGGGTGTCCTACACTTCCTTACATAAAGTGTTTCATAAGGTGACATCTTCAAACTTGCTTGGTAACTATTGTTGTATGAGAATTCTGCATATGGCTAGCTCTTGTCCCAACTTTTCCCATGCTTTAAAGCACAAGCTCTTAACATGTCCTCCAAAATCTAATTGGTCCTCTCAGTTTGTCCCTCCATTTTAGGATGATATGCTGAACTAAAATTCAACTTTGTTCCCAATGCTTCATGCAGTTTCTGCCAAAACCTGGAGGTAAATTGAGAACCTCTATCCGATACTATTTTGTTTGGAACTCCATGCAAACATACTATTCTTCCCATCTACAATTCTGCCAATTTCTCTTTGTTAAAAGTGGTCTTGATAGGAATAAAGTGAGCCGATTTTGTCAACCGATCCACAATGACCCATATCGAGTCATAACCGTACTATGTACATGGTAAACCAACTATAAATTCTATGCTGATTTCTTCCCACTTCCATTCCAGAATCTTCAATAGCTGCAATAATCCGGCTGGCCTTTGGTGTTCCGCCTTAACTCGTTGGCACACATCACACAAAGCTACATATTCAGCTATGTCCTTTTTTCACGCTAGACCACCATCTTCAAGTCTTTGTACATCTTTGTGAAACTGGGGTGAATTGAGTATGGTGAGTCATGTGCCTCCTTTAGTATTGTCTCCCGAATATGCTTCACATTAGGAACGACAATCCTTTTAACAAGCCATAGAGTACCATGTTCGTCCTCATCAAATCTGAATTCTCTTCCCTCTTGGGTCCTTTCCTTGATTTCCTGAATTTCCTCATCCTTTGTTTGGCCTTCTCGAATTTCTTGCTCCAAGGTCGGATTTAAGTCCATCATCACTATCTAATTGATGAATCCGAGTTTCAACCGTTCAAGCTCCTTACATAACTCGGATGGCAACATCTCAAACTGTGAGTTGGTGACATACACCTTTCCTACATAATGCATCGGCCACAACATTAGCCTTTCCTGGATGATAATTGATTCCCATATCATAATCTTTGATGAGCTCCAACCATCTTTGTTGCCTCAAATTCAGGTCCGTTTGTGTGAATATGTACTTAAGGCTCTTATGATCTGTATAAATTTCACACCTATGACCAAGGATGTAATGTCTCCAAATCTTCAATGCGTGTACTACAGCTGCAAGTTCCAGTTCATGTGTTTGATAATGCTGCTCATGTTTCTTCAATTGCCTCGATGCGTAGGAAACCTCTTGACCTTCTTGCTTGAGCACACATCCAAGTCCTTGTCTCAATGCATCACAATATATGTCAAAATTTTTGCTTACAACCGGTAAAACCAAAATTGGGGCTGTTGTTAACCTTTTCTTTAGCTCCTCAAAACTGTTTTGACAAGCTTGAGTCCATTGAAATGCTTTCCCCTTCATTAGCAACCCCGTCATTTGCTTGGCTATTTTGGAAAATTCCTTGATGAATCGACGGTAATATCCAACTATATGCATCAAGAGATATGAAACTAAACAACTACCTACTCTAGCATACGTGGATATGGCAATGCTAAAGCATCCCAAAATCCTCTATTAAGCACACAAGCAACAATATATAGCAACCAGCACACTGTTGGTATTTCTTAACACCACGGAGTTATCTGCAAGCGCACGGAAATACCGTTGTAGCACTTCCCCTTAAAGAGTATTCCCAAGAGTATCGAATCCAAAGAACGTGTGTGCTAATCTTTCGAACTAGCTCACCCAAGCACACAAAGTTGTTTGGTAGGCAAGGAACAAAGAGGAATTCAAAGTATTGATCCTAATTCAAGGTAGTTTGTAGTAGATGCTTGCTTTAGGCATGGGCTTACTCCTAGCAATACTAGGACGACTCCCGCCAAGAGCCTATGGCATAGCCGAACGTGGAGGATTACAAAGGACAGATAGGGCTATCACCACCTACTGCCCACCTCTTCAATCTGTGGGTCTACGAGATATCCAATGATGATTTATAACCTAAGCACCATGCTTGCGTTCTAAATAACTACTCTAGTTGTTTCAAACACAAAGCTACAACTAGAGCCTCTAATGAATTAAAGCAGTGAACCCACAAGTAACTACTTGTGCAAACTAATAAGAATAAAAGATCAAACTTGTATTGCATTCACAAAGGCTTACTTGATTGAGTAAAACCTTTGTAGGGGTACAAGTGTAGAAGAGGGACATGACAATCCCAAGCCTCCTTTTCCTAGACTCTTCACCACACTCTCCTTCTACTTTGGTAGCCTCTAGGACTACTCTAAACCTTTGGAGTGTAGCACTGTTCTCAACTTTTTGTTTGTGTGAGAAGTGAGGTGTGGGGGTCTATTTATAGGTGGAGAAGGGTCGATTCCCACCACAATTAACGCGCGAATCAGTCACCATTGACTCCAGGGAGCCGAGAGGAGCCAACACGTGACATTTGACCGGGTTTGGTGATAGGAAGGGGTCGGCCGAACCCCTGGTTCAGCCGACCTGGTCAAGCCTCCCTTCGGTGAGTTCTTCCTCCATGTGGCTTCCAGGCGGGCCCCCTTGATGTATATGGGTGCAACACCGTTGGATCTCCTCGTATTCTTCTGTTTGTGGGCCATTTTATCCATGTGTTGCCACGTGTCATCTTCTAATTCGTTGAAATGCATTTTCATGGATTCATCCCTGCATGTTTTGGTATTTTGGGTAATAATTCACCTGCATACAAATAAACACCAACACTTGTGGAATTGGGTTAGTGTATAGCTCGAGCACTTAGGTTTTGTGTTTCTTTTATGCACATTATGATGTGAATTGACGGTCAAAATATGGTACTTAAGGACCTTCAACAAACTCCCCCACACTTGGTCCTTTGCTCGTCCTCGAGTGAAGGCAAGAAGAACTAGAGTGTCGTTATGAATTTGCTATAAGGTAGAAAATAAGGATACTAGATAATTTAACTTATACCTGAATTCATGGATCCCCTTTGTGTATGTGGCTACCACATCAATCTTGGGTGTTTGAAAAGTTGAACGGTTAGAATGAAGTTCCCTTGGATCATTCTCTGCTGAAATGATTTGGCAATTGCTATATTTGAATGAAATAGGAACATTTGCCCTTGCCTTCTCGATCGAAATCTCTCAAATCTCTAAAAGTGTTTGAGTCCTCACCATGGCATATTTTGCCGATTCTTGTCCCTATACTAAAAGTGGCTATATCTGGAGCTTGGTAGGGATGAATGTGGCACACATTTGCAATTCATATGTTGCTAAGTAAAAATCTTGATCCTATGAGAGACTTATGCAATGAACAAAGTGAAGGGAAAATTCTTGTGCACATGAATGGAATGGAGGGGTGAGGTGATAACTCCCATGAATTCGCTCTCTTTAAGGACGAAACATGGTACTTTTTTTTTTGAGCACTCTTACTCTTTTTCAAGTGTGGATGCTTTTTCTTTTTCTTGTAGCCATGTCTTCTACTCCTTTTTAATTTTAGAGAGGCTTTCATTTGTATTGTATGGAGTTTCTTTTTGACGGATGGGTAATAGATGGATGCAAACTCTCAATGTGAGAAATTATGTATGAATGGAGTGCACAAGAGTTTTCAATTCAAAAAGTTCATGCATGTCACTCAATTGGTTCATGGGTTTGACAAAGTTCAATGAAAAATAAAGTGGCATATGCTTATGGTTTTCAATGAATGTATCATATGGCCTTGGTGGGTATATAAATTTCCAATGAAAGATTTAGGCAAAGTTCAAGACTTCAAATTGTTACAAATGTCAAAATCAATTTCAAGCAAAAGGACGATTTCTAAAGAACTCATTTACCATATCACACTAGTGAAATACCTAGATGATGTGTTTTTCCTGTTGAATTATGGGAATCATAAACAAGGTAATAAATTGAAATATAAAGTATTCAAATTTTCAGCTTAAGCAAATTCTTGACTACCAATTTTTTTTTCAATTTGTTGAGTTGATTCATTTTAGATATGCAATGAATAATATGAAATCATCTCAAACAGCAGGGTAGCGCATGAAATCGGGGAAAAGAAATCCAAACTGAATTTTTGGAGCGAAACGCAGTCGTACGGTGCAGAAAACAAGTCGGCCGACCAGGGGGTTATGCCGACCTCCTGTTGGCTCTTATATGGATCTATTTCGTCGGGTCGTTTTGCTCATTCGGCCGCGACGTGTTTTGATATGCAACGTTAATTTTTTACGTCGAGATTTCATGACTTGGGACATGTTTCCCCCACACTTGTTTCTTGAATTCTTTATTCAACAAAATAAACTAAAGGGGGAACTTTACCGCTGTTAGATGAACCGGTAAGTTTACATTATTGAAATCAAAATATTGGGATGCTTATATTATTTAACCTAGCTTTAGAAAACCAATGTTTTTTTTTAAAAAATAAAATCCTAAGTAGTAAGCATTCTATGCTGCTGGGACATCTAAACTATGGTGCGTTGTAGATGTCGGGCTCCCAAACGGCATTGCACAAGCGCCACAATTTTGCGCTCATGCCACGGCCAACACCGTAAATCTCCTTCTTGAGGGCAATTATGTCATCCTTCAGTTCCGCCCTCTTGATGCGCCCTTCAGCCACCAAGTCAGTTAGCTTCTTGTTCTCCAAGCGGAGAGACGCAAACTCCTTAGTCAGTTGTGCCACTTTAGGGGCACGAGGAGAGTCCTCAACACTGCCCTCGAACTGACCGGGTGGCCTGTTGATGGCAGGTGGTGGGACGTGTCGCCTTATCTTGGAGAGCAACGAGCCCGTCATCTCGTCCATTGCCAGAATATCCACGCGCTTGAATAGGCCCTTAGCGTATCCTCCTTCGGGTTTGCGCACCCCGTGGATAAGAAAGCGATCTCTCATGCGTTCTGGCGAGGTACAGGTGGGCGTCTTATAGTGGTGGCTCACTACATCGCCCTTCTTAGTCTTCAACGTGTACATGAACTCCTTGCCGGGCAGCAACAATGGGAGAGACTCGTCCTTTCCTTTGAAAAGACGTGTCTAGGAAAAGACGTGTCTTGACTGGGTTCAGTCCACCCAAAGTCAGATGGCATGGCGTCGTCGAATTCATCGGCGTTCTCTGAGGGGAGAGCGACCAGACAGCGCTACGATGTGTAGGCTGCGCCCATGCGGAGTCGTCGCAGGCCGGATCATGGCAAGGGGCTTGACATCGATCGCCATGATAGACTCCAAGGCGAGGGAAGTTTTGTCATTGTCCAGCGTAATGTCCCCGTTCAGGTTGAAGGTTGAGCTGGAGGAGGCGTGAGGCAAAATCTTCTTGACGGCCATGATGAGGACGGGAGGAAGATGATGATTCAATGAGGTGTATAACTTTCCTTCTGTTTCCGTCCTTTAAGTAGGCGGGGATCGACGCGTTTCACTGAGGATTTTGTGGAGAATATCGAGGAGGATCAACATGAGAAAACAAAATGCGAACAACGCGAATGGAGAGTCGGCCGATCCTAGGGTTCGGCTGACCCCATTCTGGCTCCATTCGGGCCACACATTCTCGGGTCGATTAAATGGGAACATAGATGAAGAATTGGATGGGCCCATTAGTTGGACGTGGAGAATTTAAAGATAATTGAATGAAATGGCATGGAAATCGATTAGAT
Source organism: Tuctoria greenei (assembly GCA_036927565.1). NCBI lineage: Eukaryota > Viridiplantae > Streptophyta > Magnoliopsida > Poales > Poaceae > Tuctoria > Tuctoria greenei. Next base: position 54,477,123 of record JAYESD010000001.1, read on the forward strand.
TTACCACATCAATTTCTTTTTATGTATCCTTTTGGTAATCGAGAAATAATTTGAGTCGGAGCATATTCAATTTGAATAGTTGTGTAACACCCTAAATCTTTGCATCATCCATCGCATTGCATACATATTCATGCATTAAACATTAATAGAGAAAAAGAAAATAAAAATATAAAACACGTATTAGGGAATGAATATAAAAAAATAATATGTATAATAATATATATATTAATATATGTTTATGTAAAGAAAAAAAAAGAAAAAAGTCTCCATAAACTTCCGGAAGTTTCCGGGAGAAGCTTTGCTTCTCCCGGAACCTTCCGGGCAAACAGTGCCAACCGGCACTTGGCCGAGCCAGCCGACCGGCGCCCACTCGCCCTGGCCTCACCCCGCACCGTGCCCGGCGCGCCACCTCACCCTGGCCCGACCGACCCGTACGCGCCTCGCCGCCTGGCCCCCGCACCAACCCGCCCAACGCGCCCGCTCACGCCCTGCCCGTGGGACCCCACCTGCGCGCCGTACCGCCCGGCCCCGACCGAGCCGCCACGCGCGCTAGCGCGCCGGTCCTGAGGCCGACTCGACCGTAGGCCACGGTACCGAGTCGGTACCGACTGCCATCGTTGTCGCCGCCTTTAAATACGTACATAAGGCTTCGTAAGTTTTCCCTGACACCAGAAATCAACGACGCCGCCTAGGAAAACCCTAGTGACGTAGAATAAAACACCAGAGGTTGCTGCCGTCAGGGGAGGAGAGGAAGAAAAAGAGGAGGGTGCCGTCGTCCGCCGGAGATTGTCGTCGTCATCGCGTCGCCGTCGTCGTGCCGCCGGAGGACCTTGCGCATCTATTTCATCTACGCGTCATTTCCATCCCGCGATCTTCGAAGCCATCGCATCTATGGTAAGCCACATTTTCCGATGCGAATTTTAGCGAACATATTGAATCTAACAGACGTAAATTCATCGTAGTCACACCGTCTTTTTATTTTCAGCCGCATTAATTCTTGCTAAAACCCCCGTAAACTCATATGAACACGTATGAACTAGTTGCATCTAATTAATAAACAACCGCAGATAATTAATTATTGAACTTTGCATGCATGCATGTCATTGCATGTTGATTATTTTTGTGTGCATCATATTGAATTGTATGTATTTTCTTGTATGTGTGATCACGCGTAGAGGAACGTGCTCAAGAGGCCGCATATGAGGATTTCCAAAATCAATACTTTGAAGTGCTTGAGCAACCCCATCCCGTCTGAGCAAGGCAAGTGTCCTTGATCATATTGATCCCGTTTTATTAAATGTTTTGTTTGCGAACTTGCATGCTTGTGTCAATATGATGGGAAACCCATACGTAGGAGTTTACTACTTTGCCACCCCTTGTCGCCGAGATACACACGATGAGTAGGGTATGGGTGTTTTTATTTTTGCACCGCATCGCTACATAGGTTACGGGTAACCTAAATAATGTGGTTGACAACTTTATTTACGACAACTTGGGATGGTAATAAGATGATGGTTAATTTAGCAACCTGGAATTTAGGAGATCTAAGCAAGCATGGTTTTGTGGATGGGTTGGATGATATGGTGGTTTGCTTGCTTTAGATCCAAGGACCGGTTCATGTGAGAATATGCCAGGTCAACAGAGCCACCACAAGGCCAAGTATGGGTGCGGCGTAGCTGCATAATTAGGAGCGCTGCTAGTATTGTATGGACCATTGGATGGCGCGGGGAATGGGGGTCGAGGAGGACTGCCCTGGGATCCGCATGGCACACGAGGGGGCCCGTGGGTGGGAGAATGGAGATTCAAGCCTGCCGGTGAATCCTTAGTGGGCCCGTACATACTAGTAGTCTCTTTTGAAAGGCTATTTTGTGATCTCTTGGCCACACACCACGGAAGTGTTACAGGGCAACATAGAGGTTCTTAGTCACCGAAAGGTGATGAAATAACGAACATGTGGGTAAAGTGGTACAACCTATGCGGAGTGTTAAAAACTATCATGATAGCCGTGCTCCTGGTTAAGAGCACCTGGATGACCTACACTATTGGATTTATGGTATGATAATTACTTAGGTCATGAAGGGAAATAAATTCACATAGACATGATAGGCTGCTTTTACGTGTTTATGAAACATACTTTTCTGCAATTAGCCATTTTATTCCAATCATTTGTTTAGCCACATGTCATCTATTTCCACACTTGCTGAGTACGACATATACTCACCCTTGCAATCCCCCCCACAGCTACTGAAGATAATTGGGAGTACCCTGAGGATCACGCGGAGTACTAGGTTGCGTACCATCGTCAATTGCCTATGGAATGGAGTCGTGCTGCTTAGTTTATTTTCCGCTGCATTATTTAGAGTTTTATCATTTGTGAACTATTGGATTATTGTAATAAAGTACTTATTTAATAGTTGAGACGTGGTTAAATTCCGTATATCGTTTGTGATGCAACCGTATATGTGTGATGAACTTCCTGGGCACACATATGCATTACACTTGATTCATATTCGGGACCGGGTGTCACAAATTGGTATCAGAGCCGCGTTGACCGTAGGACGCAAGTGTAGGTAGAATGGACACTCTAGAGCACTTAGGAACACTCTTCTAATCTGGTATTTTCGAAAATTTTTGCTGCTGTTTTTGTTTCTTTATTTTCAGCTGCAAAAGAAAAAAAGTATCGATTGCTGCCACGTTTTCGATAAAATTTTCTGCAGTAAGCACTATTTGGTGCTGCTGTTTTTGCCGCTTGAACTTTCGTGTAAAGTGCGTGTTTTGCCGCTGTTACATGTGGGTAAATTTTTTGTGTTGGCTGCTGCATTTTCTCCCTCTCTTTTTCATTCTTTTGGGAGAGCCGCACCGCTCTTTTTCCGCTATTTAGCTGCTGCAATTTTCAGATTTGTATTCTGTTATTCTTTCCTCTAATGTATTCTCATTTTCTATAGATGCCGATCACTAGGAGTGCAGCCCGCAAGAGCACCTGTCCGCCACCCCTTGGAAGTGAACTTAACCCCATTGAGCATGACGAGCAGGAGCAAGAAGAGGGGAATATCCTGACCGAGGAGGAGGAAGCTAACCAGTCGAACACTATGGAGGAGGATCCGGAGGAGTATGAGCCATTTGAGGAGAACATGGATGAGGATCCTAATGAGGAGTACTACGTGCCGGCTTCAGATTAGGAGGACAACGTAGGTGAAAATAGAGGAGGATCATAAACCGGTGCGAATGAGAATGGACACAATAGCCCCCAGTTTCCCCATGTTGAGGAGATTTGTACTACTGGAACAGATGGGGGACATGCATCGCGGGAACTGACGGAATTCCTTTATCCCTGTTGCGTGAGTACTAACTACTTCGTGAAGAGGGTCTCTCGTCCCGGACGTGACGAATGGCATGCTGAGGTTCTCATCTTCTACCTCAACAAAGTGGTCTCACGGCATTATGCTCCCACCTGGAGGTCTACTTAGAAGGATGCTATGGATGATGCTGCATGGGTGGCACTCACAAGTTTGTGCCATACTCGCCGCTTTGAGCTTGAGAACACCACGTTTGAGCTGCACCCTCAGTGAGAGAGTGGTACAGGGAGGATAATTGGACCACAAGAAGCTTCAGACAATCTTACAGCAATGGATAGGTCTCAAAAGACATTATTGGACATGGGCAATCGCTATGCAACCGCACAAGGGGAGATACACTACCTTCGCAAGGAGCTAGCTCGTTTGGAAGCCAACTTGGAGATGAAGGAGTGTGAAGCAAGAGGAGAGCCGTGGTCACCCAAGAGAATCTGGTCCCCTACATCACCATGGCGCAACCCCATCACATCTGCGCAGCCAAGGACGCCCTCACCTCCTCACAATTAGGAAATTAAGTCCCCTATGAGTATTTTGTAATAAGAACGCTTAGAATCATACTAGCTTTAAACAGTGTGGTGTGCTGAAATTTTGTTTGGTGATTGTTTGAGTGCTTGTGTGCTTAGTAGAGAGTTGTGGGATGCTTCGGCACATGTCCACATCCTCATATAGGTCTATATTAATAAAAGATTGTTTAGTGTCACATACCTTGATGCATATAGTTGGGATGTTTCTTTGCAAATTCTAAATTCTTCTGTCTCCACCTTACTTTTGCCAACAGATGGTGAGAACTCGTAACCAGAGGGATGCCAACGATGAGGAGGAGCGCAATGAAGTACCTCAGAACAACCGGGGACATGCTCATGGAGCTATCAATATTGAACATCTGTTAGCTATGCAGAAAAAGCTCATGCATACCATGATACAAACAATGGGACAGCTGCAAGCTGGCAACAACAATCAGCCTCACATACCGCCACCGCCACCACCCCAGCCACACCACAACCGTTTGGGAGAGTTCATGAGGACCAGGCCGCCTACCTTTGCACAAGCCACAGACCCAATGGAAGCTGATGATTGGCTGAAGTCCGTTGAGAAGAAACTTGCTATTGTTCAGTGCACTGATAGGGAGAAGGTTCTCTTTGCATCACATCAACTAGTTGGAGCAGCTGCTGACTGGTGGGAAGCTCTTTGCAATGCTCATGATAATCAGGAGGCAATCGCTTGGGCTGAGTTTAAGCAGAGTTTCCGTTCCCACTATGTACCTGAAGGAGTTATGATACTGAGAAGACAAGATTTTGAAAACCTCAGGCAAGGAAGGATGAGCGTGAGTGAGTATCTCAACAAATTCACTCAACTATCAAGATATGCTCCGGAAGACATCAACACGGATAGTAGGAAGCAGTATCTGTTTATGAGGGGTCTCAACAATGAAATTGAAGTCCAGTTGCTCAATACTGATTATCCAAACTTCCAAAAGCTGGTTGACAAGGCTATTGTGGTTGAGAACAAGATTCGTGAGATGGAGCAGGACAACAAGAGGAAGATGCCACATCATGGACCGCAGCAAGGAAACAATGTTCATCCCCGCTATGCACCACCAACTGCACCATACTACAACCCATCCGCTCCTGCATACCGTGCTGCTTATCCACCCCACCCAAATCAGCCACTGCAGCAACGCCTTGCCATGCAAGCGCCTCGCTATCCTGTGCCACCTGCGCCGCGTCCTAACATGGCGGCAAATGCTCAAAACCAACTGGGCCCAAACTTCCCTAATTCTACGGGCGGTAAGACATGCTATGTGTGTGGAGAGCCCGAACACTTTGCAAGTCAATGCCCCAGAAGAAACTATGGACCTATGAACAATGCACCAAGGCCAAATTACCCGTGACCAAATGGAGGAGAACCACAAGGCAACCGTGGACAGTAGAATTTTGCTTGTGGCAATGTGAATCATGTCTCTACTAAGGAAGCCCAGCAAGCTGATGACATCATGATTGGTATGTTCCTCGCCAACTCCAACCCCACAACTATTTTATTTGATTCGGGAGCATCTCATTCATTCATCTCGTCAAAGTATGTTGCCAAGTACAATTTGCCTATGTCTCATATGAAGCAAACTATGATAGTAAGTTCTCCTGGCGGAGAGATGAGGACAAATATAGTGTGTCCGAAAGTAACCATTAAAATAAGGGGGGGTAGACTTTCCCGCAAACCTCATAGTCTTGGACTCCCAAGGAATAGACATAATACTTGGAATGGACTGGTTGAGCAAGTATAATGTAGTCATTCAATGTGCCGAGAGGATTGTGCAGTTGACAAGTGAACATGGTACACGCATCGAAGTTGAGGCAGCCCAACCTACAAGAGAGAAGGCAATGCTCAATCATGTGGAAGGTGTGACATTGGAAAGCATTCTGATCGTTCGCGAGTACCCGGATATGTTTCCAGATGAGTTGCCAGGTATGTCACCTGATCCTGACATAGAATGCGCCATTGAGTTAATACTCGGAACTGCACCTATAGCTAAGAGGCCGTATAGGATGCCTCCTAAGGAATTAGCAGAGCTTAAGAAGCAAATTCTAGAGTAGCTAGAGAAGGGTTTTATACGCCCAAGCTCATCCCCGTGGGGAGCACAAGTGCTCTTCGTAGATAAGAAGGATGGAACCCAGAGGATGTGTGTGGACTATAGGTCTCTCAACGAAGTGACAATTAAGAACTAGTACTCACTACCCCGTATAGAGGATCTGTTCAACCAAATGAAGGGTGCCTGTATTTTCCCCATGATTGACTTGCGGTTAGGATACTTCCAAATGAAGATTAGACCATCGGATATACCCAAGACAGCATTTCGGACACGATATGTGTCTTATGAGTACACCGTCATGTCGTTTGGATTGATGAACGCACCTGCGTACTTTATGTATCTCATGAATATGGTTTTCATGGAATATCTGGACAAGTTCGTCACAGTGTTCATCGATGACATTATGATATACTCTAGAAGCGAGGAAGAACATGAAGAACACTTGAAGCTTACATTGCAGAAGCTACGGGAACACCAATTGTATGCCAAGTTCAGTAAATGTCAATTCTGGTTACAGGAAGTTTCTTTCTTAGGCCATATTATTTCCGGAGGAGGAGTATCAGTTGACTTAGGGAAGGTGAGAGATGTGCTTAAGTGGGAACCGCCACACAATGTTAAGGAAATTCGGAGTTTCCTTGGAATGGCTGGATATTACCGCCGATTCATCAAGGATTTCTCCAAAATAGCCAAGCCTATGACCGAATTACTCATGAAAGGGAAGGCATTCCGATGGACTCAAGCTTGTCAGGATGGCTTTGAGGAGTTAAATAAAGGGTTGACAACCGTGCTGGTGTTAGTATTACCAGACGTGAGCAAGAGTTTTGATATATATTGTGATGCATCAAGACAAGGATTAGGATGTGTGCTCATGCAAGAAGGACAAGTAGTAGCTTATGCATCAAGGCAACTAAAGAAACATGAGTTGAATTATCCTACACACGACCTTGAACTCGCAGCCGTGGTACACGCCTTGAAGATATGGAGACACTATGTTTTTGGTCACCGATGTGAGATTTATACGGATCACAAGAGTCTCAAGTACATATTTACACAAACATATCTGAATCTGAGGCAACGCCGATGGTTGGAGCTCATAGAGGATTATGACGTGGGGATCAACTATCACCAAGGGAAGGCTAATGTAGTGGCCGATGCTTTGAGCCGAAAAGGAGTAAGCCACCAACTCACAGTGTGTGAGCTGCCATCCGAGTTATGCAAGGAGATTGAGCGATTGAACCTTGGATTCATAAATGAGATGGGAACGATGGAAGTCAACCCAACATTAGAGCAGGAAATACGGGAAGGACAGACAAAGGACAAGGAAATATAGGAAATCAAGGAAAGGATCCAAGAAGGAAGAGAATTTAGATTTAATGAGGATGAACAGGGTACCTTATGGCTTGGAAAGAGAATTGTGGTACCTAATGTTAGGCATATTCGGGAAACAATATTGAAGGAGGCACATGACTCACCTTACTCAATTCATCCCGACTGTACAAAGATGTACAAGGACTTAAATACATGCTATTGGTGGGCCAGCATGAAAAAGGACATAGCCGAAGATATTGCACTTTGTGATGTGTGCCGACGAGTTAAAGCTGAACATCAAAGGCCAGCCGGATTGTTACAACCATTGATGATCCCAGAGTGGAAGTGGGAAGAGATTGGTATGGACTTTATAGTTGGATTACTGCGAACTCAGTCTGGCTATGATTCAATATGGGTTATTATGGATCGGTTGACAAAATCAGCTCACTTCGTCCCTGTCAAGACCACATATACCACCGCGAAGCTAGCAGAACTGTATAAGGAGCATATTGTGTGCCGACATGGAGTACCGAAGAAGATAGTCTCGGATAGAGGTTCTCAGTTTACCTCCAGATTTTGGCAGAAATTGCATGAAGCAATGAGAAAAAGGTTGATCTTCAGTTCGGCATATCACCCTCAAACAAATGGACAAACCGAGAGGACCAACCAAATTTTGGAAGACATGTTAAGAGCTTGTGCTTTAAAGCATGGGAAATGTTGGCGTATGCTGAATTCTCCTACAACAATAGCTACCAAGCAAGTCTAAAAATGTCACCCTACGAAGCATTGTACGGAAGTAAGTGTAGGACTCCCTTGTTTTGGAATGAAACCAGAGAGAATCAAGTGTTTGGTCCCGACGTGTTACAAGATGCTGAAAGGCAAGTCCAAATAATACGGGAAAACTTAAAGGCTGCCCAGTCTCGACAGAAAGGTTATGCTGATAATAGGCGAAGGCGTCTGACTTTTGAAGTTGGAGATTTTGTATACCTCAAAGTGTCACCTATCAGAGGTCAGCGACGGTTTAACGTTAAAGGAAAACTGGCACCACGTTACATTGGACCATTCAAGATTTTGGACAAGCGAGGAGAAGTAGCATATCAACTTGAGCTGCCGACGTATCTCTCCGATGTACACGACGTATTTCACGTATGTCAACTCAAGAAGTGTCTCAGGGTACCTGAAGAACAAGTGCCGATGGACGAGTTAGAACTTCAAGAGGAATTGTCCTATGTCGATCAACCTATCAAGATCTTGGAAATAATGGAAAGAGTCACGAGAAACAAGAGGATCCGTTGGTCCAAAGTGCAATGGAAACACCATACGGAAGCCGAAGCTATGTGGGAACGTGAAGAAGACTTGAAGGCAGAATTCCGTCATCTTTTCTCCACGCTATTGAATCTCGAGGACGAGATTCACTTTAAGGGGGGTATGTTTGTAACACCCTAAATCTTTGCATCATGCATCGCATTGCATACATATTCATGCATTAAACATTAATAGAGAAAAAGAAAATAAAAATATAAAACATGTATTAGGGAATGAATATAAAAAAATAATATGTATAATATATATATTAATATTTGTTTATGTAAAGAAAAAAAGAAAAAAAAAGTCTCCGGAAACATCCGGAAGTTTCCGGGGGAAGCTTTGCTTCTCCCCGGAACCTTCCGGGCAAGCAGTGCCAGTCGGCACTTGGCCGAGCCGGCCGACCGGCGCCCACTCGCCCGGGCCCCACCCCGCATCGTGCCCGGCGCGCCACCTCACCCTGGCCCGACCGAGCCACACGCGCCCCGCCGCCTGGCCCCTGCACCGACCCGCCCGATGCGCCCGCTCGCGCCCTGCCCGCGCGACCCCACCTGCGCGCCGCAACGCCCGGCCCTGACCGAGCCGCCACGCGCGCTAGCGCGCCGGTCCCCAGGCTGACTCGACCGTAGGCCATGGTACCGAGTCGGTACCGACTGCCATTGTTGCCGCCGCCTATAAATACGTACGAAAGGCTTCGTAAGTTTTCCCCGACACCAGAAATCACCGCCGCCCCCTAGGAAAACCCTAGTGACGTAGAAAAAAAAAACACCAGAGGCTGCTGCCGCCAGGGGAGGAGAGGAAGAAAAAGAGGAGGGTGTCGTCGTCCGCGGGAGACCGTCGTCGTCATCGCGTCGCCGTTGTCGTGTCGCCGGAGGACCTTGCGAATCTACTTCTTCTACGCGTCGTTTCCATCCCGCGATCTTCGAAGCCATCGCATCTACTGTAAGCCATGTTTTCCGATGCGAATTTTAGCAAACATATTGAATCTAATAGACGTAAATTGATCGTAGTCGCACCGTCTTTTTATTTTCAGCCGCATTAATTCTTGCTGAAACCCCCGTAAACACATATGAACACGTATGTACTAGTTACATCTAATTAATAAACAACCGCAGTTAATTAATTATTGAACATTGCATGCATGCATGTCATTGCATGTTGATTATTTTTGTGTGCATCATATTGAATTGTATATATTTTCTTGTATGTGTGATCACGCGTAGAGGAACGTGCTCAAGAGGCCGCATATGAGGATTTCCAAAATCAAGACTTTGACGAGCTTGAGCAACCCCATCCGTCGGAGCAAGGCAAGTGTCCTTGATCATATTGATCCCGTTTTACTATATGTTTTGTTTGCGAACTTGCATGCTTGTGTCAATATGATGGGAAACCCATACATAGGAGTTTACTAGCGTTCTTTGCCACCCCTTGTCGCCGGGATATACATGATGAGTCAGGCATGGGTGTTTTTATTTTTGCACCGCATCGCTACATGGGTTATGGGTAACTTAAATAATGTGGTTGACAACTTTAATTACGACAACTTGGGATGGTAATAAGATGATGGTTAATTTAGCAACCTGGAATTTAGGAGATCTAAGCAAGCATGGTTTTGTGGATGGGTTGGATGATATGGTGGTTTGCTTGCTTTAGATCTAAGGACCTGTTCATGCGAGAATATGCCAGGTCAACAGTGCCACCACAAGGCCATGTATGGGTGCGGCGTAGCTGAATAATTAGGAGCGCTGCTAGTATTGTATGGACCATTGGATGGCACGGGGAATGGTGGTCGAGGAGGACTGCCCTGGGATCCGCATGGCACACGAGGGGGCCCGTGGGTGGGAGAATGGAGATTCAAGCCTGCCGGTGAAACCTTAGTGGGCCCGTACATACTAGTAGTCCCTTTTGAAAGGCTATTTTGTGACCTCTTGGCCGCACACCACGGAAGTGTGACAGGGCAACATAGAGATTCTTAGTAACCAAAAGGTGATGAAATCATGAACATGTGGGTAAAGTGATACAACCTCTGCAGAGTGTTAAAAACTATCAAGATAGTCGTGCTCCCGGTTAAGAGCACCTGGATGACCTACATGATTAGAATTGGACTTGATATTTTGGGATAGTTGGTATGGTTTTGGGTTGTCACTTGAGTATTGTCGGTACATGAGAGATTATGAAATTGGCATATGGTATTAATTTTATGGTTGGCTGGTATTAATGGATTGCGATGATAAATGAGAACTATTGGATTTATGGTATGATAATTACTTAGGTCATGAAGGGAAATAAATTCACATAGACATGATAGGCTGCTTTTACGTGTTTATGAAACATACTTTTATGCAATTGGCCATTTTATTCCAATCATTTGTTTAGCCACATGTCATCTATTTCCACACTTGCTGAGTACGACAGATACTCACCCTTGCAATCCCCCCCCCCCACAGCTACTGGAGATAATTGGGAGTACCCTGAGGATCACGGGGACTACTAGGTTGCGTACCGCCGTCAATTGCCTTTGGAATGGAGTCGTGCTGCTTAGTTTATTTTCCGCTCCATAATTTAGAGTTTTATCATTTGTGAACTATTGGATTATTGTAATAAAGTACTTATTTAATAGTTGAGACGTGGTTAAATTCTGTATATCGTTTGTGATGCAACCGTATATGTGTGATGAACTTCCTGGGCACACATATGCGTTACACTTGGTTCATATTCAGGACCGGGTGTCACAAGTTGACCGTCATCACCTTGGAGATTGATTGCTCCATGGAATGAAGTCTCTACTACAGTGAAGGGTCCTTCCCATTTACTTCTAAGCTTCCCATGTCCAAAGAGTTTAACCCCAGAGTTAAACCGTAAAACTTTATCTCTGGGTTTGAACTCTTTCGGCGTAATCCTCTTATCGTGCCATCTTTTGGTTCTCTCTTTATAAATTCTGGCACTGTGGTATGCCCTATCTCTCCATTCCTCCAACTCAGAGATTTGCTTCAATCGGTGATTTCCTACTTCATTAAGATTCATGTTCCACCGCTTGATGGCCCAATACGCTCTATGTTCCAATTCTACGGGAAGATGACAAGTCTTCCCATAGACAAGTTGGAAAGGAGACATGCCGATAGGTGTCTTGTAGGCAGTACGATATGCCCACAATGTGTCGGGTAGCTTTTGCTTCCATCCCGTTCCCATTTCCAAGACAGTCTTTTGCAAAATATTCTTAATTTGCTTATATGTTTCTGCTTGACCACTTATCTGTGGGTGGTATGGGGTAGCAATGTTATGCTTGACTCCAAGTTCCCATAAAAAGTTCCAGAAGGTCTTATCTATGAAATGTAACCCTCCATCACTTATGACCATACGGGGAGTTCCAAAGCATGGGAAAATGATCTCATGGAACATTTTCCTTGCTTGCTTGGAATCAGCATTTTTGCATGGCAATGCTTCTACCCATTTCGACACATAATCGACGGCAACCTGAATATACTCGCAATCATAAGACCTAGGAAAAGGTCCCATCAAATAAATATCCCATACATCAAATAATTCCGCTTGGGGATTGTATGTTCGGGGCATCACATCGCGTGCAGAGATTCCTCCATGCTTCGTGCATTTCCAATATCTTCAAATGAATTCCTTGGTATCTTCATACGTTGAAGGCCAACAGAATCCACTCTGCCAGATCTTTGCCTGAGTACGGTAAACACCGTAATCACGACCATAGGGGCCAGCATGGCATTTCTCTATAATTTTGGTGCCTTTCATTGATGTGACACACTTTTTAAGAAGGCCATCGGCACATACTCGATAGTTGTAAGGGTCATCCAAAAGGTGTCTACGACTCTCATAAATGAGTTTCTTTTTGTTCTCCCATGGTGGTATGTATCCCGTGACTATAAAGATCACGATATCCGCATACCAAGGGTGAGAGTCTGTCACCTTGAGGAGCATATCATCTCGTAGGAAGTCATTGATAGGTATGTCCATGGTTTGTGTGACTTCCATACGTGAAAGATGATCTTCTACTGAATTCTCTACTCCTTTATTATCTCTTATTTCCAGATCAAATTCTTGGAGTAAAGAATCCATCGAATTAGCCTGGGTTTAGCATCCCTTTTGGTAAGCAGATATTTCAAAGCAACATGGTCTGTGTAGACTATGACCTTTGCTCCAACCAAATAGGATCTAAACTTGTCGATAGCAAAAACTACTGCTAGGAGCTCTTTCTTAGTTGTGGCATAATTGAGTTGGGCTCCTGTCAGAGTTTTGCTAGCGTAGAATGTTGCGTGATGCTTTTTATCTTTGGTTTTGCCTAAGATGGCACCAACAGCAAAGTCACTGGCATCACACATGATTTCAAATGGCAGCGTCCAATCAAGAGGTTTGATAATTGGAGCTGAGATGAGTGCCTTTTTGAGTATATCAAATGATTTAAGGCATTCATCATCGAAATCAAAGGGAGCTTCTTTAGCTAATAGGTCGGTGAGGGGTCTATCAATTTTGAAGAAATCCATGATAAATCGTCGATAGAACCCCGCATGACCTAAAAAGCTACGGATTCCCATAACATTGATAGGAGGTGGAAGTTTTTCAATAACTTCAATTTTAGCTTTGTCCACCTCTATCCCTCTCTCAGACACCAAGTGTCAAAGAACGATGCCTTCCCGGACCATGAAATGGCACTTTTCCCAATTAAGCACAAGGTCCTTCTCCTGGCATCTTTCTAAGACCCTATCTAAATTTTCTAGACAATGATCAAAAGTTTTTCCATAGATGGAGAAATTTTCCATGAAAACTTCCATGATATCCTCAATAATGTATGAAAATATAGACATCATGGATCTCTGGAAAGAGGCAGGAGTGTTACACAGTCCAAAGGACATATGCCGGTAGGCATAGGTCCTGTAAGGACATGTGAACATGGTCTTACTTCGATCATTGGGATGGATAGAAATTTGATCATATCCCAAATATCCGTCAAGGAAACAAAAGTAGGAGTGTTTTGCCAATCGCTATAACATCTCATCGATGAATGGCAATGGAAAATGGTCTTTCCTTGTTGCCTTGTTAAGTTTTCAGTAGTCAATGCACATCCTCCATCCTGTGACGGTCCGTTGAGGAATTAATTCATTCCTCTCATTTTGAACGACCTTCATACCTCCCTTCTTAGGTACTACTTGACTGGACTTACCCATTCACTATGAGGAACATGGTAAACAATAACGGCATGCAGATGTTTCAAGACTTCATTCTTGACAACTTCCTGCATCGCATTATTCAATCGCCTTTGAAGTTCCCTTGAGGGTACACTCTCAAGGTCAATATGAATATGATGGGTGCATAACGCTGGACTAATTCCCTTGAGATCCTGAAGTGAATACCCAAAAAATAGCTCTATGCCTTTCTAACATGGCTATGAGTCTGGCCGTTTCATCATCTGAAAGCTTGTCACTTATGATGACAGGTGCTTCGAAATCGCCATTTAGAAAGCCATAACGTAGGCCTGGTGGTAGAATCTTGAGCTCAACAAGAGGTTTTGGGGAGGGCTTTTCTTTTGGCAATTCAATTTCCTCCTGAAATTCATCCTCCTCTTGGACGAAGTCTTCTTCTTCAATTTCAGGGGGTTCTAAAAATTGAAGAGTCCTAAACTCCTCCATCGGCTCATCTTGGATGGGAGATTCTGCAGATGTGTTCTTTGAACGCAGAATAGGCATGGAGAAGTTTCTCCCTCCAAGATTGATATTAAGGCTTCCTTCCATAGGAACTTCCATGAGAAATTTCTCGATGGGAATCCCTATCATGATGTCGAAATCTTTGATTTCTAACACATGAAAATCTAGTAGAGCCTCAACATCTTTGTGTCTAACAGACACTTGTTGCAGAACCCCACATCCCTCAAGAATTGTTCCGAATGAATCTCGGAAGGGTTTGCGTGTTGGTGCCAATGGCACATCACCAAGAATGGCGAGAGCACAAGAATCGGAAATGAGATTTGCTCCAACAGTAGGGTTCTATAGGATTCTCATTGGTGTCCCTCTAATAGAACATAAAATGGTAGCCAAAGGTGAGGTCATCCGAAGAATTTCGGGTGAATTCTCGACTTCAACTGTCCACTCCTTGCTTAGGATAGAGGTCAACTCCTTGACCGTCTGATGGACGAACACCCCGTCAGGTGGTTCAGGTGAAGTTGGTGGCAATGAAGGTTTCCTATAGCAACAATACTTTGAGGTATTTCCTTAATCTTCAAAAAGCTCTTCCTCGAAGTAAAATGGAAACCGCGAGGGTTGAATTTCTTCTATCTTCGTAGTCTCTGGTTCGGGAGGGGATTCCCCTGGCAAGGCTTGGGGTAAACAAGAAATGGGTTCATCCTTGTCCATGAGTGTATCCTCCGTTCTTGAGACGACTACCTCTTGGGGAGGCTCATTAAGACCCATAATGAAGGAAGAATTTTCTAAAATCCTGTCTAGAAGATCCTTACCTTCTTCTGGAGCCTTATCGAGGAAAGATCCTCCAGCCGTAATGTCAAGATATAGGGCAGACTCTTTGTTCAATCCCATGAAGAAATGTTGCAAGAGCATCGGATCACGGATTAACAAATCTGGGCCAGAATTTTTCAAAAGAGAAAATATGTCCCAAGCTGCACCTATGGATTCCTTCTCCATCTGCTGGAAGCATAGTACTTCCCTCCGTAAGGAAACAATTCTGGCAATTGGAAAGAAAGCAAGACAAAACTTGTCTCGTAATTCACTCCAATCACCCTTTGTCTTTCCAACGTAGTGGTTGTACCATTGTTTGGCTTTTTCCTTGAGGGAAAAATGAAACAACTTCCATTTGAGAGTTTCCTATATCATACCTTTGATTAGAAGGCATGAACACAATTGTTCGAACTCTCGTAGGGGGTGGTAAGGGTTTTCACAACCCCTTCCTTAGAACGATTGTTCCCGAACCATGGCTATAAAGCCACGGCGAAGTTCATAGCTGGTTGAACAAATAGGTTCCGCCGAAGGCGGTGGCTCACAGAACATGCCCTTCGGGTTGCTCCATTTATATGGTGGTGGGAAGGTAAGAATAATAAAGTTAAGATGATAGATAAGGGGGATATGATACGAGGGTGATCTTGGTTTGAAAATTAACAACAACCGTTCCCCGGCAACGGCGCTAGAATTGCTTGTTGACAACTCCTAAGATATACTAACAAATCATCCCCGGCAACGGCGCCAGAAATGCTTGTTGCTATTTCATAACACCACAGACTTATCCGCAAGTGCACGGAAATACCGTTGTAGCACTTCCCCTCAAAGAGTATTCCCAAGAGTATCGAATCCAAATAATGTGCGCGCTAATCTTTCGAACTAGCTCACCCAAGGACACAAAGTTATTTGGTAGGCAAGGAACATAGAGGAATTCAAAGTATTGATCCTAATTCAAGGTAGTTTGCAGTAGATGCTTTCTTTGGGTAAGGGCTTACTAAAAGCATCTAGGCCCCCATGAGGTATGGTTTCTGTGATTAATGACAACCGTTGGATTTTACTAATGAATTTGTGGATGCAAGGTCTCCCATATCACTCATTACAATGAAATCTATATGAATATGAATATCATCTACTGGTCATTGGATACAATTGGATACCCCTAAACAATCATTTTATGAGATCAATCAATGTTATGAAGATTAGAAGTAAAAGCTCATATGTCAAAATTATTCAACCATAAATTGACAACACTCAATGCTTAATAATCATCAGAAGAATATTTTCATCCAATGTCTAAGAGGTCAATAGAGTAAATTACATAAGAATCACTCGAAGCAAACAAAATCAACTCACCGGATCCACCGATGTTTCCAGAAAACAACACATCGGTCGAGTTGGTTCAGCAAAAGAAGAAGACCTCAGAACTAAGTACTGACCGGATCATCCGATGATCAAGGGCATGTCATCGGTCCATCAGTACAGTAAGCAATATCCCTGGACCAAGTGTAACACCGGATCATCCGATGTACAACTATAAACACATCGGTCAATCACTCCAGTAAGCTTCAAGTCTGCACCAATTCTGGAGGAAGTGCCACCGGATCATCCGATGAGAAGACAAGTGTAACATCGGTCTAACAATGGTCATATCTGACACAGTGACATCAGCTAATTTGGATTCGACTAATGACAACTGAAGGGGGGACATCGGATCATCCGGTGTTCGCAGAACAGTGATGTCAGCCCACTTTTCTAACGGCTATTTCATGGAGGCTGGCTATTTATACCCCTTCAACCAGTCGATTCAAAAAGACTTGACTACCAGACCTACTCTACACATTCTCAAGCATTCAAGACATTGAGCTACCACTTCTACATCATCTACACCACTTACACACAAGGAGATAGGCTAGAACTAGCTAGAGATAGTTGTGTGCTCCCATTCTTGGTGATTGGAATCTCTAGTGTAGTGAGAGCTGTAAGGGAGTGTCCCTTGGAGATTGTAATTGAGAGAGACTTCTGGAGCTTGCCAAGACTGTTGTGGAAGCTCGGAGGATCCAAGTTGTACAAGGCTCGAGCTCCACCTTGCCGAGGTTGGCAAACGAAGAAGAATAGTGAAGATCTCTAGTCTCGGTGACTTGGGTGTGGCTATACCCTTCGGTGGGTGTCACAACATGGATGTAGGAAGATCTTAACGATCTTGCCGAACCACGGGATAAATCTTCGTGTCTCCTCGAGAGTTTGCGTTCTCTTACTCTCACTTTACACTTATGCATTTCATATACCGCAAAGTTACTAGTCACTTGAATGCATAGCCTGTTTGCGTAGGGAATTGGGCTTTTAGCAATTAAGTGGTATTGCTTTAATTTTAGAAAAGAAGCCCAATTCACCCCCACCCCCCTCTTGGGCATTCGATCCTTACAATTGGTATCAGAGCAAGGTTGCTCATTGGATCATTCTAGCTTCAACGCTAGAGAGCTAAAATGGCCAAGATTGGGGGTTCGGTTCCTATCTTCGAGGTCAAGAATTTTGCCTATTGGAAAGCACACATGCGCGCTTATCTAGAGGCTATTGCTCCCGAAGTATGGGAAGTGACCCACGCGGGGTTTGGTGAGCACAATTATGTCGGTGATCAAATCAAGTGGGATGCTAAAGCTAGGAATGTAATTTATGAATGCATTAGTCAAGATGTGTTTGCTAGGACTGCTAACAAAGAAAAGGCTTGTTAGATTTCGGCTTGATTGATAGAAATTCATGAGGGTTCTTCTCGTGTCAAAGAACTAAAATATCATATGCTTAAAGCCAAATATGATGAGTTTAAAATGCTACCTCATGAAAATGTCAATGAAATGTTCTCTCGCTTGAATGTTCTTAATGAAGAAATTAATGCTCCTGACATTGCTTCTCTTGGCAAAGGACTCATCAACCGTAAGATTCTTATGCTTCTTCCCATGCCAATGTACAACATCATCAACTCCATGCTTCAAAAAGAATCTATTGACCACATTGAAGTTTCAGAACTTATTGGGGAGATTCACGCTCATGAGATGAGTGTACTTGGGATGATGGAGCAATCATCTTCAAAGACAATTGCTCTAAAGGCCTCCACCAAGAGAACAAGTCTCAAGAAAAAGAAGGTGGTTGAGCCTAGCTCAAGTGAAGAAGAGCAAGCATCAAGTGAAGATAACGATGATGATCTTGCATTGATGATGAGAAAGTTCTCTCGCTTGAACTCCAAGATTGCCAAGAAGGGATACACCTTTGATCCCAACAAGAAAGCGTTCCTACCAAGGAGAGATGACCAAAAGACTTGCTATAATTGTGGTGATCAAGGCCACATCTCCTATGATTGTCCAAAACCCGACAAAAGAAGAGAGAACCACAAGAGCTAGCACCGCAAGCTTGAAGATAGTGAAGATGATGAAGAAGAGGTTAAACCCAAACCAAGATCCTTTGGGAAGAAGAAACATGACAAGGGCAAGAAGGCAAAACTATTCCTAAAGAAGAGAAATGGTCCACAAAAGGTGTTCATGTGTGAGGAAAATGAATGAATCACCGACGAAGAATCAAGTGATGAGGAGAGTGAAGCGGGAGAAGAAAGTTTGGCCGGCCTTGCCATTGCCAACAATGATGACTCATCTCCTCATCCACCACCCATGTGCCTCATGGCTAAAGGTAACACCAAGGTATGTGATGACTCTAGCGATGATGAGCTTTCCCCCGAGGATTAACTTCACTAATAAATGAATATCACACTATCATTAAGAGGGAAAAGAGTAAGGTTAAGGCTCTTGAAGAAACTCGTGCTAAGCTTGAGAGCGCTAACCTCGATTTGCTTGACAAGTATGAAAGCATACTTAAAGAGCATGACACGCTCAAATCCCATGTCAAGCAAGTTGAGGAGGAAAAGGCTCAAATTAAGCAAGATCATCATGAGCTTGACTTAGCCCACCAAGCACTCTTGGGAAAGCACAATGAGTTAATCGAAGAGCATCAAATCCTTAACCTTGCTTATGAAGCGCTTGATCAAGAAGTAAAAAATGTAAAGAGACAAAATCTTAATGATAAGGTATCCATTACTTCTCATGCCACTAATGTCTTGCACAAGTCTTTGCCTTTGAAAGAGAACACTAGGGAGAAGGACTTGTTTGAAGAAATTGAGAGTCTCCGCACTAGTGTGGGAAGACTATCAAAAGGAGAAGTCAAGCTCAAGGAAATCCTCTTCCAACAAGCAAAGGCCTTCAACAAGAGAGGACTTGGATCCTTCCCGGTGCCTAACAAAGGAAAGGTGCCCTCACCGGAGCTTAGAACAAGCTTCATCAAGGAAGTTGGTTCCTATTGCCAACATTGTGAGATCACCGGTCACCATACAAGGGAGTGTCCTCTTCCCAACCGAACTTCTCCAAAATTGCCTACTAACTACAAGTCTACTTTCAATGATCATTATTATATCTTGAGTAAAGTAGATGGCAAAGTGAAGGCAAGGTTCATTGGAAAAGACATAAAGGACATGAAGGGGAAGCTCCCCAAGCAACTTTGGGTCCCTAAAACACTTGTATCACACATACAAGGACCTAAGTTGGCTTGGGTGCCTAAAGTTAAAAACTGAATTCATGTGTGTAGGTGAACTACAAAGCCGGAGGAAAGCAATGGGTACTTGATAGCAGGTGCACTCAACATATCACCGGCAATGATGGTATGTTCACCACCATAGAAAATCCCGGCAATCATGAACAAGTCACCTTTGGTGATAACTCTAAGGGCAAGGTCATTGGGTTAGGTAAGATTGCTATTTCAAATGACTTATCTATTTCTAATGGATTGTACGTTAAGTCACTTAGTTTTAATTTACTTTCTATTGCACAATTATGTGATCTTGGACTAATGTGCACCTTTAGCAAAAATGATGTTGTTGTGAGTAGTGAAACAAGCCAAGAACTAATCTTCAAAGGATTTCGGCATGGACATCTCTACCTAGTAGACTTCTCCAACAAGGATGCTAGCTTGACCACTTGTCTTTTTCACTAAGACAAGTTTGGGTTGGCTATGGCATCGACGCATAGCGCACATAGGGATGAGCAAGCTCAAGAAGTCATTCAAGCTTGGGATGGTGAACGGCGTGAAGGATGTCACATTTGAGAAGAACAAGCTTTGTAGCGCTTGTCAAGCCAGGAAGCAAGTTGCTTCACACCACCCAATGAAGACAATGGTGCCAACCTCCAAGCCACTTGAGCTACTTCACATGGACCTCTTCGGACCGTCCACGTATCAAAGTCTTGGTGGTAACCTCTATGGTCTTATTATAGTTGATTACTACTCTTGCTATGCTTGGACTTTGTGTCTAGGTGACAAGAGTGAAACTCCGGAAGTGTTCAAGACCTTCGCCAACCGTGCTCAAAGGGAATTTCAACTTCCCATCATCAAGGTCCGGAGTGACAACGGCACCGAATTCAAGAACTACAACATTGGGGAGTGGTGTGACTGTGAAGGCGTGAAGCATGAGTTTTTGGCTACATACACTCCTCAACAAAATGGTGTTGTTGAAAGGAAGAACAAGACTCTCATCACTCTTGCGTGAGCAATGCTTGATGACTATGGCACGTCCGAGAAGTTTTGGGCCAAAGCAATCAACACGACATGCCATGCCGCAAATCGGGTCTACCTACATCGACTACTTCAAAAGACCCCGTACGATCTTCTCATTGGGAGAAAGCCCAACATCTCCTATTTTCGAGTCTTTGGGTGCAAGTGCTACCTCTACCGCAAGAAAAGGCTTGGTATGTTTGAAAGAAGATGTGATGTTGGTATATTTCTTGGTTATGCATCAAACTCAAAAGCATATCGAGTATTCAACCAAACCTCCGGTTTAGTTGAGGAAAGTTGTGATGTTGAGTTTGATGAAACTAATGGCTCCCAAGAGGAGAGTTTTGGTCATGATGAAATCGATGATGAGCCTTTACGAGAAGCTATGAAGAACATGACCATTGGAGACATCAAGCCTAAAGTTGAAGAGAGCCATGATCAAGGGGGAGCTTCAAGTTCCAACATCAACACATATACGGCGCCTCAAGCTGACGAAGAAGAGAAGGATTGGCCATTGCCGACTCAAGATTCACAAGCCACACAACATCAAGAAGAAGAAGAAGTCCATGATAAAGTCCAACCACAAGAAGAGCAACACGCATCACCATTGCCAAGTGCTTCACAACCACTTATGAGGCATGGACACATCTCCAAGGCGCATCCGATGGACCAAAATATCGGAAGTCCGTCAAGGGGAGTAAGTACACGTTCTCGCCATTTCGCTTCGTTTTGTGAGCACTACTCGTTTGTTTACTGTGTAGAACCCACTCACATTGAGGAAGCACTCCAAGATCCAAATTGGGTGATGGCCATGCAAGAAGAACTTAACAACTTCATCCGCAATGAAGTTTGGGTGTTGGAGGAGCGACCCAAGGACAAGAATGTCATCGGAACAAAGTGGGTGTACCGCAACAAACAAGACGAGAACGGCATGGTGGTCCGCAACAAGGCAAGACTTGTGGCCAAGGGGTTCTCGCAAGTTGAAGGACTAGACTTTGGGGAGACATTTGCTCCGGTCACCCGGTTAGAAGCCATCCGTATACTCCTTGCTTATGCATCACATCATAACATAAAGCTTTATCAAATGGATGTGAAAAGTGCCTTTCTTAATGGTTATATTAACGAGCTAGTCTATGTTGAACAACCTCCCGGGTTTGAAGATCCAAGGAATCCTAATCATGTGTTTAGGTTGCACAAGGCGCTCTACGGGCTCAAGCAAGCACCTAGGGCGTGGTATGAACGACTACGGGATTTCTTGATCATGCAAGGATTCAAGATCGGGAGGGTGGACACTACACTCTTCACCAAAGACGTCAACGGAGAATTATTTATTTGTCAAATTTATGTTGATGACATTATTTTTGGTTCAACTAACGAAGCTCTTAGCCATGAGTTTGGCAAAATGATGTCTAGGGAATTCGAGATGTCAATGATTGGAGAGCTCAACTTCTTCCTTGGATTTCAAATCAAGCAACTTCAAGAGGGGACCTTCATCTATCAAGAAAAGTATACCAAGGACCTCTTGAAGAAATTTGAGATGGGAGATTGTAGCTCAAGAAGCACTCCAATGGCAACAAATTGTCATCTCGACGCAGATAAGAACGGTAAACCTATTGATCAATCTAACTACCGTTCTATGATTGGTTCATTGCTTTATCTTACCGCATCTAGGCCCGATATCATGTTTAGTGTATGCTTGTGTGCTCGCTTTCAAGCGGCACCTAAAGAGTCGCATCGGAAGGCGGTCTTTAGGATACTTCGGTATCTTGAGCATACCCCTAGTGTGGGCTTGTTGTACCCTAAAGGTGCAAAATTCCATCTCTTGGGTTACTCGGATTCGGACTTTGTCGGATGCCGTGTGGATCGCAAGAGTACCTCCGGTGGGTGCCACTTTCATGGGCGTTCCCTAGTATCTTGGTCTAGCAAGAAGCAAAATTCCGTCGCTTTGTCTACGGTGGAAGCAGAATATATCGCGTCCGGTGCATGTTGTGCCAAAATTATTTATATGAAGCAAACCCTTTTGGACTTTGGTATTAAACTTGGTTGTGTGCCTCTCCTTTGTGACAATGAAAGTGCAGTTAAGATAGCTAAAAACCCCTTTCAACACTCCCTTACTAAGCACATTGATATTCGCCATCATTTCTTGAGGGACCATGAAGCTAAGGGAGACATATCATTGCGAGGTGTTAGGTACGAAGAACAATTGGCGGATATCTTCACTAAACCACTTGATGAGGAAACTTTTTCTAGGCTGAGGAGTGAATTAAATGTGCTAGACGCATCGAACGTCATGTAAGTTGCCATAATCATGTAAGAATGCATCTCATATAGGTCTTGTCTAACTTTAAAAGGATTGGGGTGAGCAATGGTTAGCTTGGGATGGAGGTTCTTTTGGGTTTCCCCAAGGCTTGGAAGTGGCTCTCCCTGAAGAAGCCTTTGAAAGGTTCAAACTTGGCAAGA
Source organism: Tuctoria greenei (assembly GCA_036927565.1). Classification (NCBI taxonomy): domain Eukaryota; kingdom Viridiplantae; phylum Streptophyta; class Magnoliopsida; order Poales; family Poaceae; genus Tuctoria; species Tuctoria greenei. The sequence goes on from JAYESD010000001.1 coordinate 54,500,189, forward strand.
TAGATTTACTTTATGTCTTGCATGATGCGTGCCATATAGACTTGCACTCATATTTAAATTTCTTTCATTATAAATTGTTTGGCCTTGCATACGGTAGATTGTCACAAAGGGGAACCCACCTCATGAGAAAGAGACTTGTTTGAAATGCAATATCTCAACTCATATGATGTGGAAAGAACAAAATGTTAGGTGCGTTAATGCCTAAAGGAACATGCTTTAAAGAGATAGAAGTCTTCATCCTCTAGCTCACAAAGCATGGGCCCTACATTTTATTTGGACAATTTCCTCCCTATTTTCTTCGGTGTTCTATTTGCTTTAAGGCTTAGCCAAGTTATTGGCAATTAGTATTTTTGAGGGGTAAGGGGTTGCCCAAAAGGTCCTAAGACATGTGTTTCTTCGTGATTGTTTGTTTGAGTCAAAGGAAATATATGGGATGTTGCTATTTTGTAGTCATCGAATTATCCGATGCTTAGTCCAGACCATCATCGGATCAGTTTGTGTTCAAATGCCAAGAGTCAGTTCAGTCAGTAAGACAAATAAACTGACGAGTTCATTCTGAGAAACATCGGTCCATCCGATGTTCACATTTCTGGAACTGTGCTAAATTCCACCGATGCAAATCCTTTCAACATCGGACCATCCGGTGTCAAGGGTACCTTTTGGAATACCCTTATTGTGCCATTTGACTGATGCTCCTATCATTTGACGTCGGTTCATCCGGTGTTAAATTTTAAGCTAGGGTTTGGGCCCCACCTTTTAAGCGCGCCTCTTCTCCTTCTTTTCTCTCTCCACGACCCCGACGCCGTTGCTCCGCGCCTCCCCTACCTCAGGCCGCCGCTCACTCGCCCTGCCGCCCTCCAGCCGCCGCCGCCTTCCGGCCGCCGCTGCCCTCCAGCGCCGCCACCCCCTGGCCGCCGCCTCTGTCCAGCCGCCCTAAGTGCCCCCGCCACCGCTCTCCAAGCAGCGCCACCACATCTTTGCCGCCGTCCACACCACACCACCGCCGCATCTCTGCTGCCATGGTGCTTCCCTTTACGGCCGCCGTCGTTTTGCCACTAGGTTTCCCGGCTGCGACAACCTTTGCGTCGCCGTTCCGTGCGCCCGACATCATCGTTCCACGACCTCATCCTCGCCGTCGTCACTTGTCTCATCGCAATGGGTTGTGACAAGAAGGAAAAGGGCAAGGCCATTGCGGAGCCAACCGCAAAGAAGCAAAAGCTGTCGAAGGAAGAGAAGAAGGCACTGATGGCCGCTCGCGCCGCCGAGGAGCGAGAGCATGGACGAGGAGAGTCGTTGAGGATCCGCGATGCCCGTCAGAGGTAGCCTCCCGTGCTAGATGAATCCGAAGAAGAAGAAGACCCCGAAGTGCCGCTTGTTCGCCAACGCTCAGCCAGGACCCATGGGGGTCATCCAGCGGCAGTACCACGACCAAGACCGTCAGCTACTGATCTTTGAGAGGACAGGGCGGCCCAGAAAGCCGATGAGATGGACACCAACGTCCGTGTTGGTGAAGGTGTCCAGCTGACAGACATTAGGAAATTGAAGGCCAAGCAGCTCAGAAAACTCAGATGGAGCATCTTGCTTTAGGAGTGGTTCCCACGGCCCAGATAGGCACTTGTGGATAGCCGTTGTATGAGACGTATAGACGTCGGGGCCATAAGCTCTTCCAGCACAACTTTCTGGATTGGGATCAGCTTGCACTGGCAACCGAGACTGAGATACGGCCTTACTTTGAGAGGTATAGAGGGCTAGTGGAGCTGATGTCCTACGAGAGGAGTGCCTAAGTGGAGGACTAGGTCCGTGTTTTCTATGCCACACTCTACCTCTCTGAGGGCCGCAGATCCATAGATTTCATTTTCATGGGCTAGCACCATCACTTGACAAGGCAGACCTTGGGACAGCTGCTAGGAGTGGATCTCCATGACACTTGCCTGCACGAGAGGGTGTATGGACAGGTTGAGCCACCGAGGAGGCCTCTCACTGGAGGAGTAACACCACCGCTGGAGGAGATACGTTCACTGTTTGCTCAGCCATTCTCTCCAGACCAGCCGAGGGTACCGGCACTGCTCACTCCAGCTGCCCGCACTGTGCACCTTGCCTTGCGCCACACACTACTGCCGAGGTCTGGATACCTTGAGGGGTTCACTAGCTTGCAGCAGACTCTCCTGTTCTATATCATGAACGGGATGGAATTCAACAATGTGGACATCCTCATTTGTGAGATGGAGGACGTGATCACTGATGGAGTTGGGATGATGAGACAGTTCGTATTTGGTCACTGGATCAGCTACTTGCTCTACATGGTTGCTCCTGAGGGGTCTGTCGTGCGTGAAAATCTCACCGGCAAGAATGTCACATGGTTCAGCGACTACCGTGCTCCAGGTCCTGGAGACCGCCGCCTTGGCCGTCCAGTTGAGCATTAGGTCCGTGCTCGTCTATCCGAGGAAGACAGGTCAGACCTGGAGAAGGAAGACGAGAGACTAGCACAGGCAGAGGCTCAGGGTGAGGACCTTCAGCATAATTGGTCCGAGAGTGACACAGATGACAATGTTGAGGAGTACTTCCCACCTCCTCCCTCACCCAGGCAGCACGACGCGGAGGCTGGAGGCTCGACTGTGCCACCTCCTACTCCACCTCCGGCGTCAGAGGCACAAGTCTCTCAGCCATCTGAGCTTACCTCCCTACTTCAGCAGATGGTTGAGCAGCAGCGCCTGGACTGGCTTGCAGCTGAGCAGGCCCGAGCTGAGCAGTCTGCACGTCTCATAGAGCTCCAGCAGCAGCAGCATGAGATGAAGCGACAGATCGCCCGCGAGAGGCGAGAGGACACTGACAGGCTGACTGGGCTGATTGATCAGATGCACCAGCGCTCTCTTGACCAGCAGTAGCAAACGTAGCAGGCAATGATGGGCATCCTGGGGTTGATCACCAACCTCTACACACAGACTGGGATTGCCCTGCCGTCTCAGCTTCTAGGCTTTGCTCCAGCCCCGCCTGTCCTGGCTCCAGCTTTAGCGCCAGTGCCGACCACGCCGATCCCAACGATCAGCATGTCCCCACTACTTGCTCCAGGTGCCCCTGTCCACTCTCCTCTGCTGGCTACGACGCTTTTACAGCAGACGCCAGTGTCCGTTCTCAGTGCCCCATTGCCAGCAGCTCTGACTCAGCAGGCACCAACAGCGGCTCCTACAGCTCCCACCACCTCTACTCCAGCCTCAGCCGCAGCAGCAGGCAGCAGCTCTGACGACAGCACCCCCGACGGTGACCAGTTCGTCATCGCTCCGAGCACTCAGGATTCTTAGGCACTCGGCTTCCTTTTTGGTGTCTTGATGCCAAAGGGGGATAAGGGTTAGAGATGTGTTAGGGGTAGGGATAGCTTAGTCCCAGGGGGAGTCCTTGCTGCAGGGGGAGTTTATCTTTTTGGGAGTTCTTTTGTAATTTGAAGATTTGCTACTCCTTTGCTATTCATTGAGTATTATTGTGACTCTTAATTCTCTCATATGTTATTGATCGTTAAGCTTTCAAGTTATTAATCTCTTTTGAGTTTTTAAGTTTAATGTGCCATATCTTGTACTCATTGCATATCTTCTCGAGTATCGCATTGTCAAAGTCATTACTATTATGCTTCACTTATTGTGTTGTCATCAATCACCAAAAAGGGGGAGATTGAAAGCATCTAGGCCCCCATGAGGTATGGTTTCGGTGATTAATGACAACCGTTGGATGTTACAAATGAATTTTTGGATGCAAGGTTTCCCATATCACTCATTACAATGAAATTTATATGAATATGAATATCATCTACTGATCACTGGATACAATTGGAGACCCCTAAACAGTCATTTTATGAGATCAATCAATGTTATGAAGATTAGAAGTAAAAGCTCATTTGTCAAAATTATTCAACTATAATTGACAGCACTCATTGCTTAATAATCATCAGAAGAATATTTCCATCCAATGTCTAGGAGGTCAATCGAGTAAATTACAAAAGAATCACTCGAAGCAAACAAAATCAACTCACCGAATCCACCGATGTTTCCAGAAAACAACACATCGGTCGTGTTGGTTCAGCAGAAGAAGGAGACCTCAGAACTAAGTACTCACGAGATCATCCGATGATCAAGGGCATGTTACATCAGTCCATCAGTACAGTAAGCAATATCCCTGGACCAAGTGTAACACCGGATCATCCGATGTACAACTATAAACACTTCGGTCAATCACTCCAGTAAGCATCAAGTCTGAACCAATTCTGGAGGAAGTGCCACCGGATCATCCGATGAGAAGACAAGTGTAACATCGGTCTAACAACGGACATATCTGACACTGTGACATCAGCTAATTTGGATTCAACCGATGACAACTGAAGGGGGGACATCGGATCATCTGGTGTTCGCAGAACAGTGATGTCAGCCTACTTTTCTAATGGCTATTTCGTGGAGGCTGGCTATTTATACCCCTTCAACTAGTCTATTCAAAAATACTTGACTACCAGACCTACTCTACACATTCTCAAGCATTCAAGACATTGAGCTACCACTTCTACATCATCTACACCACCTACACACCAAGAGATAGGCTAGAACTAGCTAGAGATAGTGTTTGTGTTCTTCCATTCTTGGTGATTGGAATCTCTAGTGTAGTGAGAGCTGTAAGGGAGTGTCCCTTGGTGATTGTAATTGAGAGAGACTTCCGGAGCTTGCCAAGACGGTTGTGGAAGCCCATAGGATCCAAGTTGTACAAGGCTTGAGCTCCACCTTGCCGAGGTTGACAAACGGAGAAGAATAGTGAAGATCCCTAGTCTCGATGACTTGGGTGTGGCTATACCCTTCGGTGGGTGGCACAACATGGATGTAGGAAGATCTTGACAATCTTGCCAAACCACGGGATAAATCTTCGTATCTCCTTGAGAGTTTGCGTTCTCTTACTCTCACTTTACACTTATGCATTTCATATACCGCAAAGTTACTAGTCACTTGAATGCATAGGCTGTTTGCGTAGGGAATTGGGCTTTTAGTAATTAAGTGGTATTGCTTTATTTTTTGAAAAGAAGCCCAATTCACCCCCCTCTTGGGCATTCGATCCTTACACTTACTCCTAGCAATACTAGGATGACTCCTGCCAAGAGCCTATGGCATAGCCGAAGGTGGAGGATTACGAAGGACAGATAGGGCTGTCACCACCTACTGCCTACCTCTTCAATCTATGGGTCTAAGATATATACACTTATGATTTATAACCTAAGCACCACACTTACGTTCTAAATCACTCCTCTAGTTGTTTTGAACACAAAGCTACCACTAGAGCCTCTAATTAATTAAAGCAGTGAACCCACAAGTAACTACTTGTGCAAACTACTAAGTATAAAATATCAAACTTGTATTGAATTCACAAACGCTTACTTGATTGAGAAAAACCTTTGTAGGGGTACAAGTATAGAATAGGGACTTGACAAGCCCAGGCCTCCTTCTCCTAGACTCTTCACCACACTCTCCTTCTACTTTGGTAGCCTCTAGGACTACTCTAAACCTTTGGAGTATAGCACTATTCTCAACTTTTGGTGTGTGTGAGAAGTGAGGTGAGTGGGTCTATTTATAGGTTGAGAAGGGTCGGTTCCCACCACAATTAATGCGCGAATCAGTTACCATTGACTCCAGGGAGCCGAGAGGAGCCAACACGTGTCATTTGACCGGGTTTGGCGCCAGGAAGGGGTCGGCCGAACCCATGGTTCGGCCGACCTGGTCAAGCCTCCCCTCAGGGAGTGCTTCCTCCAGGTGGCTTCCATGTGGGCCCCCTTGATGTATATGGGTGCAACACCATTGGATCTCCTCGTATTCTTTTGTTTGTGGGCCATTTGATCCATGTGTTGCCACGTGTCATCACCTGATTCATTGAAATCCATTTCCATGGATTCACCCCTGCATGTTTTGGTATTTTGGGTAATAATTCACCTGCATACAAATAAACACCAACACTTGTGGAATTGGGTTAGTGTATAGCCCAACCACTTATGTTTTGTGTTTCTTTTATGCACATTATGAGGTGAATTGACGGTCAAAATATGGTACTTATGGACCATCAACACACACCAAGCAAAACACATTGATTCCTGAGTGCTCGTAAGTGCTCTAAAGTTTCTATTCTATCTAGGCTGCATCCTACGGTCAACCTGTGGCTTTGATACCAATTTGTGACACTCGATTCCGAAAAAAGAACCAAGCAAACGCATATGTGTGTCCAGGATGTTGAACACACATACACAAGTGTTCAAAAAAGAATATATATAAAATTACCACAAAACAAGATTAGTTATCACTTGTATTACACAATTCATAATATCCTCAAATACAAGCTCTAATGAGTATTCATGACAAATTCAACTAATGCAGCAGAAATAAACTAAATAAGAAACTAAGTGAATGTGGCCTAGAGGGGGGGTGAATAGGCCTTTTTGAAATTTAGTCGGAACCTGCAACACTTAACAAACTGATGAAATCCTGAGATATCGGACTAGTACGGTAGAGTGCAGACTAGTCCGGTGCATGCGGACTAGATTGATCAAGTTCAATCAATGATTTCAATTCAAGCACAGTATGCAGCAGAAATAGTATGTAACTTGCAAGTATTGATTCAAACCCTGGAATATGATATGATAAACTTAAAGAGCATGTTTGACACACGATTTTATCCCGTGGTTCAGTTCCCACAGAGGCAACCTACATCCACGTTAAGGATCCCACGAAAGGACCGGGTCTTCGCTGACCCTAGCCTCGTCGAATCGCGACAAAGGAGAATTCTTCTTCCACTACAACAAAGGGGCAAATCACCAAGTTCAAGGGGCCTTTTCAAAAGTTGTGGGCTCCCCAAGATTACAAATCAAACACCACCAGGAACACACTCGTAAGATCAAAAATAAAACAACAGGAGTGTGTTAGAGATCAAACCCAAGAGCTCAAATGTGTGGAATTGTGTCTCTCCTTTGATCCAAAGTGAATCCTCAAGGTATTGAACTTTCTTGCATTGGTGCGTTGAGAGATGTGTTTTCTAGGCTCTTGGAAGGTGTGACAGCGCAGGAGGTCGAGAGTTATGATAGTTGGGTCGTGCACATCTATTTACATTAGGGTTTTCAAAAGTTACTGTTAGGGTTTTGAGGGTCCGTACTAGTCCATGATGTAGTCCAGACTAGTTCAGTGTGTGGCGTGCAGGAAACCCTAAGTGTCAAGAAATATCGGTATTGTCCGGCTAGGAGCGGACTTGTCCGTGCTGACATTGGACTTGTCCGGTGTGGTGATGCCCTTAGTGAATATAGGACAAGTACACACTTGGAGGACTTGTCTGATTTTAGTCAGAGGCATTATCGGACTAGTCGGGCCTTTTTCGGACTAGTCCGGTGCGGAAGTTCGCATTGGTTGGACTTCTCCGAACCTATCCAGAGAGGATATCAGACTAGTCCGGTGTATATCGGACTAGTCCGTTTTTCCTGTGAAATGTGAAGTGTGTGAGGATTTTTGTGCTTGAGCTCTTGGGTTGTGTTACACCAACACACTCCCTACACAATGATGTATTCTATTCAGCTCTTGAGCACTTTTCCAAATTGATCCTCATTCTCCTTTCTTTTTGGCACTTTCTTCAGTCTTTCATTAAAACATGCGCTCATCTCAATAATATGGTTAGGATCTTATTTGTTTTTCATAAATCAACCAAAACCCACAAGGGATGCCTAGATGCACTTTCAATCTTCCCCTTTTTGGTGATTGATGACAACCAATTGAGATTTCACAAAATATAATAAAAATGCTGAATTTTCATAAGGTGTGCACATATGAGCTTGAAAATTATTTAGCTATGACAACATAAGATATATGTGCACTCTTTATGGTGGGATGCAAAACTAAATGAGTAAGAGCAGTAATCATGATGACAGTGAAATAATTGACATCAATATATCAATCAACAAGCATATATGTCAATTATAAAACAAAATCAAAGATTTCATGAATATGAGCATAAATCATTCATAGCATTTCATCACAGGATTAAAAGTACCAAAAGAGCATAGTATTATGTCTTACAACCCAAGAGAGACAAAAAGATGCAGAAGACAAACTCTCATTTCTCAACCTACAGCTAAGACCTAATGACGACTCCCCCTCAATCCCTCCCCCTTTGGCACATCAAGACACCAAAAAGAAGGAGAGGAGGGATCAAGGATCTTCAGTCCTCGCTGTCTGTCCTCTAATCATCTTCGTCTTCATTCTCGGGCTGAGGAGGAGGAGGAGGAGGAGGAGGAGGAGCGGATCAACTTGAGCACCCAATGCCTAAATAAGCAAGCTCAGAGGGAGTCAAGGGCCCAAGATCGGTTAAATCTGAGGCTGAATCATCAATAATGACTGGAGATCCAATGGGCTCAATCTCCAGCTTCTGGCAAATGTGCTTCACATTTTCTTTCATGTATCGCATAGCAGCCTTCCTCGCCTTGTTTAGCTTATGAGTGTTCACTTACACCTTCTTGCATGAGGCAAAAATAGCTGACAAGTACTTTAGGAGTCCACTAGGGGACCATTTTTGGGAAGGGGCCCTAGTGGTGGGATCAGCCCTTGCATCTCCTCTAGCTCTCCTCGGAGTTTCTTCACTTGATGCAGGAAGCTTGAACATTGGCTTGGTTAGGCTTCTAAGGCCTCAAAGGAGTGTGCTCCACATCCTTCACAAATTCAATCCCTGTGACTTTCTCAATTATAAACATTAGGTAAGGGGCATAGCCACATGATCTACTCAGAGTACAGGATATGTTGACCATGTCATTACAAATATAGTCAAAGATGTCAAACTTCTTGTTCTTGCTTATCACCTTTATCAAGGTCCTCAGGTAACCATGGACACTTCCAGCATCCCCATCCTTTGGTGCTATTGTCTTCCTTAGCACCTTGTTGAGCACCATGAATAAAGGCTTCATGTTCTTGATTGAGGGGGAATTGAACTTCGGACTAGTATCATAGAGGAAGTCCGTTTTATCCTTGCTCAAGACACCAATGCTGTGGATGGTCAACTCATTGTTTCCGGTGTCTTCAAGGTGAAGGAGTCTTGCAAACTCATAATAGGTGATAGTGTACTTGGATCCATGAGTCATCCAAGTCACCCTTTCCTCTTCATCACTGGCAAAGAAACAAGTGGCATAAAACTGAGCAATAACTTCATCATTCCACTGATATCTGAAGGCAAATAGATCCTTCAGACCATGCCTGGCTGCAGCCTCAACCACCTGATCAAATGCTCCACAGCACTTCCTCTCAAAATGATCCCAGTCGATCCACTGGCTACGAACCACTGGAGTCTTCATGGTCAGGTACACTAAGCTGTAGAAATTTGCATGAAAGTTGCTCCAAAATCTGTTATCTGCAGCCTTCTTGGGTCTGTTGTAGCAATCTAAAAATTTGAGTTTGGAAGCAGTGTCGCTTCCCTTGCCGTTGAACTTCTCTTCTAAGGGATCTCTGTTTCCCTAACTCGGATATGCAACTTGAGTGGGCCGATCAGACCCGTGGCAATCCCTTTGCCCTTGCCCTTCACTTGGTGAGCAATTGCCGAGCTAGGTCCACCACCAGCTGAAGCCTTAGATGCAGGCTTCTTGGCGAGCACCTTTCGTTGTGCCTGAGGTGGAGAGGGTGTCGGCTCGGATGGATGCTCTTGGCACTTCTTGCCTTGGCCCGTCGAGGACCGAAGCAAGGCTTCTTGGTCCATATCGGCCTCGAAGTCAGAGATTTCGTCATTGGTGCTCGACATTATCCGAAATTGCTCAATTCTTGAAGATGAAGGATTTGAAGGTGCGGACAAGTCCGTGGTCTTCAATCCCTAAACAATGGAGGTCGTTTTCCACAAAAAGACAAAGAGATTTGATGGTGGACGAAGGAAATAGCCTTTGGGAGCTCGAGCGATGAGAGAGAGAGAGCTTGAGGAAAGTGTGAGGGTGAAGAAAATTAGGGTTTGGCGGCGGCTAGGGTCATGGAGTCGAAAAATAGGACTTGTCCAAAAATAATCGGACGTCTGAACTTTTCCAGATACTATATCGAACTAGTCTGTGGTTGGCCAGACTAGTTTGGACTAACAGTCACCCTTCGGACTAGTGTGCAGGGGCGGACTAGTCCGGGTAACCACGGACTAGTCCGTGGTCACCAGAAAAGAAGTGATTAGCCATTCGTATCTATTCGAAGGTACTTATTAAGAAAAATAGGGAGGCAAAGCAAATCAAATAATCTTGATGAATATGATCAGTAAGCATACAATAATCAAAGAATGACCATAATTCGTTAAGATCAAGTAGTTGAAATAGTTTTTGGAGAAAATTGACAAAGATGATTTTCAAAACTCAAACAATATAGTTTGAAGAGTTCATACAGGTATGCAAGTTTTAAAGCCACATTCCGAGCATCAATGATATTGAGTTCATTTTGGAGCTCGCAAAAACGTTTTCATCTAGTGGCTTTGTAAATATATCAGCTAGTTGCTTTTCGGTGTTGACATGGGAAATGGCTATGTCTCCTTTTATTGAATGGTCTCTCAAAAAGTGATGTTGGATGTCTATGTGTTTGGTTCTAGAGTGTGCAACTGGATTATGAGCAATTTTGATGGCACTCTCATTATCACATAGGAGTGGAATACGGCTCATATTGTAACTGTCGTCCCTTAGAGTTTGTTGCATCTAAAGGAGTTGTGCACAGCAACTCCCGGCTGCAACATGCTCCGCTTTGGCCGTGGATAAGGAAATGGAATTTTGTTTCTTGGAGGACCAAGAAACTAGGGATCTGCCTAGGAATTGGCAGGTACCGGAGGTACTTTTTCTTTCTACTTTGCATCTGGCATAATTTGCATGGGAGTATCCAATGAGATTGAACTTGGAACCTTTGGGGTACCAAAGACCTAGGTTGGGTGTATGAACCAAATATCTCAAGATCCTTTTAACGGCTGTCAAATGACACTCCTTAGGATTGGCTTGAAATCTCGCACGCAAACATACACTCAACATAATATCATTCCTAGATGCACATAGGTAGAGTAAAGATCCAATCATAGAGCATTATACCTTTTGATCCATGCTTGGTCCATCTTCATTGAGATAAAAGTGTCCATTAGTTGCCATAGGAGTCTTGATAGGCTTCGCCTTGTCCATTCCAAACCTCTTGAGTGTACTTAGTTTGGCTTATGAGTGTTCCTTCCATTTGTTGTCTCACTTGGAATCCCAACAAGTACTTCAGTTCTCCCATCATAGACATATCAAACCTATCTGTCATAATCTTACTAAATTCTTCACAAAAGGATTTGTTAGTTGAACCAAAGATAGTGTCATAAACTTAGATTTGACAGATGAAAAGATCATTGTTGAAGTGTTTCATAAATAGTGTATAATCTACTTTTCCAATCTTGAAACCACTTTCAGTTAAGAAATCTCAAAGACACTGATACCAAGCTCTAGGAGCTTGTTTGAGGTCGTAGAGAGCCTAACGCAGTTTAAAGACGTGGTTGGGGAACTCATTGTCTTCAAATCCAGGAGGTTGCTCCACGTACACCTTCTCCTTGATTGGACCGTTGAGGAAGGCGATTTTCACATCCATTTGCTAGAGCTTGAAGTCATGGTGAGTAGCATATGCAAGGAATATTCAAATTGATTCAAGTCTATCTATAGGAGCAAAGGTTTCATCAAAATCCAAACCTTCGACTTGTGAATACCCTTTGGCCACAAGTCGTGCCTTGTTCCTTGTCACCACTCTGTGTTCGTTTTGTTTGTTGCGAAAGACCCATTTGGTGACGACGACGTTCGCATTAGGACTTTTGACGAGTTCCCACACCTCGTTCCTTTTGAATTGTTCAGTTCTTCTTGCATCGCCACCACCCAGTCAGGATCTTTCAATGCATCCTTAATCTTGTGTGGTTCCAAAAAGGACACAAACGAGTAATGCTCACAAAAGATGGCTATGCGGGATCTAGTTGTTAGTCCCTTTTGGATTTCACCGATGATGTTATCGATTGGGTGATCTCTTTGGACACATTGGTGTACTCTTGGGTGTGGCATTTTTGGTCTTGTGTCTTCATGATTTTCTTCTTCTCCCCTTAGATGGTTGCCCTCATTGAGTTGTTGATCATCTTTGTTTCCATGAGGTTGATCTTGTGCGGAAGCTCCCCCTTGGTCATTGGCCTCCACTTGTGGTTTATCTTCCTTGTGCACATGTAGAGGAGGCTCTTGTGGTCGAACTTCGCCCAACGCCATTCTTCTCAATGATTGTCAAGTAGCTTCTTCTCTATCTAGCACACATGGATCAACTTGCTCCTTTTGGGAGCCGTTAGTTTCATCGAACACTACGTCATGTGCTACTTCAACAAGTCCGGGGGTCTTGTTGAAGATAGGATAGGCGTAAGAGTTCGAATTATAACCAAGCAAGAAACCTTCATTGGACTTCAAAGTAAACTTTGAAGTCCTAGGCTTCTTGATCAAAATATAGCATTTAGAACCAAAGACTCGAAAATATGAAATATTTGGCTTGTTACCGGTGAGTTGCTCATAGGATGTCTTCTTGAGTAGTCGATGGAGATAAAGTCGATTTATGGCGTGGCAAGCGGTGTTAACGGCTTCAGCCCAAAATTGATCTGAGGTCTTGTACTGATGAGCAGTGTACTCGCCATCTCTATGGGGGTTCGGTTCTTCCTTTCGGCAACTCCGTTTTGTTGAGGAGAGTAAGGTGTTGAAAACTCATGCTTTATGCATTCTTCGTGTAGGTACTCCTCAGCTTGGGTGTTCTTGAACTCGGTGCCGTTGTTACTTCGTATGTTCTTGACCTTCGATGAGAACTCATTTTGGGTACGCTTGAGAAACTTCTTCAGGGTTCCTTGAGTTTCTGTCTTATCATGCAAAAATAAAACCCAGGTGAAGCGTGAAAGGTCATCAACAATTACTAAACCATATTTGTTACCACAGATGCTTATGTAAGCAATTGGACCAAAAAGATCCATGTGAAGTAGCTCGAGCGGTCTTGTTGTAGTCATGACGTTCTTTGCGGGATGAGGTTCTCCAACCTGCTTCCTGGCTTGGCATGCGCTACAAGACCTGTCTTTCTCAAAAACAACATCCTTCAAACCTCGGATGTGATCGCCCTTGAGGAGTTTTTGATGATTCCTCATACCAACATGCGCTAGCCGTCTATGCCACAACCAACCCATGTTGGTCTTTGCAATCAAGCATGTGTCAAGTTTGACTTTATCTTTGTTGAAGTCAACAAGGTAAAGCTTTCCCTTTAACATACCCTTGAATGCAATGGAACCATCACCTCTTCTAGAGACAGTCACACCCTCATTAGTGAACAAGCAATAATAACCTTTGTCACATAATTGAGATATGGACAGCAGGTTATAATTTAAGGAATCAACATGTAGCACATGAGAAAGAGTATGTTCTGACAATATAGCAATTTTACCAGTACTGAGCACCTTTCCATGACTATTGTCTCCAAAATATATGCCCTCGCATGGATCCTCATTTTCTTCACACTCAACGAACATCCTTCTTTCTTCTGTCATATGGTTGGTGCAGCCACTGTCTAGCACCCATTTCGATCCACCGAAGGAATAGGCCTACAAAAACAAATCATGCCTTGGGTTTAGGTACCCAAGCTTGCTTGGGTCCTTGGATGTTAGTTACAAGAGATTTGGGCACCCACACATGAGACTTGGTGTTTCCATGGCGTGACCCAACATAATGAGCATAAATGTGGGTACCGGAGTCCACACATTCGAGGATCTTATTGGGTGGTGCCGTGCGATGCGGCACCTAACAGCACACACAAAAAGGATACCAAAATATATAAAGTTTTCATTTCATAATAAGAAGAGTTTACAAAAGAGTGTACAACAGGGGTACACACACAGCGGAAAATACACACTCATAATCTCACATAACTAAGCAGGAGAGAAGACATCCATGCCCTAGGACGCATCTCACTAGCAACATGAAGAACATTCAGCAGCGGCGTGGTTCACATGAGATTTATCTCGATACCTCGAGATCTCATGTACAACCTGAACAACAGAAATAAACCTAATACCTGCAAAAATCGTTAAAGCACAAACGTGAGCATAAGGCTCAGCAAGACTAACCCGTCACACTAGACATATGCAGGGGTGAATACTAAGCATAGGTAAGGAATAGCATAAAAGACTCGCCTACAAGTGGATCCTTATATTTATGTTTTAAGTAGCACATGACATTCTTCAGGCACGACACATCATAGACTCCAAAATCAAACAAGAAACGCTTTGCCAATGATATGACATGCCCAAAGCACATAATGCTATTACAGGTAAAGTATGGGGAATGTGTAAACTTCTAATTGTACTATATCTAAGCCATACAAGGTTGCAAAGCAATAATAATTCAATATATTATATTCTTCTGACTTCTTCGGTATTTACTACATCACGGCGCAGTGAACAAGTGGTACTCTATTACCGCGAGGGACGATGATTGCAATCAGGACACACCCGGACAACACGACACATACGCACGTCCCAAAGTGTCAGCGAGTACATCAGTACCTACATAACACTTCAGTACTAGTCGTATATGGCCACCTTTCACAAGAAACCCGAACGTCGAACTGGTATCACCTCCGCGAACAGAAGGTCTCCACACGGAACACCTCTTGTGTCCACTAATCGATTTACACCTTACTGTCCTCAACCCACCCCTATCAATGGTGAGTTAATGGTCTCGACATCCCAAATATCGAGTTACGTCAGTTTACTGGAGCCCATATATCCAGTATGTCGCTGGTACAAGTCAAGCTTGTTCTAAGGGCCACATACAGACGGGCCTTAATTGACACAGGCAGGGCTATGCGACCGAGACTCCAATTCTTGCCGCTTCCTATCCATCCCCTGCCTGGTCTCATATTCACTATATTAAGCCATTGTCTATCTAACCAATCCTATGAGATATGTCCTACATCTCTCGCGAGTAGATTCCAACTACTCGACTTCTACCGGATTTCCTATACATTATCAAAGCAGTTACTGCAGGTCAAACTGTAACCCATTCCAACCAACCCCTGGGATTTGTGGTCATGCAAGTGGAGTATCAATAACCCTATACGTAATGCACATATGAAACTTAAGACATAATGTGAGAAATACTGCAAAACTCTGTAATGCTTTTAAATGCAAATCGGGGCTTGCCTTAGTTTGTGCCTCTAAAACAGTGTCAGTTGTTATTGGCTTGGTCTTCCTTTGAAGAGTCCGCCATGGAACTTCAAGTTGGAACACCCTGGCCTTCTCCTCCAAGCGAAGCTCCTCATCGATTTACCTACCATCATGTTCCTACCGACATGATATGCATATAAGTACATAATGTAATATAATTTATATTAAACAAGTTAAACAAACTCTATGACTGGTGAGACTAACTAGAATGAAGAGGTATGCCTCTGTTGTGTGGATAAACAAAGGATGGAGTCAAGTGGTCATAGTAGTATCGAGATGTGAATTGGAAGGTGCAATGTAAGCACATATTGCAACTTGGCACTCAACACTCGACGCTATGCCACTCAAGGATGATAAAGCTGAATGGTGTGGAAGTGTTGGACTGGTAGTGTAAGGATGACCAAAGAGTCAAGGTGGGACATCGAAAGCTTGAGTATGATTGGAGTGTACAAGACGAAGGTCACGATTTAGCAGTCGACCAATGAACTTGACTTAACTCATAAACGAGTAAACCTAGTTAAGTGAGTAGTGCTGTCGTAGGGTCCTGACTTAGGATGAACCATGATGGAACCTAACGACACTTGGGACTGAATTGAGATCAACATGGCTTGGCCTTAAGAAGTCATTACAAGCACTATTAACCTATCATGTGTACCATGACAACGTTCAAACCGCTTTTAGGTAAACCAGTTGCTACGACTAAGGTCGCAGGCTTCGTTCAGGTGCTTACACGATGACACTAATGTAGTGTCTCCCGCAAGCTTGTCCAGGTGAGCTCGGTAAGCTCTCGGGACTTAAACATGATGCGAGACCTTGCCGTGAAGGAATGCTTTGCCATCTCGATAAGATCGTCTTAGCGACGTCCACATCAACCCGGACTCGTCAATGGGGTGAGCGGAATCCCGAACACCACCTTGTGAGTCTTAAGGCTAGTGATGTCAACTCGGTTGTTGATAAGCGACTCAACGAACCTGCCGTTGATGAAGTGGTACACCAAGTTAAGCAATTCTGCAGACGGTTAAGAAATATCGTCGACACGAACAAGAAACTCTTATCCAAGGTTCCCCTTGGTCTAGTTTTCCTTGTCAGTCGCAACATTCTCGCATTACTCAACCATAAGTAATCAGTGATCACAAATACCCGTGGTTTGACCTAGAAGGCCTTTTATTGAGCCCCTTGGCTACACTTAGGACTCGATCGCTCTCACAACGACTAAACCTAATTTGGCTTGACAACCATTGTCCGACGAGTCGTGCTTGTGTTCCAGCACCACACACATCACAAGCATCCTTCATCTCGATGCCAGGGCACAATGACGGCTCGAAACGGCTCGAAACGATGTCGACGCGGCTCATGGTGGAGCATCACGAGCATGCACGAACATGCCAACGTGATACAAATGACAAAGGAGGTAAACTTGGGGATTTCTATAGGAATGATATCAATGCGTAAAATGGACGTACGGCTTGACGACACATGAGTACCACTAGGGGTCATGACGAACGGACTTTGATGACGTCAAGCAAGGCATTTTAGGGCAAGGCTCACCTTGTAGGCATTTCGCCGAACGTTTTGGGTGTGTACTTGATTCCGTCGCTTCATCACCATTCAAAGGGTATCTTGGCACTTAGGGTTGTCGATTTGCCACCCCACAATAGACCTGCGTCCATAGACCAGCATTGAACGGCAACACACTTAGTTTCATCTTGTAACCATTTCATCAAACACCTTGGCTGCAGCACTTTTCCACTAATCTTTGCACAAATCAGAGCTAACCTTGGACTAGTTGTCGATATCATTGTGTCAAAGGCGTGTTCCCGAATTTAATCCATCACACCAAACATTCGCCTTGCTTCCAGGACATAGCAATGACGCGGAACATCGCGACGACGTGCCGAGGTCAACAGCGTCGATGCAGTTCAGCAGTCGAAGACTTTCCATTGTGCACAGGTGGATGGAAATGGCTTGGAGACACGCTGCAGCGGCATTCGGTCGGCGTCGCAGTGCGAGCCGTCAGGTTGGGGCACGGTTGTCGACGTGGCAGAGTTGGAGTGGTGCGGCTGGGTGCCAAGGAGGTGCGGCGACGGAGCAACGCCTTTCCCCGACAGGTCGGCGGCGTGCAGAGGCCGGGGAATGGTGCGTGGGGTGCGGCAGTGGCAGAGGACGGCGCTCGTCGGAAGCGACCAGGGCGAGCGCGGTGTCGGCGGCACGTGGACGGACGCGGAGGGGCGCGCGGAGTTAGCGGTCATGCGGTTCGGCCAGCGGGGCGCGACGCGATGCGGACTGGCGAGCGACAGACTAGGGCATGGCCATGGTTGAAGTGCGAGCACGAGCAGACTCTGGAATGGGCGCGGCATGTCGCAGGTCAAGGCGTGTGTTGGATGGGAGGATGGACAGGGCGGCAAGGACAAAGCCATGGCGCATGGTGAGCGGCAGAGAGAGTCGGCGAACGGCGTTGACAAGAGGAACATGGTCGCCACGGCTTGGAGTGGCGAGGTTCGAACGGCTATCGCCATGGCCGGCGCGGACGACGCGGACAAGCAGCAGGACAGCAGCGCTCGACCATGGCTCAGGCGAGCAAGTCCGTCAAGCACCGCGGCGGCATGGCGAGGTGCTGCAGCGGCCAGGAGCAGAGCGCGGCAAGGCGAAGGCCTATGGCGCGCGCGGTGGTGGCGGCAACGAGGAAGAGCCGAGCGGTGCTGTCCGCTTGCTGCTACGATAGGAATGAGCACAGGAGTGAGAAGGAGAAGGGAAATCCATTTTCTACCTCTGGATAGAAGCATCGCTGGCACATGCACTGCGTCTGCGTGGAGGCAGGGGAGGAAAGAGAGAGACTGTGCCGACCTGACCTGTGGGGACCACTTGTGGGACCCACCTCCCTCATTCTTCTTTCCAATTTAAAATAGGGCTAGCAAACATGCTTCAAAAATATTCAACTTTGGCCCAATGACTAAATAAAATGTGAAGAATTTTATGGTGCAATCAGATTTCAGAACTGAGCAAGTTGAATTTATACTCAGGTTTGAATTTGAATTCAAGTGGTGATACTTGACTCAATGAAATAAATAGTAGATTAGGTTCAAAAATCCTGAAACTTTGAAGTTACCCTTTTTGAACCATAAAAGACCTCAAGAAAAATTTGGAGTTGATTTGGACAAGGTTAAGTACAAAGCTTAAATTTGAAGTCGACACTGATTAAACTCTCAGTATGTGTCCAATAAATGGAAAACGTGCTTCAAAAATTTTTGAAACTTTACCAAGAGTCAATTTGGCATACTAGAAGGTCTTGGAAAAATTTACAGCATTAGATTTGAATATTTTTTAATGTCCCATTTTAGGGTTGGAATAATTCCTTTTCTTTCTCTCTATTTGGTATTCTTTTCTCCTTTATTTTTTCATTGAAAATGTGAATACTTGGAAATTAAGGATTTTACACCTTAAGTTCTAATATACATTAGCAACCATGTTCTATATGTAAAATTTTAACAAGTTCCTATTTTTAGTGAACATTGGTTAACTCATATGGTTCATGTGAGTTTGGATTTCCAAGTCCATTTAAAAAAAAATTAAGTTCGCATTTTTGCGTTTTTGTTCTTCCGAAAAGCGGGCTTTTACAATAAACTTTACCAAAATTATTTCTCACTAGAACATAGGATGCATCGAATGTCCTGAATAATAGTTGTTGTTGTTTATATACAGGACTAGTCTGGGTACCTGGACTTGTCCGGAGGACCGAACTTGTCCGAGTAAGGATCGGACTAGTCCGGTGATCATATGTGTTGACTTTGGACATTCCAGCTTGAGAGGGTTTTCCCTTTACAAAGGCAATGCTTGTTATTTTTATGGCTTCTAGCATATTGATTTTCACCATAAGAATAACCAATGCCATATTTGACATTAGGAGGTCTTGTGACCAAGTATGCACTATGTGCATATTTGATCTTCTCCTTGTCAAATATGCCATTTTGGAAAGGATGCTTGTCCTTGGTAGAGGTTGACTTGTCTTTCAACAAAGTGTCAGTTTTAGCACATGAACAAGTGATAATAGCATCAGTTTTAAGTGGTTGAGAAGGTGAGCTTGAAGAGGATGAGGGGTCACTTTGTTTGAGTGACTCAACTTGTACCTCAAGGATTTTGTTAACCTTGGATAGGTTAACAGGTTCATCCTTGATGGTGGTGTTTGAGTTGCTTAACTTCAAGCAAGCTTCCTTGCTCGAGGCTAACTCAAGTTCCAGTGACTTGCCTCTCTCCTTTTCAAGTTCGAGAAGTTTGTCAAGTTCAAGATATTCCACATTTTGGGAGATAATCATATCTTCTTGATGGTTTATTGACTTCTCCTTCTCAACAACCTAATCAAGTAGGAATTTCATTTTTGCTTCTGTTTTCTTATCTAAGCCAACGAGCATGTCTTCATTATCACTAGCAACTTCACTATCACTAGAATAGGAATGCAAGGAAGAGGATTTGGTTGTTACCTTTCGTTTACCTTCCTTTGCCATGAGGCAAGTGTTGTTGCCCTTCCATGCGCCTAGCGTTGGGAAGAGGGTGGACTTCTTGGATGACTTCTCGATGGCTATGCTAGCCATCTCCTCTTCCTCTTCGGATGAGGACTCGTCATTTGAGTCCCACTCCTTTCCTAGATGCGCTTGTCCAGCTTGCTTCTTTTTCTTAAAGAATTTCTTGGGTTGATGTCTTGTTTCCTTTGTTTTCTTCTTGTTTTCTTCGTATGGGTAATCAACTATAAAGTGGTCATATTCATCACAGTTGTAGCAAGCCCGCTTCAACTTTGGTCTTGACTTCTCTTTATATTTTCCTTCACTTGATTTTCCCCCTTGTCTCTTCTTCATCATTTTCTTGAATCTCTTCATAAAGAGGATCATGTCCTCTTTGTTGATGTCACTGCTCTCATCATCGTTGTCCTCTTCTTGTTGAGCATATCTAGCTTCTTTAGACAAGGGCTTGCAAGTGGACTTCAAGGCGACCCCTTTCTTCTTTGTCGAGGTGAGGTCGGCAATCTCCTTGACATGCTTTGCCTGCTTTTCCATCACCTCGAAGTTGATGATTTTCCCAAGTAGCTCGTTCGGGGTCATTTTCTTGTATCTGGGGCTTTATCTAATCATCGAGCACAATGTGTTGTTGCGAGGCATAAAGGCTCTAAGGATGACATTTACCACCTCGTGATCATTCCACTTCTTGCTTCCGTATGCTCGAACCTTGTTGATGAGCGTCTTTAAGCGGTTGTACATTCCTTGTGGCGACTCATCTTCTTCTATGGGTTATCTTCCCAATTTGCCTTCAATCATTTCGATCTTCGCCTCTCGCACATGATGATCGCCTTCATGTGCAGTTTGCAATGTGTCCCATATTTCATTAGCAATCTCGAGTCCATCCACCTTGGTGAATTCGTCCTGACTTAGTGATGAGGTGATCACTACTGCAGCTTGGGCATTTCGATGGATTGCTTGCTCTTGGCTAGGCGTGAGCTCTTCATCATTGTCGGGGATATCTATTCGTGTAACCACGATGTGCCACAAGCTTGGATTGAGTGAGATCAAGTGCATCTTCATGTTTTGCCTCCACATTGAGTAGTCATTGCCATCAATGTGTGGGGCTTTTCCAAGGGGAATAAATATGTAATGATTATTGTTAAAATTTAAGAGATCATAATTGAAAGGATATCGAGAGTAGTCGGTGTGACTACTCCCCTTCTTTTTCTTCTCTTCCTCGACCTTCACTTTCCCTTTTGAGAGAGCTTTCTTCCTTAGGAGTGCCTTGAGTTCAAGCGTCTCCTCATCATCGTTCTCGAAGTTTTGGATGGAATCGAGGAGCTTCTCCAACTTTTGGGCTTTTTCGTCTTCAACCTTCTCTTGGTTAAGACTCTTGTGTACATCCTTCATGTTCGACATGTTTTTTTTTGAGTGATTAGTCTCTTGTGAAGATACCTGCTCTGATACCAAATGAATGTGGCTTAGAGGGGGGGGTGGGGTGAATATGCCTTTTTGAAATTTAGTCGGAACCTGCAACACTTAACAAACTGATCAAATCATGAGATATTGGACTAGTCCGGTAGAGTGCAGACTAGTCCGGTGCGTGCTGACTAGATTGATCAAGTTCGATCTATGATTTCAATTCAAGCACAGTATGCAGCGGAAAATAGTATGTAACTTGCAAGTATTAATTCAATGAAGTTAAGTGTAGTGCAAATTAGCTTTGATATGAATGTTCTAATGTAAAATGGACAAAATCAATCAATCCCTAGAATATGATATGAGAAACTTTAAGAGCAAGTTTGACACACGATTTTATCCCGTGGTTTGGTTCCCACAGAGGCAACCTACATCCACGTTGAGGAGCCCATGAAAGGACCGGGTCTTCGCTGACCCTAACCTCGTCGAATCGCCACGAAGGCCAATTCTTATTCCACTATCACAAAGGGTCAAATCACCAAGTCCAAGTGGCCTTATCACAAGTTGAGGGCTCCCCAAGATTACAAATCAAACACCACCAAGAACACACTTATAAGATCAATAATGAAACAACATGAGTGTGTTAGAGATCAAACCCAAGAGCTCAAACATGTGGAATTGTGTCTCTCCTTTGATCCAAAGTGAATCCTCAAGATATTGAACTTTCTTGCATTGGATTGCGTGGAGAGATGTGTTTTCTAGGCTCTTGGAAGGCGTGACGGCGCAGAGGGCTGAGAGGTATGATAGTTGGGCCATGCACATGTATTTACATTAGGGTTTTCAAAAGTTACAGTTAGGGTTTGGAGGGTCGGGACTAGTCCGTTGTGGAATCCAGACTAGTTCGGTGTGCGGCGTGCAGGAAACCCTATGTGTCCAGAAATATCGGACTTGTCCGGCTAGTAGCGGACGTGTCCGTGCTGATATCGGACTTCTCCGGTGTGGTGATGCCCTTAGTGTATATAGGTCAAGTCAGCACTTGGTGGACTTATCCTATTTTACTCAGAGGCATTATCGGACTAGTCTGGCCTTTTTCGGACTAGTCCGATGCGGACAAGTCCGCATTGGCTGGACTTATCCGAACTTGTCCGGAGAGGATATCGGACTAGTCCGGTGTATATCAGACTAGTCTGTTTTTCCTGTGAAATGTGAAGTGTGTGAGGATTTTTGTGCTTGGGCTCTTGGGATGTGTTACACCAACACACTCCATACACAATAATTTATTCTATTCAGCTCTTGAGCTCTTTTCCAAATTGATCCTCATTCACCTTTCTTTTTAGCACTTTCTTCATTCTTTCATTAAAACATGCGCTCATCTCAATAATATGATTAGGATCCCATTTGTTTGTCATAAATCAACCAAAACCCACAAGGGATGCCTAGATGCACTTTCACTAAGCAGCATAAGCAAAGGGTATAGCGCAGCTCCAACACTCCACAGGCAAAGCTGACGGCAGACACGGCCTAGAACTCTGCATTATCATCGTTATACTCCCAATCCTGACCTACAACTGTTGGTGGAGGAATTGCAAGGGTGGGTACATGTGGTACTCAGCAAGTGTGAAAAGTATGACATGTAACTGATTCAAATGACGAATATAATAATGGCTAAGTGCTGAAGAGTATATTAAAACATTTGAAAAGCAATATATTGGAAGTATGTGAAGTAAACCATCATAAACCATAAGTACTAACATAGTACCAGTCTATATTTTATTACCATCAGCCAAATTCCAGATTTCATCATTTCCATTTATCATGTTCATTGACATAAATCATAGTAGCATCCATAACCATAACCATCACCAAACCATCCCAATACCAAGTTTCCTCTTATCATGTGAGGGTCCAGGTTGCTATGAACCGGTAGCACGGCTATCATTATAGTTTTTAGACTCACTCTGTAGAGGTTGTACCACTTTACCCACGTGTTCTTGATTTCATCACCTTTCAATGACTATAGATTCTCAATTATGTCGTCTCACACTTCCTTAGGAGTGTGGCTAAGAGATCACAAAATAGTCTTTACAAAGGGATTACTAGCCTATTTAGACCCCACTAAGGTTTCACCGGTGGCGGTGTCTCCAACTGAGCACATATTCAACCAAGGGCCCCCTCTTGAGCCATTCGGATCCAAGGGTAGTCCCACCAATCATCAACAAACCCATCTGACTACCCCTTCCCCAAGCATCCTTAATGGTTCAAATAGCACTGGCAAAGCCCTAATTAATCAGCTACGTTGCACCCATACTTGGCCTCGTGGTGGCACTGTAAATCCTGGATGATCGCTCCACGAACCGGTCCTTAGATCTAAAGCAAGCAAACCACCATAACATCAAACCCATCCACATACCATGCTATCACCAATTACCACATCATATTAACCAGTTCATGTCAATCATAATCTCATAAATGCATAATTAAGTTTAGTGGTGTAATTGTGTTCCCATCCCAATCAATTAAGTGAAGCAAAACGGTAAAAATCCCATCCCAACTCTCTACCATAAATTCCAGGTGACAAGGGTGGTTAAACAAAACAAGTAAACCTTCTATCATATGATTCCCATCAAATTGACACAAGCATGCAGTTTGCAAAACAAAACATTTATTTTAAAACAGGATCATTTTGTTTCAAGGACAATTGCCTTGCTCTTGGGAGATGTTCAGGTCAAAGCCTTCAAACTCTTGGTGCTAGAGATCCTCTGCGGCACTCTCTATCGCAAACCCGTCTAATCCACACAATAAACATAAAAACAAGAATTACAATCAATAGATGCACATATATAAATCCATATGACATGACATGCATGATTAATGCAAATGCAAGGTGGAACTTGTTAATGAGTTGCTTTTAATGATCAATAACTAGTTCTAATAGATTTTAACAAGTTTATACAGGTTTGGATTTGATTCGATCTAACTTAGAATTAATTCAATAGAAATTAACCAGGAAAATTGGACTAGTCTGCTAGGGACTGGAAAAGTCCGCACTTTGCAGAACTGGCGAACTAGGGTTTTCTAGATCGACGTTAATTTGGAGAAACGGGGTCAAATTCACGTAAGGAAAAAATGTAGAATGTATACTAGGTGTTTGGGACTCCAATGAATCAAGGATCTTGGAGGCAACACTTGGATCTTGACGATCTAGGGTTGATGAAGAACTTGATGGTGAATTGTTGACGAAGAACGAGAAGTTGATGAGGTCTTGTTCCTCTTTCGTTTCCTCCTCTTTTTGTTCTTGTTCTAGACCCATTTCTCCCTCCTTTGTGGCGGCTAATCACGATCTATAGTTTGGGTGAGGTGGAAAAGAGGCAAATAGATGTCAAGTCAAGGTGTGGGGTTGTTTATATAGAGGTGGAGGTTAGGGTTAGATGGATTTCGAGTTTGAGAGGAGTAAGGGGTTGGTTTGGAGTCCCACATGGGCTCTAAAAGAGTTTGGCACGATCAACTCGGAGTCGCGATTTATCGGACAAGTCCGAAGAGGGCCGGACTAGTTCGAAGTTAGACCAAGGGAAATCGGACAAGTCCGGATTGGACATCGGACAAGTCCGAACTTATCCAGAGTGGAGAAACAGACAAGTCTAGCCAAAAATCGGACAAGTCCGACTTTAGTTAGAGTGAAAAAAACGGACAAGTTCGCTGGAACTATGGACTAGTCCGAACAAGTCTAGGGACTTAGCTAATTTTCAAGGATTCTTTGAACACCGGACTAGTCCGCGCAGGATCGGACAAGTCTGATAGTGTCCAGAGAGAAACAAAGACTAGTCCGCAGCAAAACGGACAAGTCCATTTGAAGTAAGAGAGAAATCGCACTAGTCCGCATCAAAATCAGACTAGTCCATGCTTCCTAGAATTCTTAAGTGCCGTTATGTTTCCAATTCATTTTAAACTTCTTCCTTTTGATGTGGATTAATGTTAAACATGTATTATAATGGATGCAAGGCATGATGCATGAAAATGAGGGTGTTACATGTCCTCACGACGATGGTAGGCATTGCTGGAGCATCCAGCTCCGGCACCCCCCAAGGGGCCTACCGTCGACAACCCTACGAGGATGGTGGACGATGCTAGAGCATCGAGCTCCGTCGCCACCAAAAGGGCCTACTGTCGATGACTCTACGACGATGGTAAATGACGCCAGAGCATCCAGCTCCGGTACCTCCAAAGGGGCCTGCCGTCGACGTCTCCACAATGATGGTGGACGACGCCAGAGCATCCAGCTCGGGCACCACCCAAGGGGCCTGTCGTCAATGTCTCTACGACGATGGTGGACGATGCCAGAGCATCCATCTCCAGTACCTCCCAAGGGACCTACCATCGACATCTCCATGATGTTGGTGGACGACGCCGGAGCATCCAGCTCCGACACCTCCCAAGCAGCTTGCCGTTGACGTCTCCACAACGATGGTGGACGACGCCGAAGCATCCAGCTCCGACACCTCTCAAGGGGCCTGCCGTCAACGTCCTAGAATGTCAACAACAGCACCAAGCGCGGATAAGTGAGTAAACTCTCCTACCCCGCTATTGTTGCTGATAGGGTTCTCTTGCTATAGCCTATAAACCAGGGACCTGCCACCGATGTCCTCACGATGATGGTGGGCGATGCCAGATCATCCAGCTCCGGCACCCCCTAAGGGGCCTGCCGTCGATGACTCTACGACGATGGTGGACGACGCTGGAGCATCCAGCTCCGGTACCACCCAAGGGGCCTACCGTCGACGACTCTATGACGATGGTGAATGACGCCGGAGCAACCAGCTTTGGTACCTTCCAAGGGGCCTGCCGTTGACGACTCTACGACGGTGGTGGTCGACGCCGAAGCATCCAGCTCCAGCACCTCCAAAGGGGACTGTCGTCGACGTCTCCATGACGATGGTGGACGACGCTAGAGCATCCATCTCCGACAGCTTCTAAGGGGCCTGCCGTCGACGTCCCAGAACGTCAACGACAGCACCAAGCGCGGATTAGTGAGTAAACTCTCCTGCCCCGCTCTTGTTGCTAACAGGGTTCTCTTGCGATAGCCTGTAAACCGGGGGCCTGCCGTTGACGACCCTACGATGATGGTGGACAATGCTGGAGCATCCAGCTCCGGCACCACCCAAGGGGCCTGCCGTCAACGACTCTATGACGATGGTGGACGATGCTGGAGCATCCATCTCTGGTACCTCCCAAGGGGCCTGCCGTCGATGTCTCCACGATGATGGTGGACGATGCTGGAGCATCTAGCTCCGGCACCATCCAAGGGGCCTGCAATCGACGACTCTACGATGATGGTGGACGATGTCGGAGCATCCAGCTCTGGTACCTCCCAAAGGGCCTGCCGTCGATGTCTCCACGACGATGGTGGACGACGCCAGAGCATCAAGCTCCAGCACCTCCCAAGGGGCCTGCCGTCAACGTCCCAGAATGTCAACGACAGCACGAAGCGCATATAAGTAAGTAAACTCTCCTGCCCCCTCTTCTTGCTAACAGAGTTCCCTTGCGATAGCCTGTAAACCTGGGGCCTGCCATCGACGTCTACCAAAAGATGGTGTACGACGCTGATGCACCCAGCTCCGGCACCTCCCAAGGGACCTGTCATCCACAACTCAACAACGATGATGGACGATGCGGAGCGCCCAACTCTGGCACCTCCCAATGGGCCTACCATCGGCGACTCTACGACGATGGTGGACGATGCCAGAGCATCCAGCTCTGGCAAATGGTGGCGATATGACACTCGAACTCCCCCACTCTACTGGGGGCCAGTTCAAAATATTCTGCGATCATGTGGTAGATGTGCTTAGCCAACTAACCACATCTAACAAGGGGCCTCTAAGAGGATCCACATGCAGAAAATCAACAGACGACACTTCGTCCATATCAATTGTGCAAACTGTTGGTCCTGAGAAGCCAATGAGCTCAACAAAGGTTCTGCAAACCCTTACGCGGCTATGGACTCAGAGCAACAGTTGAGAATCACAGAGAAAATGCAAGAAGCCAAACACAAAATCAAATTCGATAAGGAATTCTTTACAAGGGGGGTGAACCCCGAATACAAAAAACAAGGCACCAGACTCAACCCCGACTGAACTGCGCTATGACATATTTGGCAACTTCCTTAACCTCTGTCGTTGCGGTCGCCTCGCGTTCCTCAATAGGGCCTTCAAAAACTGTCTCTAGTGGCAGATCAGGGTACCAGCTCCGGTAGCACACCAAGACATGGAATGCAACCATCTCCGCTGCTGCCCTGCCCTAAGCTTCCAGACACTAAGCCAGCTGACGCTCCCGCAAATCGAGCTCCCGGTCGCGGCGCTCTTCTGCGTGCTCCCGGCTTAAACGTCAAGATCCTACAGGAGGAGTTCCTGACACTCAGCTAGGTGTTGTGCCCAATCCCTCGCCAAATTGCTCTCCCGGAGCTCAAGGTCTTTGAGGCGGGACCACAGCCTGTCCCGATCGGCCTGACCCCGGCCATCATCGCCTGTGCTGCCACCTCTTGATCAGGGACAACAACTTCTCTCTTTGCAACGACAGCTTCTTGGCGACTTAGGGACTCTCGACAGGCAGCAAGAGTGTGTAGTCGGGCGTCAGCAGCGTCGTTGGCTGCCTTGGCATCGGCCAGAATCTTCTGGGTCAAGGCGTCTGAGGCCCTCACCAAGTGGTGCCTCACCTCCAATTTCTTGCTCTCCTTCTGGTACATATCCTTTGCCTCGGCAATCCTGGAGCTCAAGATACCCTCCCAGCCTCGTAGGCGCTCGCCTTTAGCACGCAGCTTCTCCCACTCCGCGGCAAGAGCCTCTACTCCCAGCGGAGGTTGGATTGCAACTGAAGGGTACTGGATTGCGTCAAGTCCACGATGTTAGAGAGGCGCTCAGGCTGCACTGAAGTCAGGGAAGCCCGTCCGGTGATCATCTCAAGGACCTCTTCCTCCCATAGCGGTGAAGGCCTGGGAGACTGAGCAGGAGTTGCGGTGCCTCCGGAAATAGTAGGGCCACCATCACTTAGAGAGTCGCCCACTGAATCAGCAGTAGTGGAGGTCAGACCTTCAGCCCCGGTGTCGGCTCCAGCATGGCCTCTACCACGACGGCTGGAGGTGCCTCTGCCTAGATGGTCGAAGGTGCCTTTGGCACGACGGCTGGCAGTGCCTCTAGCGCGACGGCTTGAGGTGCCTGTGGTGCGACAGCTGGAGATGCTTCACTACCCAGGCCGGGCGTAGATGCTGGAGCAGCGCTCCCCTGAATAAGCTTCGCAGGCTGCCCCGCCAGCCCCGCCGTAGCATCCTGTGCCGCATTCAAAGAGCGTCCGGGCACTACTACTAGCGGTAAGGGCCTCACAACAGCTGACGTAGCCCTGAAAATCAAGATCAAGCCCTGACCATTCAACCTAATCAAGAGAAAGAATAGAGCAAGCATTGGGAAGAATGCCTTACCGATGTCCCCAGAAGCTCTAGTGAGCCTCCACTTTTGGTGACCCTGAAGTCGCGGGCCCAGGCGATGGAAAAATAGGTGAGGCCATCCCAGCAGGGCCTCTGCCAAAACCACTAGCAGTGATGCCACCCTACGCTGGTGTGATTACACCAAACCCGACAGAGCCACCTCCCGAGCTGTCGAAGACGTCGGCTCGAGGCCTTTTTGCCTGACGCTCCGTAGATGTGATGCTGCCAGAGCCCCCTGTGGGACCCTGGAGCGCGCAGGTCATGGGGATGCTGGATGACGTTTCGACCGCCGATATCGGTGGAGCTATCTCTTGACGGAACAAACCTCACCCCGAAGAACAACCGATGCCCAGTACTAAAGAGGGTCGCGCCGGTGGACGCTGACTTGGAGTGAAGGCAATCTGCGGCGGCACCCTCGGTGGTGACCAAGTGTGTTTTTCCTTCATGACCTCGACTACCAGGGCCTTCCCATTGCCTACGTCGGGGACCGGTGCATTCCCCTTACATACGTCAGGATCCGGCACCTTGCCCTTCCCCCCAACAGCGGGCACATCCTCCGCCCTGGAGGCTTCAGAGACTGAAGAAGGTGCACACTCATCTGAATAGTCGACGACAGCCAGGCCCCAGCTCTCATCACCAACCTGCCGCAGCGCAAGACCAATCGCGTCCAGGTTGGGCATCTCCTTCAGAACCATTGTCCGAAAGTCCTGATTTGTGCAAAGCGGTGGGCAAGCCTGCGAAATGGTGAAGACGTCATCTGACAGCAGGTCATCACATGCCTTGGACATTGCTTCAAACACCACCTGTGGGGTCATCTCTGTGTTGCGGCTCCTCAGCAACCTGGTACCATCTTGGAGCCCGAGATAGAGCCATGCAGGGCGGCAACGGTGCTGGAGAGGGGCCAGACGGCGACGACCGAAGTCGGCCATCACCGACAGCTCTGGCAGGCCGTGGTCCACCAAG
The DNA here is from genome assembly GCA_036927565.1 of Tuctoria greenei. Lineage (NCBI taxonomy): Eukaryota > Viridiplantae > Streptophyta > Magnoliopsida > Poales > Poaceae > Tuctoria > Tuctoria greenei. The sequence goes on from JAYESD010000001.1 coordinate 54,529,766, forward strand.
GATCGGATCCTCTTCATCACCGGCGTGTATGCCGCCTCAAGCTCCAGGCGTTCCTTCCAACCCAATTTCGAGGACATCCAGGAGTGTCACCAGGAAGGAGGAAACAGGGGGGACAAACTCGGAGTATGCGTACGCCTAGAATAAGACGATCTCTTTCTCTACCAACTCTAGTGGCAAAGAGCCAGGACAGACCAGATCCCGTTGTTCCTTACCGTCCAAGCCGAAAAGCCACCTCACGAGTGAGACATCCTCCATCCGGGAAGGAGGCAAAGCTGAGTCCATTGGAGCAAGGGGGTCGAGAACCTCAAGGATAGGCAGACACTCAAGGAGGGATCGGAGGCTCGAATGTTTGTGGCGTGCGAAAGAAAGAAACCTCCATTGCCCACAAAGATACCTTTTTAATGTACCTTAGTGGTGTATGGATGCACCGTGCAAATTTGAGCGGGCTCCAAATCAACGGCTCATACCACAGTGTCCATGACGACCGGGCCTAGGTCCCCCGCCAGAAAAGACACCCTGAGCAGTTCCCCGCAAAAGAAGGCAACCTGGCGGTTCCCATAAAGACGGAAGTGAAAGCAGTAGAAGTGCAGTAGACACCTTGGGAACCATCGCGATAATGTCACAACAAGCAAAGATCCCGTCGCAACGACCCCTCAACCAGAGAGGGATGCGTGGCCACAACAGTAGAAGAGTGCACCGTTTCGACTAATCAAGACAAAGTTAAAAGACCGCTCGGGAAAGCAGGATAGGGCCCCACCCTTGGGCTCGTCGCCTCACCCCAAGGTGGACCCAGGGGCCACTGTCGGTACCTGGCATACTGGGTACCCTCGCGCACAAGCTAGAGCTGCCTAGTTACCTCGCCTCCCAGCAGGGACAGGGTCCAAGGGTACCACGTGTTCAAGAAACCCGGACCCGCAAGCCTCAGATGGGAGGTCTGTGGTACCCATAAGACATCCCGAAGGAGGAGATCAACTCCACCTTGATGACAAGCTCCCAGGCAGCCACGTGTCTAGCAGGACAGGACCCGACTTCCTCCGCGGAGGTGAGCTCCCAAGATGCCACGTGGCCCACAATGTCGAGACCCGATCTCCCCCACAGAAGCGAGCACCCGAGCTGCCACGTGGCCGGCAGAGCGAGACCTGGCCTCCACCACGGAGGTGAGCTCCCGAGCTACCACGTGGCCTCGAGACAGACGTGGCCTCCACCATGGCGGAGAGCTCCCCAGCGGCAGCATGGTCAGTCCACATTCTTTTAGCAGATAGTTGGGAAGTTAAGATGGCGGTGCGCCTTGTCTCCGTCAATCCCTGAAGATACGCGACTTCCTCAGATGCATGGCGCAAACACCTAATGTCAGGTACGGCTACAACTAATCGCATCATAGTGAAGACGTCGCAAGCCTATCCCACACCGCCAAGTGGGTGGCTTACAGCGCCAGAGAGAGTTGGATGGGACATTCCCTGCCAATGTCAGAAACAGCACGTGGTCTACTGACAACACGTGCGGCAAGAAGGTGAGTCCTCAAGTCCGCGGTCAGAACAAGCTTACAGCAGAAGCCTTAGATCATTAGGATAAGATCGCCATGGGACCACCTGTCAGGCCCCAGGACCCCACTTGTAAGGCATCCAACCTTGACTATAAAAGGCCCGGACCGCCACCGATACAAGGATCAGACTCAGAATCCCTGATACACACACACACATACACACTCACCAAACAATACAATCCACCGTGGAGTAGGGTGTTACGCTCCTCGCGGCCCGAACAACGTAAAATCCACTGTCTCATACTCTTCAGCAAGAAAACTAGTTTGAGGCCTAAGCCCCGCCAAACAAGAACCTCCGCTGGCTGCTCCTTAACACATCCAGGGGAAGTGTCACATTAACACATCGACAGAGTACCTTGGTCATCCTCATCAAACCTGAATTCTCTCCATTCTCGTGTCCTTTCCGTGATTTCCTTGATTTCCTCATCCTTGGTCTGACCTTCTCGAATTTCTTGCTCACAGGTTGGATTTAACTCCATTATTCCTATCTCACTCACAAATCCAAAATTAAACCGTTCAAACACCCTACATAGATCGGATGGAAACTCTCAAACCGTGAGCTGGTGATTTACTCCTTTTCGACTCAAAGCATCAGCCACTACATTAGCCTTTCCTCGGTGATAGTTGATTCCCACATCAGAATCCTTGATGCGCTCCAAGCATTGGTGTTGCCTTAGATTCAGATCAATTTGCGTTAATATATACTTGAGGCTCTTGTGATCCGTATAAATCTCACATTGGTGACCAAAAACATAATGTCTCCATATCTTCAAGGTGTGCACCACGTCTGCAAGTTCAAGGTCGTCGTAGTATAATTCATCTCATGTTTCTTTAATTGCCTTGATGCATAAGCTACCACTTGGCCTTCTTGCATGAGCACACATCATAGTCCCTGTCTTGACGCATCACAATATATACAAATCTCTTGCTCACGTCCGGCAATACTAACACCGGTGTGGTTTTCAACCTTCTCTTTAACTCCTCAAAGCTATCTGGACAAGCTTGAGTCCATTGGAATGCTTTCCCCTTTATTAATAATTCAGTCATTGGCTTGGCTATTCTGGAGAAATCCTTGATGAATCGACGGTAATATCCAGCCATTCCAAGGAAACTTTGAATTTCCTTCAGATTCTGTGGTGGCTCCCACTTTGGCACATCTCTCACTTTCCCTAGGTTGATGGATACTCCTCCTCCGAAAATGATATGACCTATGAAAGAAACTTCCCATAACTAGGATTGACACTTTGCTGAATTTGTCAAACAACTAATGTTGTGTGAGACCTATGTGTGCTGAATACATTGGCTTTGTCAATAAAAGTTTTGAATGTTGCAGTAACATCTTTTAGCAAGGTCCGACTCTAGCTCTGAGCTTCTGCAAGGTCTGACGTAAGGTCCAACTTGATTTGTCTAATTTCGACATGTTTTTGGGTAGCTCCGGTGAGCTTTGTCTTTAGCTACGTCATGTCTTTGATAGCTCTGGCATATATTTGTTAAGCTTCGATATGATTCGCTAGGTCCGACTTATGATGGTTAGCTCCGACCTGTTTTTTTCTAACTCTAATTTTGGGATGACTAGTTCTGACTAGTTTTGGTATGCTCCGGCGCTAGGTTGTACTAGTTTTGGTAAGCTCTGGCGCTAGGTTGTACTAGCTTTGGCAAGCTCCAGCTGAAGCTCCGGTTAGCTTTGGCTTGGTTCGGAGCTTGATCGCAATGTTCCTGCTTTTACTATGAAATGTTTCAAACTTGCTATACATTGTTAGAAAGATTGCTTAGTATTCATTTGCTAAGTTTTTGGTGTGTTTTGGTTGATATGGATGATATCGTTTTGATATGCTTTGCAACATGCTGATGTGAGGTGCTCACGTAAGGTGTTGTGTTCGGAACTGACTTGAGTCAAGTCGCGGACTTGGGCTCATACGGATTGGTTGTTTATTCATGTGCAGGTGTTGCTTGAGTTCAAGACATGGCTGGTGACGGGATCCATTGAACTAGTCTTAGGGAGAAGATGAGGTTCAACAACCAAGTTCGGGAGGAACTGTGGTTGAGCTGATCAGGAGGTCGCGCAGGATGATTGAATCAAGGGCAGTGCATATGAAGGTTATTGAACATCGAAGGAAGGTGTTCGCACGTATGAAAGCGGTGCATGATGTGGCAACATGGTTCCAAAGATGGTTTATGGATGAGAATATCTGGTTGGAAGGATCAGATCGTATCGGTTGATGACTCAGGTTGCGCCTGAGTCGGGTTTGACTCAAATATGGAAAGATTTGAGTTGGTTATGATAGGATTTCATATGGTCATGAATTTGATTTGTTTTAGGAATGTGGCATACGTTCCTAAGGTGTTTGGAAGTCTTAAGATTGCTTCTATCTGTGTATAGATGAGTCCTAAGCAGTTATGGAAAGTTTCGATTCATGATTTGAGTAGGATTAGAGTCCTCGTTGAGATTGGGTTGTCCTATGGGCTGGTTATATAAGCAAGGGAGGCCAAAGCTCATGGTGCACGACTTTGGGATTGTTCCTCTTGTGTTCTATTGAATAAAATTCGTAGTTTGAAGGAATTTTTGTGCCTTGTTCGTGCAACTTGTTCCAGACAAGTTTTACTCGTCGAGTTTCTGGACAGTACTACCTTTCATTGGTGGTTTTATCATAACTCGAGTTTTAAAGATCCAATTGATGTGATTATTTTTGGGTTGTCTTCACAACGTGATTATCTATCATATGTCAAAATTTCACGGTCATTGGATTTGTGGTTTATGATCTACACGAGTTTCTTTGCAGCATTCCATAACTGTTTTTCTCGGGTAGGACAGATTGACCTTTGTTCGATCTTTTGATCATAACTTGAGTTTCTCTCGACGGATTTATGTGATTCTTCTTGTGTCTTCTTCGTGACTTCATTCTCTCTAATACATATCACTTTTGTCATGGTGAAACATGTTTAGATTAGTTTCACACATGATTTCTCTAACAAATAGTTTTTCTGCCGAAGGGGTTGGGATTTAATTGTTTCCACTGCGTAAGATTTTTAAATCTACCATTCACCCCCCCTCTGGTAGCTTTTCACGTGCTCTTCGATCCTACAATTGGTATCAAAGCCACTGTGCTCCAATCATTGTGATTTGCACGTGTTTTTGACTAATCATCATGGAGAAATACTCCGCCGAACCTTGTGTGTTTGCTGGTATAGTTTTTCAGGTTTGGAAGGCACGCATGGAGGCTTTCATCCAGGCGCAAGGCTTCGCAATATGGGCGAAGGTGTACAAGCCTTACAAAGTGCCACCTAAAAATCAAGTTACGGCTACAAACCTAAGGTACATCGACAACAACAACAAAGCCCGAAACTTGATCATCCAAGGACTCACTCAGAGCGACTTCGACCGCGTTGCACATCTTCGATCGGCATACGATGTATAGAGAGCACTTTGTGACTATCACGAAGGATCCAACACGATCAAGGAGGTAAGGCAAGACATGTTCAAGAAAGAATACATGCGCTTCGAGATGCAACCCGGAGAGTCCATCGATAATCTCTTTGCTTGCTTTAACGAAATTCTCAGTAACTTGTGTAGTGTCAACATTAATTATTCTGATGCTGAAAATGCTAGGCAACTTCTAAATGCATTAGACATGTCAATCTGGGAGATGAAAGTTACATCTATTCGTGAATCTACTGTCATGAGTACACTTACTTTAGATGTGCTTTATTCTAAACTCAAAACTCATGAAATTGACATCTTATCACGTAAGAACCCAAATAAGTCTATTGCATTTGTCTCACAATGTGATATGCCTAGCTCCGACCAATCATCATCTTTCAATACTCTTGCTTTGTTTTCCTCACTAACCCTGGAGCAGATCGAGGAATTTCCAGAGGAGGAGCTAGCACTTCTCTCTACTAGGTTCTCAAAAGCATTGCAAAATGTGAGAACTAGAAGGAGAGAAAGCTCCGGACCTCAACGATGCTTCGAATGTGGTAAGACAGGACACTTTCATACAGAATGACCTAACCTTTCAGGTTCTACTTCCCAAGAAGAAAAACAATCAAGGACGAAGCACTCCTCAACAAATGTTAAGGAGAAGAAGAAGAAGGGCTTTACAGGTCGCCAACTGGTGAACAGTTTTATCTCCGCACTCCAGTAACTTGGCTCAAGAGATGCGGACATTGGAAGTGACGAAGATGAAGATGATTTGGCCAACTTATGTTTCATGGCGGGCAAAACAAGATCAAGATCAAGTCAGGAGGATGCAGAACACAACAGTGATGACCATGAGGTATGTTCTACCTGTAATGAAATGTGTGATGCAATTTCTCGTGCAACTATTATTGTTAAGAACAAGGACAACAAGCTTAGGGATAATGCTGCTAAAATTGAATCACTAAAATCTGAAATCGACCATTTGAGAATCTTGATTCCTATTGATGATTCTTGTCCCTCGTGTGATTTAATCTATGAACAATTGTCCACATTAAGAACTGCACATTCCTCAACTCTAGATAGACTTGAACTTGAAATTGAAAAGAACAAAAAGCTTGCTGCACTTGACATTGGAAACTTAAAAGATGCTTCTTGTTCTACAATTGATTTGCATTGTTCTAGTTGTGATGATCTTCAAAAGAAACTAAAAGATGCTATGAATGAAATTTCAATATTGAATAATGTTTTACGTTCTCATGAAGTTAAATATTGTTCCAGTTGCAAATTAAAAGGAAAAACTTCATGTGAAAATTGCCTTGATCTGTCCAATAAACTTGATAACATGCATAGGACATTAGATCGGTTTTGTAATGGGAATAAGAACCTAAACTTGCTGCTGAATTCTTCCATGTCTTGCAATGATAAAACTGGTTGAGGTTTTGATTTTCATGCTCATGCTAAAGCACATCCACCTAAAATTGTAAAGTCATTAGGAAGTGGTTTGATTCAAACAGTTCCTAAACAAAAAGAAGTGGTTTTCAAATCTGCAGGAGTGTTGTCTCATTCGGTTTCAAATAAAAATATTGCTTGCTCATCTAGACATGAACACAAAGTTAAATTTCATTGTACCTACTATGGTGGAGATGGTCATGTCATAGAGTTTTGTTATAGACTAGCTAAACAACAAAAAAGGGAAAGAATGATTGCTAGATCTCATAACTTTCATACAAAATTTGCTGCACATATTAAACCGAATGCTAGGAACACGCAACCTGCTGTTATGAGTCAAAAACACTCAAAGTTTACCTTCGGACCTTCTGTTTTTGCCTCCGGAGCTACTGATTTTTATGCTACACAAGTAACACCTTATAGGTAAGTAGTTTAGAATAAAAAATCTCAAACTTTGACTCATAAACCTGCTGTTTTATCTTAGCTTTTTCATATTTTTCCTGCTGCACGTCGTGTGACTCAGTACTGGATACCTAAATGCCTTTTGACTAACCCCAGTATTGAGTCATCAACGTATTGTGCTTCTATGTAGGTTACATGCTTGAGGAAGGAAAACATTTGGATTGTGGATTCAGGTTGCTCACGCCACGTGACCGGTAACTAAGAATGATTCTCCTCCCTCTCTTTGGTGTCACGTGTAGAAAATGTTACTTTTGCCGATAATTCTTCAACTCCTATAATTGCTAAGGGTTCGGTTAGAGTAAATGATCACTACACTTTGAAGGATTTGACACTTGTCAAAAATTTGAAATACGACTTGCTTTCTGTTTCACTATGGCTAGATGAAAATCTGGAAATTATTTTCAATAAAAACTACTGCAAAGTTGCAGGTTAAAATAGTGAGCTTATTTTTAACATGTCTCAGTTTGGAAGAGTTTTTAAAGCTGATTTTGATATGTCTTCCTCTAAGCATAGGTGTCTAGTTTCTAATGATTCAAAGGACTTATATTTTTGGCATCGTAGAGTTGGTCACGTAGGCTTTGATCACCTAATGCATGTTAGTGCTCTTGATCACATACGTGGGCTGCCTAAGCTTTATGGGGAAAAAAATTGTGTGCTCTTCTTGTAGACATGCTAAGATGGTTGCAGGTTCACATACTCCTCTCACAATGATCATGACAATTGAACCATGTCAACTTTTGCACCTTGACACCGTAAGACCTTCACGTGTTCAATCCTTCGGAGGTTCAGATCTATATCCACAGGGGGAGAGCATTTTCATTGAAGATGAGGAAGAGGTGGAGCTGCTGCCCGAAAATTCAGCAGCTAATGACTTTGTTTGAGCTCCAAATTTTGATTCACATCCAGCACCGACGACCACCATTGCTGGACCAGATCCTCCTCAAGACACAAGCTCAACGATTTTGTGATGAACATGAAGAAGAAGGAGCTTGTGAAGTGTCCACAACCATTCAGGTTCTCAAAATTCATCCTCCACAACAGATTATTGGAAGCTTGCACGAATGAGTTAGACGGTCCAAGTTTTGCGATCCAAACTCTCATGCTCATTCTGCTTTTGTTCCTTCTTTTGAACCCAAAGATATATCACACACACTCACTAATGAATCTTGGATTATTGCCATGCGAGAAGATTTAGAAAATTTTGAAAGAAATAATGTTTGGAAACTTGTACCTCCTCCTCAGGTCACACTTTAATTGGAACTAAATGGGTGTTTAAAAATAAACAAAGTGAGGATGGGGTTGTGTAAGTGCATCTAGGATATCCCTTGTGGGTTTTGGCTAATTGATGGCGAACATATGAGATCCTAATGAAACTACTGAGATGATTGCAGGACAAACAAAGTGAAACAGCTTGGTGCACACAAAAAGGTGAAAAATGGAGTGGTGTCCAAAGAGGAATACTTTGATGGAATTTAGAAGAAAAAATTAGATTTTAAATGTATAAGGTGTGTATGAAAGACACACTCCAAGAGCTCATGAACTTGCGCAGGGGTAAGGGTTTTAAAATTAACCTAACATCTCACAGTGCACCGGACTAGTCCGATCATGGATCGGACTAGTCCGCAAGACTTTCTGGAGTCCATCTTCACATAGGGACGGACAAGTCTGTTTTCCAACCGGACTAGTCCGCCATACTTTCTGGAGTCCATCTTCACATAGGGTCGGACAAGTCCGTTTTCCAACCGGACTAGTGCGCCAGACTTTCTGGAGTCTATCCTCACATAGGGCCGGACAAGTCCGTTTCCAACCGAACTTGTGCGCCAAACTTTCTTGACATCAAGTTGCACTTTGACCGAACAAGTCCGGACTTGCACCGGACTAGTCCGGTATTAGGGTTTTATAATGGTAACTTTTTGGAAACCCTATGAAAAGAGGATCCATGACCTTCCTCAGCTTACACACGTCGAATGTTGCTGAAAATACAAACCCTAGCGCCAACACCTTGTCCCAAGAGCCCAAAACACATCTCCCATCACATCTAAAGTGCAAAAAGAGTAAAATCAATTGAACACTTGGATTCAGGATTGGGAGATCGTCGTTCCTTCGTTGCGAGCTCTTGGGGTTTGATCTTTCTACTCTCATATTCTTCATTGTAACATTTTCAAGTGTATTTGATCGCTTCTTTCATTGTAATTCTCGTGGGAGCCCTCAACGTGTGAGGTTGCCCCACAAACTCGATGATTTCCCGTGCTAGTGGAATCAAGTCGGCCTGTGTGGTGACTTGAAGAGGGAAAGGGTTGGAGACCCGGCTTTGTGTGAGCTTCCTCAACGAGGATGTAGATCTCGTGGTGACATTGAACCTCGATAAAATTTTGTGTTCTTGTGCCTTATTTCTTTTACATTTTGTTCATTAGATCACTTGATTGCTAAACATAAATTTAAGCTGCTTATATGTTTTCACGTGCATTCTTACAATAACCTTAAATCAAAGTATCTATTGTTCTCATTTCCGCTGCTAAAAGAATCTAGATTCCCAAATAACATTTAATCAATTCACATATTTCAGCACACCGGACTAGTCCGCCCACACAACCTGACTAGTCCAGTCAAACAAGTTTTTGACGACTCTATTAAGTGTGCAGGAAATATTCAAGGCCTAATCACCCCCCTCTAGGACACATTCAATTGGTATCAGAGCGGGGTTCTCCGTCAATGAGACTCACATCTCGGAGAGATCAATGGCCTTTGAGAAGAACAACAATATCCCAAAGATGAACATCAATGAGGAGGAGCAAGAAGCTAAAGCCTTCGATGTGCTGAAAGAAAGCCCACATGATGATGAAGAAGTGCGACAGCTAAAGGCACTCCTGAGAAAGAAACGGCTGGCACAAAAAGGAAAAGAAGAAGAGAAGATGACTGGGAGTGGTCATCACGACTACTCCCGATATCCTTACAACTACAACCGTCTCAATTCAAACAATCACTATCTCTCTATTCCTATGGGAAAGCCTCCACAATTTGATGGAAGTGACTACACCATGTGGAAGTACAACATGAAAATGCATCTAATATCTCTGAATCCTAGTCTGTGGCACATTGTTTACACAGGCATAGATATCCCAGACACGGATGAGGAACTCACTCCAGAACATGAACAAGAGATTCAAAGAAACACACAAGCCATCGCAGTGATCACATCATCACTAAGCAAAGAGGAATTAACCAAGATCGATGGATTAGAAAGTGCAAAAGAAATCTGGGATACACTTAAGACAGCTCGTGAAGGAAATAGGTCAGTTCGTGAAGCTAAAATTGAGATGCTTGAAGGAGGTTTGGGGAGATTTGCTATTGAAGAAGGCGAATCACCTCAATACATGTACAACCGGATGAAGGCACTCATCAACAAAATTCGTGCCTATAGAAGTAAGAAATGGACGGATCAAGAGGTGGTCAAAAGAATGATTAGAACCTTCATGCCAAGATCTTGCTCAATGATTAGAGAAAGCCCCGGGTTTCACAAAATGACTCCCGATGAGTTATTGGGGAAGATCATAAATCATGAAATGATGGAGAAAGAGGCTCAATACGTAAAAGAATTAGTAGAACTCACCTCTTCCAAAAGGAAAGAAGTTGCTCTCAAAGCAACGTGCAGACCCAAACTCAAAGAAAGTCGTGAAGACCAAGACGATGGAGATACAAGCGACGAGAGTACCAATCTTGATGATGAAGAAATGGTACTCTTTATCAAGAAGTTCAAGCACATGATGAAAAGAAGACACGGAAACAAATCAAATGAAGGCAAAAGCAAGGATAAAGTGAAATCCAAGACTCGACACACCTGCTACAACTGCGAAGAGTATGGTCACTTCATGGTGGACTGCCCTTATGAAGAAAACAAAAAGAAGAAGGAAACAAAACCTCAAGAAAAGAAAATTTTCAGAAAAAGAAGACAAGCCCATCAAGCTCACATCAGCAAGGAGTGGGACTAAAACGACGAGTACTCCTCCGATGAAGAAGAAGAGATGACCACTATCGCAGTCAAGACACCTACTATTAGAGCCACACTCTTCCCCAACATGGGAGGACAGGATATGAACAACCACACTTGCCTTATGGCTAAGGAAGGCAAGAAAAAGGTTTGACTTACACCTCCTATGCTAAATTTCTTTATTGATGACTTTGATAGCTCTAGTGATAATGAAGAAATGTTTAGAGGATTAAGTAAAATTGCTCTAAAGAAAATGGAAATGTTGTCGAACGAAATCTTTGAAAAGGAGGAACTTGTTAACCAACAAGAAGATATGCTCATCCGTGAAAAGAAGAGATATCAAGAAGTTGAAAAGCTTCTTGAGCTTGAAAGAGAGAAGAACAAGTCACTTGATTTTGAGCTAGCCTTGAGTAAGGAAACTTACTCAAAGCTAGAGGACTTGCATATTGCAATCAAGGAAGAACTTGCTAACTTGTCAGAAGTTAACAAGATCCTTGAGGTGCAAGTTGTGTCGCTCAAGCAAAGTGACTCCTCTTCCTCCAAGAGCTCTTCCTCCAAAGATATGAGTTCAACAACAATCGGAACATGCACTTTCTCTAGTAAGAAGAATGTTATTCCTAATGCTTCAACTTCTCATAATATCCATCCTCCCACAAGCGGCATCTTTGATAAGGAGAAGATCAAATATGCACGCAGTGCATATATGGTCACTAGACCTCCTAATGTCAAAGATGGTCTTGGTTTTGACAGGAACAAACACATGTCTACTCCTAATCATGCTAAAAATAGAATCGCTTTTGTTAAGGAAAAATCCAATGAATCTGATTTACAAATACTGTTTCGTCCATTTGATACTTCCTATGTTCTCATGAAAACCAATATGGAAAAGTCATTGCTAAATATACAGGGTCACGCCACAAGAACTTGAAAACTTGTGTGTGGGTGCCCAAGACTCTTGTGACTAACCCGAGAGAACCCAAGCAAGCTTGGGTACCTAAAAACAAGGAATAATTCTGTTTTGCAGGCTTACTCCTCCGGTGGATCTAAATGGGTGCTAGATAGCGGATGCACAAATCACATGACCGGAGAGAGAGCTATGTTTGTGGAGTACAAGTACAACAAGGATCCAAGTGAAGGCATATACTTTGGAGACAACAGCCAAGTAAAGGTCCTTGGTAGCGGTAACATTGAAATATCCTCTCAACACACCTTATCTAATGTTTTACATGTAGACTCTCTAGATTATAATCTTTTGTCAATATCTCAACTATGCGACAAAGGTTACAACGTTTATTCACTAATGAGGGTGTGACTGTTTTTAGAAGAAGCGATGGCTCAATTGCATTCAAGGGAATGTTGAAGGGAAAGCTTTATCTTGTTGACTTCAACAAAGATAAAGCCGAACTCAACACCTGCTTGGTTGCTAAGACCAACATGGGATGGTTGCGGCATAGACGGCTAGCCCATGTTGGGATGAGAAATCTGCAAAAAATTCTAAAAGTTGGTCACATCCGTGGTCTTAAGGATGTGGTTTTTGAAAAAGACTGGCCGTGCAGCGCTTGTCAAGCAGGAAAACAAGTCAGAGCACCACACCCTGCCAATAATGTGATGACTACCACAAGACCGCTGGAACTTCTCCACGTGGATCTCTTTGGTCCAATTGTGTACATTAGCATCGTCGGTAATGAATACGGTTTTGATGATTTTTCAAGATGTACCTGGGTATTTTTCTTCTATGATAAATCAGAAACTCAGGGAATCCTCAAGAAGTTCTTGAAAAGAGCTCAAAACGAATTCTCATCAACTATAAAGAATATCAGAAGTGACAACGGGACAAAATTCAAGAACACTCAAGTTGAAGAGTATCCCAATGAAGAAGGGATAAAGCATGAGTTCTCGGCACCCTATTGCCCTCAATAAAATGAAGTGGCCAAAAGGAAGAACAGAACATTGATCGAAATGGCAAGAACTATGTTGGATGAATACAAGACATCTGATCGATTTTGGGCAGAAGCAGTGAACACCGCTTGTCATGCCACAAATCAGTTGTACCTTCACCGACTACTGGAGAAAACTCCATATGATCTTCTTACTGGTAAAAAGCCTAATGTTTCTCATTTCAAAGTCATTGGTTGTAAATGTTTTATTCTGAACAAGAAACCGAGGGCCTCGAAGTTTGCTTCAAAGTCCGATGAAGGGTTCTTGCTCGGATATGAATCAGATGCCTACACCTATCGTGTCTTCAACAAGGTGTCTGGCCTTATTGAAGTAGCACGTGACGTAGTGTTCGATGAATCTAACGGCTCACAAGTGGAGCAAGTCGATAAGTGTATGCTAGAGGAAGCTCCATATGAAGCGCTGAAGAAAATGGCACTTGGTGATATGTTACCACAAGAGCGAGCATTAGACTCAAATGCACAAGATGAACTTCAACACGGAGGCAATGATCAAGGAGGAGCTCTTGCACAAGATCAAGATGAGGAAGATCAAGACAATCATGGAAGCAATGATCTACGGGGAGACAATGCACATGAAGATATTGAAGAACAAGAAACTACACAAGTTCCACACCCAAGAATACATCAGTGCATGCAAAGAGACCATCCTGTCAACAATATCATTTGAGACATTGCTAAGGGAGTAACTACTAGATCTCAATTTTCAAATTTCTGTGAATACTATTCTTTTGTGTCTTTTTTGGAACCATACAGGGTAGAAGAAGCCTTAAGGGATCCAGACTAGGTGATTGCAATGCAAGAGGAGTTGAACAACTTCAAAAGAAATGAAGTGTGGGAGCTGGTGGAGATACCAAGGGCGAACATCGTTGGAACCAAATGGGTCTCCCGGAACAAGCAAGATGAACATGGAGTAGTAACAAGAAATAAAGCGAGATTGGTGGCCAAAGGTTATTCTCAGGTCAAAGGTTTGGACTTCGATGAAACTTTCGCTCCTGTAGCTAGACTTATACACTCTTCACTAAACATCTTGATGATCATCTATTCGTATGTCAAATTTATGTTGATGACATTATCTTTGGATCCACTAACAAGTCTTTCTATGAAGAATTTAGCAAAATTATGACAGATAGGTTCGAGACGTCAATGATGGGCGAATTGAAGTTCTTCTTGGGATTCCAAGTGAAGCAACTGAGAGAAGGTACATTTATAAGCCAAACCAAATATACACAGGACATTCTCAAGAAATTCAATATGGACAAAGACAAGCCCATCAGGAACCCGTGGCCATCAACGGACATCTCGACATCAATGAAGATGGTCCATGATCGGCTCCTTACTTTATTTATGTGCATCCAGGCCAAATATTATGCTTAGTGTTTGCTTGTGTGCAAGGTTTCAAGCCGCACCTAAAGAGTGTCACTTAATTGCTGTAAAAAGAATCCTAAGGTACTTGGTGCACACACCCAACTTGGGCCTTTGGTATCCCAAAGGATCCAAGTTTAACTTGATAGGCTATTGCGACGCCGACTATGCAGGATGCAAAGTCGATAGAAAGAGCACGTCAGGGACTTGTCAATTTCTTGGTAGGTCCCTAGTTTCTTGGTCATCCAAAAAGCAAAACTCCATTGCTCATTCCACAACGGAAGCAGAGTATGATGCAGTCGGTAGTTGTTGCGCACAACTACTTTGGATGCGACAGACTCTTAGGGACTACGGCTACAATCTAAGCAATATCCCGCTTCTATTTGATAATGAAAGTGCTATAAAAATTGCACACAACCCTATAGAGCACTCAATAACTAAGCACATAGATATCCGTCATCACTTTCTTAGAGACCATTCGTTAAAAGGTGACATTGCTATTTTACATGTTAGTAGTGAAAAACAACTTGCATATATTTTTACGAAACCATTAGATGAGAAAAGGTTTTGTGATCTTAGGAATGAGCTTAACATTCTTGACTCTCGGTATGTGGCTTGAAACGTTGCATACCTGGTTGAAACTTCAAATGTTACATTTTATTGTTAAAACCGCTCCTCACCTCTTTTTCTTCTAAGAAAACTATTTTAATGAAGAAATCTTGCAGTTTATGACCACTTTCATTGTTCCTTGCCTACTGGTCATAATTACCAAGATTATTTGCAAAATTATTGTCCTTGGATCACTATTAATCATCTCTATATGTATAAGGTCTGTTGAAACCGGACTTGTCCGGTTTACCACCGGACTAGTCCGAACAAACAAAATTCTTAGGTTTTACAGGGTCACCGGACTAGTCTGCCACCTTGACCAAACTAATCCGGTTCGTCGCGTATATAAGCGGTTGGCCGACCTAGAGGTCCAAAACCCTAAACCCTAAGTCTCACTCTCCTCTCCTCTCCTAAACCCTAGCCCCCAAAGTGATTTTTGGGTTGAGCCCTCAAAATCGAAGCTTTTTCCATGGCAAATCCTCTCCTCAACGAGTTGATTCTCCCCTCCGGACTCATCTAGACAGATTCTTGCTCCTACAAAGCGAATCTTCAAATCTCGGTAAATTTCACCCTAAAATCAAATTCTCAACTTTTCTCGTTCTAGCTCGTTTCCCTTGATTCCAAGGTTGTACATTGGACATATAGATGTATTCCTACCACTTTCCTGCCCTTTTGTATCTTTAGATAGAAGTTTTGAAGGAAATCATTAGGGTTCTTATGCCAGGCCGGACTAGTCCGCCGCTCAGGTATGGGCAAGTCTGGTACACCTTACAAGTCCGCACTCTGAAATCGGACAAGTCCGGTCTCTAACTTCTGAATCCTTATATTGCCTTCAATCCTTGGTTCATTCTTATCTAATCCGTGAACTCCGTATCAGGCACGATGTCTTCAGGCTCAGATGACAACTCTTTCCACATTGAAGTAGTTCAACGTGAAAGAGTGAGGAGAGCCAAGGATAGAGTTATGAAGAAAAGACATGATGTCAATGTCTACTCTCCACCCTCCGACGACAATCTGCCTAAGAAGAAGAAGGTTATTGTCAAAAAGGCTCAAGGAAAAGCTGCTGCTGAGAGCTCATCAGGGCCAAAAAGGGCTCTCAATAAAAGGAAGGGACTTGCTAGTGGTCCCATTGGGCCGTTGAAGATGAAAAACCCTAGTCACCGCAACAGGCAGCCATCTAGTGAGGATTTAACTGGGAAGGTGGTGAGCTAGCTAATAACTTCAGAAAGATTTAAGTGTATAATCAACCTAAACAATGCTCTGACCCAAGATTCTGGAGCAACGTCCATGCAGACTACTACGAGCACGTGTACATGAATATGAAGAATCCGTAGTGGAGAGTCAATGGCTGAATGTTGGATACCAGCAGTCGAAGAGGTATCCTGCTTTTCGTTAGGTGGTTGAGGCTTTGGAGAGGCACGGTCTGAAGGAACTACTTTCCTTTGAGTATAACTGGAAAAATGAAGTTATTACCCAATTTTACTCCACCCTCTACTTTGCCCGTGGTGATGGAGACAGTCTTACTTGGATGACTCATGGTTCCAAGTATAGTGTCACTTATGATGAATATACAAGGATTCTTCACCTTGAACACACTCTGGATCATGAGCTTTTCATCCACAATCTCCAACCTTTGGAGAAGGATGAGCTTAAGTTCCTCTATGACACAAGGATGCCCTATGTTCCTCCCACCATCAAATATTTGAAGCCCTTCTTTGTGGTCCTCAATAGAGTATTGAGGAAGACAATAGACCTGAAAGATGGAGATGCGGGAACTATCCAAGGAACCTTGAGGACCCTAATGAAGGTCATTAGTGGAAGGAGATCGTTCAATGTTTTTGAGTACATCTACAACGACATTGTGAACATCTCAATCACTCCAGATAGGTCTTGCGGGTATGCACAGTACATCATGTTCATTATTGAGAAAGTGACTGAACTCGAGTTTGTCAAGGATGTTTGTCATACGGGGTTGAAGCCACAAAAGCCCATCGAGTACACCCTTCCCTCAGCACCAACTGCTCCTTCCTCCCCCGCAGCAGAGAGGAGGTCTAAAGAATCTCATGATGCAGTTGCTCCTCCTGGCTCCTCTCCTATCCATGAACCCTCCGGTGGCATCCTCAAAATGCTCTCCTCCATCTTTGCCTGCTGCCGCAAGATAAAAGACAGGCAGCGTAAACATCAACAGTATGTGAATGCCAATATCAAGGCTATCTGTGAAAAGCTTGAGATTGAGCCGGTCGGATCACCGCCCGCCTACGAGGACTCAGAGGAAGATCCTTCTCTGGTGAATGACGATGATGGTTAAGATGAATATCGGACTGAAACTGAAGAAGGGAGCAGCGATGAGTGACTCCCCTCAATTTTTCCCTTTTTGGTGCCTTGCTACCAAAGGGGGAGAGATTGAGACTAGATTGAGACTCGAACTATATCTAGTATTAGTTATTAAGCTTTTGTGGTCGAGGACATGTACCTATTTTTAAAACTTTGTAATGCAATATTTCCTTTCCTATGTGTGATGCTTATTGTTGCTCTAATGCTTACTTCTATGTTCATTATTGTTCATCTTTAGTTCATCACATTTTGTTGATCACACACCTGTTAGGCACCCCACCATAAGGTGTGTGAATATGTGAGAAGCTTTTTGTGAATTAGTCGTTGTTCTCATATGTGCACACCTTATGAAAATCAAAATTTTATTCTCAATTGTGATATCTCAAATGGTTGTCATCAATCACCAAAAAGGGGGACATTGTAAGTGCATCTAGGATATCCCTTGTGGGTTTTGGCTAATTGATGACGAACATATTTATGAGATCCTAATGAAACTATTGAGATGATTGCAGGACAAACAAACTGAAACAGCTCGGTGCACACAAAAAGGTGAAAAATGGAGTGGTGTCCAAAGAGGAATACTTTGATGGAATTTAGAAGAACAGATTAGATTTTAAATGTATAGGGTTTGTATGAAAGACACACTCCAAGAGCTCATGAACTTGCGCAGGGGTAAGGGTTTTTGATGAGGATATCACAACAGCGGAGACGCACATTGAACTGCAAGGACCAATCACAAGAGCACAGGCACGGTTATTAAATCAGCAGGTGAATTCGTTCTTAACTTCTTTTGCATGTGAGTTTGAGAATAGATTGATATGTGATGATTTAATTGCTATTAGGAATAATGGAGAAGATAAACAAGTGAAGGAAGGAGGCCTTGGGAGCATGAAGAACCACCTGGGACGTCCACAAGTTGATGGAAACAGTTTACAACTTGGACTCGAGTTCAACTCGGAGTCCAGGAGCAGTCCACATTAAAACAGACGCTCAGGAGGCATACGGACTCCGTTTTTGACGTTCTACATATGCACGGAAAGAGGATAAGATAAAGTTCCCAATGGTTCTGGTCCCACCTCAAAATTCCTGCGGAGTCATTGAGAATCGTCGAAACAAGTCGAGTCCAGATTTCTGTCCGGTGCTGCGCCACCGAATCGGGCCTTTGGGCCTTGTATCCCGTAAGAGTCCATTAGGGACGCGTCTAATCATGTTTCGGTCGAACCCTAGCCTATAAATACTGCAGCTGCCGGTCATATTCAGTGGGTTTTTGTTAGATCAATAAAATCGCCGTTCTACGGTTTGTGAGACCCCAACTTCGCGATTTCCGATCGTGTCTTCTACGTTCTTGCTCGTGTTCTCGGTTGCACTTGCAGGGATTAACCTTCTTGGCGAGGTCAAGCGTGTGCAGCACGGTTGATAACCAACAGAGCCATGGTGTAGTGATTGCAGGGGTACTCGAACTGCTCGAGTGCCGTGGATCATCAACATCGAGTTCTCCACCCCAATCGACATACCTTTCGGAAGATCGGGCCTAAACCTACTCATCAATTGGTATCATATTTCCAGGTTGCCGGTGAGGTATCTTTGTTTTCCTTCCTTCCATTAGACTGATTTTGTTTCGTACCTAGAGTCCACAGAAAAGCCACAAAAAAATTAGATCATTTTTACCGCTTCCCAGACTATAGTGCCTGCAGTTTCATTTTTCAGTTTGCATTGTTGAGTTGGCATTCGTGTGGTTGAGTCTTGTTGATGGTTTAGCTTTGTGTTTTTGGGTCCTAGTTATCGTGTTTCGTCCTTGTTTTCTTGCTATTCGATACCTATTCCACAATCCCTAAATAACAAACCGATCCGCCACGTTCATCGGTTTGCCCTAGCTAGCCACCTTGGGTGAACTCCCGCATCGCCAGCCCTAGATTATGTGACAAATCTTTGTGCCATTCATCCTTGAATCATCACACACCACCCCATTAGTTGCTGTGCAAATTCCCGATCGTTTTCGTATCCGATCGCGAGTTCTGTTCTCAAACCGAGTTGGAATCAACATCCAAATAATCGTAACTCGGATAGCCTACCTTAAAACAGCCATAACTTTCGCATACGAACTCGAAATTAGGCGAATTTTTTTTCCAAATTCATCTACGCAAAATTTCGCATCTGATTATCTGCCGCGTATCCGCGTTCGGCGAAATTAGATTGCCCAAATTCCCCTCGGAAGATAGGCTATCCGACCTCTGAAGTTTCAGCATGAATTTTAAAGAATCTTCTTGATTTTTTAGAGGCCGCATATTACATCCAATTGAGCTGCAAATTTGTGTGCTTCCTATATTTGTGCTCCTGAGTAATGAAAAAATACCAAAAAAATATTACAAAAAAAAATAGTGAAGAGCACGCATATTAAAGCACTTGGTGCTGTTTTGTTGGTTATATCATTCTGTCTTTCTTTTGCCTTAATACTTCCTTGTGTTGTGCTACGCTCTAGGGCACTCGGTTGACCAGCAACAGTTTCCTACATTGAATACTTATTCAACTTTGTTTAGCTGTTAATGATTTTCTGCTTATTAGCCACCATATTGTGCCATCAAAGCTCCACCTTTCTCTTGAGCATAACATGTACCTTTGCAATCACCCCATGCTTCATTGGTTCATCTCACCGTCCACACCACCTGCTGTGTCGGTAAGAACACTTGTAAAAGCGTGGTAAGACGCTTAAGCGAGAGAGAATGTTTTCTTCTACCTTCCACATTGTCACAGTAGTTGATAGGGATAACATATTTTTTTGTTGTCTTTTGTTTCCTACTAAGAATGGCAGGAGAATACCATAATGACGAATGTGTTCAACATGCTAAGTTACGTGATATGATGAAGACCAAGACGGATATGTTCGCCAAATACAACGCAGCAACGGAGGAGTCATTGGCGAACTTGACTCGCCAACTGGATGACGTTGCTCTTCGGATGAATACTTTTGAGTCTCGGTTGCCTCTCGCTGGAAGACAAGAAGACAATGCTTATGATGAACTGGAAGATCACAATAATCAGCCAAGACTGCCACTTTATCATCGAGGTATGGGAGGTAATAATCATAACAATTATAATCGCCCTCCTGATGATCCTTTTGCTAATGTGAAATTTACTATACCCTCTTTTTCTGGTGCTTATGATGTTGAGGCTTATCCTGATTGGGAGATGACAGTAGAGCAAAAATTTAATTCCCATCTTGTTCCTGAACAACATATAGTTCGTCAAGCCACTAGTGAGTTTAAGGACTTTGCTATCATATGGTGGAATGAACTTCTTAAAATTAGAACTGATCCTCCAACATGGGATAGATTAAAGGAAGCTATGCATGTTCGATTTGTTCCTCCATCTTTTCAGCGGGACCTTCGCGAAAAATTGCAGCGTTTAGACCAAGGTAACATGTCCGTAGAGGAGTATTATCAAGATTTACAAAAGGGTATGCTGCGTTGTGGGGTAGTAGAGGACATGGATGATAAAATAGCTCGTTTTTATGGGGGGTTGAGGCGTGAAATTCAGGACATTGTTGATTACAAGGAATATGATACTGTTAACGGATTGTTTCAGCTTGCTATGTTGGCAGAAAAAGAATTGCAGGACCGACAACAACAGCAACAACGCACGAGGAGCAACTTCACGCCGCGTGCAGCGACTACACCATTCAAAACGCCACCAGCTTCGACCCCCCGTGCAGCGACTACACCACCCAATGGCGGCCAACGAACTATACCTGCTGCTCCACCTTCTCGCGTGCCGGAAGGCAGCAAGGCGACATCATTCAAGCCTTCGTCGTCCACTCCTTCTACGGGTCGTACTTCCGACATTAAGTGTCTTCGCTGCCAGGGACATGGTCATATGATGAGAGATTTCCCAAGCAAACGAGCATACATAGCACGCGAAGATGGCGGGTATGACAGTACTTCGGATGTTGAAGATGAATATTCTCTTGCTGCTGACTTTACAGATCCAAATGACGAACACACCAAAGAAGAGGTACTTGGTACAATGGCGACGGAGAACTATAGGAGCATCATTGTGCAGCGTGCCTTGAGCTCCAAAGTGGAGACCGACGACAAGCTACAACGACACAACCTCTTCCACATGTTTCTCGTCGTCAAGGACTGTCGTGTACACACTATAATTGATGGAGGTAGCTGCAATAACTTGGTAAACACGGACGTCGTCAAGAAACTCGGTTTGAAAACAAGAGCACACCCTCATCCGTACCACATTCAATGGTTCAACAACAGTGGTATGGTTCGGGTAACACAAGCAGCGAGAATACATTTTGCAATTGGTTCATACCATGATTTTGCTGATTTTGATGTTGTTCCTATGGATGCTTGTTCTCTTTTAGTGGGTCGTCCTTGGGAATTTGATACAGATGCTATTCATCATGGTAGAACCAATAAATATACTCTCATGCATAAGGGAAAGAAAATCACTTTGCTCCCCATGACTCCTTCTGAAATTGTGCATTTTGAGAATAGTAAAATTCGTGAGGGCAAAGCAACAAAATTTGAATCTGAAAAACAACACGTTATTAAGTTAAAATCACCATCATTGCTCGCAACTAAATATGAACTTGCTGATTTATTCGATGCTAAGGGGATGTGCTATGCTTTAGTTTGCAAAGAAGCCATGTTTTCACTTCATGAATTGTCTATTGCATTGCCCCCTGCTGTTGCTAACCTTTTGCAGAAGTTTGAGGATGTGTTTCCCTCCGAGATACCCCGTGGTTTACCACCGATGAGAGGCATTGAACACAAGATCGATTTGATTCCAGGAGCAAGTTTACCAAATCGTGCAGCATACAGGGCGAATCCACAAGAAACTAAGGAAATTCAGCGACAAGTCCAAGATCTTTTGGACCGCGGGTACATTCATGAAAGCCTTAGCCCTTGTTCCGTTCCTGTTCTTTTGGTTCCTAAGAAAGATGGTAGTTGGCGCATGTGTGTTGATTGTCGAGCGATTAATAACATCACCATTCGATATCGTTATTCTATTCCTCGATTAGATGACATTCTTGATGAATTGAGTGGTGCTATCATCTTCACAAAAATTGACTTGCATAGTGGTTACCACCAAATTAGAATGGCACTAGGAGATGAATGGAAAACTGCATTTCAAACCAAGTTTGGACTTTATGAGTGGTTAGTCATGCCTTTTGGTTTAACTAATGCACCCAGCACCTTTATGCGATTAATGAACGAGGTTTTATGTGCTCATTTACTGCACCCAGCACAATTTTTGGTGGTTTACTTCGATGATATCCTCATTTACAGCAAGTCATATGATGAACATCTTGATCATTTACGTGCTGTTTTTACTGTTTTGAGAGATGCACGTTTGTTTGGTAACCTCAAAAATTGCATCTTTTGCAACAATCGAGTCTCCTTTCTTGGCTATGTCGTTTCCTCGCAGGGAATTGAGATGGATGAGGTAAAAATTGAAGCAATCACCAGCTGGCCAGCCCCAACAACTGTCACAAAGGTTCGTAGTTTTCTTGGTCTTGCAGGTTTTTATCGGCGCTTTGTGCGGCATTTCAGCACCATTGCAGCACCTCTACATGAGCTAACAAAGAAGGGAGTTCCATTTCGATGGGGCAAACAGCAGCAACAAGCACCATTACTACAACTTCCTGATTTTGACAAGACCTTTGAGCTAGAATGCAATGCAAGCGGTATTGGTATTGGAGGCGTTCTCATACAAGGAGATTTGCGACCGTACATGGGAGAAGAAGATGAACTTGAGTCGAGGACGACTCCAATTCAAGAGGGGGAGGATGATGAGGACATCACAACAGCGGAGACGCACATTGAACTGCAAGGACCAATCACAAGACCACGGGCACGGTTATTAAATCAGCAGGTGAATTCGTTCTTAACTTCTTTTGCATGTGAGTTTGAGAATAGATTGCTATGTGATGATTTAATTGTTATTAGTAATAATGTAGAAGATAAACAAGTGAAGGAACGAGGCCTTGGGAGCATGGAGAACCACTTGGGATGTCCACAAGTTGATGGAAACAGTTTACAACTTGGACACGAGTTCAACTCGGAGTCCAGGAGCAGTCCACCTTAAAACAGACGCTCAGGAGGCATACGGACTCCGTTTTCGACGTTCTACATATGAACGGAAAGAGGATAAGATAAACTTCCCAATGGTTCTGGTCCCAACTCAAAATTCTTTCGGAGTCATTGGGAATCGTCGAAACAAGTCGAGTCCAGATTTCTGTCCGGTGCTGCGCCACCGAATCGGGCCTTTGGGCCTTGTATCCCGTAAGAGTCCATTAGGGACGCGTCTAATCGTGTTTTGGTCGAACCCTAGCCTTTAAATACTGCAGCCGCCGGTCATATTCGGTGGGTTTTGCTTAGATCAATAAAATCGCCGTTCTAGGGTTTGTGAGACCCCAACTTCGCGATTTCCGATCGTGTCTTCTACGTTCTTGCTCGTGTTCTTGGTTGCACTTGCAGGGATTAGCCTTCTTGGCGAGGTCAAGACTGTGCAGCACGGTTGATAACCAACGGAGCCGTGGTGTAGTGATTGCAGGGGTACCCGAACCGCTCGAGTGCCGCGGATCATCAACGTCGAGTTCTCCACCCCAATCGACAAACCTTTCGAAAGATCGGGCCTAAACCTACTCATCAGTTTTAAAATTAACCTAACATCTCACAGTGCACCGGACTAGTCCGATCATGGACCGGACTAGTCTGCCAGACTTTCTAGAGTACATCTTCACATAGGGCCGGACAAGTCCGTTTTCCAACCGGACTAGTCCACCAGAATTTATGGAGTCCATCTTCACTGGGCTGGACAAGTCCGTTTTCCAACCAGACTAGTCCGGCAGACTTTCTGGAGTCTATCCTCACATAGGGCTGGACAAGTCCGTTTCCAACCGGACTAGTCTGCCAAACTTTCTCGACATCGAGTTGCACTGTGACCGGACAAGTCCGGACTTGCACCGGACTAGTCCGATATTAGGGTTTTACAATGGTAACTTTTTGGAAACCCTATAAAAAGAGGATCCACGGCCTTCCTCAGTTTACACACGTTGAATACTACTGAAAATACAAGCCCTAGCGCCGCCACATTGTCCCAAGAGCCCAAAACACATCTCCCCACACATCTGAAGTGCAAAAAGAGTAAAATCAATTGAACACTTGGATTCGGGATTGGGAGATCATCGTTCCTTCGTTGCGAGCTCATGGGGTTTGATCTTTCTACACTCATATTCTGCATTGTTACATTTTCAAGTGTATTTGATCGCTTCTTTCATTGTAATTCTCGTGGGAGCCCTCAACATGTGAGGTTGCCCCACAAACTCGGTGATTTCCTGTGTTAGTGGAATCAAGTCGGCCTGTGTGGTGACTTGAAGAGGGAAAGGGTTGGAGACCCGGCTCTGTGTGAGCTTCCTCAACGAGGATGCAGATCTCGTGGTGAGATCGAACCTCGGTAAAAATCCGTGTCTCTTGTGCCTTATTTATTTTACATTTTATTCATTAGATCACTTGATTGCTAAACATCAATTTAAGTTGCTTATAAGTTTTCACGTGCATTCTTACAATAACCTGAAATCCAAGTATCTGTTGTTCTCATTTCCGCTACTAAAAGAATCTTGTTTCCCAAATAACATTTAATCAATTCACATATTTAAGCACACCACACTAGTTGTAAAATCCCACTTCTATGGCATGTGAATTCAATAGTGAGTTTTGTGATCAACTATATTCAAAATCCAGTATAGTGGTACACATGCACTTAATACCCTCCAAACCTTTCTTGCACTCATGGTTAAATTTTGTTAAACATGAGTATTGGACTTCACCACAAATTCTAGAATGATTCTATTTACCCCCTCTTCAGATTTTAGAATTATTTGGGTGAAGTTTATTAAAGCAATTTAAAGGGGCAATACTAATTGTCCCTGCCAAAAATATTAAAATTAGAAGCTCTAAATTTTTCCTTGACCTTCTAATATTCTCAATAGCTTGCCTGCAAAATTTCAAGATTTTGGGAACTAATTTGCTATTTTATTTGAGTCGCTTAGCAAATTTGAATCAAATTCAAATCTGAATTTTAAATTCTTTTCCAACTTCCTTGAACATAAGATTTGAGTTCGCCATTGGGTTCAGAATAATTCATTGACCATCTCCACAAAGTTTCATGATTTTTGGAGTTGATCTTCTATTTTTAAATGAATTATTAACTTGTGTGTTGGGGGTCGGACTGACCTGTGGGCCCCACCGGTCAGCCGCTGCTGAAGGTGTCAGGTCGGCCGCCTGCCATCTCTGCGCCAATGCTCGACCGCTCGACAGCGCGCGCGCATGCAGCCCCAGCGAGCTGCCTGCGTGCTAGCTTGCCGTGGGCTATAAAAGGCCGCCGCCGCTCCTTGTTTCTCCTCCCCGATTAGTGGTTTCCCCCCCTCTCGCGAGTTACTCACCGCCGCCGCGCGCCATCACCGCCGCCCGCCTCTGCTCCGTGGTGCGCCGCTGTCTCGCGCAGTTTCAAGCCACGACCCCAACAGCTTAAAGGTGCGCCTAGACGAGCTCTAACTCTCGGTGCAAACCGTTTCCTTTTTCGTTGAGCATTGAAGAAGTTATCGATCTTCATTCTTCCAGCCGAAGTGAATGAACTTGCTCGGTTTTCGTTTAAATTCCGTTTCTACAAGTAATCATTCTATGCAATTGCTTAGGGATAGTTTCTATAGGACCTAGCGCTCCTACCTGAGCAAAAACCCCTAAAAGTTATCGAGCAACGGCCGAGGAAATTGAGTTTTGCTCGCCGCAGGTGAGGAGACCTCGGTTCGCCATTGAGCTCATAGTTCCCGGTGGTTTTCTCCTCTTCCACGTCCATTTCCTTGATCAGAATCATCCCAGGAAGGTTTTGAAGCAGATCCCGAGTGTTTTGAGCTACTTTGGAGCGAGTTCCTCGTTGCCCGAGTGCTCACCGCCGCCGCCGCCGTCGCACGGCCACTTCTGGCGAGTTTCTGGTCTCACCGACCTCACCGTCGTGCTCAGCGACCCCAAAAACCCCCAGGCGGTGAGTTTGAGCAAGTTTGGCCCGTCGATTCCGCGGGCGCCGCCTCGCGTGGGCCCTGGGCCGAGGTAGAAGACGACCCCATAGGGTCCCACCTGCCAGCGGCTGCGAGATCACGGTGCGGCTGGGATCCCGTGCGGCCGCGCGCGAATAGTTCTGTGGACCATGGTGTTGCATTGATCAGAGCGCACCTCGTGGCCCATGGGACCCGCCAATTGAAATTTTGAATTCTGGCGCCAAGGGTTTATTAAAATAATTCCAGAAAATTATTCAAACTTCTAAATTGAATATCTCTCTGTAGACTACTAAACAAATCTTCAAACAAATTTTGTTTGAAAGCACTTGAGCTCTAGTTTCTGTCAATACCAATTAGGTTTTGTGAAAATCAAAGTTAAATTCTGTAGGAAATAATCTTTCCAAATGCAAATGCTATTTTGCCGGACAAGATATCCACTGGAAAATCCCCAAAATTTACATAAAATTTAGTGTCCACTTCTTGACCACCAGGAAAAGTTTGGGAGCCATTGCACCTGTTTAAACCTCGGTATAGTTCAATTTCCTTTTTCAGTTATTGAATTTTTACAGATGTTCGGTTGCTTTATTATGTCCCAAATTTAAACTGAAACTTTCTTTAGTCATACCCTAGTCCCTGTAAAAATCTTGGATTTAATTAACCTACTATCCTAGTCCTAATTCAGTTACAAACTAAATATTGATTTAATGGCTAGAAATTCAATTGTAAAGTAAATCCAGAAATTCTTGCCGAATTAGAAATACAATAACTCCTTTCCCTAAGCTTATAAAATTAAGAAACAAATTTTGCTAGAACCAGAATAACTTCCCCTATCATGATTATCAACTGGCAACTATGTACAAGCTACAGTTTCGTCTTTAAAATTCTTGGAAGTTTAATACTTGCCATAATTTTTGAGACAACACTTTACTTTGATCATCTCCTGTTCTTTGCAAGAGCCTTGATCATATTCCCTAGTATCTACCATAGAAGTTCCAAAGCCAATTAAGGTCTCTATCATCTAATGATCACCATGGATTAAATTTTAGTCTCGATAATGATTATTTTTCAAAGTCATTTATATACATATTATATGCATATCGTATAGTGACCGAAGTCGAGGAAGCGCCAGAAGTCTTGGAAGAGCATCTTCCAAATATTAACTCAGACTCTAACCTGCAACAAGGCAAGCCCTGGTTTGCATTTAAGTCGTTTATAAAATATTACTTTGTCACTATGATGAATAGTATATGAATTGTACATTACATTTAGGATGATTGATACTCCACTTGCATGGCCGAAAATCCCAGGGATGGTTGCAACGAGTTACAATTTAACCTGTAGTAACTGCTTTGCTAATGCATAGGAAATCCGGTAGAAGTCGAGTAGTTGGAATCTACTCGCGAGAGATGTAGGACATATCTCACAGGATTGGTTAGATAGAAAATGGCTTAACATAATGAAATTGAGACCGGGCAGGGAATGGATAGAAAGCGGCGAGAAGTAAGTCTCGGTCGCATAGCCCTGCCTGTGTTGATTAAGGCCCGTCTGTATGCAGCCCCGCTGAACAAGCTTGACTTGTACCAGCAACATAATGGACATATGTAATCCAATAAACTGATGTAACTTGATAACTGGGGTGTCGGGGCCCATTAACTCACCATCGATAGGGGTGGGTTGAGGACAGTAAGGTGTAAATCGATCGGCGAACACATGAGGTGTTCCGTGCGGAGACCTTCTGTTCGCGGAGGTGAGACGGGCTCGACGTTCGAGTTTCTTGTGAAAGGTGGCCATATATGCCTAGTACTGAAGTGTTATGTAGGTACGGGTGTGCTTGCTGACACTTCCAAACGACGTATGTGTCGTGTTGTCCGGGTGTGTCCTGATTGCAATCACTGTCCCTCACAGTAATAGAGTACCACTTGTTCACTGTGTCGTGACGTAGTAAATACTAAAGAAGCCAGATAATCATATTGTATTGAATTATAATTACTTTGCAACCTTGTATGATTTAAACATAGTATAATTAAAAGTTTACAGTTTCCCCATACTTTAGCTGTAATAGCACTATGTGCTCTGGGCATGTCATATCATCGGTAAAGCATTTCTTGTTTGATTGTGGAGCCGACGATGTGCCATGCCTGGAGAATGTCATTTTCTACATAAAACTTGATTATAAGGATCCACTTGTAGGCGGGTCATTTATGCTTCAGCTCTCCTATGTTTAGTGTCTCCATTGCATATGTCTAGTGAGACGGGTTAGTCTTGCTGAGCCTTATGCTCACGTTTGTAGTTAACGAGTTTTTGCAGGTTATACCGTTGATGAAGGGTTTGATGATGAGGCTGCACCCCCTCCGGGGTGTACAGCCGAGTGGGAACCCTGCACGCCGCCATAATTGAGTGCTGCTAGTGCGAAGTATCCAAGGCATGGATAACTTTGCTTTTGCATAGCTAGTGCTGAGAGCGTAGCTATGATATATATATATTTTCTTTCCTTACGCTAGTATTGTAAAAACTTCCGCTGTAATTTAAATAAAAGACTTCGTCTTGTACTTATTCAGGTTCTATTCATGTATAACTGTTGGGTATCGCATCGCACGACACCACCCAATGAGATCTTCGGATGTTGGGATTCCGGTCCCCACAGACATGTTATCAGAGCATCATTGGGAACAGTGTACTTGATAAGGGCATATTTTCAAAAAAATTGGACTTGAGTGAGGAATTAGCTACATGCCTTTATAAGGAGTATTATTAGTATAAGGTATAAAGGTGGCAAACTAACTATGTGTTATTATATTCTGTAACGACGCCCCGACGTCAGGTAAGAGGTAAGGTACGCCACCGAGAGCGGATCAATCTCGGTAAGCTAAGTATACGAGGAGTGGTATGTGAAATTTCCGTGGCTTGGCACGGGAAGTTAATAGGAGTCTCTGAAACTCTCAATGTTTTTGAGAACCTATGACACGCGGTACCCCAGCGTGACATAAAATTAGTGGGAGCCCCCGTCGGGTGGTGTATAACCCGATAGTATGCCTCTCTAGAACTATTCATGTTCTATGGGAGCATGCGAAACACGTATGCCCGAGCGTGTATAAGTCGGATCGTACGGGAGTCTTTGCTGTACAGACGTATTTACAGCCACGTACCTCGACACATGGCCTCGCTCGAGGACGACTCACACCAGAGTCATATGCATTTATTTTCGTATGTATTATTGTGATTGCCTGTCGTGTTCCCCGTGCCGCCCTTGAGGTGTGAAGGTGTGAAAGGGGATTGTTTGTCTTTTGCAGCATTAACTACGGTAGAAGACCGTGTAGAAGCCGTTTGCGAGAGAACGATATAGGGACCACCTATAAACGTAACCGGAAATGCCGGATAGAATTTTCTTTGGTGAGATACGTAGTACTGTCAGTATCAAACATGATACTAGACCATCCCCACCGACAGAATGGTTGCATAATGCTTTGGAAAGTCCAAATATCAGATGCTGGTAGGTTTGGACTCCGCAAAAAGGGTTCCGACTCATTAAAATAAATAGAATCAAGATTCTTGTTTTCTGGAAGAAGTTGGTTCGACTTCGCCGGGTTGTAATATTGGTTATTTGATAGAGAGTTTAGGAGTATCACATATAGATGGAAAGCTCGTGAAGATCTCTACAACTTCTCTGTTGACCATAAAGACAGAAAAGCTTTATACTCTGTAGAAATCTGGGGTGTATTGCAACTACTCCAGATGACCTTTCCATTGTACCAGTCTCTGTATTTTTGACATAACTTGTTGTAGAAAAATCCACTGCCTTTTTGCGATACATGTTTGGAAAGGGTAGGAGGAGATTTACAAGTTTGTTATGGGAGGTTTTTACTGATTTAGGTTGGAGTTAAACCAAATTGGGAAGTCAACACAGCAAACTGCAGAACTGCTGGTGCAAACCAGTCAGTTCAACTGTTAAGTTTGGACAGTTATAGATCTTAATCCCGAATAGTGACATGGTCACATATATACATTTTTGGAAAGCTTAGGAAGCCCTCTTTCAACTTTATTTGTCACCCCTGACCTTAATTTGGGTGTAGCTATGCCTAAATCCATTTGTCATAAACTTGGTTCTCGCAGCCCAGAACTTGGAACAGATTGCACAGGGTTGCGAATTGGTGCGTGATACATGTATAACAAAGTTTTTAGGGTGGAACTCTTTTATTTCTGGATTTTTAACGCGATGTTATACAATGTTTGTTTTGACATTACCTCAATATCTTATCATGATAAACCTGTATAGAATGTGGAGGTAAGCCCATATATAGGGGAGGTTCTGTCAAAATTTCCAGAAAACTTGATTCAACTTAAAACCTATATAGATTCTTCACATTAGTTCACCTGGAGCTGTATGAGTACAATATAGAGAGGTTTTGAAGTATACTACAACTTTCATATTCAACTTAACTCTGAATTCTGGCATTTCCTGTATGAAACTGTGGGATTTATACAGGGAGGTCAGCTGGAACAGACTGGGATTACAGCTCCAGTTTTAAATTTTCTTAAAACTGTGGAGAGTTGGGAACCTTCTCATTGTTCCAGTATTCTTTTTATAGATGACGGAAGTGAGGATGCTGCTACCGGACGGATGGGTATTTTCCGCTTGCGCTAACCATCCGGGTTTTCCATGTATGCTACGGGAAGTGCTCCAGCAGTTTGGCTTCGTCGAGATGCCATGCTATTGGGGTAGAGAAACGATCGACAGAGTTGTTCGGTCGTGCATCATCTTGGTAGACATACCGGATAGTCTACGTCAATATGGATGGGCTCCTTTCTCGGTTACCATCGAGGGAGCGCAGTTAGAGGACACTTGGACAATCGCTGCAGGCGAAGCACTTATGAAGCTTTGTGAGCTTCATCAGGATGCTATGGCAGGGACTCAATTTGCCCTTATTCCAGTCAGTGGTATGGCCGGATTTGAGTGGCAACGTCGTATGATTGCTGCCTATACACCACATGGCGACACAACCGCGACGACACTTGGGACATATGCGGCTGCTTCCAGTATGGTAGTTGCTATGCAAGGCACCATTATTTTGGAACAAGTTGAAGCCTTGCGGGAAGCAACAGAGCGGGATGATACCCTTGAGTATATCAACGAGGGTCTACATTCGCTCATAGCCCCAGCAAAACACCGGCTAGATAAGTGCGAGAGTCAATTGCATTATGCTCGCATTAGGCTACGGAAAGCTCGTGCCGCACAACAATAGACTTGCACTGAACTGCAGCAAGCTCGTGGTGAGCTGCAAGCAAGTCAGTTGGAGGTGCAACAACAGCAAGAGCAGCTGTTAGTAGTCACTGAAGAGTGGGACACCGCCATCGAGACAGCTCAAAATTTGGAGTATGAGACAGGAGAATTGCAGGATAATGTAATTGAGGCTGAGGCACAATTACAACCAGTGGTGTATACACCAGCCCATAACATACCACTAATTATGGGTGAACAATTGCCTTCGGAGGATGAAGAAGAAGATCCCGAGGAACTTGAATACGTCGAGTAGGACGTATTGAAGTGGGATGTGACAGCACTTCTGCCGACACGGGGCAACATATAGTTTAACAGTTGCTCGTGTGTTTCTTTTGTGACCATGTTTGTGTCATATTAAGAGTAGTAGTGTTTATGTCTACAATGACAAGATATGTATGACATCTCATGGGGACAAAGTATAGTAGAGATGTATTTCCATAGTGGGAATCCATTATTTTGGAGTTTACTACTGTTAACTTGGTCAGAGATAATGTATCCTGTATAAAGTTTGTGCTTTATCAATATATGTGAATGTTATGTGCCATCTATTGTTATCTACCGCATTACTACTTATATGGAAGGATGAACTTGAGGCAATGAGACTTATTGTATGAATCGTTGGTATTGCAGTATGGTGCGTACGCGTACAAGTCAAGATGGGGGAGGTTCCAGTGGAGGTCAGGGGGATGACACCCCACCCTCGGGACAGAATACGCCTCAAATGCAACCACCTCCACCACCTCCACCTGCACTTCCCAGAAGTCTCGCGGAGGTTCTCGCGGCAAAACTCAGCTCGCGCGACGAGCAAACCGAGCTACTGCGGACTCTGGTGCAGCACTCGTCCCATCAAGGGGGACGACAAAATGATGGACCGCGTCAGCAATATCAGAGTTCCTACTCTGATTTCTCTTCGACACATCCACCGATCTTCAGAGAGGCCGATGAACTGTTGGACGCGTATAATTGGCTCCGCACCATTGAAGGAAAGTTCGGCTTACTCGAGGTAACCGAACAGTAGAAGATGCTGTTTGCAGCGGAGCAACTGCAGGGGTCTGCCGGTGCATGGTGGGCCAATTACCTTGCCGTACGCCCCGCAGGCCATGTCGTAAGCTGGGCCCAATTCCGGGAGGCGTTCCGCGCCTACCACATCCCTCCCGGGATTACGAGAAGGAAGCTTCAAGAGTTCTTGGAGCTAAGGCAAGGAGGAAGGACTGCATACGAGTACTCCAAATCATTCAACCACTTGGCCCAACACGCTCAGGACCAAGTGAATACCGAAGATCGGATGCGCGAATGCTTCTACCGGGATTTGAACCCCAAGTTGAAGGACAAGCTTGTACAGTTCAACCACGGCAGCTTCAACAACATAGTCAATGCCGCTATCATGCAGGAGGACGCTACGCGCGAGCTGTCCTCAAATAAGAAGAAGAGGAGTGCTCCGCAGGGCAGTGGAGGTGGTGCTCCTCAGAAGTACCGTATGGTGTATCGATCACCATCCGGCCAGAGGTGGCAGCCACCATCACGACCACCAATGTTCGATGGTCACCAGCTCAGCAACTACGGATTCTGACCGCAGCAACAACAGGGGATGATCCCACGTGCACTTCCACCTCCACCACGTGCATCAGGAGTCCGTCCTCCCCTTCGTATTGTCCAAACCCCGTACACGTGTTTCACGTGTGGACGCACGGGGCACTTCGCCAAGGATTGTCCGTAGAATCGACAAGGAGGAGGGCAATCATCCTACCAGGGGGCCAACCAGCCCCGCAACCAGCTAAAGAAGCCAGCCACCAGACCCGGCAACGTCCACCACCTCGCCATCAAGGACGTTCCGGAAGGCGCGCCCGTGCTCACGGGTACGTTCTCTATCTTAAATCATCCCGTAGTCATACTCTTTGACTCCGGAGCTTCACACAATGTCATTAGTAAATCCTTTGTCGTTAAAAGTCAATTGCCTGTTATCTCCACCAAAACTCCATTCGTGATTAGCACTCCCGCCGGGAAAACAGTAACAAATGAATTGATTCCTGGGATACCACTTAACCTAAATGGAACTATATATCTTACTTCACTTCTGATACTGGAACATCAGAAGCTATATGTCATCTTAGGAATGGCATGGTTGCAATACCATGGTGCTATTCTTGAATCATTCCTCGAAGAATTTATCTAAACTCTCCACTCCATCAGCCCCAAGTTCTCAATCTTGAGAACATCATCCCATTGGACCCATCTACTCACAGTACAGAGGTTATGGAACATAAGGATATTCCGGTAGTATGTGAATACCCGGACGTGTTTCCTGAAGATCTTCCTGGTATGCCCCCAGAAAGGGATATAGAGTTCAAGATTGAACTTGCACCGGGAACCGTACCAATCTCAAGACCATCCTATAAGATGGCACCCAAGGAACTTGCAGAACTTAAGGAGTAGTTAACTGAACTTGAGAACAAAGGTTTCATTCGTCCAAGTTCATCACTATGGGGTTGTTCTGCATTGTTCGTAGAAAAGAAAGATAAGGCCTTGAGACTTTGTGTAGACTATCGTCCACTTAATGCTGTCACTATCAAGAACAAGTATCCACTACCACGCATTGATATTCTTTTCGATCAATTGGTGGGTGCTAGAGTATTTTCGAAGATGGATCTTCGTTCTGGTTATCATCGGATTAGAATCCGACCAGAAGATGTACCAAAGACAACATTCTCGATGAGGTATGGATTGTATGAGTACCTTGTTATGTCCATCGGATTGACCAACACACTGGCTCATTTCATGTATCTCATGAACTCGGTGTTCATGCCGGAATTGGACAAGTTTGTCGTGGTCTTCATTGACGACATACTTGTGTATTCAAAATCCGAAGAAGAACATGCTCAACACTTGCGTATCGTGCTTCAACGATTACAGGACCACCAACTTTATGCTAAGTTCAGAAAATGTGAATTCTGGATCAGCCAAGTGCCATTTTTAGGGCACATTATATCAGCAGAGGGGATTGCTGTTGATCCAATCAAAATCAAGCAAGTTCTCAAATGGGAGTCTCCAAAGTCTGTACATGAAGTCTGACGTTTTATGGGTTTAGCAGGATATTACCGGAGGTTTATACCCAAATTCTCCAAGATAGCTAAACCAATGACAGAACTTCTGAAGAAAGGACAGAAGTATGTATGGACTGAGGCATGTGAGGCAGGTTTTAAAGCATTGGTGAAACACCTTACAACGGCACCAGTCTTATCCCAGCTAGACACAACCAAATCATTTGATGTCTATTGCGACGCATGTGTGATTGGTTTAGGTTGTGTGTTGATGCAAGAGCGAAGAGTGATCGCGTATGGATCACGGTAGCTCCGGAACCATGAACAGCACTACGCGACTCATGATCTTGAGCTCGCTGCTGTGGTACTGGCATTGAAGATGTGGAGGCATTATTTACTGGGTAATCTAGTACACCTATATACTGATCACAAGAGATTGAAATACATTTTCACCCATAAGGATTTGAATATGCGACAACGGAGATGGATAGAGTTGATCAAGGACTATGAAATTGAAATCCACTACCATCCCGGCAAGGCAAACGTAGTCGCAGATGCTCTTAGCCGCAAGTCCCATATCAACAATCTTTCCATTACCTCGATGGAAGGAGAAGAAGAACCGTACTTGGTTCCATATGGGGCCCTCTACAATCTCGCTCTCATTCCTACCATCAGGGAGGATATTGTAGCAGCTCAGAAGAAAGACAAGGGAATGTCACACATTCGGCAAAGAATGGAAAAGGGGGAGATGAAATGTTTCTGATGTGACAATGAAGGCACCCTCTGGTTTAACAGCCGTATAGTGGTACCACGAGATATGGAGCTTAGAAAGAAGATACTGGACGAAGCTCATTTGTCCAAGTATTCTATTCATCCAAGAAGCAACAAGATGTACCAAGATTTAAAAAAGAAATTCAGGTGGACTCGGATGAAGAGGGAAGTAGCTAAATACGTATCCGAGTGTGATACGTGCCGGCGAGTGAAGGCCGAGCATATGAAGCCAGCCGGACAGCTTCAACCCTTAAGCCTCCCGACATGGAAATGGGAGGATATCAGCATGGATTTCATTGTGGGTTTACCTCTCACTCTCCGAAAGCACGATTCAATCTGGGTGATAGTTGACCGACTGACTAAGACGGCGTATTTCATTCCCGTCAATGCCAACTATCATTCATCAAGATACGCAGAGTTATATATTGCCAGAATCGTATGCCTCCACGGAATACCCCGCACCATCATCTCCGATCGTGGAGCTGTATTTGTTTCACGATTCTGGGAACATCTCCATGATGCGTTGGGAACCAAGTTGATTCAGAGCTCGGCTTATCATCCTCAGACCGATGGTCAGACCGAACGAGTGAATCAAGTGCTAGAAGATATGCTTCGCGCTTGTGTCATCCACCATGGTAGGAATTGGAATGATCACCTACTATTGGCGGAATTTTCATACAACAATGGTTATCAGGCTAGCATTCAGATGGCGCCATATGAAGCTCTTTATGGCCGGAAGTGTCGCACACCTCTAAACTGGTGTGAATCCAGTGAACGGGTGGTGTATGGCATCGACTTGATAAATGAAGCTGAGGAACGGGTTCGCACTATTCAAGCCAATCTCAAAGCTACTCAGTCTCGTCAGAAGAGCTATGCGAACAAACGACGTCGACCTCTTCACTTCGAAGTTGGGAATCAAGTTTATCTCCGGGTATCCCCTATGAAAGGTATCCATCGATTCGGAGTGAAAGGGAAGCTAGCTCCACGTTTTATTGGGCCGTTCGCAATAATCAAAAGATGCGGACCTGTGCAATATCAAATGGAGTTACCGCCGTCACTTTCAGGGGTTCACAATGTATTCCACATTTCCCAGTTAAGGAAGTGTCTTAAAACTCCCGCTGATGTCCGTATAGAAGATTTGGAAACTCTCCAACCAGATCTCACTTATTCTGAACATCCAACTCAGATCGTCGATGAGAAGACTCGGACCACAACAAGCCGCACCTTGCGTTTCTACAAGGTCTTGTGGAGCAACCACAGTGCTGAAGAAACCACGTGGGAAAGAGAGGAGTATCTTAGAACGAACTATCCGGACTTGTTAGCGGCATATGTTCGTTCGATTTTTTTTCATTTTACCTTCTTTTGTAATCTCGGGACGAGATTCTTTTAAGGGGGGAGGAATGTAAAATCCCACTTCTATGGCATGTGAATTCAATAATGAGTTTTGTGATCAACTATATTCAAAATCCAGTATAGTGGTACACATGCACTTAATACCCTCCAAACCTTTCTTGCACTCATGGTTAAATTTTGTTAAACATGAGTATTGGACTTCACCACAAATTCTAGAATGATTCTATTTACCCCCTCTTCATATTTTAGAATTATTTGGATGAAGTTTATTAAAGCAATTTAAAGGGGCAGTACTAATTGGCCCTGCCAAAAATATTCAAATTAGAAGCTCTAAATTTTTCCTTGACCTTCTAATATTCTTAATAGCTTGCCTGCAAAATTTCATGATTTTGGGAACTCATTTGCTATTTTATTTGAGGCGCTTAGAAAATTTGAATCAAATTCAAATCTGAATTTTAAATTCTTTTCCAACTTCCTTGAACATAAGATTTGAGTTGACCATTGGGTTCAGAATAATTCATTGACCATCTCCACAAAGTTTCATGATTTTTGCAGTTGATCTTCTATTTTTAAATGAATTATTAACTTGTGTGTTGGGGGTCAGACTGACCTGTGGGCCCCACCGGTCAGCCGCTGCTGAAGGTGTCAGGTCGGCCGCCTGCCATCTTTGCGCTGACGCTCGACCGCTTGACAGCGCGCGCGCACGCAGCTTCAGTAAGCTGCCTGCGTGCTAGCTTGCCGCGGGCTATAAAAGGCCGCCGCCGCTCCCTTATTTCTCCTCCCCGATCAGTGGTTTCCCCCCCTCTCGCAAGTTACTCACCGCCGCCGCGCGCCATCGCTGCCGCCCGCCTCTGCTCCGTGGTGCGCCGCCGTCTCGCGCAGTTTCAAGCCACGACCCCAACAGCTTAAAGGTGCGCCTAGACAAGCTCTAACTCTCGGTGCAAACCGTTTCCTTTTTCGTTGAGCATTGAAGAATTTATCAATCTTCTTTCTTTCGGTCGAAGTGAATGAACTCGCTCGGTTTTCGTCTAAATTCCGTTTCTACAAGTAATCATTCAATGCAATTGCTTAGGGATAGTTTCTATAGGACCCAACGCTTCTACCTGAGCAAAAACCCCTAAAAGTTGTCGAGCAACGGCCGAGGAAATCGTGTTTTGCTCGCCGCTGGTGAGAAGACCTCGGTTCGCCGTCGAGCTCATAGTTCCCGGTGGTTTTCTCCTCTTCCACGTCCATTTCCTTGATCAGCATCATCCCAGGAAGGTTTTGAAGCAGATCCCGAGTGTTTTGAGCTACTCTGGAGTGAGTTCCACATTGCCCGAGTGCTCACCGCCGCCGCCGCCGTCGCACGGCCACTTCCGGCGAGTTTCTGGTCCCACCGACCTCACCGTCATGCTCAGCGACCCCAAAAACCCCAAGGCGGCGAGTTTGAGCGAGTTTGGCCCGTCGGTTTAGCCGGCGGCGAGCTCGCCGACGAGTCACCGCCGCGGGCGCCGCCTCGCGCGGGCCCTGGGCCGCGGGTCCCACCTACCAGCGGCTGCGAGATCACGGTGCGGCTGGGATCCCGTGCGGCCACGTGCAAATAGGTCTGTGGACCACGGTGTTGCATTGATCAGAGCACGCCACGTGGCCCATGGGACCCGCCGATTGAAAATTTGAATTCTGGCGCCAAGGGTTTATTAAAATAATTCAGAAAATTATTCAAATTTCTAAATTGAATATCTCTCTGTAGACTACTCCAAAAATCTTCGAACAAATTTTGTTTGAAAGCCCTTAAGCTCGAGTTTCTGACAATACCAATTAGGTTCTGTGAAACTCAAAGTTAAATTCTGTAGGAAATAATCTTTCCAAATGCAAAAGAAATTTAGCCAGACAAGATATCCACTGGAAAAATCCCCAAAATTTACATAAAATTTAGTGTCCTCTTCTTGATCACCAGAAAAAGTTTGGGAGCCATTGCACCTGTTTAAACCACGGTATAGTTCAATATCCTTTTTCAGTTATTGAATTTTTACAGATGTTCAGTTGCTTTATTATGTCCCAAATTTAAACTGAACCTTTCTTTAGTCATACCCTAGCTCCTGTAAAATTATTGGATTTAATTAACCTACTATCCTAGTCCTAATTCAGTTACAAACTAAATATTGATTTAATGGCTAGAAATTCAATTGTAATGTAAATCCAGAAATTCTTGCCGAATTAGAAATACAATAACTCCTTCCCCTAAGCTTAGAAAATTATGAAACAAATTTTGCTAGAACCAGAACAACTTCCTCTATCATGATTATTAACTGGCAGCTATGTTCAAGCTGGCAGCTATGTTCAAGCTACAGTGTCGTCTTTAAAATTCTTGGAATTTTAATACTTGCCATAATTTTTGAGACAACACTTTACTTTGATCATCTCCGGTTCTTTGCAAGAGCCTTGATCATATTCCCTAGTATCTACCATAGAAGTTCAAAATCCAATTAAGGTCCCTATCATCTAATGATCACCGTGGATTAAATTTTGGTCTCGATAATGATTATTTTTCGAAGTCATTTATATACATATTATATGCATATCGTATAGTGACCGAAGTCGAGGAAGAGCCAGAAGTCTTGGAAGGGCATCTTCCAAATATTAACTCAGACTCTGACCTGCAACAAGGCAAGCCCCGGTTTGCATTCAAGTCGTTTATAAAATTTTACTTTGTCACTATGATGAATAGTATATGAATTGTGCATTACGTTTAGGATGATTGATACTCCACTTGCATGGCCAAAAATCCCAGGGATGGTTGGAACGAGTTACAATTTAACCTATAGTAACTGTTTTGCTAATGTATAGGAAATCCAGTACAAGTCGAGTAGTTGGAATCTACTCGTGAGAGATGTAGGACATATCTCACAGGATTGGTTAGATAGAAAATGGCTTAACATAATGAAATTGAGACTGGGCAGGGAATGGATAGGAAGCGGCGAGAAGTAAGTCTCAGCCGCATAGCCCTGCCTGTGTCGATTAAGGCCCGTCTTTATGCGGCCCCGCTGAACAAGCTTGACTTGTACCGGCAACATAATGGACATATGGAATCCAATAAACTGATGTAACTTGATAACTGGGGTGTCGAGGCCTATTAACTCACCATCAATAGGGGTGGGTTGAGGACAGTAAGGTGTAAATCAGTCGGCGGACACATGAGGTGTTCCATGCGGAGACCTTCTGTTCGCAGAGGTGAGACGGGCTCGGCGTTCGAGTTTCTTGTCAAAGGTGGCCATATATGCCTAGTACTGAAGTGTTATGTAGGTACGGGTGTGCTCGCTGACACTTCCGAACGACGTATGTGTCGTGTTGTTCGGGTGTGTCCTGATTGCAATCATTCTCCCTCGCAGTAATAGATACCACTTGTTCACTGTGTCGTGACGTAGTAAATACTAAAGAAGCCAGAAAATCATATTGTATTGAATTATAATTACTTTGCAACCTTGTATGATTTAGAGATAGTATAATCAAAAGTTTACAGTTTCCCCATACTTTAGCTGTAATAGCACTATGTGCTCTGGGCATGTCATATCATTGGTAAAGCGTTTCTTGTTTGATTGTGGAGCCCATGATGTGCCGTGCCTGGAGAATGTCATTTGCTACATAAAAATTGATTATAAGGATCTACTTGTAGGCGAGTCATTTATGCTTCACCTCTACTATGTTTAGTGTCTCCTTTGCATATGTCTAGTGATACGGGTTAGTCTTGCTGAGCCTTATGCTCAAGTTTGCAGTTAATGAGTTTTTGCAGGTTATACCGTCGATGAAGGGTTTGATGATGAGGTTGCACCCCCTCCAGGGTGTACAGCCGAGTGGGAACCCTGCACGCCGCCATAATTGAGTGCTGCTAGTGCGAAGTATCCAAGGCATGGATAACTTTGCTTTTGCATAGCTAGTGCTGAGAGCGTAGCTATGATATATATATATATATATATATATATATATATATATATATATATATATATATATATATATATATATATATATATATATATATATATTATTTCCTTACGCTAGTATTGTAAAAACTTCCGCTGTAATTTAAATAAAAGACTTCGTCTTGTACTTATTCAGGTTCTATTTATGTATAACTGTTGGGTGTCGCATCGCACGACACCACCTAATGAGATCCTCGGATGTCAGGATTCCGGTCCCCACACTAGTCCGCCCACACAACCGGACTAGTCCGATCAAACAAGTTTTTGACGACTCTATTAAGTGTGCAAGAAATATTCAAGGCCTATTCACCCCCCCTCTAGGCCACATTCAGGTTGTGGTTAGGAATAAGGCTCGGTTGGTTGCACAAGGATTCACTCAAGTTGAAGGTGTAGATTCTGATGAAACTTTTGCTCCTGTTGCTAGATTAGAAGCCATAAGAATTTTGTTAGCTTTTGCTGCATCCAAAGGTTTTAATCTATATCAAATGGATGTTAAAAGTACTTTTCTTAATGGCTACATAGATGAGGAGGTTTATGTCAAACAACCACTAGGTTTTAAAAATTCAGATTTTCCTAATCATGTTTACAAACTGTCCAAGGCCTTGTACTGTCTCAAACAAGCCCCTAGAGCATGGTATGATAGGTTAAAAACTTTCTTACTTGAAAAGGGGTTTACCATGGGCAAGGTTGATAAAACTCTTTTTGTGCTTAAGCATGGCAATGGCTCATTATTCGTTGAAGTGTATGTGGATGATATTATCTTTGGTTGTGCTTCTCATGATCTTGTGTCCAAGTTTTCAGCTATGATAAGTTCATAATTTGAGATGAGTATGATGGGAGAACTCACGTACTTTTGGGGCTACAAATCAAGCAAACTAAGGATGGTACCTTTGTGCATCAAACGAAGTATACAAAAGACCTCCTAAGGCGCTTCAACATGAACAAAAGCAAGCCTCTTCGGACACCAATGGGAACAACAACAACACTTGAACTTGATGAAGATGGTGAACCCATGGATCAAAAAGAATATAGAAGTATGATCGGATCACTTTTGTACCTCGCGACATCAAGACCGGACATACAATTCAGCGTATTTCTTTGTGCACAGTTTCAAGCCTCCCCACGTGCTTCACATCGTCAAGCCGTCAAAAGGATTCCTAGGTACTTACATGGAACTCAAGAATTTGGCATTTTTCTTCCTTCTTCCTCAACTGTTACTTTGAAAGCTTTTTCCAATGCTGATTTTGGAGGTTGTTGGATTGATAGGAAAAGTACTTCCGGTGCTTGTCATTTTCTTGGTATTCACATGGTGCTTGGTCCTCTAGAAAACACACAATCCACAGCCAAATCTGAATATATAGTTGTTGCTAGTGCTTGCTCACAAAATCTTTGGATTGTTCAAACACTTAAGGACTATGGGGTTGATCTAGATAGTGTTCCACTGTTTTGTGATAACACTAGTGCCATTTGCATTGCTAAAACCCTGTGCAACATTCTAGAACTAAGCACGTTGACATTAGGTATCACTTTCTCCGTGATAATGTTGAAAAAAGAAACATTGTGCTTCACCATGTAGATACCGAACAACAATTGGCTGACATTTTTACAAAACCCTTGGATTTCACTCGTTTTTGTTACATTCATAGTGAAATAGGAGTTACGCATCCTCATGGCTTAAATTGAGTGAGAGTTTTGAAACTTGGGAAGTCTATGTGTGAATCTTAAATGAAAATAATATGAGAATAGTATTTCATACATATATGACTTTGTGATTCCTTTTACAAGCTGAAAGTTCTTACTACATTACTCGTGTTATACATTTTGTAGTTTTTGCCATGTCTAGTAATTGGAATAATTACTTACACTAAATCCGGTCATGGTCGAACTTTCTTGCTGTTTTGAACTTGTTGCATGCTCACAAGTGTTTTTAATCATAAAGAATTAATCAAGTAATCAACTCACATGTTGAGTTTTTATTAACAAATATAAGTTGAGAAAAGATCAACAGAATATGCATGCATCACACTTCTTTTGAGTTGGCTTATCATAGCACTTAGATATGAACTTGGAAGAAGTTGTGTGACTAAAACCATGTCCTTAAGCTTCTGATTGTCAAATTTCATAGCCTTGGCTTGGTTTGTTAGAATAAGGCAGATGCGCATATAATCTCTTGCAAATATCATATGATCTAATTTGTGCTTTGAAAAATAATAAAATGCAGCAACAAGTGTCATGCTTTCAGATATTGAAATAGTTAAGTTTGTGAGATCATGACTTGCTTAAATTGAAAATTACATTTGATCTCCAGCATGGCTTACACTAATTTATGTATCTCATTGTTGTGATAGTGTAAGTTACTTGATAATATGACTTGGATGAGCTTTGTTTTATATGTATATGTTATATTATGCTCATAACAATTAAAATTACTCTTTTGAACCTTGCTGAATACATTGTCAAAGGGGAGAGATAATATGGTGAATTATGCAAGGGGGAGAAATATGTATAGGGGGAGAAATTTATTTGTATCTCATTTGATTTTCAAAAAGGGGAAAAATTGTTCTCAAAACTTTTTGTGCCAGTGTTTGGATTTAAATGGTGTTGACAGTGCATTCATCAAGGGGGAGATTGTGAGACCTATGTGTGCTGAATACATTGGCTTTGTCAATAAAAGCTTTGAATGTTGCGATAACATCTTTTAGCAAGGTCCGACTCTAGCTCAGAGCTTTTGCAAGGTCCGACGTAAGGTCCGATATGTTTTTGGGTAGCTCTGGTGAGCTTTGTCTTTAGCTCCGGCATGTCTTTGATAGCTCCGGCATGTATTTGTTAAGCTCCGATATGATTTGCTAGGTCCGACTTATGTTGGTTAGCTCCGACATGTTTTTTTCTAGCTCTGACTTTTGGGATGACTAGTTCCAACTAGTTTTGGTAAGCTCCGGCGCTAGGTTATACTAGTTTTGGTAAGCTTCGGCGCTAGGTTGTACTAGCTTTGGTAAGCTCCGGCTCAATCTCCGGTTAGCTTTGGCTAGGTTCGAAGCTTGATCGCAATGTTCCTGCTTTTACTATGAAATGTTTCAAAATTGCTTTACATTGTTGGAAAGATTGCTTAGTATTCATTTGCTAAGTTTTTAGTGCGTTTTCGTTGATATGGCTGATAACATTTTGACATGCGTTGCAACATGCTTATATGAGGTGCTCACGTAAGGTGTTGTGTTCGGAACTGACTTGAGTCAAGTCGCGGACTTGGGCTCGTACAGATTGGTTGTTTATTCATGTGCAGGTGTTGCTTGAGTTCTAGACATGACTAGTGACAGGATCCATTGAACTAGTCTTAGGGAGAAGATGAGGTTCAACAACCAAGTTCAGGAGGAACTGTGGTTGAGCTGATCAGGAGGTCGCGCAGGATGATTGAATCAAGGGCAGTGCATA
Organism: Tuctoria greenei; assembly: GCA_036927565.1. NCBI lineage: Eukaryota > Viridiplantae > Streptophyta > Magnoliopsida > Poales > Poaceae > Tuctoria > Tuctoria greenei. Next base: position 54,573,784 of record JAYESD010000001.1, read on the forward strand.
TCAAGGTTATTGAACATCGAAGGAAGGTGTTCGCACGTATGCATGCGGTGCATGACGTGGCAACATGGTTCCAAAGATGGTTAATGGATGGGAAGGTCTGGTTGGAAGGATCGGATCGTATCGGTTGATGACTCAGGCTGTGGCTGAGTCGGGTTTGACTCAAATATGGAAAGATTTGAGTTGGTTATGATAGGATTTCATGTGGGTCACGAATTTGAGTTGTCTTAGGAATGTGGGATACGTTCCTAAGGTGTTTTGAAGTCTGAAGATTGCTTCTATCTGCGTATAGAAGAGTCCTAAGCAGTTATGGAAAGTTTCGATTAATTATTTGAGTAGGATTAGAGTCCTAGATGAGATTGGGTTGGCCTAAGGGCTTGTTATATAAGCAAGGGAGGCCAGAGCTCATGTGTTCTATTGGTTTATTCGTAGTTTGAAGGAATTTTTGTGCCTTGTTCGTCAAACTTGTTTCAGACCAGTTTTACTCGTCGAGTTTCTGGACAGCACCACCTTTCGTCGGTGATTTTATCATAACTCCAGTTTTAAAGATCCAATTGATGTTATTCTTTTTGGGTTGTCTTCACAACTTGATTATCTATAGTCTGTAAAAATTTCACGGTGATTGGATTTGTGGCTTCTGATCTACACGCCTTTCTTTGTAGCGTTTCAGAACTGTTTTTCTCGGGAAGGACAGACTGACCTTTGTTCGATCTTTCGATCATAACTTGAGTTTCTCTCGACGGATTTGAGTGATTCTTCTTGTGTTTTCTTCACGACTAGATTCTCTCTGATACATATCACTTTTGTCATGGTGAAACACGTTTATATTAGTTTCACACACGATTTCTCTAACAGATCGTTTTTCTGCCGAAGGGGTTGGGATTTAATTGTTTCCGCTGCGTAAGATTTTTAAATCTACCATTCACCCCCTCTGGTAGATTTTCACGTTCTCTTCGATCCAACATGTTCCCATAGCTTTTGCAATATAAGCTTCAAGTGATCCTCATGTTCTTCCTTGCTTTTCGAGTATATCATAATATCATCAATGAACACTACGACGAACTTATCCAGGTATTCCATGAAGACCTTATTCATATGATACATAAAGTACGCAGGCACGTTCGTCAATCCAAATGACATAACGGTATGCTCATAAGACTCATACCGTGTCCGAAAAGCCATCTTGGGTATATCCGATGGTCTAATCTTCATTTGGAAGTATCCTGACAGCAGGTCGATCTTGGAGAAAATACAAGCATATTCATTTGGTCGAACAAATCCTCTATACGGAGCAGCAAGTACTTGATCTTAATGGTCACTTCATTGAGAGACCTATATTCCACACACATCCTCTGGGTTCCATCCTTCTTTCTACGAAGAGCACTGGTGCTCCCCATGGGGATGAGCTTGGGCATATAAAACCCTTCTCTAGCTGCTCCTGAATTTGCTTCTTGAGCTCTGATAATTCCTTAGGAGGCATCCTCTACAGCCTCTTAGCTAAAGGTGCAGTTCCGGGTATAAATTCAATGGCAAATTCTATGTCACGATCAGGTGGCATACCTGGCAACTCATCTGGAAACACATATGGGTACTAACGAACAATCAGGATGCTTTCCAATGTCACACCTTCCACGTGATTTAGCCTAGCCTTCTCTCTTGCATGTTGGGCTGCCTCAACTTTGATATGTATACCGTGTTCACTTGTCAACTGCACAATCCTCTCGGCGCATTGAATGACTCCATTATACTTGCTCAGCCAGTCCATTCCAAGTATTATGTCTATTCCTTGGGAGTCCAGGACAATGAGGTTTGAGAGAAAGTCTACCCCCCTTATTTTAATACTTACTTTCGGACATACTATATTTGTCCTCATCTCTCTTCAAGGAGAACTTACTAGCATAGTTTGCTTCATATGAGATATAGGCAGATTATACTTGGTAACATACTTTGATGAGATGAATGAATGAGATGCTCCAGAATCAAATAAAATAGTCGCGGAGTTGGAGTTGGCGAGGAACATACCAAACATGACATCATCATCTTGTTGGGCTTCTTCAGTAGAGACATGATTCAAGTTTCCACGAGCAAAGTTCTACTATCCACGGTTGCCTTGCAGTGCTCCCCCATTCTCCCACGAGTAATTTGGCCTTGGTGCATTGTTCATCAGTCCATAGCTTCTTTGGGGCATTGACTTGCAAAGTGCCTGACCTCTCCACACACATAGCATGTCTTGCCGCTGTAGTTTGGGCGCAGTTGATTTTGAGCATTAGCCGCCATGTGAGGACGTGGTGCAGGTGGCACAAGATAGCGAGGCGATTGCATGGTGGGGTGTTGTTGTAGTGGCTGATTTGGGCGCGATGGATAAGTAGCACGATATGCAGGAGCAGATGAGTTGTAGTATGGTGCAGTTGGTGGTGCATAACAAGGACGGACATTGTTTCCTTGCGGCTGTCCATCATATGACATCTTCCTCTTGTTGTCCTGATCCATCTCACGAACCTTGTTCTCAACCACAAATGCCTTGTCAACCAGCTTCTGGAAGTTTGCATAGTCAGTATTGAGCAACTAGACTTGAATTTCATTGTTAAGACCCCTCATAAATAGATATTGCTTTCTGCTATCAGTGCCGATGTATTTTGGAGCATATCTTGATAGTCGAGTGAATTTATTGAGATACTCACTCACACTCATCCTTCCCTGCCTGAGGTTTTCAAATTATTGCCTTCTCAGTATCATAACTCCCACTGGAACATAGTGAGAACGGAAACTTTTCTTTAATTCAGTCCATGTGATTCCTTCATGATTTGCATGGGCATTGCAAAGAGATTTCCACCAATCTGTAGCAGGTCCAACTAGTTGGTGTGAGGCAAAAAGAACATTCTCTCTGTCAGTGCACTGGACAATAGCAAGTTTCTTCTCAAAGAACTTTAGCCAATCATCAGCTTCCATTGCATCTCTGGCTTGAGCAAAGGTAGGCGGTCTGGTCCTCATGAACTCTCCCAAACGGTTGTTATGTGGTAAGGGTGGTGGTGGTGTCGGCATGTGAGGCTGATTGTGTTGCCAGCTTGCAGTTGTCCCATAGTCTGTATCATGGTCTGCATGAGCTGGTTCTGCATAGCTAATAATTGTTCAATGTTGATAGCCCCTTGTTCAGAGTTGTTCTGAGGTGCTCCATCATTCTCCTCCTCACCATTGGCATTCCTCTTGTTGCGAGTCCTTGACATTTGTTGGCAAAAGAAGGGTAGATACAGAAGAATTTAGATTTTGGAAATAAACACCCAACTATATGCATCAAGGTATATGTCACTAAACAATCCTTTATTAATTAAAATCTAAATGAGGGTGTGGACAAGTGCTGAAGCATCCCACATCTCTCTACTATATGAGGATGTGGACATTCGCCGAGGCATCCCACAACTGTAACTAAGCACACAAGCAAACACCAATCAAAATTCAGCACACCACACTATTTAAAACTAATACGATCTAAGTGTTCTTATTACAAAATACTCATAGGGGAGTTAAATTCCTAACTGTGAGGTGGTGAGGGCGTCCTTGGCTACGCGGATGTGATGGGGTTGTGCAATGGTGATGTAGGTGACTTTATTCGCTTTGGTGACCGCGGTTCTCCTCTTGCTTCACATTCCTTCATCTCCAAGTTGGCTTCCAACTGAGCTAGCTCCTTGCGAAGGTAGTGGATCTCTCCTTGTGCAGTTGCATAGTGATTGCTCATGCCAATAATGCCTTCTGAGACCTATCCATCGCTGGCAAATTGTCTGAAGCTTCTTGTGGTCCAATTATCTTCCCCGTACCACTCTCCCGCTGAGGGTGCAGCTCAAACGTAGTATTCTCAAGCTCAAAGTGGCGAGTATGGCACAAACTTGTGAGTGCCGCCCATGCAGCATCATCTGTGGCATCCTTTTGAGTAGACCTCCAGGTGGGGGCATAATGCCGCGAGACCACTTTGTTGGTGAAGAAAATGACAACTTCAACATGCCATTCATCGCGTCCGGGACGAGATACCTTCTTCATGAAGTAATTAGCACACATTCACTGGGGATGAAGGAATCTCGTTAGTTCTAGCGATGCATGTCCTCCTTCGGTTCTGGTGGTCCAAAGCTCCTCAACTTGGGGGAACTCGGTGTTGTTGTGTCCATTCTCATTTGCACCGGGTTGTGATCCCCCTCCATCTTCACCTTTGTTTTCCTGCTCATCTGAAGCTGGTACGTAGTACTCCTCATTAGGATCCTCGTCCATATCCTCCTCATACAGCTCATACTCCTACGGATCCTCCTCCATAGTGTTCGACTGGTTAGCTTCCTCCTCCTTGGGCTTGACATTCTCCTCCTCTTGCTTCGGCTTCTCAAGCTAAATGGGGTTAAGCCCATCTCCAAGGGGTGGCGGACAAGTGCTCTTGAGCACTGTACTTCTAGTGATCGGCATCTATAGAAAACAAGAGTACATTAGAGGAGAGAATAATGTAACATAAATCTGAAAATTGCAGCAGCCAAGATAATGGAAAAAGAGCGGTGCAGCTGTCCAAAAGAAAGGAAAAGAGAGGAAGAAAATGCAGCAGCTAACACAATGATTTTACCCACACATAACAGCAGCAAAACACACACTTTACACAAAGATTTAAGCAGCAAAAACAGCAGCGAGCACCATAAGACACGGCTGAATATTGCATTGAAAACGCAGCAGCAATCGACACTTTTTGGGCGCTGAAATGACGAAATAAAAACAGCAGCAAGAAATTTAGAAAATAGCAAATTAGAGGAGTGTTCCTATGTGCTCTAGATTGCCCATTCTACTTGGCTTGCATACTAAGGTCAAGCTGGCTCTAATACCAATTTATGACACCAGGTTCAGAATATGAACCAAATATAGCGTATATGTGTGCACAGGATGCTCAACACACATACACGGAAGCATCACAAATAATATACAGAATTTAACCACGTCTTAACTATTAAATAACTACCTTATTACAATAATCTAATAGTTCATGAATGACAAGACTCTAATTATTGCAGCAAAAAAGTAACTAAGTAGCAAGACTCCGTTCCACAGGCAATTGATGGAGGTATGCAACCTAGTACCCACATGATCCTCAGGGTACTCCCAAGTGTCTCCTGTAGTTGTTAGGGGGATTGTGTAACACCCTTATTTTCATCCATCATGCATTGCATAACTTCATATACGTGTTTAACATTGATAAATATAAAAATGAGCAAGTTTAAAATGAATTCAAAGCAAAACTGCACTCAAAAGTTATGAGGAGTGCGGACTAGTCCGTTTTTGGTGCAGACTAGTCCGATTGATCTATGACCTTCCTCGGACATGTCCGTTTTTGCTGAGGACTAGTCCGTTTTTCTCTTTGTACAGTTTTTGGGTATGTCCGGTCCATTGCGGACTAGTCCGGTATCCTGATTCCTCGAAATTTCGCCAAGTCCCTAGACTTGTCCGACATCTAGCAGACTTGTCCATTCTCCCCTCTGACTAAAATTGAACTTGTTAGGTTTTGGCTAGACTTGTATGTTTTTCCTCTGACTAAGTTCAGACTTGTCCGATGTCCAGTCCGGACTTGTCCGATATCTCTCCGACTAACTTCGAACTAGTCCGACCTGTTGCGAACTTGTCCGGCGATTGCGATTCAGAGTTGATCTCTTGTTCCACGACGTTTTTTTTTGTTTTACCCTAAGTGGGCCTAAGGACGTCGTGTCTAACCCTTTTTGGAGCCCCTGTAGGACCCCACACTGGCCTCCACCCTCCCCAAACTCGAACTCCATCAAACCCGAGCCCTCTACCCTTATATAAACAACCCCATCCCTTTACTTCACATCCTTTTGCTTCAATTGAAAGACTACAAACCCTAGTTCGTGGAGAGTCGCCATCAAGGAGGGAGAAGGAGATCTCGAGCATGAAGAAGAAGAGGAGGAAACGAAAGAGGATCAAGATCTGTATCAATTTTTCATTCTTCATCAACAATTCACCTTCAAGTTTCTTCATCAATCCTAGATCATCAAGATCCGAGTGTTGCCTCAAAAACACTTGATTCATTGGAGTTGTAAACACCTGGTATACCTTTTACTTCCTCTTTTCTCACGTGAATTCAACCTCTTTTCTCCAATTTCATGTCGATCTAGAAAACCCTAGTTCGCTAGTTCTGTGAAGGGCGAACTAGTCCCACCCTACAACGGACTAGTCCGGCCTGACTGTCTGTTTTCTGATGAATTATATCTAAATTGATTCGAATCAAATTTCAAACCCATCCAAACTTGTAAAAAAACTATTAAATATAGTTAGTGAACATTAATAGAAACTCATTAACTAGTTTTGCTTCGCATTTGCATTAATCTTGCATGTCATGTCATATTGAGTGATATATGAGCATTTATTGATTGTAATTATTGTTTTGTATGATTGTTGCACGGAATAGAACGTGCTATGCTAGAGGCTGCCGTCGAGGACCTTCAGTACCTGGAATTTGAAGACTTTGACCCAAACCAAGCCCAACAGCAAGGCAAGTGTCCTTGAATGTTTTATTTTCAAAACTTCATGCTTGTGTCAATTTGATGGGAATCCCTATGATAGGAGGTTTACTAGCTTTTTTTAACCACCCTTGTAACCTGGAATACGTGATAGAGAGCCGAAAAGGGCTTTTAACCTTTTTGCTTCGCTTAATTAATTGGGATAGGAAAACAACTATATCATTCAATTATGCATTAATGAGATTATGGTTAATATTAACTGGTTAATGTGATATGGTAATGGGTGATCTAAGCATGCCTGGTATGTGGATGGGTTGGAAGACATGGTGGTTTGCTTGCTTTAGATCTAAGGATCGGTTCATGCGAGAATAGACCAGGACAACAGTGCCACCATGAGGCCAAGTATGCATGTGGCATAGCTGATTAATTAGGGTATTTCTAGTTTTACATGGATCATTTGGAGCACCGGGGAAGGGGAGTCGGATTGGTTTTGGATTTGAGGCGGGACTCCGTAGGATCCGAATGGCACAAGAGGGGGCCCTTGGTTTAATATGTGCTCAGTTGGAGACATCGCCACTGGTGAAACCTCAGTGGGTCCGTACATGCTAGTAGTCCCTTTGTAAAGGCTATTTTGTGATCTCTTGTCCACACACCAAAGAAAGTGTGAGATGGCATAATAGAGGTTCTAGTCACTGAAAGGTGATGAAATCACAAACACGTGGGTAATGTGGTACAAATTTGCAAAGTATTAAAACTATTATGATAGTTGTGCTCCCGGTTAAGAGCACCTGGACAACTTCCATGATTAGACGGAACATGGGAATGGGATGGTTATGGTTGATAATATGGTTGGTACTGGTTATGGGATGGAATTATGGGTTATGGCAACAGATATGGTTAATGGTAATGAGAACTCTGGAATATGGATGATAATAATGAAATGTGGACTGGTATTATGATAACCACATGGTTTATGATGGGTCTACTTCACATACATATAATATGTTGCTTTTCAAATGTTTTAATGTATTTTCAGAACTTAGACTTTATTATATTCGTCATTTGTATCTGCTACATGTCATACTTTCCACACTTGCTGAGTACGACATGTACTCACCCTTGCAATTTCCCCCACCAACAGTTGCAGGTCAGGATTGGGAGTATAACGGCGATAATGCGAAGTTCTAGGCCGTGTCTGCCGTCAGCTTTCCCTGTGGTGTTGCTTGGAGCCGCGCTACCCTTATGCTTATTTTGCTTAGCTGCATAGTTGCTTATTTAGTTTATTTCCACTGCATTAGTCAAAACTTGTAGATAATATTCATTAGAGCTTGTATTTGAGGATATTCTGAATTATGTAATAAAAGTGCTTAATTAATCTTGTTCTGTGGTAATTTTTTGTATATCCTTTTGTGAATGCACTCGTGTATGTGTGTTGAACGTCCTGGGCACAAATATGTGTTCACTTGGTTCATTTTCGGAACCGGGTGTCACAAATTGGTATCAGAGCCACATGTTGACCGTAGGATGCAGCCTAGGTAGAATGGAAACTTTGGAGCACATAGGAACACTCAGGAATCGATGTGTTTTTGCTTGGTGTCATGTTTGCTATGTATTGCTGCTTGTTTTCTTAGGAGAGGATTTTGGGATGCTTTAGCATTGCCATGTCCACATAATCTAGTATAGTTAGTTGTTTAGTTTTATATCCCTTGATGCATATAGTTGGGGACGTTTTCTAAATTCTTATCTTGCTTTTCTTCAGATGGCGAGGACTCGCAACCAGAGGGATGTCAATGATGAGGAGGAGAAAAATGGAGCACCTCATAAGAACAATGGACAAGGACCTGCTCAGGGAGCTATCAATCTTGAGCAGCTATTGGTCATGCAAAACCAAATCATGCAGACCATGATACAAACTATGGGAGAACTACAAGCTAGCAACAACAACAATCAGCCCCACATGCCTCCACCGCCACCCCCACTGCCTCATAACCGGTTGGGAGAGTTTATGAGGACTAGGCCACCGACCTTTGCTCAAGCTGCTGACCCTATGGATATTGATGATTGGCTCAAGTCCGTGGAGAAGAAACTTGCAATTGTCCATTGTAGTGACTGGGAGAAAGTGCTTTTTGCATCTCATCAACTTGTTGGAGCAGCTGCCGATTGGTGGGATTCGCTATGCAACGCCCATGAAAATCAGGAGAGGATTACTTGGGCTGAATTCAAGGAGAGCTTCCATTCTCATTATGTGTCGGAAGGTGTTATGATCTTGAAGAGGCAATAATTTGAAAACTTGAGGCAAGGAAGATCGAGTGTGGATGAATACCTCAATAAATTCACTCAACTTTAAAGGTATGCGCCTGAGGATGTGAGGCGGGACAGCTGGAAACAATACTTGTTCATGAGGGGCTTGAACAATGAGATCCAAGTGCAATTGCTGAATTGTGATTATGCCAACTTCCAAAAGCTAGTGGACAAAGCAATTGTTGTGGAGAACAAAGTTCATGAGATGGAGCTAGATACTAGGAGGAAGGCGCCATATAAAGGACAACAACAAGGAAGTAATATGCGCCCTCGCTTTGCACCACCTAATGCAACTTGTTATAGCTCTTCTGCTCCTGTACAGCGCCCTGGATATGCACCGTGCCCAGCTCAGTTTGTGCAGCAACGCTCTGTCATGCAAGCACCTAGGCCTCCAATTCCTTATGCACCTCGTGCCAACTTTCGTGGTCCAAATGTTCAGAATCAAGTTCGTCCCAATAATTTTGGTGCAGTCAAGAAGTGTTATACATGTGGAGAAGCAGGACACTTTGCAGTTCAATGTCCTAAGTTAGGCCTTGGTCAAGGAAGCAATGCTCAAAGACAGAACCCAAGACCCAATGGAGGACAGCCTCAAGGGAACCGTGGATAGCAGAATTTTGCTTGTGGCAACGTGAACCATGCCTCTACGGAGGATGCTCAACAAGCGGATGACGTGGTGATTGGTATGTTTCTCGCAAACTCCAACCCCGCGACTATGTTATTTGATTCTGGAGCATCACATTCATTCATTGTATTGAAATATGTTGCCAAGTATAGTTTGCCTACCTCTCATATGAAGTTTACTCTATTGGTTAAGACTCTTGGAAGAGGGATGATGACAAATATAGTATGTCCAAAAGTAAGCCTTAGAATAGGGAGGGTAGACTTCGTTGCCAACCTCATCATTTTGGATTTTCAGAGACTGGACATTATACTTGGTATGGAGTTGTTGAGGAACACAATGGAGTCATTGAATGTGCCACAAAGACGGTGAAGTTGACTAATGAGGAAGGGATCACCATAGAGTTTGAAGCATCTCAACATGCACCGAAGCAATTGGAGCTGAATCATATGGATAGTGCCGCAATTGAGGGATTCCAATGGTGCGTGAATTCTTGGATGTGTTTCCAAATGAGTTGCCATGTATGCCACCTAATCGAGATATAGAATTAGTTATTGATTTAATACATGGAGCTGCACCTATAGCTAAGAGGCCATATCGGATGCCTCCTAAGGAGTTAGCGGAGCTTAAGAAGCAGATTCAAGAGCAACTAGAGAAGGGTTTTATTCGCCCAAGCTCTTCACCTTGGGGAGCGCATGTTCTTTTCGTAGATAAGAAGGATGGGTCACAAAGGATGTGTGTGGATTACCGAGCTCTCAATGTGGTGACACAAGTACACCTTGCCACGCATAGAAGACTTGTTTGATCAGATGAAGGGTGCTCGTGTCTTCTCCAAAATTGATTTGAGGTCAGTATACTTTCAAATCAAGATAATACCATCGGACATACCGAACACATCTTTCAGGGCACAGTATGGATCTTATGAGTATAAAGTTATGTCCTCTGGATTGACAAATGCACCTCCATACTTTATGTACCTCATAAAATAAGGTCTTCATGGATTACCTGGACAAGATTGTTGTGGTGTTCATTGATGATATTATGATCTACTCGAGAAATGAGGATGAACATGAGGAACACTTGAGGTTCACGTTGTAGAAATTGAGGGAGCATCAATTGTATGCCAAGTTTAGCAAGTGCCAGTTTTTGTTGAACGAGGTGTCATTTTTGGGTCATATCATCTCAAGAGGAGGAGTATCAGTTGATCCAAGAAAAGTGAGAGATGTGTTGAAATGGGAACCCCCACAGAATGTAAAGGAGATCCGGAGTTTTCTTGGGACGGGTGGATATTACCGTAGATCATCAAGGACTTTTCAAAGTGAGCCAAGCCAATGACAGAATTGCTAATGAAGGGGAAAGCATTCCAATGGACTCAAGCCTGTCAAGAAAGTTTTGAGGAGTTGAAGAAAAGTCCACCGACTTTTGATATTGCTGGATGTGAGCAAAAGTTTTGATGTATATTGCGATGCATCAATACAAGGGTTTGGATGTGCGCTGAAGCAAGAAGGCCAAGTGGTAGCCTACCTATCGAGGCAATTGAAGAAACAAGAGCAGAATTATCCAACGCATGATTTGGAACATGCAGCTGTGGTACATGAATTGAAGATTTGGAGACACTATATCCTTCGACATAGGTGTGAAATTTATATCGATCACAAGAGTTTAAAGTACATATTCACGCAAACGAACTTGAATTTGAGGCAACAAAGATGGTTGGAGCTTATCAAGGATTTTGATGTGGGAATCAACTATGATCCAGGAAAGGCTAATGTTGTGGCCGATGCTTTGAGCCAGAAAGGAGTAAGTCACCAACTCACGGTTCGAGAATTGCCATTCGAGTTATGTAAGGAGTTTGAACGGTTGAATCTTGGATTCATGAATGAGATGGCGATGTTGGAGTTAAATCCGATCTTGGAGCAAGAAATTCGAGAAGCCAAACAAAAGACGAGGAGATCCAAGATATCAAGGAAAGGACCCAAGAGGGGAGAGAATTCAGATTTGATGAGGATGACCATGGTACTTTATGGCTTAGAAAGAGGATTGTCGTGCCTAATGTGAAGCATATTCGGGAGACAATATTAAAGGAGGCACATGTCTCGCCATACTCAATTCATTTTGGTCGTACGAAGATGTAAAAGGACATGAAGACATGTTATTGGTGGGCCAGCATGAAAAAGGACATAGCCGAATATGTAGCACTGTGTGATGTGTGCCCACGAATCAAGGCGGAACATCAAAGACCAGCCGGACTATTACAGCCACTAACGATTCCGAAATGGAAGTGGAAAGAAATTGGTATGGACATCATAGTTGGTTTACAGTGTACCGAGTCCGGTTATGACTCCATATGGGTAACTGTGGATCGATTGACCAAGTCAGCTCACTTCATCCCTATCAAGACCAAGTATACTAAAATGCAACTGGTAGACCTATATATGCAGCATATTGTGTGCCGACATGGGGTTACAAAGAGGATAGTGTCGGATAGAGGTTCTCAATTTACCTCTAGATTCTGGCAAAAATTGCATGAAGCACTGGGAACAAGGTTGAATTTCAGCTCAGCATATCACCCTCCAACGGATGGACAAACTGAGAGGAGCAATCAGATTTTGGAGGACACGTTAAGGGCTTGTGCTTAAGCATGGGAAAAGTTGGGACAAGAGCTTGACGCATGCGGAATTCTCATATAACAATAGTTACCAAGCAAGCTTGAAAATGTCACCCTCTAACGCATTATATGGGAGGAAGTGTAGTACACCTTTATTTTGGAATGAGGCGGGAGAAAATCAAGTGTTTGGACCTGACATGTTGCAAGAAGCTGAGAAACAAGCTCAGATTATTTGCGAGAATTTAAGGACTGCTCAATCAAGACAAAAAGGCTATGCAGACAATAGGAGAAGGAAACTAGCTTTTGAAGTGGGAGATTTTGTTTACCTCAAGGTGTCACCAATGAGAGGTAATAAGAGGTTTAACATAAGAGGCAAGCTAGAAACCCGTTACATTGGGCCATTCAAGATTCTGGACACAAGAGGAGAAGTGGCATATAAGTTGGAGATGCGAGCTCATCTTTCGGATGTGCATGATATGTTTCATGTTTCCCAGCTCAAGAAGTGCTTGAGAGTGCCATAAGAACAAGTGTCAATGGAATATTTGGAACTAGAGGCATATTTGACTTACGCCGAGCAACTGGTCAAAATCTTGGAAACCAAGGAGATAGTCACAAGGAACAAGGTGATGTGATGGTGTAAAGTGCAATGGAAACATCATATAGAATCAGAGGCAACTTGGGAGCTGGAAGATGATCTCAGGAAGGATTTTCCCTATCTCTTCTCTTCCTCGTCGAATCTCGAGGCCGAGATTCATTTTAAGGGGGATAGGTTTATAACACCATCACTTTCATCCATCATGCATTGCAAAGTTCATATACATGTTTAACATTAATCCATATAAAAATGAGCAAGTTTAAAATGAATTTAAAGCAAAACCGCACTCAAAAGTTTTGAGGAGTACGGACTAGCCCGTTTCTTGTGCGGACTAGTCCGATTTCTCTTTGACCTTCCCTAGACATGTTCGTTTTTGCTGTGGACTAGTCTGTTTTTTCTCTCTGTACAATTTTCGAACTTGTCCGGCCCATTACGGATTAGTCTGGTATCCTGATTCCTTGAAATTTCGCCAAGTCCCTAGACTTGTCCAGACTTGTGCGACATCTAGTGGACATGTCCATTTCCCCCTTTGACTAAAATTGGACTGGTCCGGTTTTGGCCAGACTTGTCTATTTTTCCTCTGACTAAGTCCGGACTCTGATATCTCTCTCACTAAATTTGAACTAGTCCGACTTATTGCAGACTTATCTAGTGATCGAGATTCTGAGTTGATCTTTTGTTCCACGACATGTTTTTGAGTTTTACCTTAAGTGGGCCTAAGGATGTCGTTTCTAACCCTTTTTGGAGCCCATATGGGACCCCACACCGGCCTCCACCCTCCCCAAACTCGAACTCCATTAAACCCTAGCACTCTACTCTTACACTGCAAGGATTCCAATTTATCGCAACAAAAAAATTCGTCGCAATAGGTTGTTTTTTGTCACAATAGGTCGCTGTTGTAACGGAAAAGAGCATGACAATAGTTTTTATGAATCGTCGTAATAATTCCCGTGGCGATAGGTTATTGTGACACCTTGACATCTGTGGCGAATAGTATGGTATTGCAATGATATCACATCGGTGGTAAATCGGACGCTTGTCAAAGTGTAGCAAATAGGGTGTGTTGTTGTATTGTGAATCGCTAGAGAGCGTAGCTTGGAGTTGTTTGGAGTTGTCCTTTGTATCGTGTGGCTCAGTCCCTTTATAGTCCAAGGACTGACCGTTACATCCTTCGCCCGGCTCGACATGTGGCCCTGGCGTATTCAATAGCCCAATACACTGTCTATGAGTATTAAGCATAATTAATAGTGTGATAATGTGCCTTAATGGTTGTGTTACCTCTATTAACAGTGCTTTGATCGTGTGTCGTTAATACAGCATTAACGACACGTAATCAAGTCTTGTTACTGCCGCTTTAACTGTCCCTTGAATGTCCGTGCTAAAGGAAATCCGCCAATGTATTCGTTGGTGAAGGTCTGGAGGCTCCGCACGCTGTAGCTTCAGAACTTCCCTTTGCGGGGAAGTAGCTCCGGAACTGCTATACACGTGTCAGAACTGGACTTACCTCTGCTGAGGGTTTGGTCTGAGATCATTATACACCTGTAAATCACAGAGCTTCCCTGTGTTTGGAGTGTAGCTTCGGATTTGTACTACACGTGTCAATCTCTGGAGCTACCCATATGAGGGACGTGGGTCCATGTAATATGACATGTGGGACCTGAGGAGACCTTCAACTTTGATGGGTAGAACTCTCTTGCACATCTTGTAGTATCATAGGGTACCCGGTACGCATGGTACCGACAGTGGACCCTGGGCCCACCTTTGGGAGAAACCCTTTGGGTTAAATTATTCTACCAAAGGTGGGGCCATCCTTGATTCCTGCGCTTCGACTTCAAAAGTCACCTAATGTGCCGTTGTGGCGATGTTCCGGGGTTAAACCATCACCGCGTGGCTTGTTATGAATGCGGCAGAAGAGATCTTTGAGTGCGGATCTCATGCAATTGAAGGTCGCCAGTTCCCATTACAAAAACCGTATCCGTTCCGAGCACCTTGTCAGGGTGCCACCTTTGGGTCTCCCGCCGCCCATCATGACAACGGTTTGCCTGGATTAATAACCTCGATCTCTTCGTCGGGGTGGCCCTAGACCCATTCGTCATGGACGGGGTATATTTTTCAAATGTGACCCCACTCTTGTTGCGGTTTCTATCCAAGCGTCGTGGAGGCTTACTTAAGAAGGAAAGTATGTGCGGTTTGAGGACTCTTTACGCTTTCAATCAAACTTGCGCACATAGCCTCCCAAATTTCACCTTGCTTTCTCTTCCTTCGCTCCACTTTGCCGTGATGGAGTTGGGTCTTCCCAAGAGCCGCCTCAAGAGCAAGGATGATTTGATGAAGGTTCGGACCTATATGGAGTGGTCCAGTTACTCCTTCAGCCACCTGATCTGCACAGTGAGCTCCCGTTCTAGAAGGAGCATAATGGCGACATGGTGTACTTCCCTGCGTACGCCATGGTGGGATTGATTCCACCTTTTTCAACTTTTCTTTTAATGCTGTTGGACTTTTACGTTCTCCAGCTGTATCATCTTGGCCCCCATTCTCTCCTGCTAGTGGCGACCTTCATTCAGTTTTGCGAGATGTGGGTGGGTGTCCCCCCCCTGCATCGAGTTGTTTTGTACCTTCTTCAGCGTCCACACCACAGGTAAGGGAACTGAGCTACTTGCCTTGTACTATTTCGTGAAGCGCAAGAACTGCCCCTTCAAGTACTTGAAGTCTTCCTCTTCTGGCAAATGGGATGAATGGAAGAAGGATTGGGTCATCATTGCAGTGGAGGAGCACGAGAGGTTGGAGCAGATCCAAGGACTCCCCAACGCTGACACCGATGGTTGGAGCATAGTTCCGGAGCTATCCAATGCCTTCGACACCGTCCTGACCAGGATCTGTGAATGCGTGGAGGGTGGAGTGACCCCTCAGATTATCTTCTGCAACTTCCGTGTCAACAGGTGGGCTCTGCTGGGGAAGAGGGAAAAGCTTGCCTGGGCCCTCAACAGCGTGATAGATGTCGACTGGATTGAAACCAGTCTGAAGTCCAACTTGGATGACGAAGCTTTGAAGCTTCATCTCAAGAAATTCTAGCATGGGATAAACGTCGACGGCGACGACTTGGTTTCGTCGGCTGCTTTCCTTTCTCTAAACATGGAGTCACAATTCAGCATAGAGCTCCAGGGGAAAATGCTGGCGCTTGATGACCTTGGTGAAGTGGAGAGGCGTCCGACTTCAAGGGTGGTGATGCCCGGAGCTTCCGAAGGAGGGCCTGCCTCCGCCTGAAGATGGAGGGTTGAAGACATCAGCAAGAGCAAGGGCAAAGAGCCAGCTGAACCCTTCAGCCAGAGGAGAAAGTTGAAGCATGCTAATGGGAGGTCTGTTAGGGCTGCTCCCTCTACAACATTTCCTTCTCCCCGCGGAGGAGGTCTTCTACGACTGCACCTTCTCGGCTCAGGCGTCTTCAAGAGGCACTAGATCCGGACAGTCAACACCGGCTTCAGTGCCGGCTAAAAGCTCCAAACCCGAGAGTTCTTCCCGGCCGAGAGGACCCTGGCTGCCGCAAGTGGTCCCCAACTGAGGTCTGAAGTCGCTGTCTCACCAGACTTGGTGGGCTCTTGCTCCGGACCTCAGAATAAGAGGTTCTGAGGCGATTGGGGCGGTAGCATCCCTAGGTAAGCATCGAGTGCTCACCATTATATGCTAGTCTTGTTTTTGTTGTGTCTCTAATCTTTTCATCCCTTTATTTCTAGGGTGTCGAAGAAAGGGTCAAGAACTTCGGCTTCTGTCGCAGCGATCAGGGCAGCGCATGCCAAAGCTCCGGCTTCAAGCATCGAGCCTTGTAAAATCCCACTGTTTCCTTCATATGAAGTTCAGTTGTAAGTTGGTTATCAACCCTAATGGAGATCAATTATAGCTATGCTTATGAACTTAATCTCATCAAATCTTTTCTTCCACTCATGCTTAAATTTTATTAACATGGGGAATGGTATTCACCAATAATCTTAGATTAATTCTATTGACCTCTCTGCAAATTTTGGAATGATTGGAAGGGAGATTGCTAGGTCAAATTAATATGCAGTACCAAATATATATTCAAATTAGTTACAAATTGAATATGCTATTGTACATTTGGCCCTGTAAAAAATATTCATATCTGAGGCCATAAATTTTTCCATGCCTCATAATATTCCAAATATACTTCCTACAAAATTTCAAGATTTTTGAAGTCCATTTGCTATTTTAATTGAGACGCTTAGCAAATTCGAGCCATATTTAGAGTTCAAATTTTGAATTCTGTTCAACTTATCTGAACATCAAGATTTGAACACACCATCATGGTTAGCATGACTTGCTTGACTTATTCCTAAAGTTTCACAATTTTTGAAAATATTTTGCTATTTAATTCAGTGACCCCATTGAATTTCATTCAATTTCAAATTCAAATTTGAAATTCAAATGAATCTTGTTCCAATTTGAAATACAATTTCAGAAACATGTTTCAGATATTTAATTGAGCCTCTCCACAAAAATATGGAATTTTTTGATCAAGTTTGGTAGGAGAACTGATGTTGCAGAGAAGGGAATAGGATAAAAGGAGGTGGGACCCACTGTCAGCCTGACATACTCGAGTGAACCAACGGGGTGCTCTGTATCCGGCTGTCCCCGCCGATCGACACCGGTTGTGCTCGACACTGCACGCATGGAAGCTCCAGCGAGCTGTCTGCTTGCTTACGCCGTGGCAAGCTCCCCTCGTCCCTCTATGCCTATAAATACCACCCCTGGCCATCACCGTCGAGCTCCACCTTAATTTCGCGCCATAGTCGCCGCCTCCGTTCTTCGAGCTTTTGGCCAACGATTGAAGCCGTTTCTCGCCGAGCTATAAGTAGATGAAAGTCTTTTAACAACCTCCTCTACGTATTCTATTTGGTCATTGATCGTGACATAGCTTCTACTGGAGGTATTTCAAAGTTTTCCGGTCGCCATCGAGGAAGCCACCGTGAACCTTCACTGCGTCACCGTCGAGCCCCGATTCTAGGCTGTTTCTAGTCACGACCCTTTACGCAAAAATATTCACAATCCTCTCTAGTTTATGCTCACCAAATTTAAGCCCATGACATGAAGTGTAGCTCGAGTTTTTATTTGACAACCGAATCATTTTTCAATAGAACAGTAAGGCTTCGCGCTTAAATTTGTTTCATTCTTGCAATCATCATTTAATCTGGTTAGCAGATAGCTCCTATATATCCTAGCGCAACTCCCTGCCCAAGGGCTCCAAAAGTTATCAACCGAGCACCTTAGATTTCGAGATTTCGCGGTTGCCGGTTGAAAAACCGTACTTCGCCGTCGAGCTCATATCTCGCGGTCATTTCCTCTATTCCCTAGGCCAGATTCTTGAACCTTGAGGTTTAGAAAGCTATTGGAGTAGTTCCCGAGCTGTTTGAGCTTGAGTTGAATAAGTTCAAGAAGGCCCGAGCTCTCACTGCCACCGCCGCCGTCGCTCGTGTTGTTCTGGTCCGTTTCAGTCGATGCCGACCTCACCGACAAGCTCAGCACCCCCGAAAACCCCCAGGCGGCGAGTCTTGGCGAGTTTGGCGAAGCAGTTTGGCCGGCGGCGAGATCGCCGGCGAGCTACCGCCGCGGGCACCGCTGCGCGCGAGCGCCAGCCCGAGGTTGAAGAAAGCCGTGGAGCCCACATGTCAGTCACTGCAGGATCGGTTGTGGCCGAGGATCCAGTGTGGCGGCGTCGGTTAACCCCGTAGTCTCCGGTGCGGGCCTGCTGCGATTGGTTGGTTTTAAACTAGTGGGCCCGGCTGAATTATTTAAGTATTTCCCTTCTGAAAATAATTCTAGGAATTAACCAAACTTGGAAAATCCATAACTTATAGTAGAATTGTCCAAATAAATTTTGTTGGAACCAGCATGAAGAATACTTTCCAGTGGTGCACTGGTACTTGTATGAATATCTGTAGAAAGTTCTCCATAATTCATATAAGCAAAATTCTTATAGAATTCATTCCTACAGTTCTGTTAATTGGAAAATTCCCAATTTTGGTCAGAACACTATTACTAATACAATTGATCTCTGGAAAAATTTTCAAGTTCATTGGACTTCGATCACTGGGTTGATCACTATTCGAAATCTCTATGTAGTTATAAATTTAGAAAAATACAAAATTCAATTTCAGAAATTTCCCCAAACTTGTAAAATCAGTTTATCCCTACAGGAAGCTTAGAAAATAGTGACACAAATTTTCCTTGAACCATTGAGACCCCCTCTACATGATACAACCACTGGTAGCCATCATAGGTCTCCAAAATTTCAACTAAAAAAATAGTGAAGGTTATTGCTTACCATAATTTTAAGAACAACAAACTTCCTTGATCATCTCCTGTTCTTTGCATGAATCCTCTCTATAGTCACTAGTATCTACCATAAAAGTCCCAAAGCCAATTAAGATCATTATCTTATTTTGATCCTAAGATATTAAGTTATAACCTTAAGCATATTAATTATTTTCAAAGTCATTCATATATAGTATATGAATATCGTGTAGTAGCTGAAATCGAGGAGCAGCCGGAAGCTTTGGAAGTCCAGCTACCAGAAACTAACGTAGACTCAGACTCGCATTCAGGCAAGCCCCCATTTCCATTTAAGTTCCTTACAGTGTATTTGCAGTTTTCATTTCACCTTACGTCTTCAGATGATTGTTCATTACGTTTAAGGTGTTTGACATCCACTTGCATGGCCCACAAATCCCATGGAGTCTTGGGTAGGTATATGGCCCGTTGAGTAGAAACTGCTATGCTTATGCTCATAGGAATTCGGTACAAGTCGAGTAGTTGGAATATACTCGCGAGATGGGAATTTTATCTCACGGGAGGAAATGGAATCAAGAAATGGTTTATTGATATCGAGCAGTGGGTAGGATGCAGCGAGACGTGGTCTCACGTGCGTAGCCCTGCTTGTGTCGATTGAGGACTGTTTCGCGTGTGGCCTTGTTGGACAAGCTTGAAATGTACCGGTGACATACTGGAGAAATGGGCTCCAGTATTTTGACGTAGCTTGATACTAGTTTGTCGAGGAATTCCGTTCTGTTTTATAGGCGTGGGTTGAGGGCAGAAAGGTGTAAATCAGCTAGTGGGCACGTCAGAGTATGCCCCACGCAGTGACCTCCTGCTCGTGACGGATCGACCGGTTCGACATTCAAGTGTCTAGTGAAAGGTGGCCATATACGACTAGTATTGATGTGTTACGTAGGTATTGCTGTAAGTACTCGCTGACATTTTCAAAAGTGAGTATGTGTCGTTTTGTTCCGGGTGAGACCTGATTGCAATCACCGTCCCTCGCGGTAATAGAGTACCACTTGTTCACTGCACTGTGACGTAGTAAATATTGAAGAAGTCAGGAGAATACGATGTATTGAATTACGATTGCTTTGCAACCTTGTGTGGCTTAGAGATAGTACAATTAAAAGTTTAAAGTTTCCCCATACTTTACCTGTAATAGCATTATGTGCTTTGTGCATGTCATATCATCGGCAAAACATTCCTTGTTTGATTGTGGATTCTATGATGTGCTGTGCCTAAAGAATGTCATGTGCTACTTAAAATATGAATATAAGGATACACTTGTATGCGAGTCCTTCATGCTATTCCTTACATATGATTCGTATTCACCCCTGCATTTGTCTAGTGAGACGGGTTAGTCTTGCTGAGCCTTAAGCTCACGTTTATAGTTAACAAGTTTTTGTAGATTATACAACTAATAACGGGTTCAATGACGAGGCTACACCCCCTCCAGGGTTTACAACCGAGTGGGAACCCTGCATGCCACTGTAAGTTGTGTGTTGCTAGTGCGTAGTTTCCAAGGCATGGATGATTTGCTTTTGCATAGCTAGTGCCGAGAGCGTAGCTATGATGTATAGTTCTCTTTCCTTTCGTTAGTATTGTAAAACTTTCGCTATGCTTTTAAATAAAGACTTGGTATTGTTATTTGTTCTAGTTCTTTTCTTGCATACTATTGGGTGTCGCATCACACGGCACCACCTAATGAGATCCTTGGAGGTTGGGATTTGGGTCCCCACAAGCCTCCTCCTCAAGTGGTGGCAGAAGTCACGACAGCTTCGATGACTGCTGTCGTGGACTTGGATTCAGAGACCTCGTCGGAAGCTCCTTTGGTAGCACCGGACCGCGGGGGAGAAGTTGAAGATGTACCTCTGGCAAAGGTGCCAGAGGCTGATGCCCCAGTACCAGAGTCGAAGATGTTTGAGGCTCCGATCGTTGAACCAGAAGTCGTCGAAGCCCTGGCCGCTGAGCCAGAGGCAATTGAAGCCTCGGCCATTGAGCCGGAGATGGTTGAAGATCCGACCCTTATGCCAGAAGTTGTTGAAGGTCCGGCGGCTGAGTCGAGGATGCTTGATGTAATAGCCTGTTTTTCGGAAGAACAAAAACGCAAAAATGCGAACTTAAAATTTTTAAAGTGGACTTGGAAATCCAAACTCACATGAATCATATGAGTTAACCCATGTTCACTAAAAATAGGAACTGTTAAAAATTTTACATATAGAACATGGTTGCTAATGTATTTGGAACTTAAGGGGTAATATCCTTAATTTCCAGGTATTCACATTTTCAATGAAAAATTAAAGGAGAAAAGAAAACAAAATGGAGAGAAAGAATAGGGAATTATTCCAACCCTAAAAAGGGACATTCAAAGAAATTCAAATCTAAGGCTGTAAATTTTTCCATGACCTTATAATATTCCAAATAGACTCTTGGTAAAGATTCAAAAGTTTTGAAGCACGTTTCCCATTTATTGGACACGTATTGAGAGTTTAATCAAAGTTGGCTTCAAATTTAAACTTTGTGCTCAACCTTGTCCAAATCAACTCCAAATTTTTCCTGAGGTCCCTCATAGTTCAAAAAGGTTTACTTCAGAGTTTCAGGATTTTTGAACCTAATCTACAATTTATTTCATTGAATCAAGTATCACCGCTTGAATTCAAATTCAAACCTGAGTTCGAAATTCAACTTGCTCAGTTTTGAAATCTGGTTGCACCATAAAATTCTTCATATTTTATTTAGTCATTGGGCCAAAGTTGAATATTTTTGAAGCATGGCTGCTAGCTCCACTTGAATTTTGAAAAGAGGAGGGAGAAGAGAGTGGGACCCACATGTCATGTCTATCCTCATGGCCACAAAACCAACTTGACTTCTTCCTCTCTCGTCCTTATCAACGCGTCGGTCCTTATCATCCCGCTCGCCACCTCCCAGCCGGCCCCTGCCTCCTCGCCCGACCTCGCGCCTCCGCACCTCCCATGCGCCCCTGGCCACGGCACTGCCCCGCGCCTGCTCGCCTGGTCGCCCCGACGCGCCCACGCTGCTGCGCCCCACGGTGGCCGCCGCTCGGCCTGGCCGGTGCCACCGGTGCCGCCCCCAAGCACCGCCAACGCCGCGCGCCTCCACCGCGTTGCTCTGCCTCCGGCCCCCGTCCACACGCCGCTGACGCCGCGCTCGCCCCTCCTCTTCTAGCCTGGTCGCCCCTGTGTGCCGCTCGACGCAGGCCTGCGTGCCTCCTTGCGCGCCGCGCCGCTCGCGCTGCCGGGCAAGAACCCTACCGCGCACTTGCCTCGTCCTCGCGCCATCTCGCGCGCGCAGCACTCGCGTGTGTCGTCCTCGCCTCGAGCATCGTTTGTCACGCCGCCGGCCAAGCGACCAGGCTCCGTCGTCTCTCAGCCGCTGCTCACCTCCGCCGCCCATGCTTGCCTCGACCACGAGCGCTCTCCCCTCGCAGCACCACTCGACTGCATCTTGCACCATCCCCACGCGCCGCTCCAACTCTGCCGCGTCGCACAACCTCGCCCCAGCCCGACGGCTCGCGCTGTGATGCAGGCCGAATGCCGCTACAACGTGTCTCCAAGCCATTTCCATCCACCTATGCGCTATGGAAAATCTTCGACTGCTGAACTGCATCGACGCTGTTGACCTCGGCACGTCGTCGCGATGTTCCGCGTCACTGTTGTGTCCTGGCAGCGAAGACTGTGACGTGGGCGATGGATGAAATTCAAGAACACGCCTTTGACACAATGGTATCGACAACTTCTGCAAGGTTAGCTCTGATTTATGCAAAGATTAGTTGGACCGTGCTGCATCCAATGTGTTCGATGAAATGTCTACAATGCAAAACCAACGGTGATGATGATCAGAACAGATCTGTGATGCAGGGGTAGGATGTTGTGGCAACTCGATAAGCCTAAGTGCCAAGATACCCTTTGAATGGTGATGAAGCGATGGAACTCAAGTACACACCCAAGATGTTCGACAAAATGCCTACAAGGTGAGCCTTTCCCTGAAATGTCTTCCTTGACGTCATCGAAGTCCGTTCGTGGTGATCGCTAAGGTTACTCACGTGTCGTAAAGTCGTACGTCCAGTTTTTGCATTGATATCATTCCTATAGGAGTCCCTAAGTTGACCTCTTTTGTCGTTTGTATCACATCGGCCTGTCTGTGCGTTCTCGTGATGCTCCACCATGAGCCGCGTCGACGTCGTTGACCATATGACATCGTCGTGATGCTCTGAGCCGTCATCGTGTCCTGGCATCGAGATGAAGGATGCTTGTGATGTGTGTGGTGCTGAAACACCAGCACGACTCGTCGTACAATGGTCGTTTAGCCAAATTAGGGTTTAGTCGAGGCGAGACTCGTCGAGTCCTGAGTGTAGCCAGGGTGCTCGATGAAATGCCTTCTAGGTCAAACCAGGTGTGTCGGTGCTCACCGATGACCTGGAGTAGAGGATGCATGAACGTTGCGACCAACAAGGAGAACTAGACCAAGGGGAACCTTGGATAAGAGTTCCTTGGTTGTGTCGAGGATGTTCTGTAGCCAATCACAGGATTTGTTAACTTGGTGTACCACTTCTTCGACGGCAGATTCGTCGAGTCACTTATCAACAACCGAGTCGACATCACTAGCATTAAGACTCACAAGGTGGTGTTCGGGATTCCGCTCATCCCATTGACGAGTCTGGGTTGGTGTGGACATCGCTAAGACGATCTTCTCGAGATGGCAAATCATGCATTCACGGCAAGGAATCGCATCATGTTCAAGTCCCAGTAGTTCACCGAGCTCATCTGGACAATCTTGCAAAGGACACTGCAATAGTGTCATGTAAGCACTTGAACGATGCTCGAGAAGCTTGCTGTAGAAACTACTTTACCTAAATGTCATTTGACGTTGTCTTGGTACTCATGCTAGGTTAACAGTGCCTGTAATGACTTCTTAAGTCCAAGCCATGTTGATCTCAATTCAGTCCCAAGTGTCGTTAGTTTCCATCCTGGTTCGTCCTAAGTCAGGACCCTATGACACCACTGCTCACTTAACTAGGTTTACTCCTTTGTGAGTTAAGTCAAGTTCATTGGTCGATTGCTAAATCGCGACCTTCGTCTTGTACACTCCACTCATACTTAAGTTTTCAATGTCCCCCCCCCCCCTTGATTCCTTAGTCATCCTTACACTACCAGTTCAACACTTCCACACCATTCAACTTTATCATCCTTGAGTGGCATAGCATCGAGTGTTGAGTGCCAAGTTGCAATGTGTGCTTACATTGCACCTTTCAATTCACATCTCAATACTACTATGACCACTTGACTCCATCCTTTGTTTATCCACACAACAGAGGTATATCTATCCTTCCTAGCTGAACTCCTGATTCTTAGAGTTTACACAACCCCGTGGAGTCTATTCTTAAATTACTTAATTACTTATATGCATATCATGTCGATAGGAACGTGCTGATAGGTGATCGACAAGAAACTTCGCTTGGAGGAGAAGGCTAAGGTGTTTTCACTGAGGTTCCATGGCAGGTTCTCCGGAGGAAGACTAAGCCCTAACAATTGACATTTATTTGAGTCGCAAACTAAGGCAAGCATCGGTTTTCATTTAAGTCGTTTATAAAATTTTGCTTTATCACTATGATGAGTAGTATATGAATTGTGCATTACGTTTAGGATGATTGATACTCCAATTGCATGACTAAAAATCCCAGGGATTGGTTGGAATGAGGTACAGTTTGACCTGTAGTAACTGCTTTGCTAATGCATAGGAAATCCGGTAGAAGTCGAGTAGTTGGAATCTACTCGCGAGAGATGTAGGACATATCTCATAGGATTGGTTAGATAGAAAATGGCTTAATATAATGAAACTGAGACCGGTTAGGGAATGGATAAGAAGCGGCGAGAATTGAGTCTTGGTCGCATAGCCCTACCTGTGTCGATTAAGGCCCGTCCGTATGCAGCCCCTTCAGACAAGCTTGAATTGTACCGGCGACATAATGGACATATGGAATCCAATGAACTGACGTAGCTTGGTCACTTGGGTGTCGAGGCATACCGTTCCGTTTTATAGGTGTGGGTTGAGGGCAGCAAGGTGTAAATCCGCTGGTGGGCACGTCAGAGTACGCCCCACGCAGGGACCTTCTGCTCGTGACGGATCGACCGGTTCGGCATTTGAGTGTCTCGCGAAAGGTTGCCATATACGCCTAGTACTGAAGTGTTATGTAGGTACAGGTGTGCTCGCTGACACTTCCGAAAGACGTATGTGTCGTGTTGTCCGGGTGTGTCCTGATTGCAATCACCGTCCCTCGCGGTAATAGAGTACGACTTGTTCACTGAGCGGTGATGTAGTAAATACTAAAGAACCCATAAAATCATATTGTATTGAATTATAATTACTTTGCAACCTTGTATGAGTTAGAGATAGTACAATTAAAAGTTTACAGTTTCCCCATACTTTAGCTGTAATAGCATTATGTGCTCTGGGCATGTCATATCATCGGTAAAGCGTTTCTTGTTTGATTGTGGAGCCCATGATGTGCCGTGCTTGGAGAATGTCATTTGCTACATAAAACCTGATTATAACGATCCACTTGTAGGCGAGTCTATTTAAGCTATTCGTTACCTATGTTAGTATTCACCCTGCATATGTCTAGTGAGACGGTTAAGTCTTGTTGAGCCTTATGCTCACGTTTGCGCTTTAACAATTTTTGCAGTATTAGTTTTATTTCTGCTGTTCAGGTTGTACATGATACTCGAGGTGTCGAGATAAATCTCATGTGAGCCACGCCGCTGCTGAATGTTCTTCATGTTGCTAGTGAGAAGCGTCCGAGGGCATGGACGTCTTCTCTCCTGCTTAGTTAGGTGAGATTATGAGTATGTATTTTCCGCTGCGTGTGTACTTCTGTGGTACACTCTTTTGTAAACTCTTCTTATTATGAAATGAAAACTTTATATGTTTTGGTATCCTTTTCGTGTGTGCTGTTAGGTGTCGCATTGCACGGCACCACCCAATGAGATCCTCGGATGTGTGGACTCCGGTCCCCACAAACATGGTATCAGAGCTTCATTGGGAATAGCACGCTCGAAAAGAGCCTACTTTCGAAAACTCCGAAGTTGTCGAGTGAGGATTAGCTATATGCCCATTAAGGACCATTACTAGTATAAGTTATAAAGGTGGTGAACTAACTCGTTATATTATTTCTGTAACGACGCTCCGTCTTCAAGGTAAGAGGTAAGGTACGCCGCCGAGAGCGGATCAATCTCGGTAAACTCTGCATACGAGATGTGGTATGTGATATTTCCGTGGCTTGGCACAGAAAGTCAATATGAGTCTCTAAAACTTTCCATGTTTCTGAGAACGTATGACACGCGGTACTCCAGCGTGACACAAAATCAGTGGGAGCCCCCATCGGATGGTGTATAACCCGATAGTGTGCATCTCTAGAACTATTCATGTTCTATGGGATCATGCGAAACACGTATGCCCGAGCGTGTATAAGCTGGTTTGTACGGGAGTCTTTGCTGTACAGATGTATTTACAGCCATGTACCTCGAGACATGACTTCGCTCGAGGGTGACTCACACCAGAGTCGTATGCATTTACTTTTGATTATATCTTATTATGACTGCCTGTCGTGTTTCCCCGTGCCGCCCTTGAGGTGTGAAGGTGTGAAAGGGGATTGTTCGTCTTCTGCAGGTACACTAACTCTGGTAGCGACCCGTGTAGAATATGTTTCCGAGTGATCGATATTAGGACCACCTCTAGACGTATCCGGATATACCTGGTTAGACTTTTTTTTAGTAAGGCACGTAGTACCATCAGTATCCCACTTGATACTTTGACCATCCCCCACGAAAGAAATGGCTTCATATTCATATTAAGTCCAAGTATCAGTTGATGATATCTTGTGGACAAGGTAAAATGTTTCTTTTCAAGAGTAGGTGAACCAGAGTTCTTTGATCCTGGCGAGAGTTTAGCTCGACTTCGCCGGAATAAGACTTTGGTTAAGCATGAAGATCCATAGTGATATGCTATGGATAAGAAGGTCGTCAAGTCTCTTTTAAGATTCCATTTGGTTCCAAAGAAAATGATTTGTTGTGAATCAAGTTCTAGCCATCAGACTTGAGTTTTGAGCTAAGTTTCAAAATTTGAGTTTGTTTCCAAATTCTTGTGTTTCGAATCCGGTGAGTTCTGTTTTCAAACAGAATTGACCTGACTTTGAAATTCCATATCTCTTCCATCTGGAGGGATATGAAGGCAAATGAATACTTTTTGAAGATCCTTTGAAGTATTCTATAATTTTTCTATTGACCTCCAAGCCAAAAGACGCTTTTATGGTGATGAAAATGCACCGTTACCACAGCAGCTGCTGTTCTGAAACTACACGGACCAGCATCTGAATTTTTGCCATATTTCCTTGTAGGAATCTCTTATATTCCATTATGATACATTTTTGGAAAGGGGAAGAGCTATTCTACAACTTTGTTATTCAGTGATACCTCAAATTCAGTTTATAACTAATTAGAAAACAGAGTTGAAGATAGTACATGTATATAGGTGCTATCTGAAACAGTCAGAAAAACAATTCTGAACTTTGAACGGCCATAAATCTTAAACTAGAAATGCAAACTATCATGTTTATACATATATGGGAAATTTAAAGAGTCCTCTATCAACTTCCTATTCAACACAAAGGCTAAAACTCACATTAACAAGGTCTAAATTGAAGTGTCGTTTAAGAGGTTCTGGCAGCCCGGAAGAGGGGACAGAATCTGAACTCTTCACCAATTGAATCATAACTTTTTACAGACTTCACTGCTGCGGGCCTACTTTATGTGGTTGGAAAGAGTAGATAGTCCTCTACAACATTTCTAAAGACCTCCAGAGCATAATCCATCTCTAACATACTCAAAATTTCAAATTTCTAAACTTGATCAAATCTGGACAGCTAGTGGACAGTCCTGTATACAGTTACTCTTTCTCACATAACTCGCTGTAGAATTGTTGTATGACTTATTGTGATGCATTTTTGGAATCCTGAGAATGTATGTAGCAAGTTTGCTATGTATAATTTTTGCAAATGTTGTTGTTTGTATATCTTAAAATTGTGGACAAAATCAGCCTTAAACAAAGGAGGTGCTGTCCAAATTTTCAGAAAAACTGTCAACTTGCAAAATGCCATATCTTCTCAAACAGAAGTGCTACGAGGGCAAGTAAGTACTCCTTAGAAATTTTTGGAAGTACTTTACAAGTTCTCTATTAAGTTCAAGACCAAAATCCTTTTCTAGGTGGGTGAAATTTGGATAATCGCAGAGACTGTCCAAGCACTCCCGAACTGGACAGCAATCTGTACACCTCTGAATTTAATCCATAACTCGCAGACCCTTGATCCAATGGTGTCGCGCGAGTAACCGTTGGAAAAGTTAGAGAGTCAGCTACAATTTTTGCAATTGGCTCCAGACCTGAATCGGTCATCTACCTATTCCAAATCGAGTTTGAATACAGAGTGGTCAATCTGAACTGAATTCAATTCTGAATGCTGAAATTTTACCCAATTTCAAAAATTCATATATTTTGAAAAAGAACTGATATGAAGACAAGTAAGTACATTCTGAAAATATTATTACATTGTCTACAACTTTGTCAATAAGAATATTTCCAGATTTCCATCAGGACAGCCTGAAAACTTTAGATCAAAACTGGTACTTTTTGAACAGGTTCTGCTGGAAGTGCAGAAAATTCTGCTGAATTTAAATTAGCATAACATGCAAACAAAAGGTGATATAGAGGAAAAACTATACTTTTTGGAAAGGTCTTGAAGTGTACTTTAACTTTGTTGTTCACCTCAAGATCTGATTTTGCCACTATCTGGATCAAAATCGAGTTTGCGTACAGGCTGGTCGTTTGTCACCATAGCCTGGCCAGTTTGAACCTTTTGGTTTTTATTAGGAATTCGGCTCTCGATTTCAATTCGAGGAGTGTCATAACCAACCAAGAGTTAGGACTCAAGTATTTACCAAGTTGAATAGAGTGTTTAACTCATTTGAATCCCTTTTCCCTTGATAGGCACACTAGTGTCTGATTTATGTGACTTGCCATATCACATCTTGTGATGTTGAACGCAGGTCGCAATTACTCGAGTTGCATCTCATCTTTCCATGAGGATTGTTTGAAGTACGCTTCGAAATCCTGGTTTGGAACTTTATGGGGGAAGGCGAGCACTCAAGTAATGGTGGTGTTCAACCATCAACCTTGGTTACAACAAGTCGTGTCAACAAGAAGACGATCAAGTAAGATTACATCTTCAAGAGGATCCAACATCCACCACGAGATTGAGTTACTCAAAGAAGAAGTGTGACTTTAACTTCACTAAAGTGATCACTAAGGATATCAGTTCCTCTTGCCAGATCGAAGCGAAGATTAAGTGAAGCATCATTACCAATGTAACACCAATGACAGAATGCATGATAATACTAAAATTTAGAGCAAGAACGTGGATCACTAACCCATGTTGCGCCTAGCACAGTACTTTGTCAACCACTTCGTGCAACCTACGGAAGTGATGAGAACCTTACTCTTCAAAAGTTACTCTCTTTGCAACTTCTGAAGGTAACCCTGCCGCACCTTTTAAGGGGTAGACATAGTAGTTTAAGAAAACTACGAGATGAAAAACCTGACCCTTTGCTAAGGAACCACAACTGCCTGTAGGCTGTAATTAGCAAGCTTCAGGGAACTTCACATCAACAAGAAGTTCAATCGTTTTGTTCCATTATGTACACCCGTTGCCTTGAGATGAACCTCATCATCCCTTGCTAATGTTCTTACCTTGAAATTCTCTAATTTCGTCAAGACGTGAAAGTGACATTCATCGTTCGACACTTTTAATGACCAAGTCACTTAATCCTTCTGTATCTAGGGTACTTCTGTTAGTGTCTGAGTTGTCTTACCTATTTTTGCTCAAAGCATAATACTGAATGCACCATACCTTGCATAGTTATCCGCGGAGTTGCATTGTGTCTGCATAACATCATCCGGTTTGTGATGCATCATGAAACGTAATTACTAATGAATTTTGAGCAAGAATATGTGACCCCGTTCAGATACTTAAGTAGTGCCTAACATTTTTAAGTTGTGATCAATTTTATCGTTCGCAACACCTTCGACTGGTTTCATTATCTTGAGTAGCACAAGGGACACCTTGTGACTAAAACACAGTTGAGTCCTTGTCCTTGACTTGTTGAAACTCAAATCGCCTTGAGTACTTGCAACTAAACAAACACTTGGACTTCCATCCTTGACTTGTTAGGTTCAAGTACCTTGATTGTTGCAACTATACCGTTCGTCATCGAGTGGTCATCAGTTCGATGATCAACCTTGTAAAATCCATGAAATCTCCTTCCTCGCGAGGATACTGTTCGATTGTCAACCTCGTGAAACTCTTTGGGTCCATCTAAGATCTTGCGTTGGTATACGGTAACCTTGATACTCCAAGAACCTTGTAGTTACCATATGATTGAGTTCTTTGCTGTGTTGAAACATATGAGGATGCTGAATCCTTAAATCCTCGTGTACCACCGCAAAGGGTGTTCATCTTCTATCTCTATTGTTTGAAGATGTTGATAAACCAAAAAACCTTGTAGTCGCCATACTTTCAGTATTCCTGTTGTTTGGCCCCCATAAGAGTGTTGAGTGATGTGCTACTCTTATAATACGGCTAAGGGATCCTATGGTTGACTAAACATCAAACAAGGTCAATGATTGTTGCTTAACCTCGTAACCCATCTTAACTCGTGTGAGGGGAAATACCACATTAAGTTATAAGGACCTATGTAAAACCAAGCAAGCAACCAAGAATCCATGCAAGGATAGTTCCAAACTATCGAGGTAACCTAGAGAAGCAAGGAACAAGTGCTGATTCTTCAAGTCAAGACTAGGACAGGACAAGATGTCATGTCAGTGCAAGAGTACAACAATAAAGGATCAGTACCAGACGTGAGAGCTTTACGACGTGATATTGTCATGTCGAGCATCCTGTCAAGGTTATCAACCTAAAGACTGGAATGACCTGAGGCAAACTTTAGAATTTCTTAAGATGCCTGAAGATAATCACTATTTCGTAGAACCCAAGTCTTTAAGGGCATTGCCATTTTCCTTAGTCAATGACCCTCTTTTACGGAATCGTTCCCTCATCGTCTCTGTTATTCTACTTGTTAGAATCTCGGGACGAGATTCCTTTAAGGGGGAAGGATTGTAAAAGCCCGTTTTTCGAAAGAACAAAAACGCAAAAATGCGAACTTAGAATTTTTGAAAGTGGACATGGAAATCCAAACTCACATGAATCATATGAGTTAACACATGTTCACTAAAAATAGGAACTGTTAAAAATTTTACATATATAACATGGTTGCTAATGTATTTGGAACTTAAGGGGTAAAATCCTTAATTTCCAGGTATTCACATTTTCAATGAAAAATTAAAGTAGAAAAGAAAAGAAAATGGAGAGAAAGAAAAAGGAATTATTCCAACCCTAAAAGGGACATTCAAAGAAATTCAAATCTAAGGCTGTAAATTTTTCCATGACCTTATAATATTCCAAATAGACTCTAGGTAAAGTTTCAAAAGTTTTGAAGCACGTTTCCCATTTATTGGACACGTACTGAGAGTTTTATCAGAGTCGGCTTCAAATTTAAACTTTGTGCTCAACCTTGTCCAAATCAAATCCAAATTTTTCCAGAGGTCCCTTATAGTTCAAAAAGGTTAACTTCAAAGTTTCAGGATTTTTGAACGTAATCTACCATTTATTTCACTGAATCAAGTATCACCGCTTGAATTCAAATTCAAACCTGAGTTCGAAATTCAACTTGCTCAGTTTTGAAATATGGTTGCACCATAAAATTCTTCATATTTTATTTAGTCATTGGGCCAAAGTTTAATATTTTTGAAGCATGTCTGTTGGCTCCATTTGAATTTTGAAAAGAGGAGGGAGAAGAGAGTGGGACCCACATGTCATGTCTATCCTCATGGCCACAAAACAAACTTGACTTCTTCCTCTCCCGTCCTTATCACCGTGTCGTTCCTTATCTTCCCGCTCGCCACCTCCCAGCTGGCCCATGCCTCCTCGCCCGACCTCGCGCCTCCGCACCTCCCATGCGCCCCTGGCCACGGCACCGCCCCGCGCCTGCTCGCCTGGTCGCCCCGACGTGCCCGCGCTGCTGCGCCCCACGGTGGCCGCCGCTCGGCCTTGCCGGTGCTCACCGGTGCCGCCCCCAAGAACCGCCAACGCCGCGCGCCTCCACCGCGTTGCTCCGCCTCCGGCGCCCTTCCACACGCCGCCGACGATGCGCTCGCCCCTCCTCTTCTGGCCTGGTCGCCCCTGCGTGCCGCTCGCAGCAGGCCTGCGCGCCTCCCTACGCGCCGCGCCCGCTCGCGCTGCCGGGCAAGAACCCTACCGCGCACTTGCCTCGCCCTCGCACCATCTCGCGCGCGCAGCACTTACGTGCGTCGTCCTTGCCTCGAGCATCGTCTGTCACGCCGCCGGCCAAGCTCCCAGGCTCCGTCGTCTCTCAGCCGCTGCTCACCTCCGCCGCCCATGCTTGCCTCACCCACGAGCGCTCTCCCCTCGCAGCACCACTCGGCTGCATCTTGCATGATCCCCACGCGTCGCTCCAACTCTGCCGCATCGCACAACCACGCCCCAGCCCGACGGCTCGCGCTGTGATGCCGGCTGAATGCCGCTACAGCGTGTCTCCAAGCCATTTCCATCCACCTATGCACAATGGAAAATCTTCGACTGCTGAACTGCATCGACGCTGTTGACCTCAGCACGTCATCGCGATGTTCCGCATCACTGTTGTGTCCTGGCAGCGAAGACTTTTATGTGGGCGATGGATGAAATTCGGGAACACGCCTTTGACACAATGTTATCGACAACTTGTGCAAGGTTAGCTCTGATTTATGCAAAGATTAGTTGGACCGTGCTGCATCCAATGTGTTCGATGAAATGTCTACAATGCAAAACCAACGGTGATGATGATCAGAACTGATCTGTGATGCAGGGGTAGGATGATGTGGCAACTCGACAAGCCTAAGTGCCAAGATACCCTTTGAATGGTGATGAAGCGAAGGAACTCAAGTACACACCCAAGATGTTCGACAAAATGCCTACAAGGTGAGCCTTGCCCTGAAATGTCTTCCTTGACGTCATCGAAGTCCGTTCGTGGTGATCGCTAAGGTTACTTATGTGTCGTCAAGTCATACGTCCAGTTTTCGCATTGATATCATTCCTATAGGAGTCCCTAAGTTGACCTCTTTTGTCGTTTGTATCACGTCGGCCTGTCCGTGCGTGCTCGTGATGCTCCACCATGAGCCGCGTCGACGTCGTTGACCCTATGACGTCGTCATGACGCTCCGAGCCGTCATCGTGTCCTGGCATTGAGATGAAGGATGCTTGTGATGTGTGTGGTGCTGAAACACCAGCACGACTCATCATACAATGGTTGTTTAGCCAAATTAGGGTTTAGTCGAGGCGAGACTCGTCGAGTCCTATGTGTAGCCAGGGTGCTCGATGAAATGCCTTCTAGGACTAACCAGGTGTGTCGGTGCTCACCGATGACCTGGAGTAGAGGATGCATGAACGTTGCGACCAACAAGGAGAACTAGACCAAGGGGAACCTTGGATAAGAGTTCCTTGGTTGTGTCGAAGATGTTCCGTAGCCAATCACAGGATTTGTTAACTTGGTGTACCACTTCTTCGACGGCAGGTTCGTCGAGTCGCTTATCAACAACTGAGTCGACATCACTAGCTTTAAGGCTCACAAGGTGGTCTGGGTTGATGTGGACGTCGCTAAGACGATCTTCTCGAGATGGCAAAGCATGCCTTCACGGCAAGGTCTCGCATCATGTTCAAGTCACAGTAGTTCACCGAGCTCATCTGGACAATCTTGCAAAGGACACTACAATAGTGTCATGTAAGCACTTGAACGATGCTCGAGAAGCTTGCTGTAGAAACTACTTTACCTAAAAGTCATTTGACGTTGTCATGGTACTCATGCTAGGTTAACAGTGATTGTAATGACTTCTTAAGTCTAAGCCATGTTTATCTCAATTCAGTCCCAAGCGTCGTTAGTTTCCATCCTGGTTCGTCCTAAGTCAGGACCCTACGACAACACTTCTCACTTAACTAGGTTTACTCCTTTATGAGTTAAGTCAAGTTCATTGGTCGATTGCTAAATCACGACCTTCATCTTGTACACTCCACTCATACTTAAGTTTTCAATGCCCCCCCCCCCCTTGATTCCTTAGTCATCCTTACACTACCAGTCCAACACTTCCACACATTCAGCGTTATCATCCTTGAGTGGCATAGCATCGAGTGTTGAGTGCCAAGTTGCAATGTGTGCTTACGTTGCACCTTTCAATTCACATCTCAATACTACTATGACCACTTGACTCCATCCTTTGTTTATCCACAAAACAGAGGCATATCTATCCTTCCTAGTCAAACTCCTCGTTCTTAGAGTTTACACAACCTCGTGGAGTCTATTCTTAAATTACTTAATTACTTAATTACGTATATGCATATCATGTCGATAGGAACGTGCTAATAGGTGATCGACAAGAAACTTCGCTTGGAGGAGAAGGCCAAGGTGTTTCCACTGAGGTTCCATGGCAGGTTCTCTGGAGGAAGACTAAGCCCTAACAATTGACATTTATTTGAGTCGCAAACTAAGGCAAGCCCCGGTTTGCATTTAAGTCATTTATAAAATTTTGCTTTATCACTATGATGAGTAGTATATGAATTGTGAATTATATTTAGGATGATTGATACTAAACTTGCATGACTAAAAATCCCAGGGATTGGTTAGAACGAGGTACAGTTTGACCTGTAGTAACTACTTGGTAATGCATAGGAAATCCGGTAGAAGTCGAGTAGTTGGAATCTACTCGCGAGAGATGTAGGACATATCTCACAGGATTGGTTAGATAGAAAATGGCTTAATATAATGAAATTGAGACCGGGTAGGGAATAGATAGGAAGAGGCGAGAATTGAGTCTCGGTCGCATAGCCCTACCTGTGTCGATTAAGTCCCGTCCGTATGCAGCACCTTCGGACAAGCTTGAATTGTACCGGTGACATAATGGACATATGGAATCCAATAAACTGACGTAGCTTGGTCACTTGGGTGTCGAGGCATACCGTTCCGTTTTATAGGTGTGGGTTGAGGGCAGCAAGGTGTAAATCCGCCGGTGGGCACGTCAGAGTACGCCCCACGCAGGGACCTCCTGCTCGTGACGGATCGACCGGTTCGGCATTTGAGTGTCTCGCGAAAGGTTGCCATATACGCCTAGTACTGAAGTGTTATGTAGGTACAGGTGTGCTCGCTGACACTTCCGAAAGACGTATGTGTCATGTTGTCCGGGTGTGTCCTGATTGCAATCACCGTCCCACGCGGTAATAGAGTACCACTTGTTCCCTGAGCGATGACGTAGTAAATACTAAAGAACCCAGAAAATCATGTTGTATTGAATTATAATTACTTTGCAACCTTGTAGTAGTTAGAGATAGTACAATTAAAAGTTTACAGTTTCCCCATACTTTAGCTGTAATAGCATTATGTGCTCTGTGCATGTCATATCATCGGTAAAGCGTTTCTTGTTTGATTGTGCAGCCCATGATGTGCCGTGCTTGGAGAATGTCATTTGCTACATAAAACCTGATTATAAGGATCCACTTGTAGGCGAGTCTATTTAAGCTATTCCTTACCTATGTTAGTATTCACCCTGCATATGTCTAGTGAGACGGTTACGTCTTGCTGAGCCTTATGCTCACGTTTGCGCTTTAACGATTTTTGCAGTTATTAGTTTTATTTCTGCTGTTCAGGTTGTACATGATACTCGAGGTGTTGAAATAAATCTCATGTGAGCCACACCGCTGTTGAATGTTCTTCATGTTGCTAGTGAGAAGCGTCCGAGGGCATGGACGTCTTCTCTCCTGCTTAGTTATGTGAGATTATGAGTATGTATTTTCTGCTGCGTGTGTACTTCTATGGTACACTCTTTTGTAAACTCTTCTTATTATGAAATGAAAACTTTATATGTTTTGGTATCATTTTCGTGTGTGCTGTTAGGTGCCGCATCGCACGGCACCACCCAATGAGATCCTCGGATGTGTGGACTCCGGTCCCCACACTTGAAGCTCCGGTCGCTTGACCGGAAGTGATTGATGCGTCGGTGTCTGAGCCGGGGGTGGTAGGGGCACCAAATGAAGCTCCAGCTGCTGCCCTGGAGATAGCTGCCCCGGAGGTGTTTGGACCAGACCCAGAGCAGCTTGAAGAGGTGGCGACAGGTCCTTCACCCTCAGAGCCGATAATTGAAGACCTGGAAGCAACGCTTTAGAATTCCAGTCAGGAGATGGGAGTTCCCCCAGTGGGTTCTTCCTTTGCTGCTGCTGAAGGGCTTCCGGAGAGTGTCACTAGTGCTGCAGGAGCTCAGGGGCCCACCCTAGTAGAGTGGGACCAAATTTTTGTGATGGAAAATCCTCTGGAGACTGCGGAGATGGTCCCGGCAGGCCCGTAGCAAAATTTGGTGGATCGCAGCAAAAAGCTGGATCTACGGAGTAAAGAGGAGAAAGAGAAGTACTAGAAACTGGGGCAGGAGCTCTCAAAAAAAGAATCTAAAGTTGCCACCAGGGTAAGTAAGGTGAGAGGTCGGTAGAAGGACTTTGCGGAAAGGCGGAACCGCATCCACCGCCGGGAGACGGAGCTGACCGATCAGGAGAAGCAAGTTGCTGAGAATATGCAGCAGCATGCCAAATTGGTCGAGCTTCTCACTTGGGAAGGTTCAGAGCTTGCGGCCTCCCGAAAGTCACTGGAGGAGCTACAATGCTTGAAGGAGACTGAGTCCATCCAAGTATGGGACTTCTTGGGACGAGCCAACGATGCGCTGATGACACTAGGCTTCAGTCCTGTACGTCTGGACAATCCGGATTCTGCACATAGGGGAAGTCTTTAGCCACAAACATCGCAGAATATGTGCTGACGTATTATGTGAGCCGAGATAGCCAATTCTCTTTGGACCCGGTGCTCCAAGGTCCCGTTGCTGAAGAGGAGGACGCCGCCAAGGCCAGTGTCCAAGAAGTTGCCAAGAAAGTCGCCACATTACTTCGCGGGACTTAGATCCTCTAGTAGCTAGTACTTCTTACTTTTGCCTCCTGCTGTAATCCCTATTTTGTAATGCAGTCCTTCGATTTAATGAAATCCACTTTGTTGCCATGAACTTCATTTTATTTTTGTCTTCAATATAATGTGCTCTGTCTTGTTGGCCCCTGGTATATGTGTACAATTGAAGTGTGTACATGTACCAAAGGATTTGATAGTATATTGATGACTTGCACGCTTCGCACTTGTAGATTTTAGGTCCGAAGTCTTCATTAAATCTTCGCACTTGCTAATGCGTCGATGGCAGGCCCCCTGGGATTGGTGGAGCTTGGTAGCCGCGACGGTGGGGCCCCCTAGAATTTATCGGAGCTTGGTAGCTCCTGATGTCACCGCACGAATAGTTGAAGGTAGGCCCCCAGGGGTTGTCAGAGCTTTGTAACTCCGACATTCCCCATTGTCAACATATTGAATATCTACGGCGGGTCCTCTCGGGGGATGTCAGTGCTTAGTAGCTCCGATATTGTCCACCATTACTATGAATTTCTGTTTTTCCTTCACATTAAATACAAGAAAAAAGTAAAATTCGTCCTCTTGTCTATAAATCGTTTGTGACTTATTGTTCTTACTTGAGTTTTTATTCCGAAGTGACTCGATATGGTAACAAGTATATTGATGTAACCCTTCCGGACCCATATGCTTTTTTAGTACTCACCCTACTGAGGCCTGCCAGAGTGTAGGTAGAGTGGCGTACTTAGGGTGCAGGACCAGGCTAAGTCGATAGCACACTTCGGACCTATGTTGGCTTTGCGTTCACGCATGTAGACTATACAACATGTTAAGACCAAAAGAGATCAAGAATATAACTTGCAATGCATATGAATAACTTGGGTAAAAACTAAAAGGAATTGCACAACATCATTATAGACAAGAAGGTTAAAAACAATAATTTGATAAATCGAGCCTTGTACAGAAATAAATGCACGTGGAGTCTATTTTTACACAACAATGTCTTTCATCATAGGTCTTGATTACAGGGGAGACAAGGACACCATTAGGGTGCAGGACCAAGCTAAGTGCGCTATACATCTTGTACTAACCCATGGTAGGTAGTTACACTTTTAGTGTAGTGACTGTATGAAGTGCACTTAAACTTCCTGGACCCTCCCGGAGGGGTCCGGATGTTCTCCCGGAGGACCTACCCATGTCTGTTTAGCGACTCCATAACATACAACGTTTGTAATTACAGACTCACCTCCGTCATTCTAAGCATAAAACTTACAGAGGTGCTCTGTTCCAAGGATTAGAAAGCGGAGTCCCATCCTTAGTTGCCAAGCGAACGCATCTGGGATGGGATAATTTGATCACTCAGAATGGAACTTCCCAGTTGGGGGAAAGTTTATTCATCCCTTCATGAGTTAGTATCTCCCAAACCACCAGATCGCCTTCCTCGAGTTTTCGGTTGCGCACAATCCTTTGATGATAGCGCTAGAGCACTTGGCGATAATGTGCATTCCGAACAGCTACTTGGCACCTTCCCTCGTTGACGAGGTCAAGGTCTTCACGCCGGAGCTGGTCCTGTGTGGCTTCGTCGAAGGTCCAGATCCAGAGGGACCCCAAGGTGATATCTGTAGGAAGGATTGCTTCAGCTCCGTACACCAGGAAGAATGGAGTTTCCTCAGTTGACCGGTTTGGAGTTGTCCTGTTGGCCAACAATGTAGATGGAAGCTCTTCAATCCAGTTGGTTCCGTGCTTTTTTAGGCGCTCATATGTACGCATCTTGAGTCCTTCTAAAATTTCTGCATTTGCTCTCTTGGCTTGGCCATTACTTGTTGCATGAGCTACTGGGGTGTAGCTGAATGTCTGTGGGGACCGAAATCCCGACGTCCAAGGATCTCACTGGGTGGTGTCATGCGATGTGACACCCAACGGTATACAAGAAAAGGACGAGAACAATTTACAATACCAAGTATTTATTGAAAAGCACGGCAGAAGTTTTAAAATACTAACAAAAGGAAAGAGAATTATACATCATAGCTACGCTCTCAGCACCAACTATGCAAAAGCAAAGTCATCCATGCCCCGGATACCTCGCACTAGCAACACACAACTCACGCCGGCGTGCAGGGTTCCCACTCGGCTATAAACCCTGGAGGGGGTGCAACCTCGTCATCAAACCCGTCATCAGTCGTATAATCTGCAAAAACTTGTTAACTGCAAACGTGAGCATAAGGCTCAGCAAGACTAACCCGTCTCACTAGACATATGCGAGGGTGAATACTAAGAATAGTTAAGGTAAAGCATAAAGGACTCGCCTACAAGTGGATCCTTAAAGTCATGTTTTAACTTGCACAAGACATTCTTCAGACACGGCACATCATAGACTCCACAAGCAAACAAGAAATGTTTTGCCGATGATATGACGTGCACAAAGCACATAATGCTTTTATAGGTAAAGTATGGGGAAACTGTATACTTTTAATTGTACTATTTCTAAGCCAAACAAGGTTGTCCAAGCAATTTGTAATCCCATATATCATATTCTCCTGACTTCTTCAGTATTTACTACGTCACAGCGCAGTGAACAAGTGGTACTCTATTACCGCGAGGGACGGTGATAGCAATCAGGATACACCTGGATCAACACGACACATACACAATTTCGGAAATGTCAGCAAGTACTTATAGCAGTACCTACATAACAATTCAGTACTAGTCGTATATGGCCACCTTTCACTAAACACTTGAATGTCAAACCGGTCGATCCGTCACGAGCAGGAGGTCACTGCGTGGGGCGTACTCTGACGTGCCCACCAACTGATTTACACCTTGCTGCCCTCAAACCACGCCTATAAAACGGAACGGAATGCCTCGACAAACTAGTATCAAGCTACGTTAGTTTATTGGAGCCCATTTCTCCAATATGTCGCCTGTACGATTCAAGCTTGTCCAGCAGGGCCGCAAACAAAATGGTCCTCAATCGACACAAGCAGGGCTACGCACGTGAGACCACGTCTCACTGCATCCTACCCACTGCTCGATCTCAATTTTATATTCAGAACCCATTTTCTGATTTCAGATCCTCGTGTGTGATAAAATTCCTATCTCACGAGTAGATTCCAACTACTCGACTTCTATCGAATTCCTATGAGCATAAGCATAGCAGTGTCTACTTAACGGGCCGTAGACCTACCCAAGACTCCATAGGATTTGTGAGCCATGCAAGTGGATGTCAAACACCTTAAACGTAATGCACAATCATATGAAGACGTAAGGTGAAATAAAAACTGAAAAACACTATAAGGAACTTAAATGCAAACCGGGGCTTGCCTGAATGCAAGTCTGAGCCTATGTTAGTTTCTGGCAGCTGGACCTCCAAAGCTTCCGACTGCTCCTCGATTTCAGCTACTACATGATATGCATATACTAGGTATGAATGACTTCGAAAATAATCAATATGCTTGAGGTGGTGTGAATATCCTAGGATGAAAATAAGATAATTATCTTAATTGGCTTTGGGACATTTATGGTAGATACTAGTGACTATAGAGAAGATTATTGCAAAGAACAGGAGATCATCAAAGAAGTTTGATGTTCTTAAAAATTATGGTAAGCTATAACCTTCTCTAAATTTTGGTTGAAATTTTGGAGACCTATCATAGCTACCGAGGGTTTTATCATGTATAGGGGGTCTCACTGGTTCTAGGAAAATTTGTTTCACTATTTTCTAAGCTTCCTACAGAGAGAAACTGATTTTTCAAGTTTGGGGAAATTTCTGGAAATTGATTTTCCATTTTTCTCAATTTATAACTACATAGAGATTTGGAATATTGATCAACCCAGTAATTGAAGTCCAATGAACTTGAAATTTTTACTGGAGATCAATTGTATTAATAATAGGGTTCTGATCAAAATTGGGAATTTTCCAATTAACGGAACTGTAGGAATGAATTCTTTAAGCATTTTGCTTATATGAATTATAGAGAAATTTCTATGGCTTTTCTTAAAAATCCAAGTGCTCCACTGTACAGTATTCTTCATTCTGGTTCTAACAAAATTAATTTGGGAATTTTTGGATAATTATACTGGAAGTTATGGATTTTTCAAGTTTGGATTGAATCTGGATTTATTTTCCTATTAGAAATTTCAAATGAAGGGGCCAGTCCCACTTCATTTGAATCGCGCCAATTAGAACTAAGCCACACCGGGAGCCACGGGGTTAACCCGCGCAGCCACACCGGATCCGCGTTCACAATTGATCCCACGTGAGAGGGCGTCGTCGACGGGTGGGACCCGCACCCTTCGTCTACCTCCCGACGCGGCGGCGTCTCTCATCGGAACCGCGGCGGCGCTGCGCCGGACCTAGTTGCGTCGACCTCCTTCCGGCCTCGCCTGACCGCTCAACCATAAAATCAACCATGCAAGTCGATGGTTGTGTCCAATCAAGTCGGCGATGGCCAGAGACGGCGTTGCGACGGTGACAGCAGAGCTAGGGTTTCGGCGTTCGTCAAAAATGCTCAGAAATGGCGTAATAGGCTTGGGAAGAAGTCGGCAATGTTCTTGGGAGCACCTGGATGATGATTTGGGGGTTAGAATGTGGTGACATCACCGGCAAAGCTGAGTTCGATGGCGAAGTATGGTTTTTCAACCGGTGGCCACGAAATCTTGAAATCTTAGATGACCGGTTGATAACTTTTGGGGTCCTTGGGCAGGGAGTATCTAGGACATACAGAAGCCATCCGCTAACCACATTAAAGGATGATTGCAAGAATGAAATGAATTTAAGCACGAAGCCTGGCTGTTCTATTGAGAAATCGTTCGGTTATAGAATAAGAACTATAGCTACAATTCATGTCATAGGCTTAGATTCTATGAGCATAAACTAGAGAGGATTGCAAACCTTTTTGCTTAAAGGATCGAGGCTGGAGACGGCCTAGAACTGGAGCTTGACGGTGAGACAGTGAAGGTTCTCGACGGCTTCCTCGACGTCGACTGGAAAACTTCAAAAGTATCCCAAGCAAAAGCTAACGATCAATGACCAAATAGAATACGTAGAGGAGGTTGTGACAAGCCTTTGATCTACTTACAGATCGGGGAGAAACGGCTTCAATCATCGCAAAAACTCGATCAAACAGAGGTGACGGATATGGCGCGAACCGAGATGGAGTTCAACGGCGACGGCCAAGGGGTGCTATTTATAGCGACGGAGGGATGAGGGGGGCGCGCCACGGCGCAATCAAGCAGGCAGCTCTGTGTTTGCATGCCGCGTCGCGGTGTCGCGCACTGCCGGCGTCAATCGGCGGGGAGACCTGGATACAGAGCACCCCGTGGGTTGCACTCGAGTGGGTTAGGCTGACAGTGGGTCCCACCTCCTCTTATCCTCTTCCCCTCTCTGCAACTTCAATTCTCCTACCAAACTAGATTCAAAAATTCTAGATTTTGGTGGGGAGGCCAAAGTGATTATTTGGAATTTGATTCTGTCATTGGATTTTGATTTGGAGCATGTTTCAAGTGAATTTCAAATTTGAATTTGAAATTGGATTAAATTCAATGGTGTCACTGATTTAAATAGCAATTGACTTCCAAAATTTTTAAAACTTTTGAGGACAAGTCAAGCAAGTCATCCTGACCATGATGGTGTGTTTAAATCTTGATGTTCAAATAAGTTTAACAGAATTCAAAATTTGAATTCCTAATTTGGTCTGAATTTACTAAGCGTCTCAAAAAAATAGCAAATGGAGTTTAAAATTTATGAAACTTTGCAGGAAGTCTATTTGGAATATTAGTAAACCATAGAAAAATTTATGGCCTTGGATTTGAATAATTTTGGCAGGGCCAAATGTACAGTAGCATATTCAATTTGTAATTAATTTGAATATATATTGGGTACTGCATATTAATTTGACCTAGCATCCTCCATTCAAATAATTCCAATCATTGAAGAGAGGTCAAAAGAATTTATCTAAAATTATTGGTGAAGTCCATTCCTCATGTTAATAAAATTTAAGCATGAGTGGAAGAAAATATTTGATGACATCAAGTTCATAAGCCTAGCTATAATTGGTCTCCATTAGGGTTGATAACCAACTTACAACAGAACCTCATATGAAGGAAAATGTGGGATTTTACATTCCTCCCCCCTTAAAAGAATCTCGTCCTGAGATTACAAAGGAAGGATAAAAGGAAAAGATCTAATGAACATATGACGTTAACAAGTCCGGATAGTTGGTTCTAAGATATTCCTCGCTTTTCACGTTGCTTCATCAGCGGTGTGGTTTCCCCACAAGACCTTGTAGAAATGCAAGGTGCAGTTTCTTATGGTACAAGTCTTCTCATCGACTATCTAAGTTGGATGCTCAGAGTAAGTAAGAATTGGTTGGAGAGCTTCCAGATCCTCCATACGGACTTCCGATGGTACCTTGAGACATTTTCTCAATTGTGAAATGTGAAACACATTGTGGACCCGTGAAAGAGATGCTGGCAGCTCTAGCCGATAGGCTACAGGTCCGCATTGCTCACTTATTGTGAATGGTCCGATGAAACGCGGAGCTAGCTTCCCTTTTACTCTGAAGCGATGAATACCTTTCATTGGGGATACACGAAGGTAAATGTGATCCCCGATACAAAAGTGAAGCAGTCGACGTCGTTTGTCCGCATAGCTTTTCTGGCGAGATTGAGCAGCCTTGAGCTTGGCTTGAATAACTCGTACTCGATTTTCGGCTTCCTTTACCAAGTCTATAGCATATGTTACTCGTTCACCGGATTCACACCAGTTCAAAGGTGTGCAGCACTTCTAGCCATAAAGAGCTTCATATGGTGCCATTTGGATGCTAGTCTGATGACTATTGTTGTATGAAAACTCTGCCATTGGTAGAGGATCATCCCAATTCTTACCATGGTGGATGGCACAGGCGCGGAGTATATCCTCCAGCACTTGGTTTACTCGTTCCGTTTGACCATCAGTCTGTGGATGGTAAGCTGAGCTTCAAATCAATTTGGTACCCAAAGATGCGTGGAGCTGCTCCCAAAATTGAGCAACTAACAAGGTTCCATGATCCGATATGATAGTGCGGGGTACTCCGTGTAAGCATAAGATTCTGGCAATATACAGCTCTGCATATTGTCGTGCCACATACTTGACATTGACTGGAATAAAGTGAGCCGACTTGGGGAGTCGGTCGACTATCACCCAAATCGAGTCATGCTTGCGAAAGGTGAGAGGTAATCCAAAAAAGAAATCCATGCTAATGTCCTCCCATTTCCAAGCCGGTATGCTTAAAGGTTGTAGTTGTCAAGCTGCCTTTAGATGGTCGGCATTCACTTGTCGACATGTATCACATTTGGATACATACTTCGCTATTTCCTTCTTCATCCGAGTCCACCAAAATTTCTTCTTCAAGTTTTGGTACAATTTGTTACTCATCGGATGA
Organism: Tuctoria greenei; assembly: GCA_036927565.1. NCBI lineage: Eukaryota > Viridiplantae > Streptophyta > Magnoliopsida > Poales > Poaceae > Tuctoria > Tuctoria greenei. The sequence continues at coordinate 54,618,295 of JAYESD010000001.1, forward strand.
ATAGAATATTTGGACAAATAAGCTTCGTCCATAATTTTCTTCTGAAGTCCCACATTGCGGGGCACCACGATGCGGTCTTTGAACCAGATGGTACCGCCATCGTCACCTCGGAAACACTTCATTTCCCCCTTTTTCATTCGTTGGCGAATATGCGATATGCCCTTGTCCTCCTTCTGAGCCTCCACAATTTCCTCCCTTATGGTAGGAATGAGGGCTACATTGTAGAGCGCCCCATACGGAACAAAGTAGAGACTCGACTCTTCTTCCTCAATCAAGGTGATAGAAAGGTTATTGATATGGGACTTGCGACTTAGCGCATCTGCGACTACATTTACCTTTTCAGGATGGTAGTGGATCTCTATTTCATAGTCTTTGATTAATTCCAACCATCTTCGCTGTCGCATATTCAAATCCTTCTGGGTGAAGATGTACTTCAAGCTTTTGTGATCGGTGTAGATATGTACTAGGTTGCCGCATAGATAGTGTCTCCACATCTTTAATGCTAGTACCACGACAGCGAGCTCAAGATCATGAGTCGGATAATGCTGCCGTGATCCATAAGCAACCACCCTTCTGTCTTGCATTAATACGCAACCCAAATCAACGCTAGATGCATCACAGTAAACATCAAAAGACCTAGTTGTGTCTGGTTGGGCTAATACTGGCGCTGTTGTGAGGTGTTTTACTAATGCTTGAAAGCCTTCCTCACATTCCTTTCTCCATGTATATTTCTTTCCTTTCTTCAGAAGTTCCGTCATTGGTTTAGCTATCTTGGAAAAGCTTGGGATGAACCTCCGGTAATATCCTGCTAAACCTAGGAAACTTCAAACTCCATGCACAGACTAAGGAGACTCCCATTTGAGTACTTGCTTAATCTTGCTTGGATCAACTGCAATCCCGTCGACAGAGATGATGTGCCCTAGAAATGGCACTTGGTTGATCCATAACTCACATTTGCTGAACTTAGCGTACAACTTGTGGTTCCGCAATCGCTAAAGCATGATGTGCAAATGTTGTGCATGTTCTTCTTCGGATTTAGAGTACACAAGGATGTCGTTGATGAAGACCACGACAATCTTGTCCAAATCTGGCATGAACACCGAATTCATGAGATACATGAAATGGGCCAGTGCGTTGGTCAATCCGAAGGACATGACAAGGTACTCATATAATCCATACCTCGTCGAGAATGTTGTCTTAGGTATATCCTCTGGTCGAATCCTGATTTGATGATACCCAGAGCGAAGATCTATTTTTGAAAATACCCGAGCACCCACCAATTGATCGAACAAAATATCAATACGGGGTAGTGGATACTTGTTCTTGATCGTGACAGCATTGAGTGGACAATAGTCCACACATAGTCTCAACATTTTATCCATCTTTTCCACGAACAATGCGGAACAGCCCCAAGGTGACGAACTTGGACGAATGAAACCCTTGTCCAAAAGTTCCTTCAGCTGTTTTTTTAGTTCTGCAAGTTCCTTAGGTGCCATCTTATACGGCTTTCTCAAGATTGGCAATGTTCCCGATACAAGTTCAATCTTAAACTCGACATCTCTTTTTGGTGGCATGCTAGGAAGATCTATGGGAAAAACGTCCGGATACTCACATACTACTTGAATGTCTTCGAGTTTATAGGCCTCGGTGTTATAAGCAGTTGGAGTCACGTGGATATTACTCTCAAGAGTGAGATTTTGGGGAGAGTGGAGCGGAGAATTTAGGTATATCCTCCGAGGAACGATGTCAATAATAGCACAGTTGAATTGCAACAATGCCATCCCTAAGATGACATCTAACTTCTGATGCTGTAGTATAATGAGGGAGATAGGGTATATGTTCCCACCCAGATTAAGAGGTACCCTATGGACCATCTTATCTGCGACTACTTTTCCTCCTGGAGAACAAATCATATATGGGGTTTTTGAGGAAAATATAGGCAACTGGTATTGACTGACATAAGACTTGCTAATAAAGTTGTGGGAAGCACCAGAGTCAAAAAGGATGACTACGGGATGACCAATGAGAGAGAATGTACCCGTGAGTACGGGTGCGCCTTCCGGAACATCCTCGATGGCGAGGTGGTGGATGTTGCCGATTCTGGTGGCTGGCTTCTTGGGCTGGTTGCGAGGCTGGTTTGTCCCCTGGTACGATGACTATCCTCCGCTCTGCAGGCAGTCCTTGGCGAAGTGCCCCGTACGTCCACACGTATAACACGTGTACGGGATCTGCCCAGCACGGAATGGAGGACAAAATCCCGGTGCACGCGGTGGAGGTGAGGTGCACGCGGAATCATCCCTTGTTGTTGTTGTGGGCGAAAGCCGATGCTGTTGAATGGGCGACCACGAAACATCTGTGGTCACGATGGCGGCTGCCACCTCTGGCCAAATGGTGATCGGTACACCATGCAGTACTTCTGAGGAGTACCCACTTTGTTGCCTTGCGGAGCACTCCTTTTCTTCTTGTTGGAGAACAGCTCCCTAGTAGCGTCATCCTGCACGATCGCGGCATTGACCATGTTGTTGAAGCTGCCGCTGTTGAACAAGGCAAGCTTGTCCTTCATCTTTGGGTTCAAACCCCGATAGAAGCATTCCTGCTTCTGGTCTTCAATACTCACTTGATCCTGAGCATATGGGCCAAGGGGTTGAATATCTTGGAGTCCTAGTAAGCACTCCTTCCTCCTTGCTTCAGCTTCAAGAACTCTTGAAGCTTCCTCCTCATAACACCGGGAGGTGTGTGATAGGCGCAAAATGTCTCCCGGAATTCCTCCCAGCTTGCAGCATAGCTGGCTGGTCGTGCGGCAAGGTAATTTGCCCACCTTGCACCAGCAGACCCTTGTAATTGTTGGGCCACGAACAGGGTCTTCTGAGATTCGGTTACTTGTAGCAAACCGAACTTCCCTTCAATGGAGCAGAGCCAATTGTCCGCCTCCAATGGTTCATCGGCCTCCATGAAGACCGGCGGGTCTGTTGACATGAAGTCCAAGTATGAACTCGGAGAAAGCTGTCGTGGACCCGCATCTAGTCGCCCTCCTTGACGAGACGAATGCTGGACTAAAGTCTGCAGTAACTCCATTTGCTCGTCGCGCGAGCCAAGCACTGCGGCGAGAACCTCTGCTAGACTCTTTGGAAGTTACAGGAGGTGGTGCTGGAGGAACTTGTTGCTACGATGTCGCAGCTGTCTCCTGGGTGGGAGATTCGTCCTCACGACCATGACTTGATCCTCCTATTTCAGGCTTCGAGCGCGTACTCACCATTCTGCATCCAAATGACATCAAATCAGCACATGTTTTCTTTTACTTTATCCATTAAATTATTCAGTAGCATGACTATTGACAAGGGAATAAGTGCATAACATTCACATATATTGGTAAAGTACAAACTTGATACGAGATATATTATCTCATGACCAAGTTTACAGTAGTGTACTCCAAAACGATGGACTCCCCCTATGGAAGTGCATCTCTACTATACTTGCTCCCCATGAGATGTCATACACATCTTGTCATCATAGACATAACCACTGCTATTCTTAATATGATACAAACATGGCCACAAAATAAACACGAGCAACTATTAAACTATAAGTTGCCCTGTGATGGCAGAAGTGCTGCCACATCCCACTCCAATACGTCATACTCGACATACTCGAGTTCCACGGGATCTTCTTCTTCTTCTTCTTCATTCGAAGTTGGTGCCACCAGTGTGGTTGCGGGAGCAAGAGTTGCTACGTCACCCACCATTGATGATGTCGGGGCAACTAGAGATTTCGCATCAGCCCGCAGAAGAAACATCCTCAAGTCTTCCAGTTCTTTCTGTGCATTTTTGCAACTGGTCTTCCAATCTTGAGTCTCCCCTTTGGATTGATCCCTTTCTCGAGTCACCTCACTCAGCATCTTCATCCAACAGTTGCACCTCGAGTTGAATCGCTTCCAACACGCTTTCCGCGTGTTGCATTTATATGCGAGCCTCTGATCGAGCTTTAACAGCCCGGTGCCACTGATTCTCCCTTAAGTTTAGATGGCGATTTAGGGGAGCAATTGTTGCCCTAAGTGAGTCATTGGCCCCTTCAAAGTAATCCCCTCGAATCAGAGCCTGCTTCAGGTCATTCATCATTTTTCCAATACTAGCGTGCTGATCAAGGCTCCCTTGACACGCTGATGCTGCATATGACGCTAAAATCATCCTGGGTACTTCTTCAATATGACCATATGCTGCAACCATCCGAATTTCCCACTCGTCACCGGCTCTACCGTCGACCCGAAAGAGCGCGAATGGAGTGTCAACCATAGCACGGTAATGAAGTTTGCAAAACCTCATTATGGCAACACTTGCGGCATAACACCACGTGTCTTCCAACTGAATCCCTTGCACTTGGATGGAGAATGGAGCCCATCCAATATTTAATGGAGCAGCAGGCACATCGACATAAATGGTGCATCTTGTCACACCTCCGTCATTGATCTCCTTGCCCCAATAGTCTGGTATTTCACGATATCCGAACCGTTGAAGCATTGCTATCAACAAATCCAGAAAACCCTTCAGAAGAGTACACTTCATGAACACCCATCCGTTTGGTAAGTATACTATAGAATCAGCCATCCGTGGAAAAGATACTGGAACAATGAGAAGGTTTCCAACTCCCAATAGTTTAAGAAAATATTAAAACTGGAGTTGTAATCACAGTCTGTTCCAGCTGACCTTCCTGTATAAATTTAAAATTTTCATACAGGAAACGTCAGAACCAGATGTGGAATTGAATACAAAAGTTGTAGTAAACTTTACAAACTTTCCACATTGTACTCATACAGCCCCAGTTGAGCTAGGAAAACGAATCTATACAGGTTTAAATTTGGCCCAAATTTTCTCGAAATTTTGACAGAACCTCCCCTGTATATGTGGTGATTGTCCACAATTTATACAGGTATATCATGACAATATATTGAGGTAATGACTAAATAAACATTGTATAACATCAATTTAACAATCCAGAGGTAAAATATTTCGGACACAAAACCCTTTTTTCACAGGTATAGTGCGCTAATTCGAAACTATGTGCCAACTGTTTCAAGTTCTGATCTGCCAGAACCGAGTTTGCAACCATAGGAATTAAACACATGTACACCAAGATTCAGGCCATGAGTGCAACATAAAGTCGATAGAGGACTTGCTAATCTTTCCAGAAATGTATATATATGACCACGTCCGTATTCTGGATCAAAAGCTAGAGCTATCTAAACTTGACAGATGAACTGACTGTTGTTCAACAGCAGCCCTGCAGTTCACTGTTTTGAGCTCGAAATTTGAATTGCCTCAAGTTCGTATCTGGAGAAACTTTAAATGAAAAAACTGTAGATCTACTTCTACCCTTTTCATATATATATCACAACGAGGCAGAAGACTTGTCTACAGTGAGTTATCGCAAAAACAAAGAGACTGCTACAATAATAGGGTTATCTGGAGTAGTTTAAGCATACCCCAAATTTCAACAGATTATTAAGCTTTTATGCCTTGATGGTAAACAGAAAAATTGTAGAGGCCTTCGATAGCTTTCCAACCATATAGCATATCCCTATGTTTATTCCTAACTAACCAATATTACAACCTGGCGAGGTTGAGCAAACTTTAGCCAGAAATCAAGAATCTTGGTGCTAACCCAATGTCAAACCAAAACTCATTTTGCGGAGTCCAAACCTATCAGCACATGATAGTCAGACTTTTCAAAGTATAATGCATCCATTCTGTCATTGGGGATGGTCAAGTATCAAAGTTGATATTGACGGTACTACGTGCCTCAGCAAAAGAAAATTCTAACCGGTATTTCCGGATACGTTTATAGGTGGCCCTAGTATCGTTCACTCGCAAACGTGTTCTACACGGGTCGCCACCGTAGTCAATGCTGCAGAAGATAAACAATCCCCTTTTCACACCTTCACACCTCAAGGGCGGCACGGGGAAACACGACAGTCAGTCACAATAATATATATGAAAGTAAATGCATACGACTCTGGTGTGAGTCGCCCTCGAGCGATGTCATGTCTCGAGGTACATGGCTGTAATACGTCTGTATAGCAAAGACTCCCACACAAACCGGCTTATAAACGCTCGGGCATACATGTTTCGCATGCTCCCATAGAACATGAATGGTTCTAGAGATGCAAACTATCGGGTTATACACCACCCTACTGGGGCTCCCACTAACTTTGAAGCACGCTGGGGTATTGCGTGACATAGGTTCTCATAAACATGGAAAAATTTAGAGACTCCTGTTAACATTTTCGTTCCAAGCCACAGAAAGACATCCATGCTACCTCTCGCAAGGTGAGCTTACTGCAACTGATCCGCTTACAGTGGCGTACCTTACCTCTTACCTTACGTCGGAGCGTCGTTACAGAACTAATAATATATAAGTTAGTTTACCACCTTTATATCTTATACTAATAGTACTCCTTATAAGGGCATATAACTAATTCCTCACTCAAATCCTATTTTTTGAAAATATGCTCTTTTCAAGTACATTGTTCCCAATGATGCTCTAATACCATGTCTGTGGGGACCAGAATCTAGACCTCCAAGGATCTCATTCGGTGGTGTCGTGCGATGCGACACCCAACAGTACACAAGAAAAGGACGAGAACAATTTACAATACCGAGTCTTTATTGAAAAGCACAACGGAAGTTTTAAAATATTGAATGTGGCCTGGGGGGGGGGGGGTGAATAGGCCTTTTTGATATTTGTTGCAACCTGCAACACTTAATCACCAGATCGAAACTTAATCACCAGATCAAAGTGCGGACTAGTCCAGATTGTACCGACTAGTTTGATTAAGTTTGATCGATTAATTTGATTCTACGATGTATGCAGCGGAAATATACAGTTAATTTAAATGTTGCAAGATGATGTACTAGAATATATCACAATTCAATCTTATACTTAATGATTCAATGTAAAGTAAGCAATATTGATTCAAACCCTAGATTGTTGTTATGAATAAGAACAATGAACACAAAGCAAGACACAAGTGAATTATCCCGTGGTTCGGCTCCCACAGAGGCAAACTACATCCACATTGAGGAGTCCACAAAAGGACCGGGTCTTCTCCAACCCTACCCTCGTCGGATTGCCACGAAGGCCAATCCTCTTCCACTTATCACAAACGGGTGAATAACCGAATTCAAGGGGCCTTCTCACACGTTGGGGGCTCCCCTAGATTACAACGAGAAACACCACCAAGAACACACTCAAAAGATTACAATGAAAATCACAGGAGTGTGTTAGAGAATAAAACCAAGAGCTCAATGAGTGTTGAACGTGTCTCTCCAATGATCTAGAGTGTATCCTCAAAGGATTGATCTTTGTTGCACTTAATTTTGTGGAGAGATGTGTTTTTGAGGCTCTTGGGAGGTGTGATGGCGCTACGGTTTGAGAGATATTAAAGTTGGGTCGTGCACCTCTATTTATATGGGGTTTCTGAAAGTGTCCATTAGGACTTAGAAAGATCGGACTAGTCTGTGGTGGACACCAGACTAGTCTGGTGTGCTGTGTGTAGCAAACCCTAAGTGTCCCAAAATATCGGACTAGTCCGGCTAGAGGCGGACTTGTCCGATTTCGCTTCTGGAAATCTTCGGACTAGTTCGATAGACATCGGACTTGTCCGGACAGTGCAACCCTAAGTGGTTATGAGGACAAGTCCGCACTTGGAGGACTTGTCCGATTTAGGTCAGAGAGTTTTTCGGACTAGTCTGTCCTAACATCGGACTTGTCCGATTTAGATCAGAACGAATATCGGACTAGTCCGGTGTGTGATCGGACTTGTCCGATTTTGTGTGACTTGTGAAGTGTTTTGAGGACTAGTCCGCACTGGGGAGGACTAGTCTGATTCTAGTCAAAGAGATATCGGACTAGTCTGATGGATATCGGACTTGTCCGATCTTGTGCAGAGAGAGATATTGGACTAGTCTGGTGTCAGTCAAACTAGTCCAGTCTTGTATAACTTTGTGCAATGTGCGTGTTTATTTGTGATTGATCTCTTGGGGTGTGTTTCCTTAACACACTCCATACACAATGATATACTATTCTTCTTCCTTGAGCTCATTTCAACTTTGCTCCTCATTCTCCCTTCTTTTTGGAACTTTGCTTATTTTCTCATAAAAACCTATGCTCATCTCAACAAAGTGGTTAGGATCTCATTTGCTTGTCATAAATCATCCAAAACCCACAAGGGATTCCTAGATGCACTTTCAATCTCCCCCTTTTTGGTGATTGATGACAACCAATTGATATTTCACAAAATATGATAAAAAGTTGAGATTTTCATAAAGTATGCACATATGAGTTTAAAATACATCAAGCAATGAAAACATAATCCATGTGCATTCTTTATGGTGGGATGCATGAATAAGTACATTGAAAGAATGAGAATGACATAATTGACATTAATCAACCAAAACCAAGCATATATGTCATTCTAGGAGCAACAACACAGTTTTCAACAATTACTTCTCAAGTAGATCAAAATAATGCATCACACGATCATAATCATAATAAGAACATAGTAAAAGCTTTACAACCCACAAAATAGTCAAAAAACATAAAAGAGAGCTCTCTCCTCACATCCTACGGCTAAGACTAAGACTCCCCCTCAATCTCTTCCCCTTTGGCATCAAGACACCAAAAAAGAACGAGAGAAGGGACCTAAAGTCTTCACTCCTCGCCGTCGGTCCTCTAATCGTCTTCATTGTCTTCTTCAGGCTGATAACGAGGAGGAGGAGGTGTGGAGTCACTCGAGCCCCCAATGCCAAAGTAGGCAAGCACGGAGGGGGTCAAGGGCCCGAGCTCGGTGATTTCAGGGTCGAAGTCCTCAGAAATCACTTGAGATCCAATGGGGTCGATCTCCAGCTTCTGGCAAATATGCTTCACATTTGCCTTGACATACATCATGTCTTCCTTTCTCTTCTTGTTCAGCTTGTGGTCCCTCACTTCAGCCTTTTTGCAGGAAGCAAAGATAGCAGTCAAGTACCTGAGGATGCCACTTGCAGATCCTTTTTGAGGAGCTGCCCTAGTGGGGGGAGCAGCCTTGGCATCTCCACTTGACCTTGCCGGAGCCTCAGGACTGGAGGCTGGAGATGGAGCAGCCTGTATACTTGGCTTCTGAGGCATCTGGGGCCTCAATGGAAGGTGCTCCACATCTTTGACAAACTCAATCCCAGTGACTTTCTCAA